>CM077162.1:159438425-160038425 GCA_039583875.1 Platanthera guangdongensis | reverse complement strand
TGGGATCTTCTATCCTTTCTCTCATCAGCTGAGCCTGAGACTATTTCTGAGAGTTTGTCCTAAATTTCTTTTGCTTAATTACATTCAGCTACCTTTTGAAATATGTCATCTGACATTGTCTGGGCTAGGATATTCATAGGCTTAGCATCAACTACTTTCCATTTCTTGATATCAGCATCTGTTCCTGATGGAGGTGGAACAACATTTGTACTGGAATTCTCTGGGGGTCTTGGACATACTGTCAAAACAGAATTAAAAATGTCTTCGTCAATAGAATTCATGTAAAGTTTAATCCTTGCCTTCCAAAGTGCAAACTTTGATAGATTGCACACTGGAGGTCTGGTGCTAGCATAATCTTTGTTTTGGGCCATGATTTGTGCAAACAAAATCTAATAATACACTACAAAAGAAGAACAGATCTAGTTTGGGATCTTTGGGTTCAGGTGTTAGCCTGTACAACCAATCAGGTATGGTATGTTTAACCAACCTGGAAGATGTGGTATTTTTAACCAACCTCCCTCTGATACCAATTGAAAGAGCAACTAGATCTGATATACTCTAGAGGGGGGGTGAATAGAGTATATGGTGCTTTAAAAGTTTTTACAATAATTGTTGTAATATGTGTGAGCAAGGAAGCAAAAATAAATCTAATCACAGCACTAAGTTAAGCAAAAACTAAGCACAGAAAAATCAAGGCCAGAAACAAAAATGAAAGCAAGCAAAACCAGAAGACACAAGGAAATATAGTGGTTCCCCTAAACTTGGGTACATCCACTCTTCTACCACCCTAGGTAGGAATCCACTGCAGGATGAGTTGATCAGGTGTCCTGGGCAGCAATGAGCTTTTGATAAGGTGCTGAAAAACCAAAGCAGATTTTTTGATCAGGTGTCTTGCCACCAATGAGCTTTTGACAAGGTGCTCAAAAACCAAGTTCAAACTTTTGAAGGGAGTTTGAGAAACCCTTTACAGAGTGGGGGTGAGAGAGTGATGGAAGTCTTCTCTTTCTCAAACAACTGAGAAGACTATGTGGATTGATGTCAAAGCTCCCCCTGAATCCTTGAAATCTTCAGGAAGAAAAGCTTTGCTGAGGGTGATAGGCCTTCAAAGGTTGAACTCCAGCAATAGATGATTTCAGCAATAGCTGAAATGTTGAGTGTCTGGAGTCTGGAAATATGTTGGCCTTGAACACTTTGAAAACTACAGAGATCTGAAGATTTGAGAAAGCTTGATCTCTTTGGATGAGTGTTCTTCAGAATTCTTTGTGACAGAAGATTTTTGAATGTGTGTCTGTAATCTGTATTGTGTGTGCTCTTTTTGTTGTTCTTGGAGATTCAAAAAACATTCTATCTTTTATTCTATGGTCCAGAATAAAATATCATTCTCTGTCAAGTATAGCCGTTGGCCTGCATTAATTGCATCCTTCATTGCATAATCTCTTCTGGAGGAAAGTCCACAGAATTATTCCTTGAAAAATCCCTTGAAACTTGGTCCAGAAATAAATGAAAACGGCTAGCAAATCTCTGAATTAATTGCAGAATAACTCCTAACTGATTTGAATTTCAATTAAGAAATATCCTGGAAGTCATCTGAAATCGTCGAACTGAGCTCTGCTATCGTCGAGCTGAGCTCAGCGATCTGGAAACATACAGTAGCAAAATGTCGTCGATCTGAGCTCAAAGATCGTCGAACTGAGCTCAGAGATAAAGATCCAAAGCAGAGTCAAAAATCGTCGACCTGAGCTCACCGATCGTCGAATGGAGTTCGACGATATAATGATGTTGAGCTCAACGATCGTCGAATGGAGTTCGACGATCTTGTCGAAGTTGAGCTAGACGATCGTCGATTGGAGTTCGACGAATCGTCGTGCTGAGCTCGACGATATGACTTAGTCTCGAGACTGAGAATCCTGGTCTTCAGGGCAGCTTCCAAACCTAGACTTCTAGCCCTTAGACTCAATTCTAATTGACCTATTAAGCTATACAGAAGGTCAAGCAAAGGATTCCTAGAGACATAGTGATGCTGACCCAAATGAGTAATAGGGTGTTCCAACAGTCTCGATCCGATACGATGCTAACAGGCTGTAACGCCACGAAAATTGTATTTGAGTCGGTTGCGTGAAAAGGGATTTTTGGTTCCTGTATAGGGGTACACGACCTAGTATACGGGCGTGTCCAAGGCCGTGTCTGGCATGGTGGTTTTGGCCGTTTTCATCCCGAGAAGGACACGACTAGAAACACAGATAAGTGACACGGGCGTGTCATTTGACACGGGCGTGTGCCTACCCGTGTCCCTACCCGTGTTCTTTTGGGTCGTGTCCGTTGCCGTGGTGGTTATGCGTGACACGCCCCCGAACACGGGTGTGTCGAGGAACCCGACTCGGGCGTGTCAGGTGAGACACGGGGGTGTCTTGGCCCGTGTGTCTTTCCTCCATTCGACGATCGTGCCTGGAGCGAGGCATACGGCCTTGGACACGGCCGTGTGCCAAGCCGTGTTCGGCCCAGGTCTGGATATTTTTGAACGGATCTAAGCCGTTCGTTTTCTTTAATTAAGATCCAACGGCCCAGATGGTTTCCTGCTCTGTTAAGGCCGAGAATAGGTGAGTTAATCCTTCATTTCTCTCCAACCATTCTCTCTCTCAAGGAGTTGGAAAGAGGAGGAAGAAGGAAGCGATTCCGGCCGCCGGTGGAGGATCGGAGCACCGTTTCGAAATCTGAGAGCGGATCTGTGGAGGAAAGTTCGTAGCGAAGATTTCCATCCGTGTAGTTTTTCCATGGCGCCAAAACGGACTACAAGGGTAACGATTCTCTACTTGAGCATGTGAAGCTCTTTATTTCTGCATAGGGAATCCCGCTCCCGCGATTGTGTGGTGAGTGCCTGGTGTTCCTTGGGGTTGATGTGAATAATCCCCCTTGTGTTGCATATAGAGTTCGGAATCGTAAGTACGAGAATAGATATTGTGTGTGAAGCCTACCCGGACGTGTATTGTCTGGATTGGTGATGTTGCATTTGATATGTTTTGCCGGAGAAGACTCCGCGCTTTGGGTTTTTCGGGTTTCTACGCTTTAGATTGCAGCAGGGATCCTTGGAGGTTAGCTTCAAGGCGCACCCGAAAAACTGAGCGGAAACGTGTTCTGCTAACTTGGCTGTCTGGGAACCGGCCTTGATCATAACTGGGTTATGAGATTGTTTGGAAAATTTTGGGATCCGAGAGAAGCTTGTCCCGCGCGTAGGACTTAAATTGTATATGCGGCGTGAGCAACGGACAAGTGGAATTGGACCTAGGCTATGTGGAACGGTGCGAGAAATCCGAAAAGGGCACTGGCCGTTGGCATAGTCGAGAGCCTTAGACTAGACAGGGTCAGAAAGGCTATAATGCTCACTTTGTTGCCATCTTTGGGATGGTGGTGAAGACACTGATATGTCAGGATTCACCGTTAATGTGCCCTGAGTGCACGGGGTGTTTGGTCGTGCGAGCCTACACATGTGGCGTAGTATAGTTGCGCTTTATTATTTTATTGGGCTAATGGTATGCAGGGAAAGAGCACCGCCTTCCTGAGTTAGGGGCGGGGTCGTTCTAATTTGGTCGGCTTTTGGCTGACCGTTGCTTTGTTTGCCACCGTGCGGTGGAATGTGCTTGCAGGTCCTACAGAGCCGAGTACCAAATAGCGGGCTGGAGCCCATGTTGCTATGCTGGCCCTAGAAGGTCGTAAAGAATAGTTGTACTTTACTTTTGTCATGTGTGGCCGGCATGCGAGCCGATATATGGAAAACACTATTTATTAAGTGAACTATTGTAAGGCCATAAGTCCATGTACCTTTCAATGTATTTTGGGTTTCATTCCAGTAGTGTGGTTGTGGACAATCATGTTTATTGAATTTAAGTTTTGGGTTCTTTCAACTTTAAAAGCTTCCGCTAGAATGCTCTATGTAGGACGTGTAGTCTTAATTGGATAGTTTGAATATTCTTATGTAACTTTTCCGACTGTCTATGGTATATGGCGTCGGGTTCCAGCTGGACCTTATGTTATATACCATGCGACGGATGAGGGTGTTACAATTTGGTATCAGACTTCTGGTTACGGTCAGGCTTGAATGAATTCGTGGGCGAATTCTTTTAAGTGGTGGTGAGCACTTGTGTGCGTCATCATTATAACATCAAAAAGAACCCATGAATGTCCACTTAGGAATGAAAAATACACTTGTTTTGAGGAACTTGCGTGTTCCTATTGTTGCTTTTTGCAATTTTGTTTAGTGACTTATTGGTATTTTGTATGACTATAGGTGACCGGGAGTGGCGCAGAGCCGACAGAACGTCTGGTTTCTGAGGATTATAGTGCACCCAGCGACGTGCTTGAGACCCCTCCATCATTTGAAACCATAAGAAGGATTGTTGAAGTGGTGCTCGCTGTAACTAGTGCACAACAGGGAAGCAATGTGCAACCTTTTGTCCCTGAGCTAACTTCAATGTCGGGTGGTGTGTTGGATCAAAGTACTTTAAGAAGGCCAGTAGGCCAGCAGTTGAACATGTCCTTAGTGCAGGGTACACACTCGGTCGATGAGTATTTGTAGGAGTTCCTTTTCATAAGCCGCTACCCATGCTTTGAATTGGAGAACGAACAGTCTATAGTTGATAGATTCTATAATGAGCTGCGTGGTGAGCTGCGAATCCTACTTGTAGGACCACAACTATTGGGATTCCGAGCCTTGGTGGAGTCGGCTAGATCTTTGGAAGTAGATTTGGGGAGGATTCACCCGATGCCAGTGAGTAGGGTATCGAACTCTGCAAATCCTAGGAGGACTGCATCCCGCAGAACGTCGAAAGAGGGGGCTAAGGCTGGGACTAGCAAAGTTATGTACAATTGTCGAGCTTGTGGCAAGAAAGAGCACTTTGCCCGAGAATGTTTGGATGGTGCACAGAAGATTAAGGAATCTATGTCGGGAGCAGGTGAGGACTCTAGTACTAAGAAACCACAGTTCAAAGGGCCAAGTTCAAAGTTGGATGTCCGCAAATGGAACAAGAAGCTGAAGACTTCGAACTCAGCCCCTTCATCTGGTGCGTTGGGGGCAACCACAAGTCGAGTCCCAGGAGCTTGCTATATCTGCGAAAAAGTGGGGAATTTTGCCCGTAGCTGTTGGAACGGACGCTTAATGTCCCAGAGGAAGCCTAATGTGTACAGGCTGGGTCAGCAAGAGGCCAGAAAGCACGCGGTCGTGGTGACAGGTAAGGTTTAAAATTCTAGCATTTAGCTTTAGACATTTGTTACCTTTGTGCATGTTAGCCTAGAACCACTTGTGCTAAGCTTTGTTCTGAATTTCGTTTATCCGGCGGGAGCACCGTTCGTTAAAGGGGGCTTCGCGTCTTCGTTTACCCAAAGGAATTGTTTTGCACGTCAGAATACCTCTTTCGATGGCAAAAGACGTTTCGGAGATGTTGTTGTCTTATGGTACTAAATGCGCGCGGATAGAATCTGTTGCGTTTAGGTCTGGATTGTGAGTCAAAAGTTTGATTTGCAAGCATTGTTACTAACGCTAGGAGAGTTCAACGTGATCGTTAGAATAGTCAGTCTCTCAGAGCAGCAGACACACGTTGATCGAAGTTACTAGTGGGTCAGTTGAGAGCTAGTCATGAGACGACATTTGCGGGCGTGAAAGGGGTCGTGTAAGACATTGATGTCTGCCCCTCATGTGGTTAAGGTGGTTCGGTGTAGTGCCAAACCGGTGTCACGCTCTCCGTATCGTATAGCTCCAAAAGAGATGGCGGAGTTAAAGGTGCAACTGCAAGAGTTGTTGGAGCAAGGATATGTGCGTCCAAGTTCGTCGCCTTGGAGCGCACTGGTTCTTTTCGTTAAGAAGAAAGATGAGAGGTTGCTGCTTTGCATCGACTATCGGGAATTGAACAAGCTTAAGAAAAAGAATAAGTATTCGATTCCGAGGATTAACGATCTGTTTGATCAGTTGGTTGGGTCAACAGTATATTTGAAGTTAGATCTGAAGTCCGGCTACTATCAATTTAGGATAAGGGAGAGCGACATCCCAAAGACAGCATTCAGTACGCAGTTTGGGCATTACGAGTTCACGGTCATGCCGTTTGGTTTGACTAATGCGCCATCCATTTTATGGATCTGATGAACAGGGCGTTCAGAGAGTACCTGGATCGTTTCGTGATAGTATTTATCGATGATATCCTGCTGTACTCGCAGTGCGAGGAGGATCACTACAATCATCTACACATGGTGTTGGAGACATTGAGGAGGAATCAGTTGTATGCTAAGTTCTCCAAGTATGAATTCTGGTTATCCTTGATAGCGTTCCTTGGTCATGTTGTCAGTGGAGAAGGGGTAGCTGTGGATCCGGCGAAGATAGTGACGATACGAGAGTGGCCTGCTTTGACTACAGTGGCAGAGGTCCGGAGTTTTTTGGGGCTTGCTGGCTACTACAGGCGCTTCGTAGAGAACTTTTCACGGATAGCACTTCCACTCACGATGTTGACAAGGAAGGATCAGAAGTTTGTGTGGTCTCCGGAGTGCGAGCAGGCTTTTGAAGAGTAGAAGAGGCGGTTGACCACTGCGCCTATTTTATGTTCGCCAGTTGGAACCGAAGGGTTCGAGATCTATAGTGATGCTTCAGGCAGTGGTTTGGGCTGTGTTCGGCTACAGCATGGGAGAGTGATAGCCTATGGTTCACGACAATTGAAGGCTCACGAGAGAATTTATTCGGTCCACGACTTAGAGTTAGCGGCCGTGATATTTGCTCTAAAGCTTTGGAGGCACTACTTGTACGGTGTGAAGGTCGATAGTTACACCGATCATAAGAGCTTGAAGTACCTGTTGGACCAAAAGGATCTGAACATGAGGCAGCGTAGGTGGATGGAGTTCTTAGGGGACTACACCTTCAAGATTCATTATGTGCCTGGGAAGATAAATGCAGTGGCAGATGCGTTGAGTCGCAGGACTCCGGCGCAGGCCAACTGGCTATCAGTACATGATGAGAGATTGGTCCATGAGTTGGAGGCTTTGGAGATATCTTGCGTCGACAAGAAATCTAGTGCTGAGGCGAAACTATTTTGGACTGAGGTGCAGCGTAACCTAGCTGATAGAGTTCGGCGGGCTTTGGTTCAGGATAACAGCATGAAGCAGATCTTGGATGAATCACTGGATGGGTCAAATTCCTAGTTTGCTGTTGAGGATGGGTTATTAAGGAAGGACGGTCGCCTATTCGTTCCTAGTGCGGATAATCTTCGGGAGGAGTTGATGTATGAGGCTCATCATACCAAGTACTCAATCCACCCGGGGTGCACGAAGATGAATAGAGACATGAAAAAATTATTCTGGTGGCCAGGATTGAAGAAGGATGTAGCACTTTATGGGGACAAGTGCCGTACTTGTGCATTGGTGAAGGCAGAATGCTAGAAGCCCGGAGGTTTCTTGAAGCCCCTACCTATCCCAGAGTGGAAATTCAATGACATATCTATGGATTTTGTGCATGGTTTGCCGAAGTCACAGAAGCGAAACGACGCCATTTGGGTGGTCGTAGATAGGTTGACAAAGGTGTCACACTTTATTCCGAACAGGAAGGAAGATCCGGTGGAAAAGTTAGCCAAACTCTATGTGGAGAATATTGTACGATTGCATGGTGTGCCCCACAGTATTGTTAGTGATCGAGATGGACGCTTCACGTCGAATGACTGGAGGTTGGTACATAGTCTGTTGGGTACTAAGTTAAAGTTCAGCACAGCCTTTCACCCACAGATGGATGGCCAGACCGAGAGGGTCAACAGGACTACGGAGGACATGCTTCGCATGTGCGTCCTAGATTTTGGAAAGCAGTGGGAAGATCACATGTACATGGTGGAGTGTGCGTATAACAACAGCTTTCAGGCGAGTATTGGAATGACGCCTTTCGAAGCCTTGTACGGGAGGAAGTGTCGTACGTCGTTGTCTTGGTTTGAGGCAGGCGAATCGAAGTTGTATAAACGTCAAGAGGTGGAAGACGCCACTTCAGTGATACGAACAATTCAAGAAAGTTTGAAGATCGCTCAGGACAGGCAGACAAAGTATTTCAACGCCAAGCATAGGAACGTGAAGTTCAATGTTGGCGACATGGTGTATCTAAAAATCAAGCCGTTCAAGGGTGTATCGCGGGTTCGATGCTTGAAGATGTTGAGTCTGAGATACCTTGGACCATTTGAAATCCTGGAGGGTGTTGGCGAGGCGGCGTATAGATTGAAGCTGTCGGCGGAATTGAGTGGGCTGCATGACGTGTTCCACGTATCGGTGTTGCGTAAGGCAGTGCAAGAACCTTCGCAGATCATTGTGGATAATCAAGTACCAGTTGATTATGAGTTGACCACAAGGGTCAAGCAAGTACGTATTGAAGATGTTGTAGTCAAGCGACTCCGCAACAAGGATATCCGTATGGTTAAAATCCGATGGGATAATTGCGGACGTGAGGAGCTTTCTTGGGAGCGAGAGCAAGCTATGTTGGAGGAATACCCCGAGTTATTCCACTCAGGTATTATTTAGATTCGTGTACCTTTGCTTAATTTCGGGACGAAATTCCTTAAGTGGGGGAGATTTGTAATGCCCCGAAAATTGTATTTGAGTCGGTCGCGTAAAAAGGGATTTTTGATGCCTATATAGGGGTACACGGCCTAGGACACGGGCGTGTCCAAGGCCGTGTCTGGCATTGTGTTTTTGGCCGTTTTCATCCCGAGAAGGACACGGCTAGAAACACGGCTAAGTGACACGGGCGTGTCATTTCACACGGGCGTGCGCCTACCCGTGTCCCTACCCGTGTTCTTTTGGGTCATGTCCGTTGCTGTGGCGGTTATGCGTGATACGCCCCCGAACACGGGCGTGTCGAGGAACCCGACACGGCCGTGTCAAGTGAGACACGGGCGTGTCTTGGCCCGTATGTCTTTCCTCCATTCGACGATCGTGCCTGGAGCGAGGCACACGGCCTGGGACACGACCGTGTGCCAAGCCGTGTTCGGCCCAGGTCTGGAGATTTTTGAACGGATCTGAGTCGTTCGTTTTCTTTAATTAAGATCCAATGGCCCAGATGGTTTCCTGCTCTGTTAAGGTCGGGAATAGGGGAGTTAATCCTTCATTTCTCTCCAACCATTCTCTCTCCCAAGGAGTTGGAAAGAGGAGGAAGAAGGAAGGGATTCCGGCCGCCGGCGGAGCATCGGAGCACCGTTTCGAAATCTGAGAGCGGATCTGTGGAGGAAATTTTGTTGTGAAGATTTCCATCCGTGTAGTTTTTCCATGGCGCCAAAACGGACTACAAGGGTAACGATTCTCTACTTGAGCATGTGAAGCTCTTTCTTTCTGCATAGGGAATCCCGCTCCCGCAAGTGTGTGGTGAGTGCGTGGTGTTCCTTGGGGTTGATGTAAATAATCCCCCTTATGTTGCATATAGAGTCCGGAATCGTAAGTACGGGCATAGGCATTGTGTGTGAAGCCTACCCGGACATGTATTGTCTGGATCGGTGATGTTGCATTTGATATGTTTTGCCGGAGAAGACTCCGCGCTTTGGGTTTTTCGGGTTTCTATGCGGTAGATTGCAGCAGGGATACTTGGAGGTTAGCTTCAAGGCGCACCCGGAAAACTGAGCGGAAACGTGTTCTGCTAACTTGGCGGTCTGGGAACCAGCCTTGATCATAACTGGGTTATGAGATTGTTTGGAAAATTTTGGGATCCGAGAGTAGCTTGGCCCGCGCGTAGGACTTAAATTGTATATGCGGCGTGAGCAACAGGCAAGTGGAATTGGACCTAGGCTATGTGGAACGGTGCGCGAAATCCGAAAAGGGCACTGGCCGTTGGCATAGTCGGGAGCCTTAGACTAGACAGGGTCAGAAAGGCTAAAATGCTCACTTGGTTGCCATCTTTGGGATGGTGGTGAAGACACTGATATGTCAGGATTCACCGTTAATGTGCCCTGAGTGAACGGGGTGTTTGGTCGTGTGAGCCTACACCTGTGGCGTAGTATAGTTGCGCTTTATTATTTTATTGGGCTAATGGTACGCAGGGAAAGAGCACCGCCGTCCCGAGTTAGGGGCGGGGTCGTTATAATTTGGTCGGCTTTTGGCTGATCGTTGCTTTGTTTGCCACTGTGTGGTGGAATGTGCTTGCAGGTGCTGCGAAGCCGAGTACCAAATAGCGGGCTGGAGCCCATGTTGCTGTGCTGGCCCTAGAAGGCCGTAAAGAATAGTTGTACTTTACTTTTGTCATGTGTGGCCGGCCTGCGAGCCGATGTATGAAAATCACTATTTATTAAGTGAACTATTGTAAGGCCATAAGACCATGTACCTTTTAGTGTATTTTGGGTTTCATTCCAGTAGTGTGGTTATGGACATTCATGTTTATTGGATTTAAGTTTTGGGTTCTTTCAACTTTAAAAGCTTCCGCTAGAATGCTCTGTGTAGGACGTGTAGTCTTAATTGGATAGTTTGAATATTCTTATGTAACCTTTCCGGCTGTCCGTGGTATATGGCATCGGGTTCCAGCTGGACCTTTTGTTATATGCCATGCGACAGATGGGGGTGTTACAATTTGGTATCAGACTTCTAGTTACGGTCAGGCTTGAATGAATTCGTGGGCGAATTCTTTTAAGTGGTGGTGAGCACATGTGTGCGTCATCGTTATAACATAAAAAAGAACCCATGAATGTCCACTTAGGAATGAAAAATACACTTGTTTTGAGGAACCTGCGTGTTCTTATAGTTGCTTTTTGCAATTTTGTTTAGTCACTTATTGGTATTTTGTATGACTATAGGTGACCGGGAGTGGCGCAGAGCCGACAAAACGTCTGGTTTCTGAGGATTATAGTGCACCCAGTGATGTGCTTGAGACCCCTCCATCGTTTGAAACCATAAGAAGGATTGTTGAAGTGGTGCTCGCTGTAACTAGTGCACAATAGGGAATCAATGTGCAACCTTTTGTCCCTGAGCTAACTTCAATGTTGGGTGGTGTGTTGGATCAAAGGACTTTAAGAAGGCCGGCAGGCCAGCAGTTGAACATGTCCTTAGTGCAGGGTACACACTCAGTCGATGAGTATTTGCAGGCGTTCCTTTTCATAAGCCGCTACCCATGCTTTGAATTGGAGAACGAACAATCTATAGTTGATAGATTCTATAATGGGCTGCGTGGTGAGCTGCGAATCCCACTGGTAGGACCAAAATTATTGGGATTCCGAGCCTTGGTGGAGTCGGATAGATCTTTGGAAGTAAATTTGGGGAGGATTCACCCGATGCCAGTGAGTAGGGTATCTAACTCTGCAAATCCTAGGAGGACTGCATCCCGCAGAACGTCGAAAGAGGGGGCTAAGGCTGGGACTAGCAAAGTTATGTACAACTGTCGAGCTTGTGGGAAGAAAGGGCACTTTGCCTGAGAATGTTTGGATGTTGCTCAGAAGATTAAGGAAGATATGTCAGGAGCAGGTGAGGACTCTAGTACTAAGAAACCACAGTTCAAAGGGCCAAGTTCAAAGTCAGATGTCCGCAGATGGAACAAGAAGCTGAAGACTTCGAACTCAGCCCCTTCGTCTGGTGCGTTGGGGGCAACCACAAGTCGAGTCCCAGGAGCTTGCTATATCTACGGAAAAGAGGGCATTTTGCCCGTAGTTGTTGGAACGGACGCTTAATGTCCGAGAGGAAGCCTAATGTGTACAGGCTGGGTCAGCAAGAGGCCAAAAAGCACGCGGTCGTGGTGACAGGTAAGGTTTAAAATTCTAGCATTTAGCTTTAGACACTTGTTGCCTTTGTGCATGTTAGCCTAGAACCACTTGTGCTAAGCTTTGTTCTGAATTTCGTTTATCCGGCGGGAGCACCGTTCGTTAAAGGGGGCTTCGCGTCTCCATTTTCCCAAAGGAATTGTTTTGCACGTCGGAATACCTCTTTCGATGGCAAAAGACGTTTCAGAGATGTTGTTGTCTTATGGTACTCAATGCGCGCAGATAGAATCTGTTGCGTTTAGGTCTGGATTGTGAGTCAAAAGTTTGATTTGTAAGCGTTGTTACTACCGCTAGGAGAGTTCAACGTGATCTTTAGTATGGTTAGGCTCTCAGAGCAGCAGACACACGTTGATCGAAGTTGATAGTGGGTCAGTTGAGAGCTAGTCATGAGATGACATTTGCCGGCGTGAAAGGGGTCGTGTAAGACATAGATGTCTGCCCCTCATGTGGTTAAGGTGGTTCGGTGTAGTGCCAACCGGTGTCACGCTCTCTGTATCGTATAGCGCCAAAAGAGATGGCGGAGTTAAAGGTGAAACTGCAAGAGTTTTTGGAGCAAGGATATGTGCGTCCAACTTCGTCGCCTTGGAGCGCACCGGTTCTTTTCGTTAAGAAGAAAGATGGGAGCTTGCGGCTTTGCATCGACTATCGGGAATTGAACAAGCTTACAGAAAAGAATAAGTATCCGATTCTGAGGATTAACGATCTTTTTGATCAGTTGGTTAGGCAACAGTATATTCGAAGTTAGATCTGAAGTCCGGCTACTGTCAATTGAGGATAAGGGAGAGCGACATCCCAAAGACAGCATTCAGTACGCGGTTTGGGCATTACGAGTTCACGGTCATGCCGTTTGGTTTGACTAATGCGCCATCCGTGTTTATGGATCTGATGAACAGGGCATTCAGAGAGTACCTGGATCGTTTCGTGATAGTATTTATCGATGATATCCTATTGTACTCGCAGTACGAGGAGGATCACTACAATCATCTACACATGGTGTTGGAGACGTTGAGGAGGAATCAGTTGTATGTTAAGTTCTCCAAGTGTGAATTCTGGTTATCCTCGATAGCGTTCCTTGGTCATGTTGTTAGTGGAGAAGGGATAGCAGTGGATCCGGCGAAGATAGTGGCGATACGAGAGTGCCCTGCTTTGACTACAGTGGCAGAGGTCCGGAGTTTTCTGGGGCTTGCTGGCTACTACAGGTGCTTCGTAGAGAACTTTTCACGGATAGCACTTCCACTCACGATGTTGACAAGGAAAGATCAGAAGTTTGTGTGGTCTCCGGAGTGCGAGCAGGATTTTTAAGAGTTGAAGAGGCGGTTGACCACGGCGCCTATTTTATGTTCGCCAGTTGGAACCGAAGGGTTCGAGATCTATAGTGATGCTTCAGGCAGTGGTTTGGGCTGTGTTCTGCTACAGCATGGGAGAGTGATAGCCTATGGTTCACGACAATTGAAGGCTCATGAAAGAATTTATCCGGTCCACGACTTAGAGTTAGCGGCCGTGATATTTGCTCTAAAGCTTTGGAGGCACTACCTGTACGGTGTGAAGGTCGATAGTTACACCGATCATAAGAGCTTGAAGTACCTGTTGGACCAAAAGGATCTGAACATGATGCAGCGTAGGTGGATGGAGTTCTTAGGGGACTACACCTTCAAGATTCATTATGTGCCTGGGAAGGGAAATGCAGTGGCAGATGCGTTGAGTCGCAGGACTCCGGCGCAGGCCAACTAGCTATCAGTACATGATGAGAGATTGGTCCATGAGTTGGAGGCTTTGGAGATATCTTGCGTCGACAAGCAATCTAGTGCTGAGGCGAAACTATTTTGGACAGAGGTGCAGTGTAACCTATCTGATAGAGTTCGGCGGGCTTTTGTTCAGGATAACAGCATGAAGTAGATCTTGGATGAATCATTGGATGGGTCAAATTCCCAGTTTGATGTTGAGGATGGGTTGTTAAGGAAGGACGGTCGTCTATGCGTTCCTAGTGCGGATAATCTTCGGGAGGATTTGATGTATGAGGCTCATCATACCAAGTACTCAATCCACCCGGGGAGCACGAAGATGTATAGAGACATGAAGAAATTATTCTGGTGGCCGGGATTGAAGAAGGATGTAGCACTTTATGTGGCCAAGTGCCGTACTTGTGCATTGGTGAAGGTGGAATGCCAGAAGCCCGGAGGTTTCTTGAAGCCCCTACCTATCCCAGAGTGGAAATTCGATGACATATCTATGGATTTTGTGCATGGTTTGCCGAAGTCACAGAAGGGAAACGACGCCATTTGCGTGGTCGTAGATAGGTTGACAAACGTGTCACACTTTATTCCGAACAGGAAGGAAGATCCGGTGGAAAAGTTAGCCAAACTCTATGTGGAGAATATTGTACGATTGTATGGTGTGCCCCACAGTATTGTTAGTGATCGAGATGGACGCTTCACGTCGAATGACTGGAGGTTGGTGCATAGTCTGTTGGGTACTAAGCTAAAGTTCAGCACAACCTTTCACCCACAAACGGATGGCCAAACCGAGAGGGTCAACAGGACTACGGAGGACATGCTTCGCATGTGCGTCCTAGATTTTGGAAAGCAGTGGGAAGATCACCTGTACATGGTGGAGTTTGCGTACAACAACAGCTTTCATGCGAGTATTGGAATGACGCCTTTCGAAGCCTTGTACGAGAGGAATTGTCGTACGCCGTTGTCTTGGTTGGAGGCAGGCGAATCGAAGTTGTATAAACGTCAAGCGGTGGAAGACGCCACTTCAGTGATACGGACAATTCAAGAAAGGTTGAAGATCGCTCAGGACAGGCAGACAATGTAACATCCCATTTTCAACTAGACCCCTAAGAGTGGTTTTGGCCATGACTAGGTCATGACAAAACCCTAGGAAGCCAGAAATGGGGCAAGAGATAGAAGGCCAAGGTGAGGATCACCATGGTCTGCCTATGGCACAACCTCATCACCAAACCTAGGGTTTGACCTTAGGGATTCACCATGGCTCCATGACCCCACCACAACATCACTAACCCATTAGAGGGTCCACTAGAGCCTTAAGGGTCCATTGGAGTCAACCCCAAGTGGCCAATTTGACCTAGGACCACCATAGGCCTAAATAGGGCAAGGTGCCCTAATCAAGGGTAGTTGATCTCTAATGTGCCCAACCAACCTTACTCAGGGCTTCCTAAACCTAAAGTGAGGTTAATGGGTCACTAGGGACCCATTGGAGTCAAACCTAGTGGCTAAGTTGACCCAAGTCAACTCAAGCCCCAAAGTGGTCAAAGTGCCCATACCAAGGGTCAAGTGACCTCCAAGGTGCCAAGTTAACCCTACCACAACACCCCCAAACATTTTGGGAGGCCCATTAGAGCCATAAGGACCCATTGGGGTCAATCAAAGAGACTCAGTTGACCCAAGTCAACCCTAACCCTAAATGGGTCAAACTAGCCTACTTAGGGTCAATTGACCTACACCTAGCCAAGTGGACCCCACCCATGCCTTCCTAGACCTAAAGTGAGGTCAATGGGTCACCAAGGACCCCTTGGAGTCAATCAAAGAGACTAGGTTGACCAAAGTCAACTCTAGCCCTAAAGTGGTCAAAGTGCCCTTATCAAGGGTCAAGTGACCTCCAAGGTGCCAAGTCAACCCTACCCAACCCTACATAGACCTTAGGGGAGACCAATGAGTCACCAAGGAACCATTGGAGTCAACCCAAATGGCCATGTTGACCAAGGTCAACTCTACCTTAAAGTTAAGTCTAATTAGCCAAATGGGCTAACCCAAGCTCAAGCTCATCTCCCCCACTTGGGCTAACTTTATTTTGATTAATAATAATGATTTATGGGCTGCAATAGGCTGGAGTAGACATCAAAATTCGGCCATGGTGAGTAGGAGAGAGAAAGCTCCATTTTTCCCTTTAATGGAGGAGAGAGAAAGTGGGAAAAAGAGGCCATTCATGGCCAAGGGAGACCAAGGGCCTCTCCAATTGATTCCAAAGGCTGAATGCATTCCCCTCATAAGTTTTGAGGAGTTGAATAGACATGGCCAGCCACCCAAGGTGGCTGAAACCAATTTCTTCAATATGGAGGAGAGAGAAAGTGAGAAATAGAAGGTCATTCATGGTGGGGAAGGTGAATCACCCCTCCATTCTTCACCAATTAATTAGTATTCATCTCCCCAATCTGTTTTGAGGAGTTTTCAAACAAATTGGGACCAAGGGGAGGTGAATTTTAAGGGATTTTCTCCATGGCCGAAATTTCCTTTCATGGCCATTAATGGCTTTGAATCCATGACCCTCCCTCTCCCCCATTTGATGCTTATAAAAGCTTCCCTGGGCCAAGAGAAATCGTTTCTACCCTTCACCTAAATAAACCGGGCGGTTTGGTAGTGAGTTTGCAAGCATCGGAAAGCTCCACCACCGGCCATGGCGCACCACCAACACACTCGACGACAAGCACGGTTAAAGGTCCTCCTCTACTCCTCTCTTCGTGGGCTAGAATCCTAGATCAATTAAGAGAGAAATCAGGCTCAATTGAGCCGGATCGGGTGAGGAAAATTTCAGTTTTTCATGTCTTTTTATACCTCGTGAGTTCGCCAGAAACCGCCCCTCCGGCGGCAGTGCCGCCGCCCGGCAATAGCCCCCACCTCAACGAAGGTGGTGGCGGTAGTCCCGGCCAGGTAGGTGGCCGGGTGGCCGAGAAAATGGATTGGAAGAAGCTCCAGGTCGGGCTGATCACAGCCCTTGGCTGGAGGAGGAAGATGACCAGAATGCGTTGGATTTGCTTTAAGATTCGTGCTGCATCATTTCTTTTATTTAGTTTTGATTTCTAAATTTTCTGTCCTATTTTCTGGGCTGTTTTGAATTAATTTTTAAAAATACTTAGGCCAACCTGGTGGGAAAACGTTCAATATGAAAGGTGTAGTCCTATGGGTCCACTTGAATCCAAAATTGATTTGGACCAATTTGTCCCTCTGGTTGGACCAGGGCACCCATTTTGGTGGGACCTATACATAGGGCTGTCCTGAGATTCAAATGGATGCCCACCCTTCATCCCTTGCCCAAATGGGCTGAAATTTGTACAGGGGATCAGTCATAACTATACCTAGGGTACAAAATTGCGATTTTTTGGAGACACTTTGCCTAAAGTTTTTACTTTTATTTAATAATGTTAGGGTATTTTAATTAAGTGGTCTAATAACCTCCAAACCCTCCCAAATTTTGGTGAGTTGTCCCTGGAATCAAGACCAAGCTCTTTACAAAATTTCAACTCATTTGGATGGGTGTTGGTTAGGGAATCACCAAACCCTAGTTTGGCCTTAAGGAGGTATTTTTGATTAAAAGTGCACCATGGGCTTAGGGTGGCCACCTCCCCTCAACATAGGCTGAGGTTTAGGACACTGACTTAGTATGGCCAATGTCACCCTCTTAAGGAATATGGGGTGATTTAGGCTTGATTTGCCCTAGGGTTCAACCTCAAACCCTAAGAAAGGACTTTTGGGTGTTGTGAAGGACATGGGGGCTAATGCCCTTGTATGACCTTGAAAACTCAGTAGAATTGAAGGTAGTGTAACCTCCGTTCTCTGGAAGGAATCTTAGAGGACTGGGAGGAAGGTATACACCTCAAAACCCTAACCCTAGTTTTAGGGTAGAAGCACAAAATTGTAAATTCAGCCACTAAACCTTAACCAAAAGTTATGGAACTTGGCTAGAGTAGGCTTTAGACCATCTAGAACCCCAGGTAATTTTACTAGAATTTTATGGATTATATTTCTGGTACTTCATTTGTTAAATACCAAAGGGCCCAAAATGATGTTTAAATTACTTATGGTTATTCTGTTTATTTGAATCTGATGGAACTTTGTCAAAAGATATTCCAGCCCTAAGTGAATATCACTGAATTTTATTATAATTTTGACTTGATTATATTTAGTACTTCCTTCACAAGTTTTGGAAAGGGGCTTTGGTAGAATAAAATTAACTATTGATGATATATCTGTTGAAAAATCATGAGACTTAGGTTTTGATCATTTCAGGCCAAAATATACTTGTAGAAATTTATTCATAATTTTTAGAGAGCTGTTTATAGCACTTCCTTTACAAGTCCATAATTTTGAGACATTGATATTTAATTAATTCAGAGAATGATTCTTTCTAAACAATTATGAAACTTTATCTAGAGATTTTATGTGTCCTTATAATCATCCTGGAATTTTCTCTGAATTTTTGGAAGTATTATTGTTGTGCATCCCCTTAAAATGATTTATTATGGAATAAATTTGAAATAAAATTTAAGGGCTTAAACCTTGCTGAAAAATTGGGAGATTCTGGATTTTTAGATGATTATTCATTTTGCATTTAACAAAAATTTAGTGGAATTTTATCTTGTCTAAAACTTGTACTTCATGTTCAAACTTTTGGTTATTAGAATAAATAAATAAATTATCAGTTAAATTAGGAAAATTAGGAAATTATGGATTTAGGCTACAAATGTCAGTATAGCCCTCCAATAATTAGTATATGAGCACTGGATGACCATTTGGTATACTTCCCCTTTTAGGGGTCATATAGCTTAAGTGGTCTGCATTTAGTAAAACTGCAGGTAATAAGATGGAATATGAATTAGAGCACATGAGTTGGGTTTAGTGGTTTGCTGGAATGGTTAAATAGAATTAGGAGCATCATTGGAAGATAAAATAAGTAAGGTGTTGTTTTAGCTAGGGTTTAGAGGCGCTCGGGTTCGATGAAAGATCGTCCTCCCCGAGGTGAGGTAGAGTCAAATCACCCTAGGATTAGCCTATCGTAACATGAGAAAGTAATGGGTAAGGGAATCAACCAATAATAATAAGTACCTTGCGAAAGGGAACGCTGGGCGTAATCCTAACATAGTTCCTAGTGCCCCTTGAGAGCCCTTCACAGGGAATACCGGGGGCAGTCCTGGGTTAACGTAAACTGTATTAACAAGCTGAAAGAGTAACCTAGTAATTAGGGTTGCACATTTCACGAACACTGATAGCACTGGGAGATAGTTGGAAGCTTTGGCTTGGATGGTTAAGAGACAGATGTTTGGGTCCGGGGAGCTTCGGCTCGTTTGTTTGAGACAGACGTTTTGGTCCGGGGAGCTTCGGCTCGATTTTTTTTGATTACGCTAAATTTGCATGTGCATAAAAGGAAAGGAAATTAAGTTGGTGGGTCTTCGGTATTGGAGGGTCGATGCACCGATGCCAATACGCTGACTCGGCAAGTGTGGTTAACACTTCGCCAACAGAAGTCCGGTGCGCCAGCCGGCAAGAGTACGCAAGAGTCCGCTTCGTGCACCAAGTGTTGAGGCGTACGATAGGTCTGACCGGTAGTGCTTTACTGGTTTAGAGGTGGGCGAGGCCCAACCCACCGCTTCCGTCTACCACTACGGAGGTATCCTGGGAGGTTACGGCTCCAGAAAGGGGGAACTAAAGGTCTGTATGCACAGAGTCGGGTGTGTGTGTTGCACTTGCATGATCCATCATACCCACTTGCATGTCATAACATAATCGATTCATTTAACCCTGACACCTAAAGTATAAGTGGAATGGGACGCTTATACTTTAGGCCATGCAAAACGACCCCTTGATTTATAAGCTTGTGTGGGCAAGTTTATAAATTAAGGTCAATTTTGATATATATATATATATATTGCTGTTTGATAACCGACACCCCAACGTATAAATTGGTATGAGACTTTTTATACGATGGGAGCCTTGAAGAAGATACCTTGGCTTATGTGTTCTCACATAAGTGAAGGTTACTTTTCATATTTCATCTTATTGTCAATATCTATTATAGAATTGCTAGTATAGGTCCGCTGCCATCTGTTTTTGATTATTCTCCACCTTCAAGTCCTCCCCTTTCTTCCTCTCCGCTCGGTGCCTAGGAGCCATGGGGGAAGGGGTGGGGGATGATAGGGCTTAGTCTTTTAGACTAACGGTTTTCGAACCGCATCATTTAGGGGATCGTGGAGCCCAGCATGGAGGAGCAGCCCCAGAGACCGGTGCTCTTGGAGATGGGGCAGTCTAGCTCCGGAGTTCATACAGTCGGGACCGTGAGTCTCGACCTTGAGTAGATTTTCTGCTTTTGCTTTCGCATGAGTGATTTGTAGTGAGGACATGATGTACCGGGCATAAGCCTGTTGGAGTTACCATGGTGATCTAGAAGTGGTCAAACATGTAATCTCACTGCCAACGCGATATGATCCTGCAGGGTCGCACATAAGAGATGTGGAGAAGTTGGATGATTGACTGTGTTGGTAAAGGTTACCAATCACTGACCTGAATGGGGTTATGGGCAAAGTGTTGCCTTACAGGATCGTCGGGTTGGGCAAATGTTACCTTCAAGGATTGGTAAGAATAGTCGACCGAGGTTCGACGTGAATCGTCGTGTATCGTCGACCGCGGGTCGACGAGTATCGACGAGTATCGTCGTGTATCGTCGACCGCGGGTCGACGAGTATCGTCGAGTATCGTCGACCGCGGGTCGACGAGTATCGTCGACCGCAGATCGATGATTATCGTCAACCCACGTTCGACGTGAATCGTCGAGTATTGTACTCTGATACTCGCCGACTGATTCTCGTCGATCCTAGGTGATTCTCGCCGATCCTAGGTGATTCTCGCCGATTGATTCTCACCGAATCTGCTAGGTGATTCTCGCCGATTCTGGAACCCTAATTTTCTGGGTGGTCTGCGGATAGCGATATTCCTAAGTCTGTTTATGCCTTTGGTATAAATAGATACTTAGGGTTTTCGGGAATTGTGTGTTCTCTGATCGAATCGGAGCTCTCGCTGATCGAATCGACGGAAGTGTTCCGCCGTTCTTCGCTCATTCCGCTAATCCCGAATCCCGCCAACGGAAGGGTTCCGCCGCCGTGCTCGCTCCGTCGACTTCCTCCTCTCCGGCGATCGTCGCTGGTGTTGCTATCCCTGGCGCGGACCTAGCAGTCTGTGGGAAAGCAAGGTGCGGTCACTCTCCTTCCCGATTGTCCGTGCGACGGAAAGGTCGGCGTTCTCCCGCTCATGTGGATTTCTGCAGAGACGTGGATATCATTCCACGTAGAACTCGCCACCAGCAAGAACACGAAGCTTGGAGCATCTCCGTTGAGTTGTGACTCAACGCCACCGAGGTAATTTTTGCCTAGTTGTATGTTAACTTCTTGATTCAACTACCATGGCCCGATCCCATCTCTTTTGGGGTTTTCTTGATGTTTTATTCTTCCGCTGCGTGCACAAGTGTTGTGCCATCCCCATAGAGAAACCCAACAGTGGTATCAAAGCGAGGTTGCGGCCATGATTGTTGTATTGGAAGTTTTGTTATTGCAGTGCGTGTAAACCTAGAGATTTAGAAGTGTTCTAAATGTCTAGATTTAGTCTTGGTACCCCGCCAAGAACGTCTGGGATTTCGTGGAAATTTCTAATTGTTAGAAATTGTAGTCTCCTTAGCAGTAACCATCCCTCGAGATTGTTTTGGATTTTGAATCCAACATAGAGAGATGAGCTTGTCTGCTGCTTTAAGTTGAGTTGTCTTTGCTTTTGTCCAATGCATGTAAATCTGAGGATTTGGAAGTTTCCGAATGTTCAGATTTAGCCCTTCCTTCTATCAAATGTTGATGGTGTCAGTTTATGCACATAAGGGATGCATGTGGTTTTAGAAAAATTGTTTTTCTTTGGATGTGCACATTGATCAAATGTTGATCATGGTTAACTGTTAACCTATAATCAAAATCCCTTCATCAAATATTAATTGTTCGGATGCCTTCCGATGGATGACACTCTTCCTGCCTCGATCGATGAAGTGTGGGCTTGCCAAAGCAAGGTGCATTAATCTATCTTGGTAAGGGTGCGAACGGATAATTGTGATATCTCACTGTCGACATCGGGTCCAGCTTAACTAGGTGACCTCAAAGGTTGAGTGCCTAGAGGCATAGGGTTGGCATGCACCATATGATGGATGCGAGTAAGGAGTTATTCACCAACCATACAAGAATTGCATGAGGATGCAATTGGCAAGCGTTGCCTACCTAAATAACCGCATCGTGAGAGGAAAGCCAAAGCTGACTCATTGTGTTGGTGAAATACGGATCTTGTCCACTAAGAGAGTAGCTCGCATGAACTCTCTGAATTGTTAGTGAGGGCTATCATTTCGAATAAAATAGTGGGAGTGTTTTAATTGAAGTCCAAATTAAAATAAATTGTATTTGAAATTTTGGTACTAATTTTATTCTGCATAAATTCTTGTAGAATTCCATGGCAAGTATTTCACACTCCACGTTGTCTCTGAGAGCTATCCTTGAGAAGGATAAGCTCAGTGGGACTAATTACATGGACTGGTACAGGAACCTGAGAATTATTCTCAGGCAAGAGCGAAAGCTCTATGTCTTGGAAGAAGAAACCCCCGAGGTGCCGACCGGGAACTCTTCCTGTGCTGAGAAGGATGCTTATAAGAAGTATACTGATGATGCTTTAGATGTCGAATGCCTTATGCTTGCCACTATGAACTCTGAGCTTCAGAAGCAACATGAGAACATGGGGTGCAAGGAGATTGACGAGCATCTCAAGAAAATGTTTCAAGGGCAGGCTCGTCAAGAGAGGTTCGATGTCAAAAAAGAGTTGTTTCAGTGCAAGATGGGAGTTCGAGACTTAGTAGGGACTCACGTACTCAAGATGATTGGGTATATAGAGAACCTTGAAAGGCTGGGTTTCCCTCTTGGTCAAGAGTTGGCCACAAATCTGATCCTGCAATCGTTGCCGGACAGTTATGAGCAGTTCGTCTTGAACTATAACATGAATGAAATAGACAAGACACTGCCCGAACTCCTAGGCATGTTGAGAACTGCCGAAATCAATATGAAGAAGGCCAAGCCTGCCAGCCCCATACTGATGGTTCATAAGGGCAAGGGCAAGGCCAAGGGCTCTAAGAAGACGAAGGTGGGACCTAAGTCATATCTTGAGCCCAAGTCTTCTGCACTGATGAAAGAGAAAAGCACGGTGAAGGAAGGGAAATGCCACCACTGTGGCAAGGCTGGTCATTGGAGGAGGAACTGTCCTTCGTACATTGAAGGTCTGCAGAAAATGAAGGGAGGTATGACTTCCGCTTCAAATGTTCACGTTATAGAGATAAACCTTTTTGCTCCTTCATCTTGGGTATTGGATACCGGATGTGGTTCTCACATTTGTACAAATGTGCAGAAACTGGGAAGGAGAAGATTGCTGAGTAAAGGGGAGGTGGACCTCCGCGTCGGCAATGGAGCAAGAGTTGCTGCTGTAGACGTAGTGGTTTACCGTCTTTCTTTGCCCAGTGGGCTTGTAATAGAACTAGATAATTGTTATTTTGTTCCGGCCATAACTAGAAACATTATATCTATTTCATGTTTGGACATGATTGGATTTTCTTTTATAATTAAGAACAACTGTTGTTCTATATTTAAGAATGATGTTTGTTATGCTGTAGCCCAATTGTTTAATGGTCTTTATGTTTTGAACTTGGACCATCTGATCTGTAATGTAGAAAATAATAAAAGACTAAGAACAAATGACTCGAACCCTACATTCCTCTGGCATTGTCGTTTGAGCCATATCAACGAGAAGCGCATATCCAAGCTCCATAGAGATGGACTTTTGGACTCATTTGATTATGAATCATTTGAGCGATGCGAATCTTGTTTGTTAGGCAAGATGACTAAAGATCCTTTCACTGGTTATACTGATAGGGCTGAGGATCTCTTGGGTGTTGTACATAGTGATGTATGCGGACCCATGAGTTCCATGGCTAGAGGTGGGTATTTCTACTTTGTTACATTTACTGATGATTTCAGTAGATACGGATATGTGTATCTTATGAAGTGCAAATCCGAGACCTTTGAAAAGTTCAAAGAGTTCAAGAATGAAGTAGAAAACCAATTGGGTAAAAGGGTTAAAGCACTCCGATCTGATCGAGGTGGCGAATACCTGAGTCATGAGTTCCGTGATCATATGAAAGAGTGTGGTATTGTATCACAGCTCACTCCACCTAGAACACCACAACATAATGGCGTGTCTGAGAGGAGAAATCGTACTCTGTTAGACATGGTACGTTCGATGATGAGTCATGCAGACTTGCTTGTTTCCTTTTGGGGTTTTGCTTTAGAGACTGCTGCAATGACATTGAATTGCGCTCCAACGAAAATGGTTCTGAAGACACCATATGAGATATGGACTGGGAAGCGTCCTAGTATGTCGTTCATTAAAATTTGGGGCTGTGAGGCATACGTGAGACGTCAAATGCCTGACAAGCTGGAACCCAAATTGGATAAATGTTATCTGGTGGGATATCCTAAGGAACCGAAAGGGTATTACTTTTACCTACCGTCTTAGGGCAAAGTGTTTGTCGCAAGGACTGGTGTCTTCTTGGAGAAAGAGTTCTTATCAAGAAAGACTGAAAAGGTAGAGCATGAAGAAGTTCAAGAACCACATGTAGTGAATGAACCAGAATTGGATTCTGAGACAGGACTACAAGATGTTGTAGCTAGAGAACCTGCTCAAGGAACACAAGTCCTACGTAGATCTGGTAGACCGAGGTTTGAGCCTGAGAGATATAGATTTCTCGTGTCTCAAATAGGTAATGTGTTGCTTATGGATCATGATGATTGTTGAAGCCAAAATCTGACTCCGACAAATGTTCACAAAATAGGGGCGTAGTCGACTCCTACTTGGCCCAAGCTCCGACCTCCGACCGGTCGTGAAGGATTGGAAAACTGGCCCAAAGCCGCAGCAGGGAGGTCCCACCGCTTACCCGAAAGGTCACAGAGAGCTTCCCCTCCAAAGCCAAAAGCTGGGTTTGGAGTTCCTCAGAAGACTGTGCCAAATGAATCCTCTTAAGAGTCTGGAAAAAAGGTCCCTTCTGAAGAAATCCTATGGGCTTATTTATAGATTTCAGAACCTGAACTGCCAATAACAAAACTGCACCAGTCTGAAATTACCGGGGTACCCTTGGCTGGGTCTGCCAACAGCCGAACTCCGCTGTTCTGAGGAGCTATACGCAGTCCACCAAGGGTAAGAGGGTAAAAATACCCGGGGTAGAAGAGTAAAAACCCCTGCTTTGACAGGGAAAAATAAAAAAGCCTTCTCTCCCTGGCGAGAGGAAAGGCATCTGCCGGCGAGAAGGACCCACCGCCCGTCTCGCCGGCGCCTCTCGCCCTTGGAGGTCATCTCGCTTCTGGGTGGGGGCATTTTGCCCCTTGGAGGGCCCATCATCTCGCCGCTTGCGAGTGGTCCCTCCTGGTCCCCTTTTCCTATCTCGATCTGTTTGCCTCTTGAGGGCTCTTTGCGAGCCCGAGGTTGTACACAATCCCCGCTCTTTTTGAGATTACTCTAAGCTCAAAAAGAATGTTCAACCGAGGCTCGTTATTCAAGGTGCATTAAAAACGTATTTATGAGGAATCTTCTGAGGCCCCCACCGGGGCCTATAAATATATGACTCCTGCCCTGCACTCCTGATGCCCCGCTCTGCATATTCTTCTTCGTCCCTGTTCTCGAGTTTTATAGAATGACGCACAGTCAAAGTTTTCGCGAACGTCTCGCACTGGTGCGAGAGCAACATAAGGCCAACGTGGCTGCTTTTACCTCTTCTCTGGTTCTTTCCCTCGCCCCGTCGTCTCGCTCGAAAAAGACGAAGGCTGGGGGCCCTTCACCTGTAGCAGTAGATTTGTCTCGCATCTCTTTGAAACCTGTCCCCACTCCCCATGCGCCCTCCACGGAAAAAGAGGGGGGTACTCGCTATTACCACTGTTATTTCCGCGACCGGGTGCTCTTTTGTTGACTAATGCTTTTTCAGGGGGCCCTTGTGGTTCCGCCGTCGCCGAAGAGTCCGCGAGATGGTTCTGCTGTCCGTTGCGAGGAGCTTGATTCACTGCCCTCATCTACTCCTCCAACTACTCCCAGCGAGAGGAGGGACGACCCCTCCCCGGCCACCGATACCTCTCGCCATCCTGGTAAGGGACCTTCCCTCGCCCTTTTGAATCCCCTTCGCTACTCTCACTCTCTCCTGCGAGTGCCTCTTCCACCTTGCCCTTGCACTCCTTGCGCAGATTCTCGGGCCAACTCTCCTATTGAGGAGTAGCCAAAGCAACTCTCCGTCTCGCCTCCTCTTGCAGACGGGATTGAAGACTATCTGGGCGATCCCTCAGATCCAGTGGAGATGAAGCGAAAGACTGCTGAGCTCTTCCGGAAGCACGCGCGCCTCATTCACTCCTTGACTTTAGACAAACAGGCCGCGGAGAAGCGCATCGAGTCGCTGGAGGGCGAGTGCGCTCGTCTATCTTCTGGAGCTAATGCCGAGCTGGATGTCGACGGCACCGACCCCGAGGCCATCATCGATGAGACCGATATGCAGCTCCGTCTCGCGCGGCGTGGTCTTAAAACAATCCGTTCCTTCCACTCGCGTAGTAGACCTCCTCGCGGGGGATCACGCGGCGGCCGCTGGGAATGACGCCCATACTGAAGAATGTCCGTCCCGCTATCCATCTTTTTCTTCTTCTCGAAAGATTTGTAATAATGGTAGTCCCGCCAAAGTACGCAGAGAGCTTGGCCTCCTGCGGGATGATGTCTGATCATGAATATATTTTTCAAGGCTTTATTTTTCTCTCTTTTTTAATCCTCCTTTTTAATTTATGCTAAATATTTATTTATAGCTTTTCCTGATTGTGACGGGTCGCGCCGTTCGAGGCATAGGAGAGAGAAAAGGCGTCGACTCTTCCTCTCCCCCTCATTTTCCCGCCCTTTTAATCATTGGCCCTGCATCAGTTATAAATATGCCTAGTCCAGGATTAGATACCGCACTTTCCGCCTTCGCTGTTAACCAAGTCTTGGTCCTCTGCCCTCTCCGTCTCGCCGGCCCATTCTCGCCTAATTCCACCTTCGTCTCGCCTAGGACCAATTCGCCGAAGAAGATGGGTAATAAGAAAGTGGAAGAGGGTGAGGGGCGCAGCCGTTGCGGGAAGAGGTTTACTGACCACGACTTCCCGTTCGGCCGGCTCCCTCGGGAAGACCACGATAAGTTTGCCCGCGAGTATCTGGGGGAAGGGATCGAGTCGCGTCCCCCCAAGGTCGGCGAGTGCATCAACACATACTACCCTGGGGAACTCGCCTTCCCCGTCTCGCACTTCGAGGCGGGGTTGCGACTGCCCCTCTGGCCTGAGGTGAAGCAGACCTTCAAGTACTTCGGTGTCGTCCCGGCACAGTTCAACCCTAACGCGATTTCGGTGTTGATCGCGTTCGCATGCTATATGCGCCGGGAACGCATCGAGTTTAGCTTGACGGCGTTCCGCAAGCTTTTCATCTACCACGCCAACGCCGATGGCGTCTCGTACTTCACTGGGCAGGGGCTCAAGGTATGCGAGACGCCTAACAAGAATCATCACTGGCTCACCCGATTCGTCTTCATCTGGGGAGACCGGGCGGACTTCGGCGGCATCCCTCTCGCGCCGGTCTCTCCGCCAGAGAGCTTTTACGCCACCCCCCAAGTCAGTGGGCCAGAGAAGCTGTTGTGCGAGTACCTAGTTGGCAAGAACTTCGAGGTCAACTTCTTGCGGCGAGGCCTCGACTCGCTTCTCCCAGTACTCCCGGGCGAGGGTATTTTTTTGTTCCTCTCTCTTCGCTATTTGTCGTCTCGCTTCTTTCTAACCCCCGCTTGCTTTTAGGTGAGCGAATTATTCCAGCATCCCCTCCTTACAAGAGCAATATTCACCCTGCCAAGGGTCTTGATCTCGCCAATGCAGCGGCAGAGGCGGCGAGAGAGTCCCTGGCGGTTATCCCACCGAAGCGTCCCGGAGATGACAAGGTCCCTTCTCGCTCCAGCCCTCCTAAAAAGAAGGTGAAGAAGGCTGTTGTTATTTCCAAGGAAAGGAGGAAGGCTCCTCAAGGGAGCCCTATCTCTATAGGGGAAACTCCACCGCCTCCCTCGCCTAATCACCAGGCCGTCTCGCTTATCCGCGAGACGGTACTTTCTGATCAACCTGCTGCTGCCTCCAACCTGCCCGCCACTGCTTCCAATCCGCGAGCTGCTGCTCCTGAACAGGTGGCTGCTACCTCCTCTCGCGAGGGCGACTCCTCTGGCCGTCCCGCCCCCGCCTCTCACATGAATTACAACCTGGGTCCCGTGGTTCACGATGCCGTCGGCGACCCGGTTCTGCTGTGGGGGCGGGACGCCAACCACGTGTCCATCTCCACCCTCCTTCCATCATGGAAGGAGCAAGAGGTCCCTTCCAGCCACGCCTTCGCCATAGGGTACAGCCTCTATGGCGGCCTTAACGTCGCTTCGCCTGAAAGCGAGTCCACCAAGGACCTTGTGCTAAAAACTTGCCATCACCAAATGCGGGCCTTGGAGTTCTCGCACCGCTCCTCTCGCCGCCTCATTTACATCAATTCAAAATGGAAGGCCAGCGAGGAAAATCTGGAGGCGGAGCGGGAGAAATCTACTGGTTTAGCGAGAAGGCTGTCAGATGCCGAGTCACTCCTCGCGAAGGCCCAAGGCGGCGTGGTAAGCCATAACTCTCTTTTCCCTTGGGTTTTTCCTTTCCCACGATTCTTGGCTAATTGCCAGGTCATCCCGCAGGATGCCGAGACGGCGGGACAACTTCGCTCGCGCGTGGCAGCTTTGGAAGAGGAGGTCCAGGTCCTGACAGCTTAGAACGCGCGCCTTCAGGCGGATGCTGCGTCGTCATCTCGCCGCGAGCCCTTCTGGACACCTCCGCCACACTACTCTTACGAGGAAGTTGAGGAGCGATGCCGAGACGCTGGTGTCCGTGGGGCTGAGCTGGTGCTGCAGATGATGAAAGACCTGGGGGTTGTGAAGGATGACTCTGAGACAGTGACCGCGCGCGACTTGGTCCCCGAGCTCTATAGCGAGGAGAGCGATGATTCTTCATCCGACGAGGAGGACTGATGCGCCCCCTCCAAGATTTAGAATCACTCTCTCCTCCTCCTGATGTAAAGACTTTATACTATATTTTGTGGCATCTGCCAAGTAACGAGCGAGTGCTCAATTTTGTTGTCTTCTATTTTATTTCTTATATTGTGAAGTTAATCTCTGGTTTGCTTTTTGCCTGCGGGACGGTTCTACTACTTCGTCTCGCCGCGTAACCTTTCTGTATATATATTTTTCTGTTTTATGTCCTACGCGAGACGGGTTCTCGACGCGCTTAACGACCGCAAGTTGGCGCAATGGCTTGCCTCGCGAGTGCCCTTTCGCTACGGCGAGACGATCCTCAAAAGCCATCCCCTGTGAGTGCTGTCACCTGCCCTACTCCACACCCTTTTTCCCTTTGTTTATTTTTGTACTTTAGGACTAAGTTGGGATACTAAGGTGTAGTGCCGCTTAAGGGGACTTTTCACCCTATTCCACCAAAATGAATTCTGCCCTGTCAGTTTGATGTTGATGGAGATTGCTTGACCCAACCCTATCCCCCACAGGCGAGCCTTCAGACCTGCCAGGTAGATGGGAGCCTGCGCAGCGGGTCTACCTGGGGCCGAGCCGAGCTCGGGGTGCCGATGAAGATCTCAACTCCAAACCTATCCCCCACAGGCGAGCCTTCGGACCTGCCAGCTAGATGGGAGCCTGCGCAGCGGGTCTACCTGGGGCCGAGCCGAGCTCGGGGTGCCGATGAAGATCTCAACTCAAAACCTATCCCCCACAGGCGAGCCTTCGGACCTGTCAGCTAGATGGGAGCCTGCGCAGCGGGTCTACCTGGGGCCGAGCCGAGCTCGGGGTACCGATGAAGATCTTAACTCAAAACCTATCCCCCACAGGCGAGCCTTCGGACCTGCCAGCTAGATGGGAGCCTGCGCAGCGGGTCTACCTGGGGCCGAGCCGAGCTCGGGGTGCCGATGAAGATCTCAACTCAAAACCTATCCCCCACAGGCGAGCCTTCGGACCTGCCAGCTAGATGGGAGCCTGCGCAGCGGGTCTACCTGGGGCCGAGCCGAGCTCGGGGTGCCGATGAAGATCTCAACTCAAAACCTATCCCCCACAGGCGAGCCTTCGGACCTGCCAGCTAGATGGGAGCCTGCGCAGCGGGTCTACCTGGGGCCGAGCCGAGCTCGGGGTGCCGATGAAGATCTCAACTCAAAACCTATCCCCCACAGGCGAGCCTTCGGACCTGCCAGCTAGATGGGAGCCTGCGCAGCGGGTCTACCTGGGGCCGAGCCGAGCTCGGGGTGCCGATGAAAATCTCAACTCAAAACCTATCCCCCACAGGCGAGCCTTCGGACCTGCCAGCTAGATGGGAGCCTGCGCAGCGGGTCTACCTGGGGCCGAGCCGAGCTCGGGGTGCCGATGAAGATCTCAACTCAAAACCTATCCCCCACAGGCGAGCCTTCGGATCTGCCAGCTAGATGGGAGCCTGCGCAGCGGGTCTACCTGGGGCCGAGCCGAGCTCGGGGTGCCGATGAAGATACCTCTTCCTGTCATTAGGACGTCTCGCAGCTCCTCTGTAAGGTCTAGTGAGAGACGCAGGCCTTCTTCATTTTCCATCCTCCACGCCTCGTCCCCATCACTTGTAGCCGCGACCCGTGGGGATCGGACCTCGAATTCCACTGGTAGTACCGCCTCACAACCATGAGAAAGCTTGAAAGGGGTCTCACCAGTGGTCGTGTTCGGGGTTGTTCTCAGAGCCCACAGGACCGAGGGGAGCTGCTCTACCCAATTCCCTCTCAGATTCTCTACCTTCTTCTTTAGCAAGTTAACGATAATCTTGTTTGCCGCCTCCACCTGACCGTTGCTCCTGGGGTGGTGGACGGAGGCAAACCTGAGGTCGACGCCCATCTGAGTGCAGAAGCTGATGAACTCTTCGCTAGCAAACTGGGGGCCGTTATCCGTGACGATGGCCTGAGGTAGCCCGTGCCTGCAGATGATCTCCCCCCAGACGAAGTTCCTGATGACTTGGGAGGTCACCTTTGCTAGCGCCTTGACCTCCAGCCACTTGGAGAAGTAATCTATCATAACCAGGAGAAATCTTCTTTGTCCACTAGCTGGAGGAAAGGGCCCAACTAGATCCATTCCCCAAATGGCGAAAGGCCATGGTGCTGTGATGCTTCGGAGCCTTTGAGCCGGCAAGAGCTGGAGGGGGCGTAGAGCTGGCATTTTCGGCACTTCCTTGCAAACTCTGTCGCGTCCTTCCTCAGGGTGGGCCAGAAGTACCCCTGTCTGACCACCCTTGCTTCCAATGTCCTTCCTCCGGAATGACTACCACATTCCCCGGAATGCACCTCCTCCAGAATGTGCCTGGTCTCCTCTTCCGTCACGCATCGAGCCAGGAGACCCGAAAGCATCCTCCGGTGTAATCCTCCTTCATGCATGAGATAGTGGGCCGCCTTATGGCGGAAGTTTCTTGCCTCCTTGACCCCCTCAGGGAGGGTTCCTGTCAGAAAGAAGGTAACGAAAGGATCTACCCACGAGGGCTGCCGATCCACCTCCATTAGCTCCCCCTCTTCAATCGCTGGATGGAATAAATCAGTCAGGGCACCCCCTTCCCATGGTCCGAACTTGGCCAATTGATCGGCAACAATGTTCTCTTCTCTGGGGACGTGTTGGATGGAGAACGTCCGGAACCCCCCGATGATCGTCCTTACCTTGGACAAATATTTTACCAGTGTGGGCTCCCGGGCCTCGAACTCTCCACGTATCTGAGACGCCACCACCAACGAGTTCGTGAAAACCTCAACGTCCTTGATCTCGAGCTCCTTAGCGAAACGAAGGCCGGCTATCACTGCCTCGTACTCTGCTTGGTTGTTGGTTGTGGGGAAATGCAAGGCGATGGCTTGTTTTATGGTCACTCCCTGAGGACTTGTCAGTACCACCCCTGCTCCAAGGGAGTGCTTTCCTGAGGCCCCGTCGACCATTATCTTCCATGCTTCTGGCCGCTGCGGCTCCTCGGCTCCGTCCTCCGCGACGTAGTCTGCCAAGAAGTCGGCCACCACCTGTGCCTTAATGGAGAGCCTTGGTACGAACGAAATATTGAACTCACTCAACTCGACAGACCACTTGGCCAGCCTACCCGAGTGCTCTACTCCTTCAAAAATCTTTCGGAGAGGATGGTCCGTCACCACTCTAATCGAATGTGCTTGGAAATATGGCCGGAGCTTCCTGGCTGAAACAACCAAGGTGTATGCCAGCTTTTCTAGGATAGGGTAATGAAGCTCCACCTTCCTTAAGATCCTGCTGACATAATAAATGGGCTGCTGCTTCTTTCCCTCTTCTCTGACTAGGACGGAGCTTACCGCCTCTGCTCCCACTCCTAGGTACAAGGTCAAATCTTCCCCCTCTTTAGGGCTTTGAAGCAGAGGTGCTCGGGAGAGCTGCTCCTTTAGTTTTTGAAAAGCTTCTTCGCACTCCGCTGTCCATTCAAATCTCTGATTCCCTCGTAGCACTTTAAAGAAAGGCGAGCACTTCTCTCCTGACCTAGAGAGTAATCTGCTAAGGCCGGCCGGCTTTCCTGTCAAGCGCTGCACCTCCTTAGCATTTCGCGGTGATTCCAGCTCCAGAATGGCCTTTACTTTATCAGGATTAGGTTCTACCCCTGCCGGGGTCAGAAGGTGCCCAAGGAATTTCCCACGACTAGCCCCAAAAACACACTTCAAGGGGTTCAACCTCATTTTGAACTTTCTCAAGGTGGCAAACGTCTCCTCCAGATCCTGGAGATGCGAGTTCACCCCCTTGCTTTTTACCATAAGATCATCAACGTAGACTTCTAGGTTCCGACCCCTCTGGTCTTGGAAAACTCGATCCATCATCCGTTGGTATGTCGCTCCCGCATTTTTTAACCCAAAGGGCATCATGTTGTAACTAAAGCACCCTTCTCTGGTGATGAAGGAGACGTCCTTGACGTCAGGAGGGTGCATCCGGATCTGATGGTAACCTGAAAAAGCATCCAGAAAACTCATAACAGAAAAACCAACGGCTGAATCAACCAGCGCGTCGATTCGAGGCAGGGGGTAGCAATCCTTAGGGCACGATTTATTTAATAACGAAAAGTCAATACACATCCTCCATTTTCCTCCCCCCTTCTTCACCATTACAACATTGGAGATCCAGCCTGGGTACTGGATCTCTGAGATGAAGCCCGCATCCAGGAGCTTCTTGACTTCCTCGCGAATGGGCTCCTCCAGCTTGGTGGCGATGGCCCTCATTTTCTGGCGTATGGGGCGCGTCCGAGGGTCCAGATTTAGGCGGTGGCAGGCCACGTCCGCATCGATGCCCGGCATGTCCGCCGCGCTCCAAGCGAAGACGTCGACGTTGCTCTGAATGCAGGCCCGCATCCGCTCCTGGTCTTCGGGACTCAAGCCCCCGCTGATCCGTACCCTTCGTATCTGCCCCTGGCTGGTGCGGACTTCCACCTCTACCACTTCCTTGGCCACCTCCAGCCGTGACTGCTCCCAGCCGTGCCCTGCTTCTTCTTCCTGCTCCAGCCCTTCCTCTCCTGCTCCCTCAACTTCCATCACCTCGTCCTGCTGCTGCTCAATTTCCATGTCCCTTCGGGCTTCCTCCTCAGCCCCTTCTTCTCCCTCTTTCTCCTGCATTCTTTCCCGTGGCTCCAACTCCCCGCTCCTCCGTACTTCCTGCACATCTCCTCCCCTCTGCTCCTCAATCTCCATTGCCCCCTCCGGGCCCTCCTGTTGTTGCTCGACCTCAACTTCCCCCTGAGCCTCCTGCACACCTCCTTCTTGCTGCTTCTCGGTCTCCTCTCCCCCAACTTCCTCTTCGGCTCCTTCTCTTGCTTCCTCTGGGCTCACCTCCTTTCCCCCGACAGCTTCTTCTTCCGCCGCCATCTCCTTCTCCAACTCCTCCGCCTCTGCCATCCAAGATATGGTGTTAACCACTGTGACGTAACACTGCCTTGCCACTTTTGGATCCCCTCTGACCCTGACCTGCACTCCTCCGTTGTTGAACTTGAGACATTGATGAAAAGAGGAGGGGACGCAGCGAAAGGCGCTGATGAGGGGACGCCCAAAGATGGCGCTGTAGCTGCTCGGGGCATCTACAATCACGAACCGGCAGTTCCGTGATACGCCCCTCAACCTCACGTGCAGCCCTACTCCCCCCTTCTACTTCTTTTCTCTCCCCGGAGAATCCGAACAACGGTCCATCCAAGGCCAAAATCCTCTTGGCTTCCACCTGCATCTCGTCGAAGGCCTTCTTAAAAATCACGTTTACGGAGCTCCCGTTATCCACTAGGATCTTGGAGACCGTAAAGTTTTCTACCGCCGTCTGGATTACCAAGGCATCGCAGAACGGGTCCTCATATTCCGGCATGTCCTCTGAAGAGAAGGTAATTTTTTCTAGCGGGGGCGGGGTTTGGGATGTCGAGGCTACCCCCTTTCGGAACATGGTCTGGAGGCTCCCCTTTCGGGTGGCCTCGATCCCAATTCCTCCATGGATGGCCCCGATTCCTCCCCGGGTTCCTACATCCACCCGGTCCTCGCACCTGTCTTCCGCCTCCCCTTGTTGCATTTCCTCGATCCTCACCGGCGGATCCTGTCTCCTCAAACCTCTGGCCTCTCTCATCTCCAAGAATTCTGGGCACGTGGCTGTAGCGTGACCTCTCTCCTGATGGAAGTCACAGAAAGGCAACGCCACCCCACCCCTTCTCCCTTCCCTCTTCCTCTTCTTCCTCCTTCTCGAGCTCCTCTTCCTCGTCCGATCCCCATTGCCTCCTGCTGATGCTGAAAACGATCCCTCACCCCCTGTCTCCATGCTGGTTGATCGAACCTCCTTGGCTCCCGGAAGTTATCTCTTCCCCGGAAGCCTCCTCCTAACTCCTGGGGGTGACCCTCCTGAGGCCTCCAACCTATCCGGTTGTTCGGCTCTCGGGCCCCCCGGTGATTCTGTCCCTGGTGCCCCTGGCCTCGGGGTTCCTCCCTCCTTCTTTCTTCTCTCTGCTCCCTCTGCTCCTTCTGCTTTCCTGCCCCTGGTTCCTTTGCGTCATCCTCCGCCAACCTAGCTAACCTCCTTGCAAACGCCGGATTGGCCCTCTCGAAATATGTCTCCTTCGCCGCCCTCTCCATAAGCTCCTCAAAAGAGAGGGGGGGCACCCTTTTCAACTCCATGCTGAAGAAGCCTGGTCTCAGTCCCAGGGTGAATGCAAGAATCAGAGTATACCCAGGGACCTCCTGGACCTGGAGGATCTCCTCCTGAAACCGATCTACGTAGTGCCCCAACGTTTCATCTTGGCTCTGCCTTATCGAGAATAAGCACTCCGTCTCCTCCTTACGCTTCTTCGATGTTGAAAACCTCAATAAGAAACCCCTCCGCAGATCCTCGAAACAATAAATCGATCTTGTCGGTAACTGATGGAACCAGTCTCGCGCCTTCTCCTTCAAGGAGATGGCAAACAGTCGACACTTAAACGCATCCGTCATTTGTCTTATCGAAACCACATCTTCAAACCACTGCACATGCTGTACAGGATCATCCTTCCCCGAGTATTTGGACATGTCGGGCTCCCGGAACCCTTCTGGCACCGGAGCCGAGATGACAAGCTCGCTGAACGGGCTCTCGCCGACTGCTTGCCGAGAGGGCACGTCTCGCGGCCTCGGCTGACTGGCCCGATCTGCGAGACCGTGCCCAGGGAAGAGCTCTCGCACAACTGCCTCCTTCTCGCCGTCTTCTGCAGGGATCTCCTTCCCGGGATGCTGGCTTGGGAAGAGCTCTCGCGCCGCCACATCCCTCTCGCCAGCCTCCGTGGGGACCTCCTTCCCCGGGCGCTGACCAGGGGCATTCTCGCCTAAAAGCGGAACCACCTCGATTGGGACCTGAGGCGTCGCCCACTCGCTCCTTGCCGAGAAGGCCAAGCTTATGGTTTGCATGACCTCTCGCCTGAAGTCCTCCAGCATCTTTCTTGTCGCCTCTTCTACCTGGGAGGGGGAACCTCCAGAACCAGATCCTTCTCCTTCACCTCCTGCCATAGGACCAAACTCAAACTTTTCTTGAACCGGCTACTTCCACGCTCACCGCACCAGAACTGTTGAAGCCAAAATCTGACTCCGATAAATGTTCACAAAATAGGGGCGTAGTCGACTCCTACTTGGCCCAAGCTCCGACCTCCGACCGGTCGTGAAGGATTGGAAAACTGGCCCAAAGCCGCAGCAGGTAGGTCCCACCGCTTACCCGGAAGGTCACAGAGAGCTTCCCCTCCAAAGCCAAAAGCTGGGCTTGGAGTTCCTCAGAAGACTGTGCCAAATGAATCCTCTTAAGAGTCTGGAAAAAAGGTCCCTTCTGAAGAACTCCTATGGGCTTATTTATAGATTTCAGAACCTGAACTGCCAATAACAAAACTGCACCGGTCTGAAATTACCGGGGTACCCTTGGCTGGGTCTGCCAACAGCCGAACTCCGCTGTTCTGAGGAGTTATACGCAGTCCACCAAGGGTAAGAGGGTAAAAATACCCGGGGTAGAAGAGTAAAAACCCCTGCTTTGACAGGGAAAAATAAAAAAGCCTTCTCTCCCTGGCGAGAGGAAAGGCATCTGCCGGCGAGAAGGACCCACCGCCCGTCTCGCCGGCGCCTCTCGCCCTTGGAGGTCATCTCGCTTCTAGGTGGGGGCATTTTGCCCCTTGGAGGGCCCATCATCTCGCCGCTTGCGAGTGGTCCCTCCTGGTGCCCTTTGCCTATCTCGATCTGTTTGCCTCTTGAGGGCTCTTTGCGAGCCCGAGGTTGTACAATGATGAACCAGCAACCTACCAGAGGCTATGAATGGACCGGACTCCGACAAATGGCTTGAGGCTATGAAATCCGAAATGGACTCCATGTATGCAAACCAAGTTTGGAACTTGGTGGAACCACCTGAAGGGGTACGACCCATAGGGTGCAAGTGGGTCTTCAAGAATAAGACCGACATGGATGGGAATGTACAGACATTCAAAGGGAGACTGGTGGCTAAGGGTTTCAAGCAAATTCATGGTATTGACTATGATGAGACCTTTTCCCCTGTTGCCATGGTAAAGTCCATAAGGATATTGCTTGATGTTGCTGCGTATTATGACTAAGAGATCTGGCAGATGAATGTCAAAACGGCTTTCCTTAATGGAAACCTCCTTGAGGAAGTGTATATGACACAACCCGAGGGTTTTGTATCCCTAGATGAAGCCACTAAAATATGCAAGCTGAATAAGTCCATCTATGGACTGAAACAGGCCTCTCGAAGTTGGAATCTTCGTTTTGATGAGAAAATCAAAGAGTTTGGTTTCATCAAGAATGAAGATGAGCCTTGTGTTTACAAGCGAATCAGTGGGAGCATTGTTGTCTTCCTGATATTGTATGTAGATGACATACTGTTGATTGGGAATGACATTCCTACCCTGAAAGTTGTTAAGAACAACCTAGGGAACTGCTTTTCAATGAAGGATTTGGGTGAAGCGACTTATATACTCGGTATTAAGATCTATAGAGATAGATTGAAGAAGTTTCTGGATTTGACCTAGAGTACGTACATCGAAAAGGTGTTGAAGCGGTTCAACATGCTTGAGTGCAAGAAAGGATTTTTTGCCCATGTCTCATGGTGTGAATCTCTCTAAGGACCAGTGTCCAAAGTCTTGTGAAGATAAGGACCGCATGAAGTTGATTCCATATGCTTCGGCCATTGGATCAATCATGTACGCGATGTTATGTACTCGACCCGACGTCTCCTTTGCTTTGAGCATGACTAGAAGGTATCAGTCAGACCCCGGTGAGTTTCTCTGGATTGCAGTCAAGAATGTCCTGAAGTACTTGAGAAGGACTAAGGATGTGTTCTTGGTGTATGGTGGAGAGGAAGAGCTCGTTGTAAGTCGTTACACGGATGCTAGCTTCCAAACTGATAGAGACAAATCCAAGTCTCAGTCAGGTTTTGTGTTTTGCCTGAATAGAGGAGCTGTGAGCTGGAAGAGTTCCAAGCAAGAGACAGTTGCTGATTCTACAACAGAGGCTGAGTATATCACCGCAGCTAATGCGGCGAAGGAGGATGTATGGATTAGGAAATTCATCGGCGAGCTTGATGTAGTTCCTAGCATTGTTGGTCCCGTAGTTCTCTACTGTGATAACAATGGTGCAATTGCACAATCTAAGGAACCTAGATCCCATCAGCGCTCTAAGCACATACTTCGGCGCTTTCATCTTATTCGTGAGATTGTCGAACAAGGAGATGTGAACATTTGCAGAGTGCCGACTGAGGAGAATATTGCGGATCCACTGACAAAGCCTCTCGCGCAGAGAAAGCATGATGGTCATACTAGATCGATGGGTATACGATACCTAAATGATCAACTCTAGTGAGAATCTTGTGGATTGCATGTAAACATATATTTTGTTGGCCATTTGTTCATATGATGAACAGTGTACCTAGTTTTTCTCTTACAATTAATGACAAGTTCTTTTATTATGAGTTTTTCTATATGATAGTTAAATGTTAACATAATAGATACCCTTAGAATATTCGCTTCCATGGGACATCAAGTACGTGACTTGAATGTGAGAGCCTATGATTTATTTGAAGCTTCATTCTTAAAAGGTCCCTGGTCGAGTATCATCATAGAAGCTAAGGGTTATGATGATACATGAAGGCTAGCACGTGCGTTGACTGATGACCGGTTCTCACAGGTCATGATATTGTGATATCAAGTCATCACGTGGGTACTTGTTAGTGAACAAGTTGTACTGGACAGACCCAACCTGAGACTACTCTGTGGATTGTCATCCAATCGTGTCACGAGTAGGTCTCAATTGACAATGGTGTTGTGGTCCTTTGACCTGAAGTCACAGCATTCATCAAGTGAGGAAGAGCGTGCTTTGATGCCATTTAAAGTCTTCCTTGAGAAAGGTTGATGATAAGGGTGGTTGTTGGGCATGTTACGAATCATTTGGGTGTTTGTGTGTGAGCAGATATGAGATTTGTCCTCCTGTATGACAGGAGTTGCATCCATGGGCCCCTTGATGGAACTGGACTGAGAAATGCATGGCCATGCTTGGTTGAATCAATATGTGATATTGGACTCACCATTCTTTGGAAGTCCGTCCTGGATCAAGAAACTTGGATTGAGCTATTACGAGGGTGACACGGTCCATGCCTCTAGTTCTTTCCGGATGTAAGGGATAAAGGGACAAAGTCAACGCTGATACATTAGTCATAGAGGCTTATGAGTTATAAACTCTTATTGCTTGGGGAGCAATGATGCATTGCTAGATGCCGCTCATTGTTTGTGAGGTTTTTGGTTTGATACTTTCAAGATCAAGTGAAAGTCCACCTAGTGTCAGCTATGTGCACCTATGGGGGGGGGGGGGAATAGGTGACGTGTAGCGCTTTTGCGGAATTTACGAATGTACCTGCACAATAAAAATAAAAAGCACAGCACACAGAATACACAGGCAATTTATAGTGGTTCCCCGACTTGGGTACATCCACTTTCCCCCTTCGACCTATCTCCCAACAAGGGACGACTCGGTCTCTTCTCCAACAGGATTGAAATCCAATCCCTGCACTATCGGAAGGAACCCTTCCACACGTGAGAGTCAACACTCCCACAAAATGGGTTGCACCCAACCCTTACAACACGGAACAAACGTTCCTTTACAACAAAAGTAAATATAGAATGTACACGAGATACAAACTTCGTTTGGAGACTACGGTGTTCCTCTTCGTTCGACGACGTGTTCGTGAAGTCAACGAAGAGTCTACAACGTTGGTCTCTCTTGGAGAGGATCTCCCCGGAACCGCGGCGGCAACACGAGCGGCGGCTAGCTTCGGGATCGGCGGCTATGATGATGAGCGGCTGCTGAAAATAGAGATCCAATCTTCGTAGCGAAGCAAGCTAGGTCTACCAACCGTCACACGAGGATCGGTCGTCTCGATCGATTCGGATGGGAAGTTTTTCCCGATCAACAAATCGAGAGACAAGGGATCTCTGGATAGACGCGTGAGACTCAAGCTTTGCTAAGCTTCTGTTGCCGGAGATCGGGAAGAAACACGATCAACAGCGGCGGCTGACTAGCGCGAGCGGCGACGGATGCGGCGGAGCGATTTCGCGATTTTAGGGTTTGCTCTGCTCGGCTTCTTTCTCTGTATCTTTACAGTTCAAAATACCCGTATATATACTGTAGATACTACTAATTTGACCGTTGTGGGACCCACAAGAAAAATCCCGAAAACCGGTCCAGAACACTGACAGCGGCAGAATCCGGTTCAGGAAGATCCAGAAAAACGCCCAAGTCAAAATCGGTGAGAATCGAAAGTGAATCTCGCCGAGTCGCCGAGAATCAAAGGTGATTCTCGACGATTCGGCGAGAATCAAAGATGATTCTCGTCGAATTTGCCTTGGTTGCACGCACTGCTTTAGGCCAGGTCGAGACGGCGAGAATCAACCAGTGATTCTCGACGATTCGACAAGAATCACTAGTGATTCTCGCCGAATCGGCGAGAATCACTTGGTGATTCTCGTCGATTCTTACTTAGAAGCAGAGGTGCTCGCTTAGAAGTGGCTGGGTCGAGTTCGACGAGAATCAACTACTGATTCTCGACGAATCGGCGAGAATCCCAAGTGATTCTCGCCGAATCGGCGAGAATCACTTGGTGATTCTCGTCGATTTAAACTTACACGAATTTTCGTCTTTCCACCTATGAGGTGCTCCTTGACCAATCCTTGCTCCTTGTCCGCTCCTGCATATTTACAGCCCTGTGCTTGAAAGTAAGTGCACTCCAATAGAGAGAGTACACGTAGGCCAACACACTGATCTGCTCAACGAGGGATTACGTCGTGCAGACCCGTGTATATTGACCTACTGCACCCTGACATTGGTGTGCACTTAGCGTGGAAAAACTTCAAGCACAACTAGAAAGAGTTTATCAAATACATAGTTTATTGACCTTAGCTTGTCCAGGGGCTTCTTCAAATCAGGTACATTGTGGATACAATACCCAACAATCTCCCCCTATTTGAAGAAGCCTAAACCCTACAAGCTAAGGTGAATAGAGCAAATGGGAATGAAAACCATAAACTTAAAATTGATTTGAGTGAGTTATCCCTTACCAATACCAATTTCTTGGGAGCAAGCTTGGAGCCACCTTAGCCTTGGCCGAGAGGGTAATCTCCCCCTTTTCGGCTTCTGCAAATCGGGGCGGTAGCATTTGACCCCTTCCTCCCCCTCAGTTCTTGCGTCTGTGCTCACACTTGATTTCCTTGCTCCCCTCAGATCGTGCACGAGCCTGGAGCTTCAGTAGTCTTCATTCCTCATAATTGAGCATCCCCAATTCAGTCTTGAAAAGATTGAACTTGGCCTCGTCTAAGGGCTTTGTGAATATATCAGCAATCTGCTTGTCCGTGGGGACATAACAGAGAGAGATGTCCTTGTTCTCCACGTGCTCCCGAATGAAGTGGTAGCGCACTTCAATATGCTTCGTTCTGCTGTGCGAGACAGGATTGTTGGCAATGGCAATTGCACTGGAGGAGTCGCAGTACATTGGAACTTCCTTGAACTGAAGGTTGTAGTCGGCTAACTGGTTTCTGATCCATAGGAGTTGTGCGCAAAAGCTGCCTGCTGAGATGTACTCAGACTCTGCTGTGGAGGTAGCTACACAATTCTGCTTCTTGTTGTTCCATGAGATAAGCCTTCTTCCGAGGAATTGACACGTCCCGGAAGTGCTTTTCCTGTCATCTCTACTCCCTGCAAAATCAGCATCTGAAAAGCCTATTAGCTCGACATCATTGTTTCTCGGGTACCACAAGCCAAGATTAGGAGTACCTTTAAGGTATCTTAGAATTCGCTTTGCAGCGACATAGTGAGATTCCTTAGTGTTCACCTGATATCGGGCACAGACACATGTGGAGAACATAATATCCGGTCTACTGACAGTAAGGTAGAGCAGGGATCCAATGATGCTTCTGTATTTGGTTTCATCGAAAGGTTTACCTTTCTCATCCTTATCCAGAGATATAGTGGATCCCATTGGAGTCCTCATAGATGTTGCACTCTCCATACCGAATTTCTTAAGGAGTTCATTTGTGAACTTCGTCTGAGAGATGAAGATTCCATCCGCAGACTGTTTCACTTGAAGTCCTAAGAAATATTTGAGCTCTCCCATACTGCTCATTTCAAACTTTCCTTGCATAAGTTTAGAAAACATTTTGCAAAGATTGTTGTCCGTTGAGCCGAATATTATGTCATCGACATAGATTTGCACCAGCAAAATCTTGCCTTTGACTTCCCTGAGAAACAATGTTTTATCTATTTTACCTCTGGAGAACTTGTTCTCAAGAAGAAAACTAGATAAAGTCTCATACCAAGCTCGTGGAGCTTGTTTCAACCCATATAAGGCCTTATTAAGAAAATAAACATGATTGGGATAAGTAGGATCGACAAAACCTGGGGGTTGAGCGACGTATACTTCCTCTTTCAGGTCTCCGTTCAGGAATGTCGATTTCACATCCATTTGATAGACTGTGAATCCTTTGTGTGAAGCATACGCCAGGAACAACCTGATTGCCTCGAGCCTTGCTACTGGTGCGAAGGTCTGGTCGAAGTCAATCCCTTCCTCCTGTCTATAACCTTGAGCCACCAGCCTGGCCTTGTTCTTTACGATGACACCATGTTCATCCAGCTTGTTTCTGAAGATCCACTTCGTGCCAATCACATTCTGCATGTATGGTCTGGGAACCAGCGTCCAAACATTGCAACGTTCGAATTGTTCAGGTGCTCGATGTTAAAATTCTTATGGAGATATCACTTCTGTTATTCCAGATGCATGTTCCAATTCAGTCTTGGAACACCTACTGTCTAGTTCCCCTCATATTTACGGGAACCTAGACTACCCTGCAAGAAGGAATTACCTTACCTTAGGAACCCAAATCATATTGGGTCCTAGGTTCCTGTTAGCATAAGCATGCAACTGCCTTCCTTCAGAAAACCTGTCAGGAAGACTACCTCTGTCCCGTGAATGTGGGTAAGCCCTTGCCATTGGCACAGAGGGGTTGTGCCAACAGTCGACGGCAAAGTGTCCCACTTTGCCACAGCACCAACATGGGTGAATGTTATATCGCCGTTTCCGACCCGATCTAGTGACTGAGGTAGTCACGGTCCTAGGTCTAAACGGGATAGAGCATGATCTCCTCACAAAATTTCCTCTTCCATCGTGACACGTGGAAGGGTGGAAGGAATGCATGTTGTGAGCGTCATGAGGCCGGGAAGGTGGTGCCCTCCTTTCAGGCATCCCCCTTTCAGAGGCCCCATGAAAACTGACACCATGACTTCTAACCTCCCTATCCTGTGTCCTCGGGGGGTGAGAAATGTTCTGTGAGCTAGGATATGCAGATTCGCACCGAGTTGAGGCAGTGACAGTGAATACAAAGGGCTCAGAAGGAGCCTTAGGTATTCTCTCATGGGTGGCCACGACGGCCCTTGCACTACGGGTGTCTCCACATGGGGACAGATCACCCTTGCAGTGACCACGACTATTCCTGTGGTCATACCTGAAGGCATGATGAGTTGCCTTCCTGCTTGGAGTGGGGGGTCGGAATACCGTTTCCCCATTTCTCCACGAATTAATCATCCGGGAGATCCACCAGTTTTCTTGCTTTCTCTTTATAGCATCAACCTTGGAAAAGTTTGATACTATTCTTTTCTCATTTTCTATACTACTCTCTAGAGCTGAGATCTTAGAGTCCTTGACCTTGTTGGACGCCAATTGGAGAACCAACAAGATCTTCAGTCGAGCAATCTCTTGAGCTTGCTCCTCAGCAAGTAGGTTGCTTTCCTGAAGGGCTCTCTTCAGGGAATCAGAATTTTCTGGAGGAGAGCAGTTTCTGTCTTCAGAAAGTTCAAAAGATATGGGGCAGGATGAAGATGTTACCTGCTCATCTGTGTTATTGTCATTAGAGCCAGTGACCATTGTTTCATCCTCATCAGAGCTGCTTTCCTCACTGGCCTCGTCAGTCTCTGACACGGACACTGGAGCTCTGATGCTGTCCGAGTGATGCTTGCCTTCATCTTCAGAGGTGAGGACCCCCACATAGGCTTCCTCCTCAGGTTGACAGCATATTCCAGCTTTCTCTGACTCCCCCATCCACTCTGATATCATCACCCACATGGATTTAGCCGTCCTACATTTTGCTAATCTAGAGCGAGAAGCTCCAGACCAGATATCCAAGATAATTTGACGAATCCTCTCGTCCAAGTTAAATAGGGACAGTTCCATCTCTGACATCTCAGCAATGCACATGGGCACTTGGATCCCAGAGTCGGAGGTCTTCATGGGAATGAACGGACCCTCTTCCAGGATGAAGGATGCTCGAGGATCGATAGCATCAAGGTGAAATGACACTCTCATCCTCCAGATGGGATAATAATCCTTTGTGCATGCGGGGAGTTTGAGTGGCGGTATCTCATAATCCAGCTCCATGCCTCTGACACTGGTGGCAGGATTCTACTCAAGGTGTTAACCTTTTTGATGAGCAACCTGGCTCTGATACCACTTGAAAGTCCACCTAGTGTCAGCTATGTGCACCTATGGGGGGGGGGGGGAATAGGTGACGTGTAGCGCTTTTGCGGAATTTACGAATGTACCTGCACAATAAAAATAAAAAGCACAGCACACAGAATACACAGGCAATTTATAGTGGTTCCCCGACTTGGGTACATCCACTTTCCCCCTTCGACCTATCTCCCAACAAGGGACGACTCGGTCTCTTCTCCAACAGGATTGAAATCCAATCCCTGCACTATCAGAAGGAACCCTTCCACACGTGAGAGTCAACACTCCCACAAAACGGGTTGCACCCAACCCTTACAACACGGAACAAACGTTCCTTTACGACAAAAGTAAATATAGAATGTACACGAGATACAAACTTCGTTTGGAGACTACGGTGTTCCTCTTCGTTCGACGACGTGTTCGTGAAGTCAACGAAGAGTCTACAACCTTGGTCTCTCTTGGAGAGGATCTCCCCGGAACCGGCGGCGGCAACATGAGCGGCGGCTAGCTTCGGGATCGGCGGCTATGATGATGAGCGGCTGCTGAAAATAGAGATCCAATCTTCGTAGCGAAGCAAGCTAGGTCTACCAACCGTCACACGAGGATCGGTCATCTCGATCGATTCAGATGGGAAGTTTTTCCCGATCAACAAATCGAGAGACAAGGGATCTCTGGATAGACGTGTGAGACTCAAGCTTTGCTAAGCTTCTGTTGCCGGAGATCGGGAAGAAACACGATCAACAGCGGCGGCTGACTAGCGCGAGTGGCGACGGATGCGGCGGAGCGATTTCGCGATTTTAGGGTTTGCTCTGCTCGGCTTCTTTCTCTGTATCTTTACAGTTCAAAATACCCGTATATATACTGTAGATACTACTAATTTGACCGTTGTGGGACCCACAAGAAAAATCCCGAAAACCGGTCCAGAACACTGACAGCGGCAGAATCCGGTTCAGGAAGATCCAGAAAAACGCCCAAGTCAAAATCGGTGAGAATCGAAAGTGAATCTCGCCGAGTCGCCGAGAATCAAAGGTGATTCTCGACGATTCGGCGAGAATCAAAGATGGTTCTCATCGAATTTGCCTTGGTTGCACGCACTGCTTTAGGCCAGGTCGAGACGGCGAGAATCAACCAGTGATTCTCGACGATTCGACGAGAATCACTAGTGATTCTCGCCGAATCGGCGAGAATCACTTGGTGATTCTCGTCGATTCTTACTTAGAAGCAGAGGTGCTCGCATAGAAGTGGCTGGGTCGAGTTCGGCGAGAATCAACTACTGATTCTCGATGAATCGGCGAGAATCCCAAGTGATTCTCGCCGAATCGGCGAGAATCACTTGGTGATTCTCGTCGATTTAAACTTACACGAATTTTCGTCTTTCCACCTATGAGGTGCTCCTTGACCCATCCTTGCTCCTTGTCTGCTCCTGCATATTTACAGCCCTGTGCTTGAAAGTAAGTGCACTCCAATAGAGAGAGTACACGTAGGCCAACACACTGATCTGCTCAACGAGGGATTACGTCGTGCAGACCCGTGTATATTGACCTACTGCACCCTGACATTGGTGTGCACTTAGCGTGGAAAAACTGCAAGCACAACTAGAAAGAGTTTATCAAATACATAGTCTATTGACCTAAGCTTGTCCAGGGGCTTCTTCAAATCAGGTACATTATGGATACAATTCCCAACATCAAGTGGGAGACTGTTGGAGTTACCATGGTGATCTAGAAGTGGTCAAACATGTAATCTCACTGCCAACGCGATATGAGCCTGCAGGGTCGCACATAAGAGATGTGGAGAAGTTGGATGATTGACTGTGTTGGTAAAGGTTACCAATCACCGACCTGAATGGGATTATGGGCAAAGTGTTGCCTTACAGGATCGTCAGGTTGGGCAAATGTTGCCTTCAAGGATTGGTAAGAATAGTCGACCGAGGTTCGACGTGAATCGTCGTGTATCGTCGACCGCGGGTCGACGAGTATCGACAAGTATCGACGAGTATCGTCGTGTATCATCGACCGCGGGTCGACAAGTATCGTCGAGTATCGTCGAGTATCGTCGACCACGGGTCAACAAGTATCGTCCACCGCAGATCGATGATTATCGTCAACCCACGTTCAACGTGAATCGTCGAGTATTGTACTCTGATACTCGCCGACTGATTCTCGCCGATCCTAGGTGATTCTCGCCGATCCTAGGTGATTCTCGCCGATTGATTCTCACCGAATCTTCTAGGTGATTCTCGCCGATTCTGGAACCCTAATTTTCTGGGTGGTCTGCGGATAGCGATATTCCTAAGTCTATTTATGCCTTTGGTATAAATAGATACTTAGGGTTTTCGGGAATTGTGTGTTCTCTAATCAAATCGGAGCTCTCGCTGATCGAATCGACGGAAGTGTTCCGCCGTTCTTCGCTCGTTCCGCCGATCCCGAATCCCGCCGACGGAAGGGTTCCGCCGCCGTGCTCGCTCCGTCAACTTCCTCCTCTCCGGCGATCGTCGCTGGTGTTGCTATCCCTGGCGTGGACCTAGCAGTCCGTGGGAAAGCAAGGTGCAGTCACTCTCCTTCCCGATTGTCCGTGCGACGGAAAGGTCGGCGTTCTCCCGCTCGTGTGGATTTCTGCAGAGACGTGGATATCATTCCACGTAGAACTCGCCACTAGCAAGAACACGAAGCTTGGAGCATCTCCGTTGAGTTGTGACTCAACGCCACCGAGGTAATTTTTGCCTAGTTGTATGTTAACTTCTTGATTCAACTACCATGGCCCGATCCCATCTCTTTTGTAGTTTTCTTGATGTTTTATTCTTCCACTGCGTGCACAAGTGTTGTGCCATCCTCATAGAGAAACCCAACAAAGCCTGTATTTTTAGTACTCTGATATGTTATTCTGTGGCACTTCCTTCGTGGAGATTATCTATATGATATGTGATTTTCTGTGGACTGCAAGTTTGCATTTACTTTATTGTGCTACTTTTCTGTTATCGAAATTGGCCGGCAAAAACAGCGCTTTGTGGTGATGACCCTTCAGGGCATGAAGGAGTCACCGCAAAACGGCAGTTCTGGGCCTAAGACCCCGGTGTTGAAAAAGAAAAAAAAGGGGGTCTTACAGACAAAGTATTTCAACGCCAAGCATAGGAATGTGTAGTTCAATGTTGGCAACATGGTGTATCTAAAAATCAAGCCGTTCAAGGTGTATTGCGGGTTCGACGCTTGAAGAAGTTGAGTCCGAGATACCTTGGACCATTTGAAATCCTGGAGCGTGTTGGCGAGGCGGCGTATAGATTGAAGCTGTCGGCGGAATTGAGTGGGCTGCATGACGTGTTCCACGTATCGGTGTTGCGTAAGACAGTGCAAGAACCTTCGCAGATCATTGTGGATAATCAAGTACCAGTTGATTATGAGTTGACCACAAGGGTCAAGCCAGTACGTATTGAAGATGCTGCAGTCAAGCGACTCCACAACAAGGATATCTGTATGGTTAAAGTCCGATGGGATAATTTCGGACGTGAGGAGCTTTCTTGGGAGCGAGAGCAAGCTATGTTGGGGGAATATCCCGAGTTATTCCACTCAGGTATTATTTATATTTGTGTACCTTTGCTTAATTTTGGGACGAAATTCCTTAAGTGGGGGAGATTTGTAACGCCCCGAAAATTGTATTTGAGTCGGTCGCGTAAAAAGGGATATTTGGTGCCTGTATAGTGGTACACGGCCTAGGACACGGGCGTGTCCAAGGCCGTGTCTGGCATGGTGTTTTTCGCCGTTTTCATCCCGAGAAGGACACGGCTAGAAACACGGCTAAGTCACACGGGCGTGTGCCTACTCGTGTCCCTACCCGTATTCTTTTGGGTCGTGTCCGTTGCCGTGGCGGTTATGCGTGACATGCCCCCGAACATGGCCGTGTCGAGGAACCCGACACGGGCGTGTCAGGTGAGACACAGGTGTGTCTTGGCCCGTATGTCTTTCCTCCGTTCGACGATCGTTCCTGGAGTGAGGCACACGGCCTGGGACACGGCCGTGTGCCAAGCCGTGTTCGACCCAGGTCTGGAGATTTTTGAACGGATCTGAGCCGTTCGTTTTCTTTAATTACGATCCAACGGCCTAGATGGTTTCCTGCTCTGTTAAGGCCGGGAATAGGGGAGTTAATCTTTCATTTCTCTCCAACCATTCTCTCTCTCAAGGAGTTGGAAAGAGGAGGAAGAAGGAATGGATTCCGGCCGCCGGTGGAGCATCGGAGCACCGTTTCAAAATCTGAGAGTGGATCTGTCGAGGAAAGTTCGTTGCGAAGATTTCCATCCGTGTAGTTTTTCCATGGCGCCAAAATGGACGACAAGGGTAACGATTCTCTACTTGAGCATGTGAAGCTCTTTCTTTCTGCATAGGGAATCCCGCTCCCGCGAGTGTGTGGTGAGTGCGTGGTGTTCCTTGGGGTTGATGTGAATAATCCCCCTTGTGTTGCATATAGAGTCCGGAATCGTAAGTACGGGCATAGGCATTGTGTGTGAAGCCTACCCGGATGTGTATTGTCTGCATTGGTGATGTTGCATTTGATATGTTTTGCCGCAGAAGACTCTGCGCTTTGGGTTTTTCGGGTTTCTACGTGGTAGATTGTAGCAGGGATCCTTGGAGGTTAGCTTCAAGGCGCACCCGAAAAACTGAGCCGAAACGTGTTCTGCTAACTTGGCGGTCTGGGAACCGGCCTTGATCATAACTGGGTTATGAGATTGTTTGGAATATTTTGGGATCCGAGAGAAGCTTGGCCCGCGCGTAGGACTTAAATTGTATATGCGGCGTGAGCAACGGGCAAGTGGAATTGGACCTAGGATATGTGGAACGGTGCGAGAAATCCGAAAAGGGCACTGGCCGTTGGCATAGTCGGGAGCCTTAGACTAGACAGGGTCAGAAAGGCTAAAATGCTCACTTGGTTGCCATCTTTGGGATGGTGGTGAAGACACTGATATGTCAGGATTCACCGTTAATGTACCCTGAGTGCACGGGGTGTTTGGCTGTACGAGCCTACACCTGTGGCGTAGTATAGTTGCGCTTTATTATTTTATTGGGCGAATGGTATGCAGGGAAAGAGCACCGCCGTCCCTAGTTAGGGGCGGGGTCGTTATAATTTGGTCGGCTTTTGGCTGACTGTTGCTTTGTTTGCCACCGTGCGGTGGAATGTGCTTGCAGGTGCTACGGAGCCGAGTACCAAATAGTGGGCTGGAGCCCATGTTGCTGTGCTGGCCCTAGAAGGCCGTAAAGAATAGTTGTACTTTACTTTTGTCATGTGTGGCCGACCTGCGAGCCGATGTATGGAAAACACTATTTATTAAGTGAACTATTGTAAGGCCATAATGTCATGTACCTTTCAGTGTATTTTGGGTTTCATTCCAGTAGTGTGGTTGTGGACATTCATGCTTATTGGATTTAAGTTTTGGGTTCTTTAAACTTCAAAAGCTTCCGCTAGAATGCTCTGTGTAGTACGTGTAGTCTTAGTTGGATAGTTTGAATATTATTATGTAACCTTTTCGACTGTCTGTGGTATATGGCATCGGGTTCCAGCTGGACCTTCTGTTATATGCCATGCGACGGATGGGGGTGTTACACGGGCACTCCATGTAATCTGATGACCTCATCAAGGTATAATTCAACTATCTTCTTCATAGAATACCCAGTCTTAAAAGGAACAAAGTGAGCACACTTAGTCAATTTATCAACAATCACCCAAACAGAGTCGTGCCCACGGGGAGATTTCGGTATACCGGTGATGAAATCCATCGAAATACTCTCCCACTTCCAATTAGGAATATCAAGTGGTGGCAGTTTACCACCAAGTCTTCTATGGTCAGCCTTAACATGCTGACATGTATAACATTCCGACGCAAACTTTGCTATATCATTCTTCATTCCCGACCACCAAGCAATTTGCTTTAGATCTTTATACAATTTTGTGAAACCAAGATGGTCGGCAACACTGGAACCATGAGCTTCATTACAAATTTTAGCTCGAATGTCACCAAAAACGGGAATACAAAATCTACCCCAATATTTCAAAGTATTAAACACGTCCAAAGAGAAATCGAGTAGCTCTCCCATCTCTGTTCTATTCCGAAGATGCAATAAATTTGGGTCATCCATCTGGTGCGCTCTGGTAAGGGAAATCTAAGAGGGCTCTTCTGCTTCCAAACTAACTGGCACAGTACTACTCTAAACTTCAATGTCCATCAATAAGAATTCTTCCACCAGGGGCTGCACAGACAAGTTGAAGATTTGGCGGTCTTCCTACTCAAGGCATCGGCTACTACGTTAGCCTTTCCTGGATGATAAAAAATCTCCACTTCATAATCGGCCACATATTCTAATCACCTACGCTGGCGCAGATTCAGCTCCTTCTGAGTGAAGACATACTTCAAACTCTTATGGTCTGTGTAGATCTTGCACAACACTCCATACAACAAATGTCTCCAAAGCTTTAGTGGATAAATTACAACAACAAACTCTAAATCATGCGTAGGATACTTTCTTTCGTGAATCTTTAATTTTCTTGATCCGTACGCGATCAACATTCCTTCTTGCATCAAAACACAACCAAGTCCAATGTGTTATGCATCCATATACATAACATACTCAACCCCTTCAGTGGGCAAGGTTAAAAACTGGAGCAGTACACAATCTCTTCTTCAGCTCTTGGAAAGCTTCTTCACACTTATTTCTCCAAATGAACGCGGTGGTCTTCTGGGTAAGTCTAGTTAGAGGAGCAGACAACATCGAAAACCCTCCCACGATTCTTCTATAATAGCCGGCTAGACCTAAGAAGCTCCTAATCTCCGTAGGTGTAGAACGTCTCGTCCATTCGATCACAACAAAAATCTTGGTCGGGTCTATGGAAATACTGTCCTTGCTCACAACATGACCCAGAAAGGACACCTGAGGTGTAACGCCCCGAAACTCAAAAGAGCGACGGGAGGTGTTTTGGGCCAAATCTGAAATCTGGCAGGGGGCACACGGCCTGGGACACGGGCGTGTCCCAGGGCGTGTCAGGCTCCAGTCGACGATTTGGCCGCATTGTCGATGAAATTTGGAGTCGACGATCGTTGAGCTGGGAACACGGCCTGCGACACGGGCGTGTCGCAGGGCGTGTCGAGCCAGTGTCGACGATCGGCCAGGGAAGTCGACGATTTTCGCTCGACGATGTGTCGAGTCAAGGTACACGGCCTAGGACACGGGCGTGTCCAAGGCCGTGTTGGGTGGTCGATGAAGTATCGAGACCATGAATACGGCCTGGAGCCCAGGCTTGTTCGGGTGTGACACGGGCGTGGACATGGGCGTGTCCAAGACCCGTGTGAGTCTCGGGTTGTTTTTGGGGCTGTGTCGATGGAGGCACACGGCCGCCCATACGGCCGTGTTAGTTGGAAAACGGGCATGTTAGGTCGAACACGGGCGTGTCGGATACCCGTGTGTTGTTCCAGGCACGTCGATTTTGACGGATAATGGCGGACACGGCCCTGGACATGGGCGTGTCACAGGCCGTGTTCGGCCCAGTTTTAGCATTTCAGGCCCGAATCAAGGCCGTTCGTTTCTTTAATTTGGGATCCAACGGCTGGGGGTTGTTTCTGATGGGATATATATGAGATTGGACCCTTGAAACCCTCATTTCTTTTGAGTGGTTCTCTTTCTAAGTCAAGAGAGAGAGGAGAGCAAAGGAGGAAGAAGAAGCTTAGATCCGGCCATTGGAGGAGCTTCGAAGCTCCAAATCGCGAGCCGACTTCGGATCTACGGAGGCAAAGAGAGTGCGGTGCTTTTCATCCGCTTACATTTCCATGGCACCGAGGAAGAACACTAGGGTAACGATTCTCTTCTTGAGCATGTGAAGCTCTCCTTCTTTGCATAGGAAGCCCGCTCTCGCGAGTTTGCGGTGAGTTGGAGGCGTTCCTTCGGGTAGATATGTAAAGTCCCTGTTGTTTAGAGTCCATATTCGAGAACGGGCATCGGCATGATGTGTGAAGCCTACCCGGACATGTTGGTCCGGATCGGTGATGTTGCATTGCATAAATGCCGGAGAAGACTCCGTGCGATTGATTGTTTTTCGGGTTTTCTACGTGGTAGATTGCAACAGGGAGCCTTAGGGATTAACCCAAAGGTGCACCCGAAAAACTGGGCAGATGCGTGATCTTGCCAACTTGGTGGCCTGAGAGACAACTTGAACATAACCGGGTTATGTGATTTTCTGATGGAAACGGGACTCGGGAGAAGTTTGACCTGCGCATATGTTTTAATTAACGTTGCGATGTGAGCACGGGTTAGATGGAACCGTACCCGTTCTGTGTCGTTCGGTTAAAGAGACCTAAGGTTACGTGGCACTTGCCGTTGGCATAGATGAGGGTCTTCGGCGGTCTATGGTTTTAATTACCGTGACCCATGCCGGGAAGACAAATTGCTCATTGTTTGGCCGTCCAAAGGGACGGTGGTGAGTCGGCAGGCTTTGACTGTGTTCACCGAGAATGTGCCCTGAGTGCACGGGGTGTGTGGCCATGTGAGCCTACGCCTGTGATGAAATGTATATTTATACACTGCTTGGTTATGCTAATAAGTGCAGGGAAGGAGCATCGCCGCCCCGAGTTGGGGGCGAGATCGTTATAATTTGGTCAGCATTGCTGACCGTTGCTTTTGTTTACCACCGTGCGGTGGATTGTGCTTGCAGGTGCTGCTGGACCAAGCGGTCAATAGAGGGCTAAAGCCCAAATTGCGAAGCCGGCCCTCGAAGGCCTAATTGGAGTGTTTACTTGCTTTTATTCATGTATGACCGGCCAGCGTGTCGTGGTATGGAAAACATGTAATATTGAGTAAACCATTTTGTAAGGCCTTAAGGCCTGTACTTGTGTATGTACTACATTCCTATTTGTTGTTTAGTGGACATTCACGCTTGGTGCTGGGATCTTTTAATTGCAACTTATAAAACTGTTTCCGCTAGAATGCTTTGTGTAGGACGTTGTATTGGTTGGATGGTTTCCACTGAGTAACCACCCGGTTTGTCTGTGGTATATGGCGTTGGGCCCCGGCCGGACCTACTGCTATATGCTATGCGACGGATAGGGGGTGTTACAATTTGGTATCAGACTACTGGTTTCGGTCAGGCTTAAAATGAATTCGTGGGCGAATTCTTTTTAAGGGGTGGTGAGCACATGTATGTGCGTCATCGCTATAACAGTAAAAGAACCCATGAATGTCCACTTAGGAATGAAAATACACATGTTTGAGGAACCTGCGCGTTCCTATAATTGCTTTTGCAATTTTATTTGGTCGCTTAATGGTGTTTTGTACCACTATAGGTGACCAGACGTGGTGCTGGGCCGTCGGAACGTAGAGTTTCTGAGTCTAGCAGTACACCAGATGTAGCTCCTGCAACACCTCCATCGGCTGAGACCATACGATTGGTGGCCGAAGCAGTGTTGGCCATGATGAATGCGCAGCTTGCGAGGTAAATGCAGCAGCCCGCTCCTGCGGTGGAGCAGGTAGTAGTGGAGCCGTTGGTGCCAAGGAGGGCAACCGAGAGACAGCTCAAACATGTCATGAGCTTTAATCCTCCGGTATTCTCGGGGTTGGGAACATCATCTCAAGTTGAAGACTGGCTCTCCGGGGTGAAGAGAGTCATGACAGCAATGGAGACGGAGGAGTGGCAAATGACCACCATTGCTACGTTCCCTTTGGATGGTGAAGCGAGATTGTGGTGGGAAGGATTGGATCTGCACCTATTGAGAGGTAGGCAACTTGTTGATGTCTCGATGGAGGAGTTCTCGAGATTGTTCTTGGCTAGATACCTCCCTTCGGTGCAGAGGATAGCGTTGGAGAACGAGTTCCTGAAGTTGGTACAGGGGGACAGTAGTGTGGATGAATATCTCCACGAGTTTACTCGTTTGAGTCGATATGCTAGCTCCACCATCGCGGATGAGGAGCGCAAGACGAATCAATTCTACGAAGGGTTGAGAGATGAGTTGAGGTTACTACTCTCGGTGCCGATGACGCAGGGTTTCTTGACCTTAGTCAACACGGCCCGGTCCTTGGAGAAGGACATGAAGAATGTTCAAGCGAAGAAGAACGTTGGTGAGAAGAAGTCTGGGTTCAAAGTGCCGACTACTTCAAAGTCCGGCTATCAAAGATTCTTCAAGAAGCATAGGACTTCGGGTCCAGCTCCCTCTTCGGGTGCTTCTATGGCGACTACGGGTCGGACCCCGGGTACGTGGTTTACTTGTGGGAAGCCGGGACACTTTGCCCGTGACTATTGGAGCGGATGTCCCAAGTCTGAAAGGAAGCTTGGAGCAACTTACGAAGAGAAGGGCAAGGCGGTGGAGTCGACCGCGTCCCATTATGCTCCGGCCCAACCAAGGGTGTATAATCTTGGCCAATAGGAGGCCATCAAACAGGAGGATGTGGTGACAGGTACGGTTTAATTTATAGCAAGTTAATTTCTTTAAATACTTGTTATGCACATGTTACCTTACCACTGCTTGTTTAGGATTTGTTTTGATTTGTGAAAATCCGGCAGGAGCACTCTTCGATACAGGAGCTTCACACTCCTTCTTGTCCGAGAGATTTATATCACGCATCGGAGTCCCTTCTTCGATGGCGAAGGATAAGTTGGATTTGTTGTTGCCCAATGGGTGTTCGATCCGCGCGGATAGGATCTGCGATGTTAAGATTCGTATTGGGAATCAGGCGTTCAATCTGCAAGCGTCGTTACTTCCGTTGGTGGAGTTCGACGTTATATTTGGCATGTACTGGCTCTCGGAGCAGCATGCCTATATTTATTGCGGTCGCAAGGAAGTCAAGTTGGGAGCAAGTCATGAGACGACTTTTACGGGCTTGAAGCGGTCAAGCAAGACGTTGATGTCTGCTCTTCGGGTGGTGATGGCGGTTCGTGCCGGTGCAGAACTGTTCTTTACACTAGTAGAGGTTGCTAAGCCAAAGCCTGTGTTAGATAGTATTTCAGTGGTATCGGAGTACCCTAATGTGTTCCCTAGAGATCTTCCTGGAGCCCCGCCGCAGCGGGAGATAGATTTCACGATTGAGCTAGTGCTAGGTGCAAAGCCTGTGTCACGATCTCCGTATCGGCTAGCGCCTAAGGAAATGGCGGAGCTGAAGGTTCAACTACAAGAGTTGTTGGAGCAAGGGTATGTGCGCCCAAGTTCTTCACCTAGGAGCGCGCCGGTCCTCTTTGTTAAGAAGAAGGACGGAAGCTTGAGGCTATGTATTGATTATCGGGAGCTCAACAAGTTGACGAAAAAGAACAAGTACTCGATCCCCCGGATCGATGATCTTTTTGATCAGTTGGTTGGGTCGTTGGTGTACTCGAAGTTGGATCTCAAGTCCGGGTACTATCAGCTGCGAATAAGGGAGAGTGATATCCCGAAGACAGCGTTCAGTACGAGATACGGGCGTTACGAGTTTACGGTCATGCCGTTTGGACTGACTAATGCGCCGTCAGTGTTCATGAATTTGATGAACAGGACCTTCAGGGAGTACTTGGACCACTTTGTGATCGTCTTTATCGACGATATTTTGGTGTACTCGCAGAGTGAGGAAGATCACTTCAGGCATCTTCATTTGGTTTTGGAGACGCTAAGGAGGAATCGGTTGTATGTCAAGTTCTCGAAGTGCGAGTTTTGGTTATCCTCAGTGGCGTTCCTCGTTCATATAGTGAGTGGGGAAGGTATTGCAGTGGATCCGGCGAATATTATTGCGATACGGGAGTGGCCTGAGCTTGCTACGGTAGCGGAAGTCCGGGGCTTTCTGGGGCTTGCCGGCTATTATAGGCGCTTCGTAGAGAACTTCTCGCAGATAGCGTTACCTCTCACTACTTTGACGAGGAAGGAGCAGAAGTTCGTTTGGACGCCGGAGTGCGCACGAGCTTTTGAGGAGTTGAAATGTCGGTTGACCACGGCGCCTGTGCTTAGTTCGCCGAGTGGGACCGAAAGTTATGAGATTTATAGCGATGCTTCGGCAGCGGTTTGGGTTGCGTGCTACTACAACACGGAAGTTTGATAGTTTAAGGTTCGAGACAGCTAAAACTGCACGAGAGGAATTATCCGGTCCATGACTTGGAGTTAGCGGCCGTGATTTTTGCCCTGAAGCTGTGGAGGCACTATTTGTACGGTGTGAAGATTGATATCTACACCGATCACAAGATCCTGAAGTATTTGATTGATCAGAAAGATCTGAATATGCGGCAGCGTAGATGGATGGAGTTCCTGGGGGACTATACATTCAAGATCCACTACGTGCCTAGTAAAGGTAATGCGGTTGCGGACGCGTTGAGTCGTCGGGCCCCAGATCAAGCCAATTGGCTATCGTTGCATGATGAGCGGTTGGTTCGGGAGTTGGAGGCGTTGGACATTGTTTGTGTAGATAAGCAATCAAGTGCTGACGCAGTACTGAATTGGACTGAAGTCCAATATAACCTGGCTGATCGGATTCGGCAGGCTTTGGATTTGGATGACCATATGAAGCAGTTCAAGGAAGAGGCTCTGGATGGGTCAAATTCCCAATTCGTTGTGGAGGACGGATTACTTTGGAAAGACGGTCGTCTGTGCGTCCCAAGTGTGGGCAATTTGCGGGTGGAATTGTTGTACGAGGCACATCACACCAAGTACTTGATTCACCCGGGGAGCACGAAGATGTACCGCGATGTAAAGAAACTATTTTGGTGGCCGGGTTTGAAGAAGGATGTGGCGCTCTATGTGGCGAAGTGCCAAAATTGCACCTTGGTGAAGGCGGAGTGCCAAAAGCCGGGAGGATTTCTGAAGTCCTTGCCTATTCCGGAGTGGAAATTCGACGACATCTCTATGGACATTGTGCACGGTTTGCCAAGGTCGCAAAAGGGGAACGACGTCATCTGGGTGGTCGTAGATCGACTAACGAAGGTGTCGCATTTCATTCCGCATAGGAAGGATGATCCGGTGGAAAAGTTGGCAAAGTTATATGTGGATAATATAGTACGGCTTCACGGTGTGCCCCGCAGCATCGTGAGTGACCGAGATGGGCGGTTCACGTCCAATGATTATAGGCTAGTGCAGCAAATGTAGGGAACAAAGTTAAAATTCAGCACAGCCTTCCATCCTCAAACGGATGGGCAGACCGAGAGGGTAAATAGCACTATGGAAGACATGCTCGGCATGTGTGTCTTAGACTTTGGAAAGCAATGGGAAGACCATCTTTATTTGGTGGAGTTTGCATACAACAATAGCTACCAGGCGAGTATTCAAATGGCGCCCTTCGAGTCCCTATATGGTAGAAAATGTCGCACGTCGTTGTCTTGGTTAGAAACAGGTGAGTCGAAATTGTACAAGAGCCAAGAGGTGGAAGATGCTACGTCCTTGGTTCGTACCATTTGGGAAAGGTTGCTAATCGCTCAGGACCGTCAGACGAAGTACTATAATGCCAAGCACAGGAACGTGGAGTTCGCTGTGGGCAACTGGATGTACTTAAAGATCAAGCCGTTCAAGGGTGTCTCGTGGGTACAGCGATTGAAAAAGCTAAGCCCGAGGTACCTTAGGTCGTTTGAGGTTCTAGAGCGGGTTGGTGAAGCAGCCTATCAGTTGAAGCTTTCGGTGGAGCTTAGTGGTTTACATGATGTATTCCATATTTCGGTGCTATGGAAGGCGGTGCAAGAGCCTTCGCAAGTGATCGCGGTTGATCAAGTGCCGGTGGATAGTGGGTTGACGACAAAAGTCAATCCCGTGCGGATTGAAGACTCGGAAGTCAAGCGGCTATGCAATAAAGAGATCAGGATGGTCAAGGTCCGATGGGACAATTGCGGTCGTGAGGACCTCTCTTGGGAACGAGAGCAGACTATGCTTGACGAGTATCCGGAGTGGTTCCGCTCAGGTACAATTTAATTTTGGTACTTGTCTTTCCTTTATGTAATTTCGTGAACGAAATTCTTTTAAGAGGGAGAGAGTTGTAACGCCCCGAAACTCAAAAGAGCGACGGGAGGCATTTTGTGCCAAATCTGAAATCTGGCAGGGGCACACGTCCTGGACAGGGGCGTGTCCCAGGGCGTGTCAGGCTCCAGTCGACGATTTGGCCGTGTTGTCGACGAAATTTGGAGTCGACGATCGTCGAGCTGGGAACACGACCTGCGACACGGGCGTGTCGCAGGGCGTGTCGAGCCAGTGTCGACAATCGGCCAGGGAAGTCGACGATTTTCGCTCGACGATGTGTCGAGTCAAGGCACACGGCCGAGGACACGGGCGTGTCCAAGGCCGTGTCGGGTGGTCGACGAACTTCGCTCGACGAAGTGTCGAGACCGTGAACACGGCCTGGAGCCCAGGCGTGTTCGGGTGTGACACGGGCGTGGACACGGGCGTGTCCAAGACCCGTGTGAGTCTCGGGTTGTTTTCGGGGCTGTGTCGATGGAGGCACACGACCGCCCACACGGCCGTGTTAGTTGGAACACGGGCGTGTCAGGTCGAACACGGGCGTGTCGGATACCCGTGTGTTGTTCCAGGCGCGTCGATTTTGACGGTGAATGGGGGACACGGCCCTGGACACGGGCGTGTCGTAGGTCGTGTTCGGCCCAGTTTTAGCATTTCAGGCCCGAATCAAGGACGTTCGTTTCTTTAATTTGGGATCCAACGGCTGGGGGTTGTTCCTAATGGGATATACACGGGATTGGACCCTTGAAACCCTCATTTCTTTTGAGTGGTTCTCTTTCTAAGTCAAGAGAGAGAGGAGAGCAAAGGAGGAAGAAGAAGCTTAGATCCGGCCATTGGAGGAGCTTCGAAGCTCCAAATCGCGAGCCGACTTCAGATCTACGGAGGCAAAGAGAGTGCGGTGCGTTTCATCCGCTTACATTTCCATGGCGCCGAGGAAGAACGCTAGGGTAACGATTATCTTCTTGAGCATGTGAAGCTCTCCTTCTTTGCATAGGAAGCCCGCTCTCGCGAGTTTACGGTGAGTTGGAGGCGTTCCTTCGGGTAGATATGTAAAGTCCCCGTTGTTTAGAGTCTGTATTCGCGAACGTACATGGGCATGATGTGTGAAGCCTATCCGGACATGTTGGTCCGGATCGGTGATGTTGCATTGCATAAATGCCGGAGAAGAATCCGTGCGATTGTTTGTTTTTCGGGTTTTCTACGTGGTAGATTGCAATAGGGAGGCTTGGGGATTAACCCAAAGGTGCACCCGGAAAACTGGGCAGATGCGTGATCTTGCCAACTTGGTGGCCTGAGAGCCAACTTGAACATAACCGGGTTATGTGATTTTGTGATGGAAACGGGACTCGGGAGAAGTTTGACCTGCGCATATGTTTTTAATTAATGTTGCGATGTGAGCACGGGTTAGATGGAACCGTACCCGTTTTATGTCGTTCGATTAAAGAGACCTAAGGTTACGTGGCACTTGCCGTTGGCATAGATGAGGGTCTTCAGCGGTCTATGGTTTTAATTACCGTGACCCATGCCGGGAAGACAAATTGCTCATTGTTTGGCCGTCCAAAGGGACAGTGGTGAGTCGGCAGGCTTTGACTGTGTTCACCGAGATTGTGCCCTGAGTGCACGGGGTGTGTGGCCGTGTGAGCCTACGCCTGTGATGAAATGTATATTTATACACTGCTTGGTTATGCTAATAAGTGCAGGGAAGGAGCATCGCCGCCCTGAGTTGGGGGCGAGATCGTTATAATTTGGTCAGCATTGCTGACGGTTGCTTTTGTTTACCACCGTGCGGTGGATTGTGCTTGTAGGTGTTGTTGGACCAAGCGGTCAATAGCGGGCTAAAGCCCAAATTGCGAAGCCGGCCATCGAAGGCCTAATTGGAGTGTTTACTTGCTTTTATTCATGTATGACCGGCCTGCGTGCCGTGGTATGGAAAACATGTAATATTGAGTAAACCATTTTGTAAGGCCTTAAGCCCTGTACTTGTGTATGTACTACATTCATATTTGTTGTTTAGTGGACATTCACGCTTGGTGCTGGGTTCTTTTAATTGCAACTTATAAAACTGCTTCCGCTAGAATTCTCTGTGTAGGACGTTGGATTGGTTGGATGGTTTCCACTGAGTAACCACCCGGTCTGTCTGTGGTATATGACGTCGGGCCCCGGCTGGACCTACTGCTATATGCTATGCGACAGATAGGTGATGTTACACGAGGTAGCCAAAACTCACACTTGCTCAACTTCGTAAATAACTTATGCTCCCTCCGGGTCGACAAAACCAATCGCAAATGTTGAGTATGCTCCTCAACACTGTGGAAATACACAAGGACGTCATCTATGAACATAATCACAAAACGGTCCAAGAAATCTTTGAATACCCTATTCATTAAATCCATGAACGTAGAGGTTGCATTTGTCAAACCAAAGGACATCACCAAAAACTCAAAATGTCCATGCCGCGAACGGAAAGCAGTCCGGGGAATATCTGCCTCACGAATCCTCAATTGGTTGTAGCCTGAACGAAGATCGATCTTTGAAAATACCGAGCTACCATGCAACTGATCGAACAAATCATCAATCATCGGCAAGGGATATCTATTCTTAATGGTAACCTTATTCAACTCTCTATAATCGATGCAAAGCCTCATTGATCCATCTTTTTTCTTTACAAAAAATACATGAGCACCCCACGGAGAAGAACTGGGCCTAATAAATCCACACTACAACAACTCGTCGAGCTGATTACGTAACTCATCCAACTCATGCGGAGCCATACAGTATGGTGCCTTGGCAATAGGACGAGTACCTGTCTCGAGGTCTATCACAAACTCTACCTCTCTCACAGGAGGAAGTCTTGTAAGACTATTAGGAAAAATATTTGGAAACTCTCGCACCACCGAGATATCCTCAAGACGTGGTGTAACAAAAGCTATTTCCAAAGCAGAAATTGAAACAAGATATGCCTCACAACCAGACTTTATAGCTCGACAGACATGTACCGCAGAGATAATAGGGGAAAACCTATCCTGAAAACCATAGACCCTCATAGGTTGGCCATTGTCCATCTTAAAGTCCATTCACTTTAACTTGTACTGGATGATCGCATCATACTTGGACAGCCAGTCCATGCCCAAAATCACGTCAAAGTTTGCCAGATCCAAAACCTTCAGATCCGCAAAAGCTAGGAAATCAACTAGACAAATATGGCATCTCTGAATTCCTTGATTTGATATCACCAAATATCCGGAGGGAAGCTTGACGTTGAAGGAGTCTCCTAATAGATCCACGTTCAATCAATGTTTATCTACGAAACTCCGTGCCACAAAGGAATGGGTGGCTCCCGAATCGAAAAAAATGCGCGCCCACCTATTCTTCACCTTAAACTCCCCTAAAACTATAGCATATATAACTAAACGAACGAAAACTAGGGCAAACAATGCAGATTAAAAGCTAGATGGAAAGCTAACCTGTTATCACTTGAGTAGAGGTCTGAGCCTCCACCCTGGTCACTACATTTAACTTTCCTTTCCCACTGTCCTAGTTTGGTTGCGGCGGCAGAGCTCGAAGCGGGGCAGGCTGCAGTGGAGTCTGAGCCTGGGGGAATGAAGACATCAGGTTCCCCTTCTTCCCGCACTAGAAGCAAGTCATTTACTTCAACCAGCAGTGACTCACGTCATGTCCCTTCTTTGTACAAAATGTGCACATCAGATCTCCTTTAGGTGTACCTTGGATGGAAAGCACCTGCTGCTGCTTTAGATTGGCAGTCCTTTTGAAACACCTTTTGTAAGGGTGGCCAGATCGATCACAGAAGCTACATATATCTCTACTTTTCCTCTTCGAAGAAGAGCCAGATGCCCTAGAGCTTGCATCCTCATCGACTTTCCTCTCTCTTTTCTCGCTGCAGCACCTCGATTTTTGGTGTTTTCAATAGCCTCAACTTTCAGAGCAACTTCAAATACCTCAATTTAACTTTCCGCTCTATAAGCACATGCCAAATGTTGGACATTGCTTCTTAGTCCTCCGAGAAAGCGCTTCACTCTTCCTACCTCCAAAGCTACCATATCCGAAGCAAATCTGCTCAACTTACTAAACTAAATCTCATATTCACTCACCGTGAGCTGTCTCTACTTTAGATGCAGGAAATTATTCATCAAATGGTCCTGCTTGACCGATGGTAGAAACTTCTTAAGCAGCATCTTCTTAAAAGATTCCCACAAGCATCCATCCTTCAGGATCTCCTTTTCTCGAATCCACCAGCTCTTCGCCAGTCCTTTTAGCTGGTAGGCCACAACCATCACCTTTTAGGCCTATGCAATCCATGAATACTAGAACATCTCTTCGATAGCGATGATCCAATCATCCAAAACCATAAAGTCGGAACTCCCGTCATAAGTGGGAGGTCCCAATCGCTGGAAATGCGAAATAAAATTCATCTTTGGCGGTAGCATTATAGGGGGCACCAGAGGAGCAGGAATATCGAATATGGCTTGACCCGCAACAGAATCTTGCACTAAGGGTTGCTGCGCGAGAGCGGTAGACAAGAAGGACGGAATCTGCGATTGCATCGCAACTAACTGTCTCGACAGAGCCTCGTTACGCTGACGCAAACTCTCGATCACCGCATCACTCTGAGCACCAGATGACTCACAATCCGACTACGAAGTCGACCTTGTCACAGGACGTCTAGCTGGCATTTCTAGAAAAGCAACGAACGACTCATCAAAAAATCCTAGATATAACTAGGCCACACAACTAGTTCAGACCATACTTAAAGATACTTTCTTATGATATGAACTTGCTCTGGGATTTTATAATGATGTTATGTCCTACTTGGGATGATATCCTCTCATCCTATTGACTCATGTGCCTATGATATGAATGCATGAATTCTTTATTCTTATTTAAAATTATGTGTGTACATGTGTCATCATGTAAACCTTAACTTAACACACATGCTTATGCGATGATATTCTATGTATGCAGTACTATACATTCTAAAAAGGCTTTAATGCATGTATACGCGGCGTACACATGAAATGTTATGCATCTCATACTACATAACATCGCATGCAACGAGAAAAGAAAACTTCTAATGGGCACCCATGTGATGGTGGTTATGCATCCCATACTACATAACCGTCATATTTTGCCACTTATGTTGGATCCATATAGAAACACATATTATGCATCTCGTACTACATAATATGCCCTGTATACTTCTTATCATGTTATGAGTATAGTGACTATGCTTTGGTTAAGACGTACTGATGACACATCGGTGTGTTTATGCAAATGAATGAAAGGAAACAAACTATACGAGATTGGCTGGTTCAACTAACTTGTCAAACCAACCTCGCTCTGATACCAACTGTCACGACCCACATTTTCACCGACTTCAAAGATGTATCAGAGTAACGGAAAATGATCATCATGATGCCACGTCAGTAGGAGATATCTACGGACGCTCAAGCAAAACTCCTACCTAACACATAAAGAAAGATCTTTAAGTTATTTAGGGAAAAAATCAGTTTAAGTGAAGTAGTTAGCTGTATCCCTCGGCTTAGTGGCTCATCTAGTCCACAAAAAAATAGTTACACGCTGCGAAAAATACTTCTTTTACAAGGTTACACATCCTACATGAGTTTAAAGGTCCCCAAAGGTCAACTCATGGTACAAGGCTCTAGGTTTATAATAGTAGTAAAAGTAGCTTTTACGGTCGTTAAATATAGTGATTTAGCATTTTAAAATATGCGATGCATGAGGTAATAATAGTAGTTTTGTACTTGAAAATACCTATCATGTAATCTTAGCATAAAACTTCCTAGAGAGCAAGTAATCCAAACAATTAGAAAGAAAACGAGTAGCAGTTAGCAAGGTGTCCAAAAGAAATCCACAACCCTATGGGCGTCAACAACCTGACACGAACCCACATAAAATAAAAGTATGTCTGAACTAGGTAAAGCAAACTAAAATAACAAACTACCTCACAACGATGAGGTCAAAACCACATCCAACACTGCTACTCAGAAACTCCAAAACCAGCTCCACTACGAGCTACAACTCTGATCCTGAGGCATTCCAAAGACAAAACACCTTAGCAAAAAAGTACAAGTGATGGCAGAAAAAGTAAGCCAAAGTAAACAAAGGTCAAAGGGGTACCAACCTAAGACCAAAAATACTGAAATAAAGTACAACAGTAAGGTACAAAAATCGGAAAGTAACACTTACGTGAATCGTCACGTACAACAAAAAAAACCCATATGCACAAAACTATAAGGGGAAAAATCACGATTAAATCAACAGGAAGATTGCATAACTCTATTGGCCACATGTGGTCAACTCCACCAAAAAAAACAACACGGGCGAGGTGGTCAACTCATCCAGACACACCCCCACAGATATATTATTCATCTAATTGTGGGGTAGATTGCATACTCCACCATACACCGCAAATACCCAAACACCCGGTAGAGTTCCATAAGGTACTGATAGAGGAATCAATCATTGCGACGATGGTTTCATCCACTAATAACATCCAGAATGAAGAAAAACCATGACCGTCACATTCAGTAACGACCTGGGTTTATAGCTCAGAGGCCCACCACAACCCTTCCTAGGCCTGGCGGCTTGTCTCGCCCCACGACATCGCTATGAAGGAAACCATGATATAGATCTCAAGACTTGGCACATCGGATTCTATTAAACGTATCTAGATTTAAGAAACGATTGATCAACCTTAAGGAAGGATTTACAATCCTAGATAAACTCTAGCACGTCCTACATAATAGTTAAGGGACGGTTAAAAGAGCACGATTCAACCACATCATCACAACATATACTACTTTACAAGATTAGATTAGCAAAGTCAAGAACATGTAAATAAAGGTGGATTTAAACAAAGGATTAAGACAGCACTATAATCATCAAGTTATTAATCATAGCGACAACAAAAAGTTAGAAATTTCAACATATCGGGAGAAAGAAGGGAAGTGGGGAGTAAAACCCTCACTTGCCTTGGTTTTACCGGAGAAGATCTCCAAATCGCACCACGACGTAGATCAGGACTAAGGAAGAAGGGGGAAGTCAAAATCTGAACAGAAATGACCAAAATAGAGGTTAGGGCCAAAAACCCTAAATGAGAAAACACAATAAATGTGGAAGATTTTACCACGATGACGTAGCTCTCGTTGAGGGCTTTCAGTATCTTCGATCGGTTTCATATTTCGAGCACCAGAGCACCGTCGGCGGCCACCGGAAGAGTCGCGGAAGAACTTTCACTCTCTCATTTACGTCACTCTGATTCAGGATTTTCGGGAAGGAAGGAGAAGAAGAGGTGTTTTCTTATGTATATATATAATATAAAAATAGTACACTTAAGAGGAGACACAAGGTTCGGCTGAACTAGAAACTTTTGAGAAGGAGTCGAGGATTTCTCGAGTAAAGAAGGAAATTTCTCGAGTAAAGAAGAAGATTTCTCGAGTACAGAAGAAGCATTTCGCGAGAACAATTGGTACTTCTTAAGAACAACTAAGCATTTCTAGAGAACTAAATAAAACTTGTCGAGTACCAAATAGACTTCTCGAGAACTAAATAGACTTCTCGAGAACTAAGTAAACTTCTCGAGAACAAGACTGCATTTCCCGAGAAAAATATGGTACTTCTCGAGAACAAAATAGACTTCTCGAGATCTAAGTAAACTTCTCGAGAACAAGACGACCTTCTCTATAACAAGGGAAGATCTCGACTACAAACTCAGACTTCTCGAGAAGAGACTATGGACTTCTCAAGAAGGGCTTCTGGACATCTCGAGAACAACAAATCGATTTCTCGAGAACAAAAGAGGATTTCTTGAGAACTGCAGGACTTCTCAAGAACAAAAAAGGTGCACTTCTCGAGATCTTTAAGATCTCCCGGGAACTAAAGGAGGGATTTTCTCGAGATGAAGCAAGACCTCCCGGGAACAAAACGTCATTTCTCGAGAAGGAATTTAAAATTCTCGGGAACAGCTCCTGGCTTCTCGAGAAATGAGACTGATCATCACGAGTACAAGCAAGGTTTTTTGAGAACTAAACAGGAAAATATCAGAACTTTTGTTTTGACTAATATTTCGGGATAAATCGCTGACTCTATAAATTTAGCAGTGAAGACAACACTAGAATCTGACGCACCATTCTTGAGACAAAAACATCAAATGCTTACCCAAGCAAACATCATCACAAAGATCTAAACACGCGCCGAGACTCCAAAATGCTCGGATCGCAATAAAACTGAACAAGTCCAAAACCTCAAAACTTCATCCTTTCAATCACGGAAAACATTCAATCCAATCAAAATAACAAAAAATCTGGTCAAATAGACCCAACGGACGTGAAAACGCACAAACGGTGCAGCGCCGTCAGCAAGACGTAAAAAAGGTAATGCCCTGATGTCATAATTATGACGATACCAAATCAAATAATAACATCGAAAAATCGGGGGTGTTACAATAGACCACCATCATTAGACTTAAAATTATGTTATCCACATAAATTTGGACTATCTTACCCTTGACTTCCCTTAGAAATAATGTCTTATCTATCTTTCCCCTTGAGAATTTGCTCTCAATGAGAAAGCTAGACATAGTTTCATACCAAACCCTACGGGCCTGTTTCAACCTATATAAAGCTTTTCTTAAATGAAATACATAATCGGGAAAAGGAGGATTGACAAAACTTGATGGTTGCTCAATATAGACCTCCTCTTTTAGGTCACCATTTAGGAAAACTAACTTAACATCCATCTGGTACACCTTAAATCCCTTGTATGGAGTATATGCAAGGAATAACCTTATGGAATCAAGTCTAGCAACTGTTGCAAAGGTTTGATCAAAATCAATACCTTTCTCTTGTCTGTATCCTTTGTCAACCAGTCTAGCTTTGTTCTTGATGATAAGACCATTTTCAACGTGCATGTTTCTATATATCAATTTTATTCCAATGATGTTATGTCCACGAATGGGTCTACGCTGGCTTCTTCAAATTTCATGGGTTCAATCTGAGATAGAAAGCTTGAATACATTGCTATATTATGGCTTCTACTCCTTGTTGTTACACCCTGGCTTGTATCTCCAATGATTAGATTTCTAGGATGATCTCTCAAGTGTTTGATGGCTGCTGGCATCCTTTCTTCAGCATATTGATCTTCAACATCAGGGGCCTGAAGATCATCTAATATTTCTAATCCACCTATACATTCTTCTGGAATGACCACACCCTCATCCTTTTCTTGTTCAATAGGAGGTGTGTCATTAATGGTCAGCTTGTCCATTCTCCAATCTACACCTGTAGTTCTAGAAGAGGTAGGCAACTTACTGTAAATCATAGAAGTTTCATCAAACACTACATTAATACACTCTTCTGCAACCTGATTTTTCAAGTTGTAGACCCTATAGGCTTTGCTGTGGTTGTTATACCCAACAAAAATTTCCTCAGAGTATTTTGCAGCAAACTTTGTCAGGTAGGACTTCCCGTTATTTAGCACAATGAAATTACTTCCAAAGATTCTGAAATTGGTTAGATTTGGTTTTCTGTCTTTTATAATCTAATAGGGAGTCTTCTTGTGGTACTTGTTGATAGAGGCCCTATTTAGGGCATGGCAAGAAGTGTTTACTGCCTCAGTATAGAAATATTCTAGGAGTGAATTGTTACTAAGCAAAGTGCTCCCAGCCTCTATGGGAGTTCTATTTTTCCTCCCAACAATACCATTTTACAGGTGTGTTCTTGGAGAAAAAAACTCATAAAAGATCCCTTGCTCTTTGCAGAACTATGTCATGCTTTCAGATTGAAACTCTATGCCATGATCACTTCTGATTTTGACTAGAATATAACCCTTTTAATTCTGAATCTGCTTGATAAAAGTCACAAAGCAATTAAAGGTTTCAAACTTTTCTTAAGAAAGAACACCCATGCAAATCTATAAAAGTCATCAACTATCACAAAAGTATAGATTTTCCTACCTAGACTATGAATTGGCATAATACCAAATAAGTGCATATGTAGGAGCTAGAGACACCTCTCAGAATCATTGGATTCTATGCTTTTAATGAAAGCCTTTGCTTATTTGCCCTTTTGGCATGCAGAGCAAATGTCCTCTTTAGTGCATTTCAAATTGGGTCCATTTCTAACCAACTCTTCACTAAAGAGCTTGCTGATTGCCTTGTAGTTCAAGTGAATAGGCCTCTTATTCTATTGTACATAATAAGAGTCTTTCATATTTGCTACTAGGCTCATAGGAGAATCTAAATCTATACAAATGAAATTTAAAAAATAAATATTTCCACTCCTAGTGCCTAACAAAGAGATCTCTTACTCACTTGACTTTTGATTAGACACTTATTCTTATGTAAGATAATGACATAGTCAATATCACAGAGTTGTCTTATGCTAATCAGATTGTATTGCAATCTTTGTATAAAAGCCACTTTTGAAATGAAGACTATGCCATTGGTGATCATTCCATAGCCTTTAGTAACTATATTAGATCCCTAGTTTGGATTTGGGGTAGGTTCACTAACTAGGTTAAGTTTGACCCACATTTTATAGCCAGGTACAAGTGTTTGAGTCTTAGAGTTTAGGCTAAGTCATTAGGTTAATCATTCATGGACCAGCCAGCAGAAAACTTCAGGAGACTCAAGACTTAGAAGAAATCAAAGTTGAAAACTATCAGTTCGAAATTCTTCGAACTTAGCTCGATGATCGTCAATCGCAGATCGACGAACTCAGAGTTAATTCTCTGAGTTGAGCTCGACGATATTCGAGCTCAGATCGACGAATTCTGGAATTCAACTTCAAAAGTTTATGTTTTCTGAATTCAGCCCGACTAAGACAGATTCTTAGCTCGACGAACTTGGACAGCAGAATTGACAAGTTTTTCGCAGAATGCAGTTTGCTGAGCGCAGGTCGACGAACAGGATTTCTCAGCTCGACAAACTTGGATCTCCGATCGACAAAATCTGTTTAGAGGTCGACGATTTCTGTCCAGTGCCAGACTTAAAGTTTTACTTATTTTCTGTCCTTATTTCCTATATTATTTAGCAGTAATTCTCTGAGTAATTAATGCATATATTCCCCTAAATATAACCATTATTGGCAGCATTGATTATGATCTTCATCAGGGTTAATTACTTGCTTAAATTATTGGTACAGTTGGGAAACTCATTAAAGACAATATTCTCCAGCCGTATTTCATTCTCTAGGCAATCAACAATCAATGCTAGGTATTCAAAATTTCAAACGAGAATTCGACAGAGAATATAAAAGAGATTTTATCTTTTCAGTCAATAAGAAATATACAGAAGAAGAACACAGAACCAGAGAATACCGAAAAATACTCAGAACTCTTCTTTGTGCAGAAAACACTTTGTTTTACACTTGATCTTACTAAAGACTGAAGAAGAACAACAAACAAAGATCGAGAGTCTTCTTCAACTTTTTCTCCAGGAAAATTCAAGGACAACAACATTCAATCAGTCAGAAAGTTCCTGGACATCATTTTAAGACAATGCTGAAGACCTACACCCTGAGCAAGGCTCCAAGTGATTTTGGAAGGAGCTTTTGACAACAACAATCCACTAGTCTTTTCTATTGATTAGAGAAAGAGAAGACACCATCACCTCTCTCACCTCCTGTATAAAAGGTTTATTAACTCCCTTCAAAAGTTTATTCTTGGTTTTTGGCCACTTGATCAAAAGCTCAAAGGGTTGTGAGATCTCCCTGGAAATAGATCTTGTGGTGACAGTCACCTGATCAAAAATCTGCTAGTGGATTCCTACCAGGGTGGTAGAAGAGTGGATGTACCCTTCTTGGGGAACCACTATAAAATTCTTGTGTTGTCTGGTTGATCATTTTCTGTGTTGTTCTTGCTTTGCTGTGATAGGTTAGTTTTGCTGTGATAGTTTACTTTCCGGTGATAGTTTAGTTTGCTGTGTTTGTTTAGCCTAGTTTATATTTTCTATTACTACTATTAGTATCACTTATTTTAATACTCTGATAATATTTAAAACAGCCGAAAGTTTTAATTACTCTATTCACTCCACTCTAGAGTAAATCAGATCTACCCCACTCTCTTTCAATTGGTATCAGAGCAGGTTCCTTTGGTTGTACAAGTTAATACTTGAACAAAAAGATCCTTGATAGATCTGATTTCAGTTTCCTTAGTTTTTCTGTTTAGTTCACAGCATGGCACAGAACAAAGATTATGCAAGCACCAGACCTCCAGTTTGCAACTTGAATAAGTTTGTCATCTGGAAGGCAAGAATCAGGCTTTATATGAATTCTATTGATGAAGACATGTATAATTCTATTTTGACAGGTCACCCTCAACCTACAGCTGCTACTACATCTTCAAGTACATATGCTGTTCCACCACCTGAGTGGACAGATGCTCAAAAAAGGCCAAAATAGCAGATGCAAAGGCCATGAACATCCTAGCACAGACTATGTCAGATGACATATTTCAAAAAGTGGTTGAGTGTACATCTGCCAAGGCTATCTGGGACTCTCTCAACTAGATGGTTGCTGGATCAGCAAATGAGAGAAAGGACAGGAGATCAACTCTCATATCTCAGTATGAAAAATTCAAGAAGGAAGAATCTGAGTCTGTGAGTGATATGTATAACTTACTAAGCTCAATCGTAAGTGAGCTGAAGACTCTGTACAAAGACATCTCTCTCACAGAAGTGAATGATAAAATCCTCATGTGCTTCCCAAGCTCATGAGATTCCAGAATATGGCCAATCAAGGAGGCTAGAAGCTTAAATGAGATTTCCACTGAATCTCTTTGGGGAAAACTCAAGTCTTATAAGCAGTTAATAAAGTCAAGAGAAGCTGCAGAGCAGAAGACTCCTCCTCCAGTAAGAAAGTATCAGAACATAGCCTTCAAAGCTACAGATGAAACAGAAGCTCCAACAGCAAGTGAAGAACTTTTGAGTCTCTTAGCCAAGAGATTCTACAAGATGGCAAAGAAGGACTTCAGAAGAAAGTCATCTAGGAAAGATGACAAACCAAAGTATGACAAGACACCCACTAAAGATATTGTTTGTTTTGGGTGCAGGAAACCAGGAAACTTTATATCAGAGTGTCCAGAAAATCAAAAGAAGGGGAGAAGAAGAGAAAAAGAATCCAGGAAGAAGCACTACAGCATGCCTTCCTCCAGCAAGCATAAGAGAAAAGAGAAAGGCTTGATGGCTGAGACCTGGAGTGACAATGAAGAAGAATCTTCATCTTCTAGCTCCAGTGAAGATGAAGAAGAGGCTAAGGCAAAGGATGTTTGCTTGATGGCCATTGATGCTTCATGTAGTCTATCTGAGGCTGAACATTCAGACAATGAAGAATCATCAGAATCTGAGGCAGATCAGGTATTGTCTTCCTTTGATTACAATTCAGAAAATTTCAAAACTGAATTTAAATCTTTACGTATAGATTTAATTTATTCTGAAAAAGAAATTAAAGCTCTTAGGGAAAAATTGTCTGATCAAGAGCACTTGACTTCTGAAAACATTAAACTAAAAGATGAATTAACTTTAGCAAAAGAACAAATCATCTCATTAAAATCTGAATTAGCTGAGGCTAGGCAACTTGAAGAATCCCTAAATGGGAGAAGTATCAAGTTGATGGACATCACAAGCACAGTGAATGCAAACTAAATGACAAGCTGGGCTTAGTTGCTTCATCAAGCAAACCCCCACTGATCCAGAAAAATATATTGTCAACACCTATAAAATTTGTTTCAGAAAAATGTAAAGAAAAAAGATAGATAATGATGATAATGTTAAACAAACAAAGGTTAAACCAAAGAATAAGAAAAAGAAATAGAATAAGAAAAATCCTAATTATAACAATGTTAAACAGATTTCGTCGAACTCAGATCGACGAAATATGTATAGTTAGTTGAACTCAAGTCGACGAACTCCGAACGCAAACTTTCACTATAATTATTCATTGAACTACAATCGACGAAACCAGTATGGTTTGTCGAACGGAGATCGATCATTTTGGGGCCCAGAGAATGAATACTTCCATTCTCGGAGTGGAGTTCGACAAACTCATCCCCATTCGTCGAACTCAGATCGACGAACTTACTTGTATTCGTCAAACCCAGTTCAAGTTAACATAAACTTTAATTTTCCTAGAACTTATGATCAACCAAGATCTTCTTTCAATTAATTTAATCAATGAATTATTCCACCTAGAAAATATCATCCTTTAGGTTATAAATGTCAACCTGAATATTCTTATATCTCCAGTTTTAATTATGTGAAGAAAGAAAGACCCATGGTAACCTGGGTCAAGAATAACTAATATGTTTTATTGCAGGTGAAAGACTATCCTACCACAAAGCAACAGTGATATCTGGATAATGGCTGTTCAAAACACATGACTGGAAACAAGGACAACCTAATTCACTATAAGTCAAAGCTAGGACCTAAAGTAATATTTGGTGATTCCAATTGTGGCCAGACTGAAGGATATGGAAAGGTCAAAATTGGAGCAGTCACCTTCAGGAAGGTTGCATATATAAGTGGACTGAAGCACAACATGATATCCATAAGTCAATTATATGATAAAAGGTTTCAGGTATCCTTTAATTAAACTTCATGTATTATTACTTCAGTAGATAACCTAGTAGTTCTAACAAGTATCCTTTAATAAAACATTTATGTAGTTATGTTTGTCTGCAAAATCAGAAATATGCTTATTTAATCAAACCAGTAAAAATAATGACCTTTGGCATAAGAGATTAAGTCATGTAAACTTGAAAAATATTACTAAACTCTCTAGGGACAACCTTGTTAGAGGATTGTCTTCTTGCCCCTACAAGAAGGAAAGCTTTTGCAGGGCTTGTCAGTTAGGCAAGCAAACTAAAAGTAGCTTTAAATCTATAAATAAAAGTGACTCACCAAGAATATTGTACTTGCTACATATGGACCTTTTTGGCCCTATTGCTGTACAAAGCCTAGGAAGCAAATCTTATATGTTAGTGATTGTAGATGACTTCTCAAGATTCACTTGGGTATTCTTTCTAAGATATAAGTTAGAAAACTTCAAGGTTCTTACAGATTTTCTCAAGAACATACAGATTGAGTACTCTACTCCAGTTGCATTGATCAGAAGTGATCATGGTACTGAGTTTCAGTCTCTTCTTATGCAAGAGTTCTGTGAGAAGGAAGGTATCAGGCACTGCCTCTCAGCTCCTAGAACACCTCAACAAAATGAGGTTGCTGAAAGGAAAAATAGAACTCTAATTGAATCTGCAGGAACATTATTTGCAGATGCTCATTTGCCCCTATCCTTTTGGGCAGAGGTTGTGAGCACATCAAACTATGTACTGAACAGAAGTTTGATACACAAGCTTAAGAATTAGACTCCTTACGAGCTACTTAAAGGGAAGAAACCTAAAGTATACTATTTCATAATTTTTGATTGCATTTGTTATATTCACAATAATAATAAGAAACACATTAGAAAGTTTGAAGCCAAGTGTAACGCCCCGATTTTTTGATGATTTTATTTGAATGGGAAACGTCATATTTATGACGTCGTGACGTTACTTTTAACGTCAAGTTGACGGCACAATGCTGTTAAAACATTTTCGCATCTGTGCGGTCGAGTCGGACGAATTCTTATTGTAATGGGAAAATTTTGCATTTGGAATTTAAGTTATGTAATTTTGGACTTGCTCGTCAAGTTTCATCGCAATCCGAGCATTTTTGGTATCTCGGCGTGCGATTGAAGTTTCGGATTGTTTATGATCGCCGTATACTTTGAAGATTAATATATCGGGAATGTCTCGTCAGATTTTGGTTTTGACTTCGCCGTTGTGTTCGTGACATCAATATTCGCCTACGACGTGTGTTTCGTTTAATTCGTCGCGCGTTTGGGCCTCCGTTTTGATCTCGTATTTTCTTGTCCAAAAATATATAAATATGATTATTTTAATATTATGTTATTATTCAAAAATGTACTTTACTATTCATATATAAAGTTTAATTCTTTGGATATATATGTAAAAAAAACACTGTTCACGCAAATATTTCTTCACACACGGGTGATTCTTAGCCCTTACTCGAGTGAAATTTCTTCAGGTACACGAGTGATTCTTAATCTTCACTCGAGTGAATTTATGGACGTACTCGAGTGAATTTTATGGACCTACTCGAGTGAATTTATGGACCTACTCGAGTGATTTTTTGGACCTACTCGAGTGACTATTTTCCTACTCGAGTTGTTCTGTTCAGTCGGCGTTCGGGCGCTATTTTTAGGGTCAAAATGATGTCGTATGGAAACATGATCAACATGAAATTTGTTTGTCTCGACGAGATCCACAACTTTCCTGTTGGACAATTTCGATTTGAATCCATCGTAGACCTCTATTATTTATTTTCCCGAAACTGCTCATAAATAGCCCGTTTGATTGATTCTCTCGAGTTCTATGCCTACTATCTCGAGTAGACCTGATCCACTCGAGTTCTTTGCCTAATATCTCGATTCCCTATGTCTATCTCGAGTTTCCAAAGTCTCCATCTCGAGTATCCATCTCGAGTAAGCCCCTCCAACTCGAGTAAACCCCTCCATCTCGAGTAAACCTATTTCCTCTCGAGTAGTCTGTACAGTCTGAGTTCGGGCATCGTTTTGAGGGTCAAAACGGTGTTGTACAAAAACATGGTCAACATAAAATTTGTTCGTCTCGACGAGATCTACAATTTTCATGTTGGACACTATTCGATTTGGAGTCATCCTAGACCTCTATATTTGGTTCCTGCGAAATTGCTCGTAATAATCCGTTTTTGACAAACATTTTTTATAAACATATGTATGTATATATATATATACTATTCTAAAAATATATATAATGATTTGCTAATAAAAATGAGTTCGAAATTACAATAATTAATATAAAGCGTTGGATTTGACTAGAAAATATCATGGTCATTGGATGGTGGACTGCACATAGCTGATTGAGAAAATCCCTCTTCTCCTGTTCGGATAAAATCCCGATCGCTGTTGTTAAAAAAAAATGGATTCTTCACGGATTGCCCAGATCTTTGTTCCTCTTCCTGGTGGAGGGCAGCGACAGAAAAATCCAGGATGCAGGGGTGACGGGCCCGCAGAGTCGTGCAACGACGATGGCCACCGGAGCTGTGCTCCGGCGAGGTATGGCGGAGTACGGTGGAGCATATCCATGGCAGTGCTTCCATGCCGTCCATGACGGATATGCTCTCTTCCAACAGCTCCGACGAGGGATGTCGGAGCCTTGGTCCGGCGAAAGATGGCGGAGCCATTCTCCGGCGAGGGAGGGACGGAGCAGTTGTTTCGAACAAAATTATGACCAGTTCACTATTAGTATATTAGTATAGATTATTAAATATATAATATATCATAGGCTATTGGGCTCCCGCGAGGGACGGTGGAGAACGAGAGTAAATGAGTATATTCATATCAGCGCTTCCACTGCATTCATGGAGGATCTGCTATCTTCCACCAGCTTCGACGAGGGATGTTAGAGCCTTGCTCCGGAGAAAGATGGAAGAGCCATGCTCTGGCAGGAAGGGACGGATCAGAGCAGCTCTTTCAAACCAAAAAGATGAACTATTCATTATTATTATTATTTTAGTATAGATTAGATAATATATAAAATATTATCCTATGTAATTATAATAACAGTATAACAATTGTTAATATATACTATTATATTAGCTCTTTCCCCCATTTTTAATGTGGCTTCCACGACAAATGTTCCCTCACGACAAATGTCGTCCCACGACAAATGTCGCACCCACGACAAATGTCGCACGCACGATAAATATCGCATCCACGACAAATTTAGGCTCATGATAAATGTCGCCCCCACAACAAATGTCCCCTGTCGAATGCCCCCCGGGCCGAAGGCCCGTGCCTGTCAGTTACGTTTATATATAAAAAACTATTGAGTTCTACAGTGATATTCAATTCTATCAGTTACGTTTATATATATACTATATACTAATTCAAAAAAAAATATGAATGTCTGCAAATAATCACGAATTAAAAATTCATTCAAAAAATTTGGGTCGTCCGATAGATCAAATATGGACTGCAAATAAGCTCTTCTCAAAAAATCGGTCCTTCTTCTCTCTCCTGAATCCAGAGCCCAACCCAAAAAATCACGATTTTTTTCCCCTAGCCCCGCCCTCCCCCCTCTTTCCAATGTCGCTGGCGGCCTGACCGACGCCCACTGACGGGTTAGGCGGTGGCCCTGCCCGCCAGTCCCCGGACAACCCCCAGAGGGTTTGCCCCGGCGGCTCCGCCACCGGCGACATTGGAAAGAGGGGGGAAGGTAGGGCTGGGAAAAAAACGAGATTTGTTTTATAATATTTTATATTATGGAAAGAGGGGGGAAGGCAGGGCTGGGAAAATGGGATTTTTTAATAATATAATATAAATATATATTATATTATATTATATAGGCGTGAAGCCCGCTGGGGGTGGGCGAAACCCGCCGCCGCAAATGGGTACTGTCGCGCAGGGCACGAGCGCCGGAGGCCCGTGCATGTCACTCGTATATATATATATATATATATATATATATATATATATATATATATATATATATATATATATATATATATATATATATATATATATATATATATATACAAGTGCCCGACACGGGGCTCCGCCCCTATGGCTACGCGCCACAGTACCCGGCCCGGGACGGCGGGCTTCGCCTGCACCTGGCTGCGGCCGCCCCACGACGGGCTGCACCCGCCCCCTGGATAGCTGCGCCCCCGACACGGAGCGCTGCCCCTATGGCCACGCGCCAAAGTACCCGACCCATGACAGCGGGCTTCGCCCGCACCTGGCTGCGCCCGCCCCGCGGCGGGCTGCCCCCGCCACGGGGTATGATTAAAAAAATATAATATTTAATTATATTTGAAAATATTTAAAAAATGTACTTTAATTATATTTAAAAATATATTTAAAAAATATAACATTTAATTATATTTTAAAAATATTTTAAAAATATAATTTTTAATTATATTTTAAAAATATTTAGAAAATATAATATTTAATTATATTTAAAATATTTTTAAAATATTTTAAAAAATAAAAATTATTTTAAAAAAAAAAATTATGCGGGATTTAATCCCGCCTAAGTTAGGTGGGATTAAATCCCTCCTGGGATTATATTAATCCCAGGCGGGATTTAGTCCCACACTGCCCGTTTGGTGGGAAAGTTTGAGTATATATAGGCATGTCGGCCATTTAAATGTAACGTTGGGTGGGCGGGCATGCTAGGCTGGCGGGTCGGCGGGATTGCTGGGCTTGCGAGCGGGCGGGCGGCAATTGATATTGCAGGCTTGCTAACGGGTCCGGGTGATTCTGGGCTTTCGGGCGGGTTGGCTGATTTGTTTTTATTTGTAGGATTTTGAGTTTAATTTTGTATCCCGTTTATTGGAGTGGGCTGATGGGTTGTAGGGTGCCCTACAAAATATATAAATTTGAGAGACCCTATATAGGTTTAGGAGACCTAAGAAAAAAATGAACAGCCCTGATTCATTGTCATGATCAACGGTTGCCATCAAATATGTAGTTTATATTCAACGAACGTGATCGATCGTGATCTGATTCTAGAATTCAAAACTACTTCTTTATAATATATAAAGATATATATATATATATATATATATATATATATATATATATATATATATATATATATATATATATATATATATATATATATATATATATATATATATATATTGTAACATCCCATTTCCAACTACACCCCTAAAAGTAGTTTTGGTCATGACTAGGTCATGACAAAATCCTAAGAAGCCCAAGAAGACCAAGTAAACCTAAGAATGTGGGTGAGACCACTATGGTCTGCACATAGTAAATTTCTGAACTCTTGGTTAAAGATGATCATGGGGCTTCACCAAGACTCCAAGACCACACCATGGTCTCATCAACCCATTGTAGGGTCCATTAGAGCCCTAAGGGTCCATTGAAATCAACCCAGGGTGCCCAAGTAGACCTAGAACCACTATATGCCTAAATTGGGCAAGGTGCCCTAACTAAGGTCAGTGTGCCCTGGTAAGCCCAACTAACCCTATCAAGGACTTTCTACACCTAAAGTGGGATCAATGAGTCACTAAGGACCCAAGGAGGGCAGCCCAAAGGGTTTAGTTGACCAAAGTCAACTCTAACCCTAAATGGGTTAACCTAACCTACATTAGGTCAAACTGACCTGCACAAGGGCCAATTGAAGTTCCCTTAGCCAAGTGGACCCCACTCAAGCCCTCCTAACCCTAGAGTGAGGCCAATAGGTCACCTAGGACCCATTGGGGCCCACCCAAGGGGCTAGGTTGACCAAAGTCAACTCTAACCCTAAATGGGTCAAACTGACCGGCACAAGGGCCAATTGAAGTTCCCTTAGCCAAGTGAACCCCACACATATCTTCATAACCCTAGTGAGAGACCAATGGGTCACCAAGGACCCATTGGGACCACTCAAAAAAGGCTAAGTTGACCAAAGTCAACGCTAGCCCTAAAGTAATCAAGGTACCCTGCTTAAGGGTCAAGTAACCTCCAAAGGGCCAAGACAACCCCACCTAGACCTTAGGGGAGGCCAATGGGTCACCAAGGACCCATTAGGGGCAACCTCAAAGACCAAATTGACCAAGGTCAACCATGGTCAAAGTTTAGGTCAAGTTAGCCCAAATGGGCTAACTCAAGCTCAAGCCCAACTCACTTGGGCTAACCATGTTTTGGTGGATGAAATAAACATGTGGGCTGCCATAGAGTTAGGTAGGAGTTAATTCAGCTTGGTATGAAGGAGAGAAAAATCCACCTAAGGGAAGAGAGAGAAAGTGAAAGAGATAATGGAGGAAGACTTTGGGCTCCTCCTTCCCCTTCCCCCAACCCCCCATTCATTGCATTAAGACCAGGAAGGCATCCCCAATCCAACCAGCTACCCATTGACTGGTTTGAGACAAGTTTTTCCCCTACCTACCATGGCCGCCAAGCTTGACCAAGAGCAAAAAATGGTAAGCAGCCTACAGCTACCTAACTCCCCCAATTCTCTTTCTTAAAACCTTCACTGGACTCCAAGGAGTCATTCCCACCCTTTACCTGAAGGAGCCAAGGTGTTTCACAGTGCTGTTGCAGAATTCCGACCATCACCACCACCACCATGGCTTCCCGATGATCGGCAAGACTTCAGGCCACCAGAAAGGTCCTCCTCCACTCCTTCCCCCATGGATAGTTCTTAGCAATCACTAGGTTCAAGGTTCGGGCTCAATTGAGCCCAAATCAAATTCGAATTTTCATGGTTTTTCCATGGAAATCCACTTCTCGGGATAGCCGGAAAATGGCTCTCCGGCGGCTGTGCCGCCGCCTGGCGACGGCCACCACCTCAACGGAGGTCGTGGTGGCGGTGGCCGGCCGGGGAGGTGGCCGGATCACCGGCGGTGGCGTTTGGAAGATGCTCCAGGCGGCATCAATCGGAGCCATCGGCTGGAGGAAGGAGATGAAGGGATCCCGTTAATCCATGCGCCAAGATTCGTGCAAATGAGGAAATTAAACTATAGTTTATAATATGCATTTTAATGATTCTGTCACACCTTTTTATATTTAATGTTTCTAATTTTTAAAATTACATAGTTATTGTTTCATAAAAGGTCATCACAATGCAAAGTGTAGCCCAGTGAGTCTACTTTAATACAAAATTAATTTGAACCAATTTGGGTTTCTGGTTTGACCAAGGCATACATTTTGGTGGGACCTACACCTAGGGCTAGGCAAAAATTTAACTGAGTGCCCCCACTTCATCTTTAGCTCAAATGATTTGAAATTTTGGCCGGGAGTCCCCCTGAACCATATCTAGGTGCTGCCTAAAAATGGTAATTTTTGGGGACACGTTTTCTATAGTTTTGGAAATTATTTAATTTCACTAGGTTAATTTAATTAGGTGGCCTAATGACCTCCAAACCCTCGCAAATTTTGGTGAGTGGTCCCTGGACTTATATTATGTATCTGTATAACGTTTCACCTAATTTGGATGTGTTTTGAATAGGTATTGACCTAACCCTAACTTTACCTTAATGAGGGTATTTTGGTCAAAAAGTGCACTTTTGATTTTGAGTGACCAAATCACCTCAACAGAGGCTGAAATTTGGGCCACTGATTTGGTATGGCATTTATCACCTCCCCATGGAATGTGGAGTAGAGTGGAATTGATTTGCCCTAAGATCCTAGGCCAAACCCTAAGGAAGGACCTTTGTGCCTTGTGAAGGGCATGAGTCCTAAACACCTTGGATGAACTTCAAATTTTGTATGGATGGTCCTAGGGTAGATAAAACCCTCTGGTAAAAATCTTAAAGGATTTTGAAAAGGTTAGGGCCCACAAAACCTTAACCCTAGCTTAGGTCATAAAACTGTAGTGCTAAATTAGGTTAGTAAAACTGCTTGAAATATAATGTAATTTTGGTAGTGTGGGCATAAGGATATATTGAGCCTCTGGTAATTTATTTGGGAATTTTTGACCAATATTTGTAGCACTTCATTTGTAACCCTTGGGATAACCCTAATTAATAATTTGACTATTATGATCCCACTGCCCATTAAAAGGTCATGAAAATTTGGCAGAGGTAGTTTTAGACCATATTGATCATCTCTGAATTTTTTAATAGAATTTTTGAATACATATTTAGGGTATCTACTTCACAAGTTCATAACTTTGGGAACATGCTAAATAATTCTTACAGAGCTCAATATTTGATGAAAAATTATGAAACTTGATAAGTAGTGTTCGTAGTTCATTATGCTCATGTGGGAAATTATTTGGAATTTTTAGACGGATAATTGGTATACTTTGTTCATTAACCCATTAACTTGGAATTTTATGATAAAATCAAGTATAGACTTTATTATTCAATGGTAAATTGTGAAACTTGATCCAAAGAATTTATATGTCCTTATAATCATACTTGGATTTTATCTGAATTTTTGGAAGTATTATTGCTGTACATACCTCTTAAAATGATTTACTATTAGATATATTTGAAAATAAAATTAAAGGCTAAAACCTTACTGAAAAATTGGAAGGCTTAGACTTTAGAGTTTATTATTCATTTTGTAATTATCATAAATTTAGTGGAATATTATCTTGTCTGAAATTGGTACTTCATGTTCAAACTTGGGCTTTTTGGCTACTAGAATTAATAAATAAATTATCAGCCAAATTAGGAAAATTATGAATTTCTGGATTTATGCTAAAAATGTCATTATAGCCCTCTAATAATTATCATATGGGTACTGGATGACTATTTGGTGTATCTCACATTTTACGAGTCATATAGCTTAAGTGGTCTGCATATAGTAAAAACTGTAGAAATTATGTTTGAGTATAATTGATGCATGTCTTGGGATTAGTGGTATGCTGGATTGGATGGTTGAAAATAAGTTCATTATTGGTAGTAGGATGAGTAGAGGGATGGATTGACTAGAGTTAGGCGGTGCCTGGGATCAACGAAAGATCGTCTTCCCCGTAGGGAGGAAGTGTTTAATGTACTAGGCCTAGGTTCAGTAAAATTAATTAAGGGTCGGGAAATCGGGTAGCAACCAATAATAGTAATTTCCTTGCGAAAGGGAGCTTTGGGCGTAATCCCATCGTAGTTCCTAGTGCATTCGAGAGCCCTTCACGGGGTATACCTTGGGCAGTCCTGGGCTAACGTAAACGGTAGGAGTGATAAATCTTAAAGAGCAACTAGAATAATTAGGGGTTCACTTTCACACACCCCAGTGTCTCGGGGAGTTGGTTTGACTCGGTTGATGTTTGTGAGGGGCAGGATGGCCCGGCGAGTTTCGGCTCGATTGTTTGAGACGGACATTATGGTCCGGGGAGCTTCAGCTCGGTTTTGAATACGATAAATTTGCATGTGCATAAAAGGAAAGAAAATTAAGGTGGTGGGTCTTCGGTATTTGAGGGTTGATGCACCGACGCCAATACGCTGACTCGGCAAGTGTGGTTAGCACTTCGCCAACAGAAGTCCGGTGCGTCAGCCGGCAAGAGTACGCAGGAGTCTGCTTCGTGCACCAAGCATTGAGGCGTACGATAGGTCTGACCGGTAGTGCTTTACTTGTTTAGAGGTGGGCGAGGCCTAAACCTCCGCTTCCGTCTGCCACTACGGAGGTATCCTGGGAGGTTACGGCTCTAGAAAGGGGGAACTAAAGGTCTGTGTGCACAGAGTCGGGTGTGTGTGTTGCACTTGCATGTTCCATCATACTCACTTGCATGTCATAGCATAATCGATTTATTTAACCCCTGACACCTAAGGTATAAGTGGAATGGGACGCTTATACATTAGGACTTGCAAAACGACCCCTTGGTCTATAAGCTTGTGTGGGCAAGTTTATATATTAAGGTCAATTTTGATATATATTTACTGCTGTTTGATAACCGACACCCCAACGTGTAAATTAGTATGGGACTTTTTATACGATGGGAGCCTTGCAGAAGACCCCTTGGCTTATGTGTTCTCACATAAGTGAAGGTTACTTTTCATATTTCATCTTATTGTCAATAGCTATTATAGAATTGCTAGTATAGATCCGCTGCCATCTTTTTTTGTTATTCTCCACCTTCAAGTCCTCCCCTTTCTTCCTCCCCGCTCGGTGCCTAGGAGCCATGGGGGAAGGGGTGTGGGATGATAGGGCTTAGTCTTTTAGACTAACGGTTTTCGAACCGCATCATTTTAGGGAATCATGGAGCCCAGCACGGGGGAGCAGCCCCAGAGACCGATGCGCTTGGAGATGGGGCAGTCTAGCTCCGGAGTTCATACAGCCGGGACCGTGAGTCTCGACCTTGAGTAGATGTTCTGTTTTTGCTTCCGCATGAGTGATTTGTAGTGAGGACATGATGTACCGGGCATAAGCCCATGATTTTAGTATTTTGTATATCTGTGGACACTCCCTTCGTGGAGTTTATTTACTATATATGTGATTGTTGTGGACTTGCTTTATTATTTTGCTACAGTCGTGATCGATTTGGCCGGCAGAATCGACATTATGTAGTGATGACCTTCCTGGGTGCGAAGGTGTCACCACAAAGCGGCGATTCTGGGCCTAAGACCCCAGTGTTTTAAAAAGAAAAAAATGGGGTCTTACAAGTCGTATCAGAGGAAATCTCGATCGAAAAGTAGCAGTCCACAACCCCTGTGTCACCCCCGCGCGAGTTTAGTTTGGGGGCAAACTAAGCAGCGGAAGCAGTGGTGTGCCCATATGGGGGAAATCACATGTAAAAGTCCACTTTATCTCTTCCATTCATTCCATTTGTATGCTAGATAACAATTAGAATTCTTCTTTGTAGCCTGCGGCAAACCCTGCCTCCAGTAGGGAGCACTTTAGGCTGCGAAGATCTCATCTTATAATTCTTTAGTCAATGAGTTAGACTCAACCCACTAGGAGACATGTCTAATTACGATAACTTATAGTATGCCCTACACTGAAATAGACCTCGGGTATGAACTTGGTTAAAGTAAGGAGATACCCAAAGAGAATAACAGAGGGGTTTAACACGAGAATGACTACCTAAGACATAAACTCAGGTGTCCCTACGGACCAAATCAAGGATTACTCAAACTGGTAGGTCTGCCTTATGGAGAATTGAGGCCAATAATTTATTAGCAGACACCTTGTCTCAACCCTCGTACAAGTAACAAGAGTACCTGGAGACAACCACAGCGACAAACACCGAGGGTCGGATAGGAATTCAAGTTCAGAAGAGACCCAGTGGGGATTGAGAATATTTTGACCCAGATAAGGTTGTCGTAAATGTGACGCAGAGGGTTTAAAGTATGGAGTATATCAACAGGTTGCAGGTTGGAACCCCAAGTCGAAGATTGACGTCCTAGGGAGTGTGCACCCAGCTAGGACGGATATAACATGGTAATATCAAAGATACTTAGCCCAAGGTAGGTAGGGGCTTATCTTTTTTTATTGGGGGCTTATCTTTTATTTATTAGGGTCTTATCTTTTGTTTATTGGGCAAAGTAGTTATTGACATGGGTTTCTCATAGACCTCATCTAGAAAACTTTGCGTCGTGAATATAGTGGAATGGAGTAAACCGTATTTGCTGCTACTCTGGCATTTTCATAAGGATAAGAATCTGATTGTGAAGTGGAGAATTTATAGAGCCGTTGTCTACCCATACAAATGAGAAATTTAATCAGCAGAAGTTTGGTGTATCTCGGAACGTGATTCTCCCTGGAGTGAAAAAGGGTGTCATGGATTTGGTGACGCACGGTGAGGTCTGTCGGCCGATGAAGGTTAAGTGCAAGAATTTTTGGGGAAACTATTACAGTCTCTGCCCGATTTAGAGTGGAAGTTCGAGGATATCACTCAGTTTGTGACCCACTGCGAAGCGTGCCAGCTAGTGAAGGCGGAGTGCACAAACCCCGCAGGTTTGTTTCAACCACTCCATGTACCGGAGTGGAAGTTTGAAGACATTGCGATGGACTTTATTCATGGACTTCCCCGATCTCGGAAGGGAAACGACTCGATTTGGGTCATCGTCGATCGGTTGACGAAGGTGGCCAGATTCATTCCGATCCGGAAGGACGACTCTGTGGGAGTATTAGTGCGGAGATTTGTGGAGCAGTTCGTTCGATATCACGGGGTGCCAAAGATGATCGTGTCGGATCGGGATGGCCGGTTCACTTCCAGGGAGTGGAGATCCGTGCAAGCTTACTTAGGCATGCGATTGACCTTCAGCACCGCATTCCATCCCCAGACGGATGGGCAGACGGAACGCACCAATCGGACGCTGGAAGATCTTTTGAGGCTGTGCATTTTGGACCATGGGGAACCGTGGGAGAAGCTCTTACCCATGGTCAAGTTCTCCTATAACAACAACTACCAGTCCATCATCAGGATGGCGCCTTACGAGGCCTTGTATGGAAGGAAATGCAGGACCCCGCTTTCTTGGATTTAGGACGAGGATCCTAAGGTGTTGGGATCGGATTTTGTTGAAGACACCGAGGCTCAGGTGAGGCTGATCAGAGACAAGATGCTAGAGGCGTAGAGCAGACAAGCTAAGTACTATGACGCCCGACATCGTCAGGTGGAGTTTCAGGTGGGGGACCTAGTGTTTTTGAAGATCCGGCCCATACATGGAGTTTCACGGGTGCGTGGTCGGAAGAAGAAGCTCAGCCCTAGGTATATGGGCCCTTATAGGATCCTGGAGCGGATCGGACCCCTAGCTTACAGGCTAGAGTTGCCACCATAGCTGGCAGCCTTGCATGATGTGTTCCATATTTCCTCACTCAGGAGGGCACTACTATACCCGGAGCAGCATATTTCGACCACAGCTGGACCAGTTGCTTCAGACCGGTCAGTTCGCTTAGAGCCGGTTCGGATCGACGACAGAGGGGTACGGATCTTGCGTCGCAAGAAGGTTCCGTTAGTCAAAGTTCTGTGGAGGAACCACGACCAGGAGGAGCATACCTGGGAACCGCAGGACTTGATGCGACAAAAGTACCCAGAGCTGTTCAGTCAGGTATACCTCACAACCCCTCAAGATGTTTAATTTATTTTCCAGATTTAAACTAGTAGGGCTGCTCTAGGAAGAGTAGAGGCTAATCTTTTGTTTATTGGGATCTTTGCTTTGCTAATTAGGCGAATTGATCATAGATTTAGGTTTCCATTTAAACCCCACTTAGCAAACATGGCGTCAAGATGTAATATTTCACTTCTTGTGGGATGTTACAAATTTCCTTTTCTTCGATAGAAATTCCGGTAGGCTTAACCTTAATTTCGGGGACGAAATCTTTATTTTGTTTATTAGGATTTGTAACATCCCATTTCCAACTAAACCACTAAGAGTAGTTTTGTCCATGACTAGGTCATGACAAAATCCTAGGAAGCCCAAGAAGACCAAGTAAACCTAAGAATGTGGGTGAGACTACTATGGTCTGCACATAGTAAATTTCTGAACTCTTGGTTAAAGATGATCATGGAGCTTCACCAAGACTCCAAGACCACACCATGGTCTCATCAACCCATTGTAGGGTCCATTAGAGCCCTAAGGGTCCATTGAAGTCAAACCAGGGTGCCCAAGTAGACCTAGAACCACTATAGGCCTAAATTAGGCAAGGTGCCCTAACTAAGGTCAGTGTGCCCTGGTAAGCCCAACTAACCCTACCAAGGACTTTCTAGACCTAAAGTGGGATCAATGAGTCACTAAGGACCCAAGGAGGGCAGCCCAAAGGGTTAAGTTGACCAAAGTCAACTCTAACCCTAAATGGGTCAACCTAACCTACATTGGGTCAAACTGACCTGCACAAGGGCCAATTGAAGTTCCCTTAGCCAAGTGGACCCCACCCAAGCCCTCCTAACCCTAGAGTGAGGCCAATAGGTCACCTTGGTCCCATTGGGGCCCACCCAAGGGGCTAGGTTGAACAAAGTCAACTCTAACCCTAAATGGGTCAAACTGACCTGCACAAGGGCCAATTGAAGTTCCCTTAGCCAAGTGGACCCCACACATACCTTCATAACCATAGTGAGAGACTAATGGGTCACCAAGGACCCATGGGGACCAATCAAAAAGGCTAAGTTGACCAAAGTCAACGCTAGCCCTAAAGTAATCAAGGTACCTTGCTTAAGGGTCAAGTGACCGCCAAAGGGCCAAGACAACCCCACCTAGAACTTAGGGGAGGCCAATGGGTCACCAAGGACCCATTAGGGGCAACCTCAAAGACCAAATTGACCAAGGTCAACCATGGTCAAAGTTTAGGTCAAGTTAGCCCAATTAGGCTAACTCAAGCTCAAGCCCAACTCACTTGGGCTAACCATGTTTTGGTGGATGAAATAAACATGTGGGCTGCCAAAGGGTTAGGTAGGAGTCAATTCAGCTTGGTATGAAGGAGAGAGAAAAATCCACCTAAGGGAAGAAAGAGAAAGTGAAAGAGATAATGGAGGAAGACTTTGGGCTCCTCCTTCCCCTTCCCCCAACCCCCATTCATTGCAATAAGACCAGGAAGGCATCCCCAATCCAACCAGCTACCCATTGACTGGTTTGAGCCAAGTTTTTCCCCTACCTACCATGGTCGCCGAGCTTGAAAAAATGGTACGCAGCCTACAGCTACCTAACTCCCCCAATTCTCTTTCTTAAAACCTTCACTAGACTCCAAGGAGTCATTCACACCCTTTACCCGAAGTAGCCAAGGTGTTTCACAGTGCTGTTGTAGAATTCCGACCATCACCACCACCACCATGGCTTCCCGACGATCGGCAAGACTTCAGGCCACCAGAAAGGTCCTCCTCCACTCCTTCCCCCATGGATAGTTCTTAGCAATCACTAGGTTCAAGGTTCGGGCTCAATTGAGCCCGAATCAAATTCTAATTTTCATGGTTTTTCCATGGAAATCCACTTCTCGGGATCGCCGGAAAACGGCTCTCCGGCGGCTGTGCCGCCGCCTGGCGACGGCCACCACCTCAACGGAGGTGGTGGTGGCGGTGGCTGGCCGGGGAGGTGGCCGGATCGCCGGCGGTGGCGTTTGGAAGATGCTCCAGGCGGGATCAATCGGAGTCGTCGGCTGGAGGAAGGAGATGAAGGGATCCCATTAATCCATGCACCAAGATTCGTGCAAATGAGGAAATTAAACTACAGTTTTTAATATGCATTTTAATGATTCTGTCACACCTTTTTATATTTAATGTTTCTAATTTTTAAAAATACATAAAGGCTGTTGCATAAAAGTCATCAACATGGAAAGTGTAGCCCAGTGAGTCTACTTTAATACAAAATTGATTTGAACCAATTTGGGTTCCTGGTTTGACCAGGGCACCCATTTTGGAGGGACCTACACCTAGGGTTAGGCAAAAATTAAACTGAGTGCCCCCACTTCATCTTTAGCTCAAATGATTTGAAATTTTGGCAGGGAGTCCCCCAGAACCATATCTAGTGCTGCCCCAAAATGGGAATTTTTGGGGACATTTTTCTATAGTTTTGGAAATTATTTAATTTCACTAGGTTAATTTAATTAGGTGGTCTAATGACCTCCAAACCCTCCCAAATTTTGGTGAGTGGTCCCTAGACTCATGTTATGTATCTGTATAAAGTTTCACCTAATTTGGATGTGTTTTGAATAGGTATTGACCCAACCCTAACTTTACCTTAATGAGGGTATTTTGGTCAAAAAGTGCACTTTTGATTTTGAGTGACCAAATCACCTCAACAGAGGCTGAAAATTGGGCCACTGACTTGGTATGGCATTTAGCACCTCCCCATGGAATGTGGGGTAGAGTGGAATTGATTTGCCCTAAGATCCTAGGTCAAACCCTAAGGAAGGACCTTTGTGCCTTGTGAAGGGCATGAGTCCTAAACACCTTGGATGAACTTCAAATTTTGTATGGAGGTTCCTATGGTAGATAAAACCCTCTGGTAAAAATCTTAAAGGATTTTGAAAAGGGTAGGGCCCACAAAACCCTAACCCTAGCTTAGGTCATAAAAATGTTAGTGCTAAATTAGGTTAGTAAAACTCCTTGAAATATAATACAATTTTGGTAGTGTGGGAATAAGGATATATTGAGTCTCTGGTAATTTATTTGGGAATTTTGGACTAATAATTTTAGCACTTCATTTGTAACCCTTGTGATAACCCTAATTAATATTTTGACTATTATGATCCCACTGCACATTGAAAGGTCATGAAAATTTGGCAGAGGTAGTTATAGACCATATTGATCATTTATGAATTTTAATAAAATTTTTGAATACATATTTAGGGTATCTACTTCACAAGTTCATAACTTTGGGAACATGCTAAATAATTCTTACAGAGCTCCATAATTGATGCAAAAATATGAAACTTGATAGGTAGTGTTCCTCATTCATTATGCTCATGTGGGAATTTATTTGGAATTTTTAGATGGATAATTGGTATACTTTGTTCATTAACCCATTAACTTGGAATTTTATGAGAAAATCAAGTATAGACTTTATTATTCAATGGTAAATTGTGAAACTTGATCCAAAGAATTTATATTTCCTTATAATCATACGTGGATTTTATCTGAATTTTTGGAAGTATTATTGTTGTACATACCTCTTAAAATGATTTACTATGAGATATATTTTAAAATAAAATTAAGTGCTAAAACCTTGCTGAAAAATTGGAAGGCTTAGACTTTAAAGTTTATTATTCATTTTGTAATTATCAAAAATTTAGTGGAATATTATCTTGTCTGAAATTGGTACTTCATGTTCAAACTTGGGCTTTTTGCCTACTAGAATAAATAAATAAATTATCAGACAAATTAGGAAAATTATGAATTTCTGGATTTATGCTAAAAATGTCATTATAGCCCTCTAATAATTATCATATGGGTACTGGATGACTATTTGGTGTATTTCCCATTTTACGAGTCATATAGCTTAAGTGGTCTGCATATAGTAAAAACTGCAGAAATTATGTTTGAATATAATTGATGCATGTCTTGGGATTAGTGGTATGCTGGTTTGGATGCTTGAAAATAAGTTCATTATTGGTAGTAGGATGAGTAGAGGGATGGATTGACTAGAGTTAGGCGGTGCCCGGGATCGACGAAAGATCGTCTTCCCCGTAGGGAGGAAGTGTTTAATGTACTAGGGCTAGGTTCAGTAAAATTAATTAAGGGTCGGGAAATCGGGTAGAAACCAATAATAGTAATTGCCTTGCGAAATGGAGCTTAGGGCGTAATCTCATCGTAGTTCCTAGTACCTTCAAGAGCCCTTCACGGGGTATACCTTGTGCAGTCCTGGGCTAACGTAAACGGTAGAGTGATAAATCTTAAAGAGCAACTAGAATAATTAGGGGTTCACTTTCATACACCCCGGTGTCTCGGGGAGTTGGTTTGGCTCGGTTGATATTTGTGAGGGGTAGGATGGCCCGGCGAGTTTCGGCTCGATTGTTTGAGACAGACATTATGGTCTGGGGAGCTTCGGCTCGGTTTTGAATACGATAAATTTGCATGTGCATAAAAGGAAAGAAAATTAAGGTGGTGGGTCATCGGTATTGGAGGATCGATGCACCGATGCCAATACGCTGACTCAGCAAGTGTGCTTAGCACTTCGCCAACAGAAGTCTGGTGCGCCAGCCGGCAAGAGTACGCAGGAGTCCGCTTCGTGCACCAAGCGTTGAGGCGTACGATAGGTCTGACCGGTAGTGCTTTACTGGTTTAGAGGTGGGCGAGGCCCAACCCACCGCTTCCGTCTGCCACTACGGAGGTATCCTGGGAGGTTACGGCTCCAGAAAGGGGGAACTAAAGGTCTGTGTGCACAGAGTCGGGTGTGTGTGTTGCACTTGCATGTTCCATCATACCCACTTACATGTCATAGCATAATCGATTTATTTAACCCCTGACACCTAAGGTAGAAGTGGAATGGGACGCTTATACATTAGGACTTGCAAAACGACCCCTTGGTCTATAAGCTTGTGTGAGCAAGTTTATAAATTAAGGTCAATTTTGATATATATTTACTGTTGTTTGATAACGGACACCCCAACGTAAAAATTGGTATGAGACTTTTTATATGATGGGAGACTTGCAGAAGACCCCTTGGCTCATGTTTTCCCACATAAGTGAATGTTACTTTTCATATTTCATCTTATTGTCAATATCTATTATAGAATTGCTAGTATAGGTCTGTTGTCATCTGTTTTTGTTATTCTCCACCTTCAAGTCCTCCCCTTTCTTCCTCCCCGCTCGGTGCCTAGGAGCCATGGGGGAAGGGGTGGGGGATGATAGGGCTTAGTCTTTTAGACTAACGGTTTTCGAACCGCATCATTTTAGGAAATCGTGGAGCCCAGCACGGGGGAGCAGCCCCAGAGACCGGTGCGCTTGGAGATGGGGCAGTCTAGCTCCGGAGTTCATACAGCCGGGACCGTGAGTCTCGACCTTGAGTAGATGTTATGTTTTTTCTTCTGCATGAGTGATTTATAGTGAGGACATGATGTACCGGGCATAAGCCCATGATTTTAGTATTTTGTATATCTGTGGACACTCCCTTCGTGGAGTTTATTTACTATATATGTGATTGTTATGGACTTGCTTTATTATTTTGCTATAGTCGTGATCGATTTGGCCGGCAGAATCAGCATTATGTAGTGATGACCTTCCCGGGTGCGAAGGTGTCACCGCAAAGCGGCGGTTCTGGGCCTAAGACCCCAGTGTTTTAAAAAGAAAAAAAGGGGGTCTTACATATATATATATTCTTGGACTTAGGTTTTAGAACCAAACTTCATCTTCTCCGTTATTTTTTCTCCCAAACCAGAGCAGCGAGCGAGAGAGAGTTTCTTTTTCGTGAATCTTTCGGTGGCCGCCGACAGTACTCTGTTGCTTGAAATCTTCAACCGAACATAGATCCGGAAAGCTCTCGCCGAGAGCTATGCTATCGTGGTAAATTTTTCCCCGTTCCTTGAGTTTTCTTGTTAGAGTTTTTCGACCATAACCTCTTTTTCGATCGTTATTCTTCAGATTTCAACTCCTCCCGCATCCTTTTGCCCTGATCTACGACGTGGTGTGATTCGGAGGACTTTTCTGTTAAAACAAAGGCAATTGGTGGTTTCCCCTCATTTCTCCTTGTCCGATTTGATGGTAACGGCTATGCTTTCATGTTTTTTAAAATTTTTTGCGCTTGTTCTTCCAAATTATTGTTATGATTAACCATTTTAATGATCACATGATGTTGTAAGGTTTTGGTCATGGTAACTCGAGCTTGTCTGGTTAAGTTTAATCGTTCCTGATGTGTCTTAATGATGGCTTTACATGTCTTAGCTTTCGTTATTGAACGTATTAGAATTTATCTAGATTGTGCATCATTCCTAAGGGTTGATCAACCATGTCTTGAATCTAGTAATGTCAAGTAGAATCTGACGAGCCAAATCTCCAGATATATGTAGTTGTTTTCTTGTGGGTTTTCTTGATTGCGGGATTTAGTGGACGAAACCACCTCCGCAATGTTTGATGCCTTTATTAGTACCTTATGGAAGTCTACCATGTTTTTTGGTCGTCTGCGGTGTATGGTGGAGAGTATGAGACTTCCTCACAGTTAGAAGGATATTATATTCGTGAGGGTGTGTCCAGTTGAGTGACCACCTCGCCCGTGTTTTTGGGTAGAGTCGACCACAGGTGCCTAATAAAGGCTTCGTACCTTTTTTCCTTATGATTTATTCATGTCGTCACCTTATAGCCTCGTGCGTCTGGTGTACTCTCGTTCTACATGACGAATCACGTATGAGTTCTTTTTCGATTGATGCCTTGTTTCCTTTTGTACTTTACTTCAGTACTTTTGGTCTCGGGTTGGTATCCCTATTGACCTTTATTTATTTTGGCTTATTTCTTTTTCTGCCACAATTTGTACCTCCTTGCTGCGGTGTTCTGTCTTTGGAATGCCTCAGGTTTAGAGCAGTAGCAGATATAAGAGCTAGCTTTTGGAGTTTTTGGGCGGCAGTTGTAACACCCCCATCCGTCGCATGACATATAACAGAAGGTCTAGCTGGAACTCGACGCCATATACCACAGACAGTCGGAAGGGTTACATAAGAATATCCAAACATTCCAATTAAGGCTCTATTTGTTTGGGCGTTTTGGTGTTCCGTTTTGGGCAAACGCCACCGGAAGGCGGGTAAACAAATGAACCTCCGGCAGTGTTTGCTCCGTTTCCACCCGCCCGCCTTGAGAAATGCCCCAAAAAGCTCCGTTTGGAGCAGCCACCTCCCCCCTCCGTTTCGAACACTCCGTTTCCACCCGCCGGATCGATCCGCCACCGCCGAAACAAATGAAGCCTAAGACTACTCGTTTTATTGTAACACCCCTAGCCGATCCAACATGACAGCGTCACGGCTCCGCTCTAGGCGATGCTACCGGGCTGCAGCCCAAGCACCCCAACCCCTCTCCATCCACAGGCGGGTTGTTGGTGGCCACAGCCTCCCTTTCATTAGGTAAACTCGATAGTCAAGCCCGCACTACGAGGACTTCCCAGGAGGTCACCCATCCCAGGACTTCTCCAGCCCGAGCACGCTTAACTATGGAGTTCTTTCCGCTCTAGTGGATTAGGCATGGTGGGTGAAGCCGTAGTCGAGACCGTTAGTCCGACTCGGTGATGTTGCATACGAACTTAGGAATTCGTAGAGGTTTCCGTTGCGGCAAGATGTCGTTTGTGACGTGGTGGTGATTGTCCCGTTTGCTAGAAAAGGGTACTTGTAGTCGAACCCGGACAAGGTTAGCTCCTCGTGGCGGTAGATGGTTTCCTTGACAAGGTTAGCTCCGTATGAGTTGGAGATGGTTTCCTTGGTGGACAAGGTTAGCTCCGCATGGGTTGGAGATGGTTTCCTTGGTGCGCGGGAACGCTACAGTACAATGAGGGAATATGATGGGTTTAGTCTTGGTTGGGTTGTGCCAAGGCGTGGCTATGTCTCCGTGGTCGGCTGGCTATCCCGTGACATGTGCGTCATGTGTGGAGAGTGTCCCGGCGAGACTAGTCCCCTTCTGTGAGACTGACGAGAATGCCAAGATTGGGGCAAGCCCGGGCAAAGAGGCCATGAGCGGGTGGGGTCCAGCAAGGCTTCTTAGAATCGGTCAGTCTGTGGTTGTTGGAATCCTGACATGAGACGTCAGAGCTTGCAGGCAAGCCCGGGGCTAAGCCCAGGAGCGGGTGGGGCCTTGGCAAGAATTCCATGTGGCGGCCTGTGCGCCGTGTGAGGGAGTTGTGTCTCCCTCAATGTTTGAGGTTGTATGCCAATTGGGGAAATTTGAGTACCCAAATGATGTGATGTTGTGCTAGATGCATACGCTGTAGGGTACCTTGGGTGAAGCCCGGGTGTGCATTCATATTGCATAGTAGGCCCTTTCTTTATATGCTCAACCAGTAGAGAACATGTTTGTTGATTGAGACATCCAAGCCTGTTTTAATGTTTTTCTATTTATAGAAATTTTCATTGCATATGAAGTGCTGACTTGCAGGTTGGAGGGTTCCCCGGGGTCCGTTAGGGGCGGCCGGGAGGAGATGTGTTGTTACACAGTTTGAGGTCAGCCTTTGCTGACCCACGTTACTAATAATTTTTACAGGGCAAGGATCGCACGCAGGAGCTAGCACGCCGGCCTAAAAGGCCTAAGCCCATGAAGTGTTTTCTCTTTTGTAGCACTACTTTTTGATGATGTATGTTTGAGACTATTTTGTCCGGCTTGCATGCCGAGGTAGACTAGGAGTGCTGAGCACATTCATGTTTGTTGTACTTTTTACTTTTGGACATTTGTTGTAAGGCCTTAAGGCCATTGGACTACTCTTTTGGTTAGTGGATAACTTCTAGTTGTGCTTGGTTTTCCGCTGCGTTGTGCTAGTGTTTTGAGTTTGGGTAGCTATATCAACTTATGATACTAAAGCTGTGGCGTTCGTATGTTGTGGGGCCCCGGCCGGACCCATATTATACGTCCACTACAGGGGAGGTGTTACAATTTGGTATCAGAGGCCCCAAAAACCTTGGACTCAACTTCTTGAGTCGGCGAATCCGCGTGACGCCTTTGAACGGCTTGACCTTCAGATAAACCCAATCACCAACTGCAAATTCTAACTTCCGGTGACGAGCATTAAAATATTTTGCTTGCCTGTCCTGCGCCACTTTCATACGCTCTTGGATGGTCCGTACCAACTCACAAGCGTCAACTACCGCATCCTTTCCCAAAAGTTTGGTGTCTCCCGCCTCTGCCCAAGACATTGGCGTTCGACACCGCCTCCCATACAAAGCTTTGTATGGCGCCATCTTTATGCTTGCTTGAAAACTATTGTTGTACGCAAATTCTACCATGAAGAGGTGATCCTCCCACCTCTTGCCAAAATCAAGAACGCACATTCTCAACATATCCTCCATAGTACGGTTCGTTCTCTCCGTTTGCCCATCGGTTTGAGGATGGAACGTCGTACTGAACTTTAGCTTCGTGCCCAAGCTCTTCTGAACCAATCTCCAGTCCTTGGACGTAAACCGCCCATCGCGATCACTGACTATACTCTTTGGAACTCCGTGCAGTCGCACAATGTTGCGAACATACAACTCCACCAACTTTTCTACGCTGTCCTCTTTCCGATTTGGGATGAAGTGAGCCACCTTGGTTAGGCGATCCACGATCACCCAAATAGCATCATTCCCATGCTGCGATCTAGGCAACCCATGCACAAAGTCCATAGAGATGTCCTCAAATTTCCATTCAGGAATTGGAAGGGGCTTCAGGAACCCGCCCGATTTCTGACATTCGGCCTTCACCAAGGCACATGTTTGGCAACGACTCACATACAAAGCTACATCCCGCTTCAACCCCGGCCACCAAAAGGATTTCCTCATATCCAAGTACATCTTTGTACTGCCTGGGTGAATGGAGTACTTTGAGAAGTGAGCCTCAAACATCAACTCTTCACGGAGATTGCCAAACTGTGGTACACAAACCCTTCCATCCTTTCTCAAGATTCCCCCGATCATCTCCCAGGTGCTGCTCTCGCCCGTTTGAGCCTCCAACACAAAAGGTTGAAACTACACATCAAATCGAGTCGCTTCCCAAATACGATCGGACAAGTCGTTTTGCACTTCAATCCAGTTCAACCGAGCCACGCTAGACTCGCCTCTCGCAACACATTCCACCCCAAGGGACTCCCATTCCCGAACCAACCGCTCATCATGAGCTTCGATCCAATTTCCTTGCCCCGAGTACTTTCTACTCAACGCATCCGCCACCACATTGGCTTTACCCGGCGTGTACTGAATCGCCACTTCGTAGTCTCCAAGAAACTCAACCCATCTGCGTTGCCGCATGTTCAAGTCCTTTTGATCTAAGAGATACTTCAGGCTTTTATGGTCCGTGAAGATCTCCACCCTTGCGCCATACACATAGTGTCGCCATATTTTCAACGAGAAGATTACCGCCGCCAACTCCAAGTCGTGGGCGGGGTAATTCCTCTCATGAGGCTTCAGCTGTCTAGACCCAAAAGCTATCACCTTCCCATGTTGCACCAACACGCAACCCAAACCGCATCCCGATGCGTCACTGAAAATCTGGAATCCGTCGGTCCCTTGCGGTAAACTCAAGATCGGAGCCATCATAAGCCTCTCCTTCAGTGCCTCGAATGCTTAACTGCACTCTTGGGTCCACACAAACTTATGGTCTTTACGAGTGAGAGAGGTGAGGGGTAGAGCTATCTTCGAGAAATTCTCCACGAATCTCCTATAATACCCGGCTAGTCCAAGAAAACTTCGGACTTCCGCCACGGTCCTCAACACCGACCAATCTCTGATGGCCTCCACCTTCGCTGGATCCACTGCCACCCCATCACCACTAATCACGTGGCCCAAAAATGCCACCTTCTCCAACCAAAACTCGCATTTGGAGAATTTTGCATACAACGCATTCTCCCTCAACACTTGCAAAACCATTCTCAAGTGGGTCTCATGCTCTACTTCCGACTTGGAGTACACCAAGATGTCATCAATGAAGACAACCACAAACGAATCCAAGTAATCCCGAAATACTCGATTCATCAGATCCATGAACACCGATGGTGCGTTCGTCAATCCGAACGGCATCACTGTAAACTCAAAGTGTCCATACCTTGTACCAAAGGCAGTTTTGGGTATGTCCTCATCTCGAATTCGTAGCTGATAGTATCCCGACTTCAAGTCCAACTTCGAATATACCACTGACCCCACCAATTGGTCAAACAAATCGTCTATCCGAGAGATCGGATACTTATTCTTAACGGTCAACTTATTGAGCTCTCGGTAGTCTATGCACAGGCGCATGCTACCGTCTTTCTTCTTTACAAACAACACCGGTGCGCTCCACGGTGAAGAACTGGGTCTAATATACCCTTGCTCCAACAGTTCCTGTAACTGTACCTTAAGTTCCGCCAACTCCTTTGGTGCCATCCTAAATGGAGGACGTGACACTGGTCTAGCCTCCGGCACTAACTCGATCGAGAAGTCGATCTCCCGCCGAGGAGGCGCTCCAGGAAGTTCATCCGGAAACACATCCTCGAACTCTGCCACCACAGGCACTTCCTCAATAGACAGTTGGGAGAGACGAACCTCCAATAACGCTACAAGCGCTACACCACCCTGGTTAACCGCCCGCACCAACTGCATGGCCGAAATCAGGGAACCGGCCACTCCACAAAGGCCCTCAAATTTGACTTCTGTTTGCCCTTTACTCTTCAGAGTCACTACCTTGGATAAACAATCAATACTGGCGCGCTGCTCTGCAATCCAGTCCATGCCCAAAATGACATCCAACTCTACTAATGGTAACACTGCCGCTTCCAGAGCGAAGACAACTCCGTCTAGCTCCCAACAAATGCGCCCTTTAGCCCCGGTGGTCATAGATGACCCATTGGGCATGCGCACTTTCAGCTCTGCTCCCGACGAGAAAGACTCAACTCCTATTCTCCGGATGAAGCTCTCCGCAAGAAAGGAGTGCGATGCTCCTGTATCAAACAATACCCTAGCGGGGGATCCGGAAACTAACACGAAGCCTACAACATAGACATTACACAAAAGTCTAAAAGGATGAAGCACAAAATTTGAACTTAAATTCTCTTCATACCTGTCACCACATCAGTCTGGCGGATCGCTTCTTGCTGTCCAAGGTTGTAAGCCCTTGGTTGCACCGGTTGGAACCGAGAAGCGCTCGACTCCGCCATCTTTCCTTTCTCTGCAGCACTGGGGCCCGAGCGCACAGACTGCTCCTGCTTTAACTCTTGCCCCGCTCCCCCTTGCTGACAAGCACGGGCTATATGCCCAACCTTCCCACAGTTGTAGCACGTCGGCGGTCCCCTAGAGTGGGAACCCCCAGGCGTCCAGTTGCTCCTCTCACCAGATCTGGAAGTGTAAGGCTTCTTCCTCCACCTACTCCCATCAGACTTTCCATGAGATTGGGAAGGCTTCCCTTCCCCTTGCTTGGGAGTAAAACCCTTACGGCGTTGGGTTCGCTCCAAATCATTCTCCAAACTCCTGGCGGCTTCAACTAGCTCATTAAATCCCGCCCTCTTCAAGGAGATGAGGGGTTGTCTCAGATTTTCCCTCAACCCTTGGTAGAAGAGGTTATCCCTCTCTACATCATCCGCCATTGTCGTTCCCGCATAACGACCCAATCGGGTGAACTCTTGCACGTACTCATCCACTGTCTTGTCTCGCTGCATTAGATGCAGAAACTGCCTCTGCAGGGCCAACCGAGTTGAAACTGGGATATACCTCTTAAGAAAAGCATCCCCGAACTCTTCCACTGACGGGGTGCGTCCCAGGAACTGGCGGCCGCTATGGGTCACCCACCATAACTTGGCATCTCCTTCCAACATGAACGTCGCATACTCAGCTTTCTTTTCCTCGGGCGTCTCTGCCGCCCTTAACAGGTCTTGAATGCGAACCCACCAGTCCTCCGCATCCGTTGGCGTTCCAACACCCTTGAAAGACGGGGGATGGAAGCTCAGGAAATACTTCATGTGCCGATCCCCGTGTCCGACAACTACCCTCTCCGCCAAAGGCTCCACTCGCCTGGCTTCTGCTCCTGGCACGGCCGTTGCCGTATCTGGTGTGGCAGGGGCTGCCACCTGAGCCGCTGCTGCAGCTTGAGCTGCCACCAACGCTTCTGCAAGCATGCGGCAGAAGTCGGCCGGGTCTACACCCGTGCCCAAAAGACCTGGAGCAGCAGTAGCACTGCTCGCCGAGAGATCATCCCTTGCTATTGAAGTGCCCGCCTCGTTGCTTGCACTCTTCAGGAAGACAAGAAATAAGGGATTAGTCTCCAATCTCAAGACTAAAACATAAGGACACTCATGGTCCCGCGTTACTCTTATGTGGATAACTTCTCTACAAACCGACCTCGAATCAAACCTATACCAAATTGTAACACCTCCCCTATAGTGGACGTATAATATGGGTCCGGCCGGGGCCCCACAACATACGAACGCCACAGCTTTAGTATCATAAGTTGATATAGCTACCCAAACTCAAAACACTAGCACAACGCAGCGGAAAACCAAGCACAACTAGAAGTTATCCACTAACCAAAAGAGTAGTCCACTGGCCTTAAGGCCTTACAACAAATGTCCAAAAGTAAAAAGTACAATAAACATGAATGTGCTCAGCACTCCTAGTCTACCTCGGCATGCAAGCCGGACAAAATAGTCTCAAACATACATCATCAAAAAGTAGTGCTACAAAAGAGAAAACACTTCATGGGCTTAGGCCTTTTTGGCCGGCGTGCTAGCTCCTGCGTGCGATCCTTGCCCTGTAAAAATTATTAGTAACGTGGGTCAGCAAAGGCTGACCTCAAACTGTGTAACAACACATCTCCTCCCGGCCGCCCCTAACGGACCCCGGGGAACCCTCCAACCTGCAAGTCAGCACTTCATATGCAATGAAAATTTCTATAAATAGAAAAACATTAAAACAGGCTTGGATGTCTCAATCAACAAACATGTTCTCTACTGGTTGAGCATATAAAGAAAGGGCCTACTATGCAATATGAATGCACACCCGGGCTTCACCCAAGGTACCCTACAGCGTATGCATCTAGCACAACATCACATCATTTGGGTACTCAAATTTCCCCAATTGGCATACAGCCTCAAACATTGAGGGAGACACAACTCCCTCACACGGCGCACAGGCCGCCACATGGAATTCTTGCCAAGGCCCCACCCGCTCCTGGGCTTAGCCCCGGGCTTGCCTGCAAGCTCTGACGTCTCATGTCAGGATTCCAACAACCACAGACTGACCGATTCTAAGAAGCCTTGCTGGACCCCACCCGCTCATGGCCTCTTTGCCCGGGCTTGCCCCAAGCTTGGCATTCTCGTCAGTCTCACAGAAGGGGATTAGTCTCGCCGGGACACTCTCCACACATGACGCACATGTCACGGGATAGCCAGCCGACCACGGAGACATAGCCACGCCTTGGCACAACCCAACCAAGACTAAACCCATCATATTCCCTCATTGTACTGTAGCGTTCCCGCGCACCAAGGAAACCATCTCCAACCCGTGCGGAGCTAACCTTGTCCACCAAGGAAACCATCTCCAACTCATACGGAGCTAACCTTGTCAAGGAAACCATCTACCGCCACGAGGAGCTAACCTTGTCCGGGTTCGACTACAAGTACCCTTTTCTAGCAAACGGGACAATCACCACCACGTCACAAACGGCATCTTGCCGCAACGGAAACCTCTACGAATTCCTAAGTTCGTATGCAACATCACCGAGTCGGACTAACGGTTGCGACTACGGCTTCACCCACCATGCCTAATCCACTAGCGAAGTGGATCTCTAATGCAAAAATATGCCGGGGACGGACTCAATCAACCCGGAAGTTCCTCTTGAAACTTGGCAAACCAAAACCCCTCTCATTTGAGAGTTCGGTGCCCAAAAATTAGAGAGAAAGAAACTAGATGATGCTAATACATGCATCCTAAGGACCGAGAGGAGAGATGTCGTTACCTTCCGACTCCTCTTTCTTGCCATGGCAAAAATAGCCGGATGGAACTCTTCGCAGCGGTCTAAGCTTCACGGATCCGGACTCGGCTCGCGATTTGGAGCTCCGAAACCCTTCCTACAGCCCACGAGTTCTTCTTCTTCCTCCTTGCTCTAGTTTTTCTCAAGATCTTAGAAAGAGAAACTTGGAAAACAAAATGAGGATCTGCAACCCTAACTTCAGACTTAACTCCCCAGGAGATGGCCTGAACCGTTAGATCCCAAAACCAGAAAGAGACTGGCTGCGATTTGCCTGAAAAAAAAAAGACCTGGGCCGAACACGGCCTGGCACACGCCCGTGTCCAGGGCCGTGTGCCTCATTCGCCGTCTCAAATCGACGCGACTGGAATCAGACACGGGCATTCGACACGCCCGTGTTCAATCCGACACGCCCGTGTCCCCAGCGACACGGCCGTGTGGCCTGCCGTGTGTCTCCAACGACACGGCCCCAACAACAACCCGAGAGGTGACACGGCCTCGGACACGCCCGTGTCCAAGGCCGTGTGCCAAGTCTCGACACCCGTCGACAGGCTTTGTGTCGACACCGCGGAAAAACGTCGAGCGAAGATCGTCGACCAAGCGGGACACGCCCTGTGACACGCCCGTGTCACAGGCCGTGTGCCCCAGTCTCGACACACTGTCGAGCAAAAGTGTCGACACTTGGGCCGAGTGTCGACACGGCCTCGACACGCCCTGCGACACGCCCGTGTCGCAGGCCGTGTGCCCCACTCTCGACACTCTGTCGAGCACAAAGTGTCGACACTTGGGCCGAGTGTCGACACGGCCTCGACACGCCCTGCGACACGCCCGTGTCGCAGGCCGTGTGCCTCACTCTCGACACTTTGTCGAGCGAAAGTGTCGACACTTGGACCGAGTGTCGACACGGCCTCGACACGCCCTGCGACACGCATGTGTCGCAGGCCGTGTGCCTCCTTCCAGAAATCCAAAAATTTTCCAGAACTGCAGACTGACCCTGAAGCAAAAACTGGGGTGTTACACCTACACAGAGCATTCTAACAGAAGCTTTTAAAAGTAGAAAGAACCCAAACTTGTATCCAAATAACATGAATGTCCACAATCACTACCCCTGGAATGAAATAATAATACACTGAAAGAAACTTGGCCTTATGGCCTTACAGAGGTTCACTTAATTAAATAATATTTTTCATACATCGGCTCCCAGGCCGGCCACACATGACAAAAGTAAAGTACAACTATTCGCTTCGGCCTTCTATGGCCAGCACAGCAACATGAGCTCCAGCCCACTATTTGGTACTCGGCTCCGCAGCACCTGCAAGCACATTCCACCGCACGGTGGCAAACAAAGCAACGGTCAGCCAAAAGCCGACCAAATTATAACGACCCCGCCCCTTGCTCGGAACGGCGGTGCTCTTTCCCTGTATATCATTAATCCAGTAAAACAATAAAGCGAAATTTTACTACGCCACAGGTGTAGGCTCGCACAGCCAAACACCCCGTGCACTCAGGGCACATTAACGGTGAATCCTGACACTTCAGCGTCTTCACCACCATCCCAAAGATGGCAACCACGTGAGCATTTAGCCTTTCTGACCACTGTCTAAGGCTCCCGACTATGCCAACGGCCAGTCCCCTTTTCGGGTCTCTCGCACCGAACCACATAGCCTAGGTCCAATTCCACTTGCCCGTTGCTCACACCACATAGTCACTTTAAGACGTACGCACGAGCCAAGCTTCTCTCGGATCCCAAAACTTTTCCTAACAATCACATAACCCAGTTATGTTCTAGGCCGGTTCCCTAACCGCCAAGTTAGCAGAACACGTTTCCGCTCAGTTTTTCGGGTGCGCCTTGGAGTTAATCCCCAAGGATCCCTGCTGCAATCTACCACGTAGAAACCCGAAAAACCCAAAGCACGGAGTCTTCTCCGGCAAAACATATCAAATGCAACATCACTGATCCAGACAATACACGTCCGGGTAGGCTTCACACACAATACCTATGCCCGTACTTCGATTCTGGACTCTATATGCAACACAAGGGGGACTATTCACATCAACCCCAAGGAACACCACGCACTCACCGCACACTCGCGGGAGCGGGATTCCCTATGCAGAAAGGAAGAGAGCTTCACATGCTCAAGTAGAGAATCGTTACCCTTGTAGTCCGCTTTGGCACAATGGAAAAACTACACGGATAGAAGTCTTCGCAACGACTTTTCCTCCACGGATCCGCTCTCAGATCTCAAAACGGCGCTCCGATACTCCGCCAACGGCCAGAATCCTCCTCCTTCTTCCTCCTCTTTCTAACTCCTTGAAAAGAGAATGGCTTGGAGAAAATGAATAGTTAACTCCCCCATTCCCGGCCTTAACAGAGCAGGAAACCATCTGGGCCATTGGATCTCAATTAAAGAAAATGAACGGCTCAGATCTGCACAAAATTCCCCAGACCTGCGCCGAACACGGCCTCGCACACGGCCGTGTTCCAGGCCGTGTGCCTTGATCGAGGCACGATCGTCGAACAAAGAAAATACACACGGGCAAAGACACGCACGTGTCTCACCTGACACGCCCGTGTCGGGTCCTCGACACGCCTGTGACCAGTGGGCGTGTCACATATAACCGCCACGACAACGGACACGACCCAACTGAACACGGGTAGGGACACGGTTATGAACACGCCCGTATCACGCGACAATCGTCGATCGTCGAACGCAGAGGGTCACTCGACAATCGTCGAGCGCCGTTCGGCGATCGTGGAACATAGGGGGACACGCCCTCCCGACACGCCCGTGTCGCCTGGCGTGTTCCTCCCGAACACTATTCGTCGAACTCAATCGGCTTTTGGGAACAAGGGTATAGACACTGTTAGGCACACGCCCGTGTCAAATGACACGCCCGTGTCATTTAGCCGTGTTTCTAGCCGTGTCCTTCTCGTGATGAAGGCGACCAAAACACCAGCCAGACACGGCCTTGGACACGCCCGTGTCCTAGGCCGTGTACCCCTATACAGGCACCAAAAATCCCTTTTTACGCGACAAACTCAAAACAATTTTCGGGGCGTTACAAATCTCCCCCACTTAAGGAATTTCGTCCCGAAATTAAGCAAAGGTTCACGAATCTAAATAATACCTGTGTGGAATAACTCGGGATACTCCTCCAACATAGCTTGCTCTCGCTCCCAAGAAAGCTCCTCCCGTCCGCAGTTATCCCAACGGACTTTAACCATTCGGACCTCCTTGTTGCGGAGTCGTTTGACTGCAATGTCTTCAATACGTACTGGCTTGACCCTTGTTGTCAACTCATAATCAACCCGTACTTGATTGTCCACAATGATTTGCGAAGGCTCATGCACTGCCTTACGCAACACTGACACATGGAACACATCATGTAGCCCACTCAACTCCACCGACAGCTTCAATCTATACGCCGCCTCGCCAACACGCTCCAGGATTTCAAATGGTCCAAGGTATCTCGGACTCAGCTTCTTCAAGCGTCGAACCTGCGATACACCCTTGAACAGCTTGATTTTTAGATACACCATGTCGCCAACACTGAACTCCACGTTCCTATGCTTGGCGTTGTAATACTTTGCATGCATGTCCTGTGCGACCTTCAACCTTTCGTGAATTGTACGCACCATTGAAGTGGCGTCTTCCACCGCTTGATGTTTATACAACTTCGATTCGCCTGCCTCCAACCAAGACAATGGCGTACGACATTGTTGGGTTTCTCTATGAGGATGGCACAACACTTGTGCACGCAGCGGAAGAATAAACCATCAAGAAAACCCAAAAGAGATGGGATCGGTCCATGGTAGTTGAATCAAGAAGTTAACATACAACTATGCAAAAATTACCTCAATAGCGTTGAGTCACAACTCAACGGAGATGCTCCAAACTTCGTCTTCTTGCTAGTGACGAGTTCTACGTGGAATAATATCCACGTCTCTGCAGAAATCCACACGAGCGGGAGAACGCCGATCTATCCGTCGCACGGATTATCGGGAAGGAGAAAGACAACACCTTGCTTTCCCACGGACTGCTAGGTCCGCGCCAGGGACCGCAACGCCAGCGACGATCGCCGGAGAGAAGGAAGTCGACGGAGCGAGCACGGCGGCGGAACCCTTCCGTTGGAGGGATTCGGGATCGGCGGAGCGAACGAACGGCGGAACACTTCCGTCGCGGGATTCGGTTCGATCGGCTGCCAAAAAAACTTATTTCCGAAAACCCTAATTGTCCCTTTTATACCGAAGGCATAAATAGACTTAGGAATATCGCTATCCGCAGACCACCCAGAAATAGGGTTCCAGAATCGGCGAGTATCAGTCGGTGAGAATCGGCGAGAATCACCCGGATCGGCGAGAATCACAATCGGCGAGAATCACCCGGATCGGCGAGAATCACAATCGGCAATACTCGACGATTCACGCCGATCGTGGGTCGACGATCCACGTCGATCGACGAGAATCAGAGTGACGATTCTCGTCGATCGGCGGGAATCAGAGTGACGATTCTCGTCGATCGGAGGGAATCGGAGTGACGATTCTCTTCGATCGGCGGGAATCGGAGTACCAATCCTCGACGATTGTTGTCGACCCTCGGTCGACTATTCTTACCAGTCCTTTAAGGCAACATTTGCCCAACCCGATGAGCCTTTACGGCAACACTTTGCCCATAACCCCATTAAGGTCGGTGATTGGTGACCTTTACCAACACAGTCAATCATCCAACTTCTCCACATCTCTTATGTGCGACCCTGCAGGCTCATATCGCGTTGGCAGTGAGATTACATGTTTGACCACTTCCAGATCACCATGGTAACTCCAACAGACTCCCACTTGATCTTGAAAGTATCAAACCAAAAACCTCACAAACAATGAGCGGCATCTAGCAATGCATCATTGCTCCCCAAGCAATAAGAGTTTATAACTCATAAGCCTTTATGACCAATGTATCAGTGTTGTCTTTGTCCCTTTGTCCCTTACATCCGGAAAGAACTAGGGGCATGGACCGTGTCACCCTCGTAATAGCTCAATCCAAGTTTCTTGATTCAGGACGGACTTCCAGAGAATGGTGAGTCCAATATCACATATTGACTCAACCAAGCATGACCATGCATTTCTCAGTCCAGTTCCATCAAGGGGCCCATGGATGCAACTCCTGTCATACAGGAGGACAAATCCCATATCTGCTCACACACAAACACCCAAATGATTCGTAACATGCCCAACAACCACCCTTATCATCAACCTTTCTCAAGGAAGACTTTAGATGGCATCAAAGCACGCTCTTCCTCACTTGATGAATGCTGTGACTTCAGGTCAAAGGACCACAACACCATTGTCAATTGAGACCTACTCGTGACACGATTGGATGACAATCCACAGAGTAGTCTCAGGTTGGGTCTGTCCAGTACAACTTGTTCACTAACAAGTACCCACGTGATGACTTGATATCACAATATCATGACCTGTGAGAACCGGTCATCAGTCAACGCACGTGCTAGCCTTCATGTACCATCATCACCCTTAGCTTCTATGATGATACTCGACCAGGGACCTTTAAGAATGAAGCTTCAAATAAATCATAGGCTCTCACATTCAAGTCACGTACTTGATGTCCCATGGAAGCGAACATTCTAAGGGTATCTATTATGTTAACATTTATCTATCATATAGAAAAGCTCATAATAAAAGAACTTGTCATTAATTGTAAAAGAAAAACTTGGTACAATGTTCATCATATGAACAAATGGCCAACAAAATACAAGTTTACATGCAATCCACAAGATTCTCACTAGAGTTGATCATTTAGGTACCGTATACCCATCGATCTAGTATGACCATCATGCTTTCTCTGCGCGAGAGGCTTTGTCAGTGGATCCGCAATATTCTCCTCAGTCGACACTCTGCAAATGTTTACATCTCCTCGTTCGACAATCTCACGAATAAGATGAAACCGCCGAAGTATGTGCTTGGAGCGCTGATGGGATCTAGATTCCTTAGATTGTGCAATTGCACCATTGTTATCACAGTAGAGAACTACGGGACCAACAATGCAAGGAACTACATCAAGCTCGCCGATGAATTTCCTAATCCATACAGCCTCCTTCGCCACATTAGCTGCGGCGATATAATCGGCCTCTGTTGTAGAATCAGCAACTGTCTCTTGCTTGAAACTCTTCCAGCTCACAGCTCCTCCATTCAGGAAAAACACAAGACCTGACTGAGACTTGGAGTCGTCTCTATCAGTTTGGAAGCTAGCATCCGTGTAACCACTTACAAAGAGCTCTTCCTCTCCACCATACACAAAGAACACATCCTTTGTCCTTCTCAAGTACTTCAGGACATTCTTGACTGCAATCCAGTGACACTCACCGGGGTCTGACTGAAACCTGCTAGTCATGCTCAAAGCAAAGGAGACGTCGGGTCGAGTACATAACATCGCGTACATGATTGATCCAATTGCCGAAGCATATGGAATCAACTTCATGCGGTCCTTATCTTCACAAGACTTTGGACACTGGCCCTTGGAGAGATTCACACCATGAGACATGGGCAAAAATACTTTCTTGGACTCAAGCATGTTGAACCGCTTCAACACCTTTTCGATGTACGTACTCTGGGTCAAACCCAGCAACTTCTTCGATCTAGCTCTATAGATCTTAATACCAAGTATATAAGTCGCTTCACCCAAATCCTTCATTGAAAATCAGTTCCCTAGGTTGTTCTTAACAACTTTCAGGGTAGGAATATCATTCCCAATCAACAGTATGTCATCTACATACAATATCAAGAAGACAACAATGCTACCACTGATTCGCTTGTAAACACAAGGCTCATCTTCATTCTTGATGAAACCAAACTCTTTGATTTTCTCATCAAAACGAAGATTCCAACTTCGAGAGGCCTGTCTCAGTCCATAGATGGACTTATTCAGCTTGCATATTTTAGTGGCTTCATCTGGGGATACAAAACCCTCGGGTTGTGTCATATACACTTCCTCAAGGAGGTTTCCATTAAGGAAATCCGTTTTGACATCCATCTGCCAGATCTCGTAGTCATAATACGCAGCAACAACAAGCAATATCCTTATGGACTTTACCATGACAACAGGGGAAAAAGTCTCATCATAGTCAATACCATGAATTTGCTTGAAACCCTTAGCCACCAGTCGCCCTTTGAATGTCTGTACATTCCCATCCATGTCGGTCTTCTTCTTGAAGACCCATTTGCACCCTATGGGTCGTACCCCTTCAGGTGGTTCCACCAAGTTCCAAACTTGGTTTACATACATGGAGTCCATTTCGGATTTCATAGCCTCAAGCCATTTGTCGGAGTCCGGTCCATTCATAGCCTCTTGGTAGGTTGCTGGTTCATCATCATGATCCATAAGCAACACATTACCTATTTGAGACACGAGAAATCCATATCTCTCAGGCTCATACCTCGGTGTACCAGATCTACGTAGGACTTGTGTCCCTGAGCAGGTTCTCTAGCTACAACATCTTGTAGTCTTGTCTCAGAATCCAATTCCGGTTCATTGATTACATGTGGTTCTTGAACTTCTTCAAGCTCTACCTTTTCAGTCTTTCTTGATAAGAACTCTTTCTCCAAGAAGACACCAGTCCTTGCGACAAACACTTTGCCCTCAGACGGTAGGTAAAAGTAATACCCTTTCGTTTCCTTAGGATATCCCACCAGATAACATTTATCCGATTTGGGTTCCAGCTTGTCAGGCATTTGACGTCTCATGTATGCCTCACAGCCCCAAATTTTAATGAACGACATACTAGGACGCTTCCCAGTCCATATCTCATATGGTGTCTTCAGAACCGTTTTCTTTTGAGCGCGATTCAATGTCATTGCAGCAGTCTCTAAGGCAAAACCCCAAAAGGAAACAGGCAAGTCTGCATGACTCATCATCGAACGTACCATGTCTAACAGAGTACGATTTCTCCTCTCAGACACACCATTATGTTGTGGTGTTCTAGGTGGAGTGAGCTGTGATACAATACCACACTCTTTCAGATGATCACGGAACTCATGACTCAGGTATTCACCACCTCGATCAGATCGGAGTGCTTTAACCCTTTTACCCAACTGGTTTTCTACTTCATTCTTGAACTCTTTGAACTTTTCAAAGGTCTCGGATTTGCACTTCATAAGATACACATATCCGTATCTACTGAAATCATCAGTAAATATAACAAAGTAGAAATACCCACCTCTAGCCATGGAACTCATGGGTCCGCATACATCACTATGTACAACACACAAGAGATCTTCAGCCCTCTCAGTAAAACCAGTGAAAGGAGCTTTAGTCATTTTGCCTAACAAACAAGATTCGCATCGCTCAAATGATTCATAATCAAATGAGTCCAAAAGTCCATCTCTATGGAGCTTGGATATGCGCTTCTCGTTGATATGGCCCAAACGACAATGCCAGAGAAATGTAGGGTACGAGTCATTTGTTCTTAGCCTTTTATTATTTTCTACATTACAGATCAGATGGTCCAGGTTCAAAACATAAAGACCATTAAACAATTGGGCTACAACATAACAAACATCATTCTTAAATATAGAACAATAGTTGTTCTTAATTATAAAAGAAAATCCAATCATGTCCAAACATGAAATAGATATAATGTTTCTAGTTATGGCCGGAACAAAATAATAATTATCTAGTTCTATTACAAGCCCACTGGGCAAAGAAAGACGGTAAACCCCTACGGCTACAGCAGCAACTCTTGCTCCATTGCCGACGCGGAGGTCCACCTCCCCTTTACTCAGCAATCTTCTCCTTCCCAGTTCCTACACATTTGTACAAATGTGAGAACCACATCCGGTATCCAATACCCAAGATGAAGGAGCAGAAAGGTTTATCTCTATAACGTAGACATTTGAAGCGGAAGTCATACCTCCCTTCAATTTCTGCAGACCTTCAATGTACGAAGGACAGTTCCTCCTCCAATGACCAGCCTTGCCACAGTGGTGGCATTTCCCTTCCTTCACCATGCTTTTCTTTTTCATCAGTGCAGAAGACTTGGGCTCAAGATATGACTTAGGTCCCACCTTCGTCTTCTTAGAGCCCTTGGCCTTGCCCTTGCCCTTATGCACCATCAGTATTGGGCTGGCAGGCTTGGCCTTCTTCATATTGATTTCGGCAGTTCTCAACATGCCTAGGAGTTCGGGTAGTGTCTTGTCTATTTCATTCATATTGTAGTTCAAGACGAACTGCTCATAACTGTCCGGCAATGATTGCAGGATCAGATCTGTGGCCAACTCTTGACCAAGAGGAAAACCCAGCCTTTCAAGGTTCTCTATATACCCAATCATCTTGAGTACGTGAGTCCCTACTGAGTCTCGAACTCCCATCTTGCACTGAAACAACGCTTTTGTGATGTCGAACCTCTCTTGACGAGCCTGCCCTTGAAACATTTTCTTGAGATGCTCGTCAATCTCCTTGCACCCCATGCTCTCATGTTGCTTCTGAAGCTCAGAGTTCATAGTGGCAAGCATAAGGCATTCGACATCTAAAGCATCATCAGTATACTTCTTATAAGTATCCTTCTCAGCACGGGAAGAGTTCCTGGTCGGCACCTCGGGGGCTTCTTCTTCCAAAACATAGAGCTTTCGCTCTTGCCTGAGAACAATTCTCAGGTTCCTATACCAGTCCATGTAATTTGTCCCACTGAGCTTATCCTTCTCAAGGATGGCTCTCAGAGACAAAGTGGAGTGTGAAACACTTGGCATGGAATTCTACAAGAATTTATGCAGAATAAAATCAGTACCAAAATTTCAAATACAATTTATTTTAATTTGGACTTCAATTAAAACACTCCCACTATTTTATTCGAAATGATAGCCCTCACTAACAATTCGGAGAGTTCATGCGAGCTACTCTCTTAGTGGACAAGATCCGTATTTCACCAACACAATGAGTAAGCTTTGGCTTTCCTCTCACGATGCGGTTATTTAGGTAGGCAACGCTTGCCAATTGCATCCTCATGCAATTCTTGTATGGTTGGTGAATAAATCCTTACTCGCATCCATCATATGGTGCATGCCAACCCTATGCCTCTAGGCACTCAACCTTTGAGGTCACCTAGTTAAGTTGGACCCGATGTCGACAGTGGGATATCACAATTATCCGCTCGCACCCTTACCAAGATAGATTAATGCACCTTGCTTTGGCAAGCCCACACTTCATCGATCGAGGCAGGAAGAGTGTCATCCATCGGAAGGCATCCGAACACTTAATATTTGATGAAGGGATTTTGATTATAAGTTAACAGTTAACCATGATCAACATTTGATCAATGTGCACATCCAAGGAAAAACAATATTTCTAAAACCACATGTATCCCTTATGTGCACAACCTGACACCATCAACATTTGATAGAAGGAAGGGATAAATCTGAACATCCGGAAACTTCCAAATCCTCAGATTTACATGCATTGGACAAAGGCAAAGACAACTCAACTTAAAGCAGTAGACAAGCTCATCTCTCTATGTTGGATTCAAAATCCAAAACAAACTCGAGGGATGGTTACTGCTAAGGAGACTACAATTTCTAACAATTAGAAATTTCCACGAAATCCCAGACGTTCTTAGCGGGGTACCAAGACTAAATCTAGACATTTAGAACACCTCTAAATCCCTAGGTTTACACGCACTGGAATAACACAACTTCCAATACAACAATCATGGCCGAAACCTGGCTCTGATACCACTGTTGGGTTTCTCTATGAGGATGGCACAACACTTGTGCACGCAGCGGAAGAATAAAACCATCAAGAAAACCCAAAAGAGATGGGAACGGGCCATGGTAGTTGAATCAAGAAGTTAACATACAACTATGCAAAAATTATCTCAATAGCGTTGAGTCACAACTCAACGGAGATGCTCCAAACTTCGTCTTCTTGCTAGTGACGAGTTCTACGTGGAATAATATCCACGTCTCTGCAGAAATCCACACGAGCGGGAGAACGCCGATCTATCCGTCGCACGGATTATCGGGAAGGAGAAAGACAGCACCTTGCTTTCCCACGGACTACTAGGTCCGCGCCAGGGATCGCAACGCCAGCGACGATCGCCGGAGAGAAGGAAGTCGACGGAGCGAGCACGGCGGCGGAACCCTTCCGTCGGCGGGATTTGGGATCGGCGGAGCGAACGAACGGCGGAACACTTCCGTCGCGGGATTTGGTTCGATCGGCTGCCAAAAAAACTTATTTCTGAAAACCCTAATTGTCCCTTTTATACCGAAGGCATAAATAGACTTAGGAATATCGCTATCCGCAGACCACCCAGAAATAGGGTTCCAGAATCGGCGAGTATCAGTCGGTGAGAATCAGCGAGAATCGGCGAGAATCACCCGGATCGGCGAGAATCACAATCGGCGAGAATCACCCGGATCGGCGAGAATCACAATCGGCAATACTCGACGATTCACACCGATCGTGGGTCGACGATCCACGTCGATCGGCGAGAATCAGAGTGACGATTCTCGTCGATCGACGGGAATCAGAGTGACGATTCTCGTCGATCGGCGGGAATCGGAGTGACGATTCTCGTCGATCGGCGGGAATCGGAGTACCAATCCTCGACGATTGTTGTCGACCCTCGGTCGACTATTCTTACCAGTCCTTTAAGGAAACATTTGCCCAACCCGATGAGCCTTTACGGCAACACTTTGCCCATAACCCCATTAAGGTCGGTGATTGGTGACCTTTACCAACACAGTCAATCATCCAACTTCTCTACATCTCTTATGTGCAACCCTGCAGGCTCATATCGCGTTGGCAGTTAGATTACATGTTTGACCACTTACAGATCACCATGGTAACTCCAACAGACACTTCCTCCCGTACAAGGCTTCAAAAGGCGCCATACCAATACTTACCTGAAAGCTGTTGTTGTACGCAAACTCCACCATGTACAGGTGATATTCCCACTGCTTTCCAAAATCTAGGATGCACATGCGAAGCATGTCCTCCAACGTCCGGTTGACCCTCTCGGATTGGCCATCCGTCTGCGGATGAAAGGCTGTGCTGAACTTTAGCTTAGTACCCAACAGACTATGCACCAACCTCCAGTCATTCGACGTAAAGCGTCCATCTAGGTCACTAATAATACTGCGGGGCACACCATGCAACCGTACAATATTATCCACGTAGAGTTTGGCTAACTTTTCCACCGGATCCTCCTTCCTGACCGGAATAAAGTGCGACACCTTTGTCAATCTATCTACGATCACCCAAATGACGTCGTTTCCCTTCTGTGACTTTGGCAAACCATGCACAAAATCCATAGATATGTCGTCGAATTTCCATTCTGGGATAGATAGGGATTTCAAGAAACCTCCGGGCTTCTGGCATTCCGCCTTCACCAATGCGCAAGTACGACATTTGGCCACATAAAGTGCTACATCCTTCTTCAAACCTGGCCACCAGAATAATTTCTTCGTGTCTCTATACATCTTCGTGCTTCCCGGGTGGATTGAGTACTTGGTATGATGAGCCTCATACATCAATTCCTCCCGAAGATTATCCGCACTAAGAACGCATAGCCGACCGTCCTTCCTTAGCAAACCATCCTCAACAGCATACTGGGAATTTGACCCATCCAATGATTCATCCAAGATCTTCTTCATGCTATTATCCGGAACCAAAGCCCGCCGAACTCTATCAGCTAGGTTACACTGCACCTCTATCCAAAACAGTTTTACCTCAGCACTAGATTGCTTGTCGATGCAAGATATCTCCAAAGCCTCCAACTCATGGACCAATCTCTCGTCATGTACCGATAACCAGTTGGCCTGCGTCGGAGTCCTGCGACTCAACGCATCCGCCACTGCATTTCCCTTCCTAGGCACATAATGTATCCTGAAGGTGTAGTCCCCTAAGAACTCCATCCACCTCAGCTGCCTCATGTTCAGATCCTTTTGGTCCAACAGGTACTTCAAGCTCTTATGATCAGTGTAAATATCGACATTCACACCGTACAGGTAGTGCCTCCAAAGCTTTAGAGAAAATATCACGGCCGCTAACTCTAAGTCGTGGACCGGATAATTTCTCTCGTGAGCCATCAATTGTTGTGAACCATAGGCTATCACTCTCCAATGATGTAGCAGAACACAACCCAAACCACTGCCCGAAGCATCTCTATAGATCTCGAACCCTTCGGTTCCACTTGGCGAACATAAAATATGCGTCGTGGTCAACCGTCTCTTCAACTCTTCAAAAGCTTGTTCGCACTCCGGAGCCCACACAAACTTCTGATCTTTCCTAGTCAACGTGGTGAGTGGTAGCGCTATCTGCGAGAAGTTCTCTATGAAGCGCCTGTAGTAGCCAGCAAGCCCCAGAAAACTCCGGACCTCTGCCACTGTAGTCAAAGCAGGCCACTCCCGTATCGCCACTATCTTCGCCAGATCCACAGCTATCCCTTCTCCACTGACAACATGACCAAGGAACGCTATCGAGGATAACCAGAATTCACACTTGGAGAACTTAGCATACAACTGATTCCTCCTCAACGTCTCCAACACCATGTGTAGATGATTGTAGTGATCCTCCTTGCACTGCAAGTACACTAGGATATCATCGATAAATACTATCACGAAACGATCCAGGTACTCTCTGAACGTCCTGTTCATCAGATCTATAAACACAGATGGCGCATTAGTCAAACCAAACGGCATGATCGTGAACTCGTAATGCCCAAACCGCGTACTGAATGTTGTCTTTGGGATGTCGCTCTCCCTTATCCTCAACTGGTAGTAACCAGACTTCAGATCTAACTTCGAATATACCGTTGACCCAACCAACTGATCAAATAGATCGTCAATCCTGGGGATAGGATATTTGTTCTTCTTCGTAAGCTTGTTCAATTCCTGATAGTTGATACAAAGCCGCAAGCTCCCATCTTTCTTCCTAACAAAGAGAACTGGTGCGCTCCAAGGCGACGAACTTGGACGCATATAACCTTGCTCTAGCAACTCTTGCAATTGCACCTTCAACTCTGCCATCTCTCTTGGAGCTATCCGATATGGAGAGCGTGACACCAGTTTGGCACCCGGTACCAGCTCAATGGTAAAATCAATCTCCCGCTGAGGAGGGGCTCCAGGGAGATCATCTGGGAACACATCAGGATACTCGGACATGACTGGAATACTGTCAAGACTTGTCTTAGGCGTCAAAGTCTGCACTAATGTGACAAACAGCTCTGCCCCAGACCAAACTTCCTTAATCACTTTAAGGGCTGACATCAAAATCTTACCCGACCCCTTCATGCACGCAAAAAAAGTCTCCCGATCAGTGTTCAGACCCAACTGAACTTCCTTACGGTTGTAATCAATGCATGCACCCTGCTCCGAGAACCAATCCATACCGAAGATTACGTCGTACTCTGCTAACGGAAAAAGAAACGCTTGCAAATCAAACTCCGGGTCTCCAATCCGAATGTTCACTACGCAGACCCTATCCGCGCGCATTGAGCACCCATTGGGCAACAACACATCCAACTTGTTTTTTGCCATCGAGGACGGAACCCCGATGCGCGATATGAATTTTTCGGACAAGAAGGAATGCGATGCTCCCGTATCAAACAGGGCTCTTGCCGGAAACTCAAAGATCAACACAAATCCTAGCACCAACAAAAGTAAGCTAACAAACAAAAGAGGTAACAAGTACATAAAGTTAATCTGCTATAAATTAACTCATACCTGTCACCACGTCAGTTTGTTTTATGGCCTCTTGCAGACCAAGGTTGTAGACTCTAGGCTGGGCTGGAGCATGATGGGACGCGGTTGACTCCACTGCCTTCCCTTTCTCCTCATAAGTCACTCCAGACTTCTTCTCGGACTTTGAACGTCCGCTCCAACACTCCCGAGCAAAATGCCCCGTCTTCCCGCAGTTGTAGCAAGCTCCTGGGACTCGACTTGTAGTTTCCCCCGACGCACCAGATGAAGGGGCTGAGTTCGAAGTCTTCTGCTTCTTCTTCCACCTGCGGAAACTTGACTTGGTATTTGGCACCTTGAACTCAGACTTCTTTTCTCCTGGGTCCCTCTTCTCTTGAACTTTCTTCACAACTTTTTCCAAAGACCGGGCCGAATTGACCAAGGCTAGGAAATCCTGCGCCTTAGTCCCAGCAAAGAGTAACTGTAGGTCGCCACGTAGACCCTCATAGAATCGGTTGGTCTTCCTCTCTTCTTCCATAAACGTAGCACCAGCATAACGACCCAACCGTGTGAACTCATGGAGATACTCGTCCACGCTTCTGGCTCCCTGAGTCAACCCAAGATACTGATTCTCCATCTCCAACTTCTAAGCAGAGGGTAGGTATCTGGCCAAGAATAGTCTAGAGAATTCCTCCATCGGCACATCCGCAAGCTGCCTTCCTACTAAGAGATGAAACTCCAATTCATCCCACCACAGCCTCGCTTCACCCGCAAAAAGAAAAGTCGCTATGGTGGTCTTCTGCCACTCCTCAGTCAAGGTGGCTGTCAACACCCTCTTTATCGAAGAGAGCCAGTCCTCAGCTTGAGCTGGCGTTCCAACCCCATCGAACCTCGGAGGATTAAAGCCCATTACATGCTTTAGCTGCTTCTCCATAGCTCTCCTCGGCTCTACCAGATCAATTACTGCGCGCTCCACCACTCTCGGCTCTGTCGCCCTAACCGGTTCTTGCTCATTCACAGGAGGTGCGCGATGCATTTGCCATATAGGTTGGGCATTTATCATTACAAATACTGCCTCAGCCACCAACCTGATGGTTTCCGCTAAAGGAGGTGTTGTAGGCACGTCCCTTGGTGCACTAGTTTCCGCTGATTGCGGACGCTCTGACTGACCAGCACCGCTCCTAGCTGCCTATAGTAGCAAAGACTCGCGATTAGACGACAAACAAATTGCTAAAAGCAATCATTAGAACAATCAGATTCCACAAAACAAGTGTATTTTTCATTCCTAAGTGGACATTCATGGGTTCTTTTTGATGTTATAACGATGACGCACACATGTGCTCACCACCCCTTAAAAGAATTCGCCCATGAATTCATTTAAGCCTGACCGTAACCAGAAGTCTGATACCAAATTATAACACCCCCATCCGTCGCATGGCATATAACAGAAGGTCCAGCTGGAACCCGACGCCATATACCACAGACAGTCGGAAGGGTTACATAAGAATATCCAAACATTCCAATTAAGACTACTCATCCTACACAGAGCATTCTAGCGGAAGCTTTTAAAAGTAGAAAGAACCCAAACTTGTATCCAAATAACATGAATGTCCACAATCACTACCACTGAGATGAAATAATAATACACTGAAAGAAACTTGGCCTTATGGCCTTACAGAGGTTTACTTAATTAAATAATATTTTCCATACATCGGCTCGCAGACCGGCCACACATGAAAAAAGTAAAGTAGAACTATTCTCTTCGGCCTTCTAGGGCCAGCACAGCAACATGGGCTCTAGCCCGCTATTTGGTACTCGGCTCCGCAGCACCTGCAAGCACATTCCACCGCACGGTGGCAAACAAAGCAACGGTCAGCCAAAAGCCGACCAAATTATAATGACCCCGCACCTTGCTCGGAATGGCGGTGCTCTTTCCCTACATATCATTAATCCAGTAAAACAATAAAGCGCAATTATACTACGCCACAGGTGTAGGCTCGTACGGCCAAACACCCCGTGCACTCAGGGCACATTAACGGTGAATCCTGACACTTCAGCGTCTTCACCACCATCCCAAAGATGGCAACCACGTGAGCATTAACCTTTCTGACCACTGTCTAAGGCTCCCGACAATGCCAACGGTCAGTCCCTTTTCGGGTCTCTCGCACCGAACCACATAGCCTAGGTCCAATTCCACTTGCCCGTTGCTCACACCATGTAGTCACTTTAAGACTTACGCACGAGCCAAGCTTCTCTCGGATCCCAAAACGTTTCCAAACAATCACATAACCTAGTTATGTTCAAGGCCGGTTCCCTGACCACCAAGTTAGCAGAACACGTTTCCGCTCAGTTTTCCGGGTGCGCCTTGGAGTTAATCCCCAAGGATCCCTGCTGCAATCTACCGTGTAGAAACCCGAAATACTCAAAGCACGGAGTCTTCTCCGGCAAAACATATCAAATGCAACATCACCGATCCAGACAATACACGTCCGGGTAGGCTTCACACACAATGCCTATGCTCGTACTTCGATTCCGGACTTTATATACAACACAAGGGGGACTATTCATATCAACCCCAAGGAACACCACGCACTCACCGCACACTCACGGGAGCGAGATTCCCTATGCAGAAAGGAAGAGAGCTTCACATGCTCAAGTAGAGAATCGTTACCCTTGTAGTCCGCTTTGGCTCCATGGAAAAACTACACAGATAGAAGTCTTCGCAACGACCTTTCCTCCACAGATCCGCTCTCTGATCTCAAAACGGTGCTCCGATGCTCCGCCGGCGGCCGGAATCCTCCTCCTTCCTCCTCCTCTTTCTAACTCCTTGGAAAGAGAATGGCTTGGAGAAAATGAAGAGTTAACTCCCCCATTCCCGGCCTTAATAGAGCAGGAAACCATCTGGGCCATTGGATCTCAATTAAAGAAAATGAACGGCTCAGATCTGCACAAAATTCCCCAGACCTGGGCCGAACACGGCCTCGCACACGGCCATGTTCCAGGTCGTGTGCCTTGATCGAGGCACGATCGTCGAACAAAGAAAAGACACACGGGCAAAGACACGCACGTGTCTCGCCTGACACGCCCGTGTCGGGTCCTCGAAACGCCCGTGACCAGTGGGCGTGTCACATATAACCGCCACGGCAACGGACACGACCCAACTGAACACGGGTAGGGACACGGGTATGAACATGCCCGTGTCATGCGACAATCGTCGATCGTCGAATGCAGAGGGTCACTCGACAATCATCGAGCGCCGTTCGGCGATCGTCGAACGCAGGGGGACACGCCCTCCCGACATGCCCGTGTCGCCTGGCGTGTTCCTCCCGAACACTATTCGTCGAACTCAATCGGCTTTTGGGAACATGGGTATAGACACGGTTAGGCACATGCCCGTGTCAAATGACACGCCCGTGTCATTTAGCCGTGTTTCTAGCCGTGTCCTTCTCGGGATGAAAACGGCCAGAACACCAGCCAGACACGGCCTTGGACACGCCCTTGTCCTAGGCCGTGTACCCCTATACAGGCACCAAAAATCCCTTTTTACACGACCAACTCAAAACAATTTTCGGGGCATTACAACAGTGTTGGCCGTGGTTGTTACCTCATCTCAGCGAGATAGATTGTGGTTTATTTAGTTACTGGTTCAGACTTACTTTTTTGTTAGTGGGTTCGTGTCAGTTTGTTGGCACCCACAAAATTATTATTTTTAGATACTTGCTAGCTGCTTAGTTTTCTATATGAGAATGTGGACTACTTGCTCTCTGGGAGGATTTATGCTAGGAATGCATGTTAGATATTTTCAACTATAAAATCTATTACTACTACTTCATGCACTGCATAATTTAAAAACTCTAACTTGTTATATTTAGCGACCGTAAAAGCTATCCTTGCTACTATTATAAATTTAGAGTCACTACTAGAAAACAGGCTTTTGGCCAGGGCAAATTGCCCTGGCAAAAAGTCCAAAACTGTGGCTAAAACCCTTTAGCCACGGTCTATCCACGGGAAAAATCTGTGGCTAAAGTCGGCGTGGCTAAAAAGTTTAAGCCACGGATTGGTCGTAGCAAATAAAATTAGCCATGAGAAAAACTGTCGTGGCTAATATCTTGACTTTTAGCCACGGTTTTAATCCCTGGCTAAAAGTGAACTCATCATTTTTTAAAAACTATTTGCCACAGTTACAAGCCGTGGCAAATAGTAATTTAAGTTTTTTTTTAAAAAAACACAATGTAGATCATATAATGCAATTATAGAGCATTAAACTATATAAAAAGATTTGACATTAAGTAATTTCATTATAAGTTAGAAATTTTCTCCTCGCCAATAGAGAAATTTGCTTCAAGAGGATATAAAAATAATGCTAGTAATGATTTCTCCTCGCCAATGGAGAAATTTGCTTCACCATCAGTAACAAGAGCACATAGTCCAATAGACTTATGATAACTCATAAAGAGCTTCAAGAAATTAGCCAAATACAATAATACAACACACAGTAAGTATGCTCGTAGAAAATACAGGAAATTTGCAAAAAACCAAACGATAGCTAAAATAGGATCAATAAGAATTAATGCTTGTAATAATTTATATCAAACAGTTATTTACAAAATTAATTTAACAAGCTCCAAGTTATTGGAGCTAATACTATCAATAAACTTGGATTGCTCCGTTTTCATCTTTTCCTGCAAAACAGCAGGGAAATACACCTATCCTTACCCAGTGATCACGGAGAATATAAAGGCATATATTTACTTCTTCAGCGCAGTACAGGTCATATATCAGTTCCAAGTTCATGAAAATCATGTTAAGCTTAAATGTCCATTTAGTGTTCATATTCAAATATTAACTTTGTATTGAAGACAGCAACAGGAATAATCAGTAAATGTAAGAGAAAACCTTTGTTAGAGACACTATGTATGACAAATAATACTCTGGCAGGAAATCAATTCCTTTGAATGTAATAGGCATATCAGATACCAATGGATAGCTATAATGAGAAAGATAAAAAGTAAGACTTCAAAAAAACATTATATGAACTACTAATACTCCAATTCTTTTGTTTGGTTCCGTCCTAAAATAGATATAATCTAACAAACCGACAACTTATATTCATAGTCTGTCAAAATCTTGCAAATAATAACACCTGAAAATGAAACACTGCATAATACCAAATGCAGCTTTGCATAAATCGTACAATCAGTAACAATAACACCTTATGCAGTAATAGGAAGAGAGTAAAAACAAAAAATGGTACATCACAATAATTTGGCAGAAAAGTTTGTGATGTACTCAAACCAAAAAAAAAAGTTATAAACACCAGTCCACTAATAACATTCTTCTACTCTAACAAAATAATGGAAGATTGCCTTGCCAACAGGTTAACCCAGGACCATTAAGTAGGGTAAGTGTTTTCCTGTCTACTTCCAACATAAATCAAGATTATCACAGAATAATTTCTTGATAAGTACATTACAAGTAACAAATCATCAAAAGAAGACTGGAAAAGGTAGGGCAACTAAAATTGATAATAGGTTGCTGAAACAAACCAATATGGCAGCTTGACGCTGCCGAGCTTTTGCTTTCCTCTCCATTTCAGAAACTAATGCCGAACTCTCAACAGAACTATTGACTTGGGACACATTACCTATTACATCAGGAGCCAAATGTTTAAACTCGGTCATGCATTTGTCACTTAACTGTGCAAACTTCTTCAGTAGCATCTCAATCAAAGACAAAATGCTACATTGTCTTGTTTCAGCATTTATGTTGTTATTTTCTTCCTTGTGTTTCCTCATTAAGGAAACTAATAATGATAACATGCTTTGATTTTTCCAGAACACACATGTGCTAATGGTACCCATATCAAATTCTTCGCTGGCATAGGTTAGTACAACTATTACTGAAGCATTGATGAGCAGAAAAAACCTGGATGATTTTTAGATCAAGAGATTCAAGACAACTATTACATTATTAAATAAATAACTGTGGTGCATGGAAGAACGAAATCATCGCTAGACTGAAGCATTGAGATATCTAGGATACACCAGAAGCAAGACAAACCTAGCTTCCTGGATGCTTTTAGTTTCACACTGGATTGAATCTCCTCTGCATCGACATGAAGCCTAATCCCTCTCCCTCATCGCTAAGCCCGTCCGGCTTCGGTTTTCCCCGCTCCATAGTCTCCCCGTGCTCGATCTGTGCCACCTACATTTGCCGCTTCAACCACATCCCCAACGCAACCATCAGAACGCAACCCCTCAAAAATCAAACTCTCAAACGAAGTGAAAAAGAGGAAGAGTTGAGAGATTACGATTTCATCGGGGCTGACGATGCCGAACTGGACGCATCGCACCTTAGCAACCTCCGACGGGTGTGCGGAGAGAATGTAGGGGTACCAGCAAGAGGGGCTGCGGTGTGGAGTCGCGAGTGGGAAGGGCTGCTGCGTGGAGTCGCGATGGGAGGGGCTGCGGCGTGGAGTGATGGATAGGGTTGAGACGAAGATGAAAGAGTTGGAGGGTAAATAAACGCACAGATTTTGATTGATTTGTGGGTTTTAGCCATGAATATTATTTTTCATGGCTAATACATATGTATTAGCCACACTATTTATAACCCTGGCTATAAAATAACTATTAACCACGGTTTTTGCAATTGTGGCTAATATCAGTGTATTAGCCACGATTTTTTGTCCCTGGCCAAAAAAAGTGTAGCCAATACTCACTTTTCTAGTAGTGAGTCTTGCACAGCATGAGTCATCCTTGGGGACGTTTATACTAATGTAGGATGATGAAGTCAATCTAAATAAGTATTTTTCCGCAGCGTATAATTATATTTTGATTCGGGGACTAGATGAGCCACTAAGTCGAGGGATATGGCTAACTGCTGCACTTAAACTGATTTTTTCCCTTAAAATAACTTAAAGAATCTTTCTTCATGATTAAGTAGGTGTCTGCCTGAGCGTCCGCAGTTATCCCCTACTGACGTGGCATCATGACGCGCATTTTCCTTTACTCTGATAAGTTATTATATGCGGTGAAAATACGGGTTGTGACAGTTGGTATCAGAGCCAGGTTGCCTGACAATTGGTCGGGCAACCTTATCTTGTTAGTGTTAGTTGTTTAGTGACATTTCATGCACACACCGATGTGTCATCAGTACGTTTTAGCCGAAACATAGTCACTACACTCATAGCATGATAAGAAGTATACTGGGTATATTATGTAGTATGGGATGAATAATATGTGTTTGTATATGGATCCACCATAGGTGGCAACATGTGACGGTTATGTAGTATGAGATGCATAACCACCATCACATGGGTGTCCATTAGCACGTTTTCTTTTATCATTGCATACAATGTTATGTAGTATGAGATGCATAACATTTCATGTGTACGCTGCTCATAACATGCATTAGGGCATTTATAGAATGCATAACATTACATACATTGCATATCATCGCATAAGTACAGGTGCTAAGTTAAGGTTTATATGATTACACATGTACACACATGATTTTAAATAAGAACAAAGAATACATGCATTCATGTCATATGCACAAGAGTCAATAGGATGAGAGAATATCATCCTAAGTAGGACATAACATTATTATAAAATCCCAGAGCAACTTGCAGTGTAAGCAAGTGTCTATTAAGTATGGTCTAAACTAGTCACATGGCTTTGTTGTAAGCTAGGATTTTGATGAGTTGTCAGTTTGCTTTTTAAAAATGCCGCCAAAGCATCCTGTGATGAGGTCGACTCCACAGTCGAAGGGAGAGTCATCAGGTACACAAAGTGATGCGATTATCGAGAGTCTGCGTTAGAGCAACGAGGCTCTATCGAGGCAATTAGTTGCGATACAATCGCAAATTGAGTCTTTTTTGTCTGTCGCTCCCACGCAACAACCTTTAGTGCAAGAGCCTACCTTGGGCCAAGCTGTGCCTAATAACCCTGCTCCTCTGGTGCCCCCGATGGCGATACCACCAGAAATGAATTTCATATCGCACTTCCAACGGTTGGGACCTCCAACCTACGACGGGAGTGCCGACTTTCTGATTTTAGATGATTGGATCATCTCCATCGAGGAGATGTTTTCATATTCTGGAATCCTAGAAGCCCAGAAGGTGATGATTGCAGCCTATCAGCTAAAAGGCCTGGCAAAGAGTTGGTGGATTTGGGAAAGGGAGAGTCTGAAGGAAGGCTGTTCATGGGAATCTTTTAAGAAGATACTGCTGAAGAAGTTTCTACCCTCGGTCGAGCAGGAACGCTTGATGAATAACTTCCTGCATCTGAAGCAGAGACAGCTCACCATGAGCGAGTACGAGATTGAGTTTAGCAAACTGAGTAGGTTTGCTCCTGATTTGGTAGCTTTTGAGGAGGGTAGAGTGAAACGTTTCTTGGGAGAATTAAGAATCGATGTCCAGCAGTGGGCATGCGCTTATCGAGCTGAAAGTTATGCTATAGCAGTGGAATCCGCTTTGAAAGTGGAGGCGATTGAAAATGCCAAGAACCACGGTGCTGCGGAGAGGAAAGAGAAAAGGAAAGGCTTTGAGGATGGTAGCTCCAGGGCATCTTGCTCTTCTCAGAAGAAGAAAAGTAAGGAAGTGTGTAGCTTCTGTGGTCATCCTGGCCACCCTTATGAGAGGTGTTTCAAGAGGACTACCACCCTGAAGTAGCAACAGGTGCACGCCATCCAAGGTGCACACAAGGGAGAGCTTGTGTGCTCGTTCTATGCAAGGAAGGGTCATGATGTGAGTCGTTGCTGGATGAAACAAAGGACTTGCTTGCAGTACGGGTAGAAGGGACACCAGAAATCTTCGTGCCCCCAGGCTCAGCCCCCACTGCAGCCTGCCCCGCTTCAAGCTCTGCCGGAGCCGACAAGCATGGATAAAGGGAAAGGAAAGCTGAACGTGATGACCAGTGAGGAAGCCCAAACCTCTACGCAAGTGATATCAGGTTAGCCTCAGTTTAATTTATCCTTATTATTTATCGTTTTTGCCCTAGTTATCGTTCATTTATTTATGAATGCTACGGTTTTAGGGTAGTTTAAGGTGCTGAATAGGTGGAAGCACATTCTTTATGATTCGGGTGCCACGCATTCCTTTGTGGCCCGGAGGTTTGTTGATAAACATCGTGAAAGTGACAGTTAGATCAGAAATACTCTAGAGGGGGGGGGGGGGGGTGAATAGAGTATTCTTAAAAAAGAAATTCTTAACAGCTATTACAGCTTTTGCTGTAAATTAAAAGTGCAGAAATAAATATAGCTATCACACAATAAACCTAAAGCACAAGCACAGCAAGAAAAAAAGAAAAAGGGGCAACCAGACGATACAAGAATTTTATAGTGGTTCCCCAACCTGGGTACATCCACTCTTCTACCACCCTTGGTAGGAATCCACTCAGATTTTTGATCATGTGCCTGACACCAATAAGCTTTTGATCAGGTGCTCAAAAACCAACCCAAGTCTTTTGAACAGGATACTTGCAACCAAGGAATCACTTTTGAAGGGAGATGACAACCCTTTATACAGTGGGGGGGGGGGGGTACGAGATGATTTTGTCTTCTCTTTCTCAATATACAACTGAGAAGACTGTGGATTTGATTATAGATTATGGCTCCCCCTGAGATGTAGAAAGAATCAGGAAAAAACAGAAGCTAAGCTTCAGGGTTATAGGTCTTCAAACTGAATTCTTGACCAGCAATAATCTTCAGGAACTTCTTTGACAGATGGAACTTATGTTGTCCTTTTGAAGTGTCCTAGAGTACTTGAAGAAAGAAGACTCTAGATATAGGTATTGTTGTTCTTCTTCTTCAGGTACTGATGAGCTTCTGGTCAAGGGTTTCTCTGTATCAGAGAATTCTTCTTGTTGACAGAGCAGATTGTTTAAGATTGAATATTTTTCTATGTCTCTGTAATCTCTGTATGCCTCTGAGTGCACTATGCTCTGTGTAAAAACTTTCTTAATGATCCTTTGATTCTTTCTATCTATCTGTATGTGTCCGTTATTCTCTTCTGTTCTTTTATATTTTCTGTCGAAATCTGTCCTTCAAAAATTTGAATTCATCTGCAATTAATACTGACAGCCTTGAGAATAAATGACATTGATTTATTTCTCCAACTGTCCCATGGAAAAACGGCAAGCAATAATCCTGGAGAAGACCATAATTAATGCTCCTTCTAACGATTATATTCAGAAAATGTTAGAGCATTAATTACTCAGGAATTATCGCATTAGAGTGGGGATAGAAGGCCGGAAATAACTAAGTCTAGAATCGTCGAACAGATGACAGAAATCGTCGAACTGAGTCCACAGTTCCTCGAGCTGAGATGTTGTATTCATCGACCAGACGGCTTCTCTTCGTCGAGCTGAGTTCCATGATCGTCGAGGTGGAAACTAAACTGCTGTCTCTTTTGCCTATTCTGTGTCTTAAGTTCGTCGAGCTGGTAAATGTGTTCGTCGACTGGAGTTAAGCGACTATTCTGGAGTTGTCAAATATTCTGTGTGTCGACTGATATCCTGTGTGTCGACACAAGTCTTCTATGTGGTGTCGACACAACCTTTCCAAAATATCGACTGATAATCTGGGTGTAGACACAAGTTCTTCTAGTTCTAATTTGTTGAAGTAGATGATCCAGAATTCGCCGGGCAGAGAACTGAGTTCGTCGAGCTGAGACTAGAGAACATAGTCTTGACAAAATGCTGTAGTAGTCCAAGGATTCGTCGACCAAAGAATAGTGTTCGTCGAGCTAAGTCTGGAGAACCTTGAATTCGTTGAGCTGAAAATGATTCTGGACTTAGAGAAAAATTGATAAGCCCCTTGGAATAGAGTTGAAGTGGAAGTCCAGAAATCGTCGACCAAAGAATGAATTTCGTCAACCTGAGAACTAGGTTCGTCGACCTGAGTCTAGAGAATAGTCTGGACTTAGAATTCTGAAGGTGGAGTCCAAGGATCGTCGATCTGTGATTGAAGTTCGTCGAGCTCAGCTCAGAGAATATTTCTCTAAGATCGTCGAGCTGAGAACAACTATCGTCGACCTGAGTTCGACGAATGTCGAACTCATTTTACTTAGTTTCTTGAGAAATCTCTGAATCTCTGGAAAAACTCTAAGTCTTGAGTCTCTGGCAGTTTGATGATGGCTTGTCCATGTGATGTTATTACTAAGGACTTGGCCTAGACTTTAGGACACAACTATGACCCTGGCTATACATGTTGGGTCACATCATCCTAGCTTAGTGAACCTACCCCAAAATAAACTAGGGATCCAAAAATCTCCCCCTATTTGGGTGAGGTCACTAATAGACTCAAAATAAAAATATAAAGTAAATAAAGTAGGAAAAACATATATCTGGAAGAGGTAATTAACACATGCAGTAGATATATTTACACTAGAGCTTTGTTCAGACAATATGAAATAGTTTTTAAGGGAGAAAAATAGAAATAAAATAGTTCAGATTTCATTTCTTCTGCTTCTTCTCCTGATGCTTTACATCCTTGTCCTTGTCTCCTGGCTTGGTAAATATTATTTCCCTGTTTGGATTTGAAGCTTGTTCCACAGTCATTGTCATGTCAGCAGCTCTTATAATCTTCAGAGATGTAGCTCTAGGGACCACTGCTTCAGGATGTAATTTCATATAATCATCAACATTAAAAAAAAATTTAGCCTTTCCAAACCTTTTCAGTTCTTCTCTCCTGTATTTGGACATTGTAGTGTATTCAGAAATATCCTTCCCTTCAGCCTATGACTTATTAATCATAGAAAGACCTACTAGTTCCGGTAACCTGGCCATTTTAGCTGTGTTGGCTGTTTCTGGATCTTCATAGGGAACAGGAGGAGAGGTTGATCTTTTAGAACTTTCAGCTTGTTGATGTTGATGTTGTTGATGTTGTTGTTGTTGATGTTATTGTTGTTGTTGATGTTGATGTTGCAGCTGATGTTATTTTCCTGAAGAGTGTTGCCTGTGCTGACTGCTACTAGGGGAAGATCTGTCATGATGTCTTTGATAAGTTTGAACAGGGGCAGACCTTTGAAAGCTTGAACCAGGAGCACCAGCTGCAGGAGGAGGAGGAGGAGGTGGATCTTTTCTATACCTTTGAACTAGTGGAGGAGAGTACCTTTTATTCTTCTTCCTTTCCTTCTGTTGATTCTTAGATAGCAACATCCATGCTGGCATCCCTTTATATGGTGTTATCTTTTGAAGAATGTAATAGGGAGTGTCATTGTTTGGATTAGGCTTAAGAGGAGGAGGAGCTTTTCTTTTCTTTGATACTTGCTTCCTCTTCTTTGTATCCTCCTCATCTGAGTCCTCATCCTCATCTTCATCATCATCATTTTTAGAACCCTGAGGGTTATCATATAAATCATTCAAGCCTTTCAAAGCCTCAACGGAAATAACAGGCTTTTCTGGAGCAGGAGCAGGAGTTTCAACAAGAGTTGGAGGAGAAGCTACAAAAGAATGAGAACTAACTTGGGCAGAGCTTTCAGCTGCTGCCTTATTTTCCTCTTCAATATCAACCAAGATCAGTTCATCTAGATCTGGCAATGTAGAGTCATCCATGATAAAGGTTGGTGCTAAAGATATTATTGGAGAAAAGGGAATAGCCACTACTTCTGGAAGTGGAGTGACTGCTGGCTGTGTAATAGCAAAACCTTCCCTAAGTTGCTTAGCAACTTCTGAAGAGATGGGGGAAGTGTATGGTATAATAGCCAAGGATGGCTTAGTAATCTCAGCTGGAAGGTAATTCAAATGTACAGTATCAAAAATAATCAACAAATTTTCTAAATCAACTGTGGGATTAATGATGAAATCACCACCAGTAATTATTGTCTCAGAGACTAACTCTTTCAAGTCCATGTCAGTATCAATAAAATTAATAAAATCAAGATCATCTGTATCAATATACTTTGTACAGTCTGCTGCTACTGTTGCTGCCTCTGCTGCTGGAGCTGCTACTGCTGGAACCGGTACAGCTACATCATCAGACATCTCCCCCTGCATGGTTTCAGTAAGACCTGAAGTCATGCCCCTGACTGAAGATGGGGCGGTAGTGAGGGCAATGATCTGTGCAGATAGGGTAGTAATTGAAGTAGCAAGAGATGTAATGGCCTCTGCTATTAGGGTTTTGAGAAGGGGAGTGAGGAGGGCAATAAGAGAAGTAAATGTGGAGGTGTCCAATGGTGGAGTGGTAGATGGTGTTGCAGAAGGTGTAGAAATGGGAACTGTGGGAGGGATAGAAAGTGGAGCATCTGGTTTGTGAACATCTGGAGGGGATGCATGTTGAGGGATGGTAGATGTTGATGGGGATAAATGGGTGGCATCTTCCATGTGGGTGATTGGAGGAAGAGGGGAATTGGGAGGTGAGGGTGGTATCTTGAAAAATTGTGTGGAAGATAAATGAGGAGGAAGTGGAGATGATGGAGGAGTTGGTACGGGTGAAGCATGTGGAGATTCTGGTGGAGTAGGAGGTTGAGTAGGGGATGATGGAGGTGTGGAAGAGGGATGGATTTGTGTTGCTGGAAGGGGGGCTGGAAGAGATGGTGGTGTTGGATGAATCTCTTCAGTAGGTTGGGGAGTAGCTTTAATAGCCCTAGTGCCTTCAGAAGCTGGGGTGGAAGAGGTAGAAGTCTTGGATGGCTTAGTGATGGTCCTTTCCCAACTTCCAAACAAGGCACATGTAAGCCTTTTGCTGGCATTAATGAATATGGTCTGGGAGACCAGTGATTCAACAGCTTTTTCTTGTAAAAAGATCCCTAGGATCCTTCCAAACCAAACTTCCTTTTTATTATTTTTATTCTATATCAGATCAAAAAGAATCTGTGCCCAATCCACTGGTTTGTTATTTATGATTGCACACATGACCAGAAACTGGTGTCTGGTGATGTACTCATGGGCAGTATGTTTCCCAAGCAAAACTTTTCCAACCAAATCTGCCAAAAACTTATAAGGGGCAGAGAGGTGTTTCTTCAAAAGTTTATTAGGGCTATCTCCAGTATAACCCATTAGGCTCAGCATCACGTCAGACTCCTCTATTTCACTCTCTAGTTGCTCTTCTCCATTCCTTAATCCAAAAATTTCAGTTAAAATTGCGGGAGTTAAGGAGACGGGGTTACCGGCAATGGTGCCTGTCATCGTATTCTCCACTGTTGGCGATAGGGTGTAGACCCATTCTCTGATTTTAGTGTTGTGCAGTTTGATTCTTCTTGTCATCAAGGTTTTGAGTTCTTGTTCTTCAAGGAGTTCCAGAATGTACAGGAATATGGGATTAGAATGCTGAAATGAATCAAAATCCACATCAAAACATGTATCGAACTTCATACCTGTGAGAATGCTTGCCTGAATTGCCATGTAATCACCTGCAATAGAAACACAAAAACGGCGATCAAGTGCAAAGGAACAGAAAGCGCGGGACGGAGGTCGAAGAAAACCTAAATATAGGGTTTTCAAGAATATGAATCGACAGACTCCGTTCCACGAAAATAGAAATAATTCTTCGAACTGAGTTCGACGAAATAATTTTGAATGAAGTAATTCGTCGATCTTATCCAGAAGAATTGAAGACAGTTCGTCGAACTCCGTTCGACGAATGTCTTCTGAAGCAAGTTCGTCGAACTCCGTTCGACGAAAATTGTTTCACTCACAGAGAGTTCGTTGATCTCCGTTCGACGAATATCTCTCAAACTTTCCCCGAAGTTCGACGAACTTTGGAAAATTCATCGAGTGCAGACAAAAATTAAACAAAGTCTTCTCCATTGATCATTCCAAGTTGATTTACAAAGAACATATGATTTCTCTCATCCAGAGGTTTGGTGAATATATCAGCCCTTTGTAAATCAGTATAAATATAGACAAATTTGATTTTATTTTTGTCTACACACTCTCTAATGAAATGATGTCTTATGTCAATATATTTTATCCTACTATTGTGAACTGGATTCTGGGCTATGGCTATAGAACTTGTATTATCACAGAGTAGGGTTGAATTATTTAAGTTGAACCCATAATCTAGAAGTTGATTTTGTATCCAAAGCATCTGTGAACAATAGCTGTCTGCTGCAATATATTCTGCTTCAGCAGTTGAGTTTGACACTGATGTTTGCTTTTTACAAAACCAAGATACTAATCTCATACCCAGGAACTGGCAAGTCCCTGAAGTACTTTTTTATCTACCCTACATCCAGCAAAATCAGCATCAGAATATCCAGTTAACTCAAATTCTGATTCAGCAGGATACCATAGGACTAGATTAGGACAACTCTTTATATATCTCAAAATCCTTTTTAGTAAAATTAGGTGAGATTCTTTAGGGTTTACCTGGAACCTAACACAAAGACATGTGTCAAACATAATATCTGGCCTACTTGCTGTGAGGTATAATAGGGACCCAATAATGCCCCTATAAAGTTTCTGATCCACAGGTTTTCCTGGTACATCAGAGTCCATAACAGCATTGGTAGCCATGAGTGTTTTCTTTGCTGAGGCATCAGCCATCCCAAACTTCTTTAAAAGTTCTTTAGCATATTTTGCTTGAAAGATGAAGATGCCATCAGGGAGCTGCTTTACTTGGAGACCAAGGAAGTAGGAAAACTCACCCATGCTACTCATTTCAAATTTGGAATGCATGAGATCAGAGAACCTCTTGCATAATTTGGAATCTGTAGAGCCAAATATAATATCATCCACATAGATTTGCACTAATAAGATTTAGTCCTTATGATGTCTAGTGAAAAGTGTTTTATCTACAGTTCTTCTTGTAAATTTATGCTCTAATAGAAAACTAGCTAAGGTCTCATACCAAGCTCTTGGAGCTTGCTTTAGACCATAAAGAGCCTTATGAAATTTAAAAACATGAGAGGGGTAAGTTGGAGAAACAAAACCTGGAGGTTGTTCTACATAAACCTCTTCTTTTAGCACTCCATTTATAAAAGTACTCTTCACATCCATTTGGAAGACCTTGAATTTCTTTTATGCTGCATAGGCAAGGAATATTCTCATGGCTTCCAACCTTGCAATAGGTGCAAAGGTTTGATCATAATCAATTCTTTCTTCTTGCCTATATCCTTGAGCAACAAGCCTAGCCTTGTTTCTCACAATGATTCCTTGGGCATCCAGCTTGTTTCTGAAAACCCATTTGGTTCTAATAACTGGGTAGTTTTGGGGTCTTGAAACCAAATCCCAAACTCTACATCTCTCAAATTGTTTGAGTTCCTCCTGCATGGCAAGGATCCAGTGGGGATCCTGCTCAGCATCATGTATGGATAGAGGTTCAACATGAGAGAGAAAACATCATGCATCAAATCTTGGGTGAGTTGATGCCTTGTCTATACACCTGCTGATATGTCTCCAATCACTTGAGATCTGGGGTGATCCCTAAGTGTGATAAAATCAGTGGGTGGAGTTGGTTGTGCAACAGCATTTGGAATTAAGTCCTCCTGTGGAATTGTATTTGTTGTTGGTAGAGATTCATTTTCTTCAGCTTCTTCTTCTTCACTTTCTTCAATGGCTTGTGGAGAGGGATGAGTTGGAACCTCTTGGGTGAGGTTTAGTCCATCCAAGGTCTCACATAGAGGGGTACCTGCAAGTTGCTATTGGTAGAAACTTCTTTCTCCCTACAATACATGTTAGTCTCATCAAATGAAACATGAATGGACTCTTTAATTTTTAATGTTGATTTATTAAAAACCCTATAGGCCTTGCTTACTTGGGAATATCCTAAAAAAATTCCCTCTTCAGGCTTAGCCTCAAACTTTCTAATGTATTTTTTTGTTGTTGTTATGAATGTAACATAAGCATCCAAATACTTCGAAGTAGTTGATTTTAAGTTTCTTCCCTTTGAGAAATTCATAGGGAGTCCTGTTCTTTAGTTTGTGAATTAGGCTCCTATTCAGGACATAATTTGCTGTGCTTACAGCCTCTGCCCAAAAGGTTAGGGTCATGTAAGCATCTGCAAGCAATGTACCTACAGCTTCAATGAGTGTCCTATTTTTCCTTTCAGCTACCCCATTTTGTTGGGGAGTTCTAGGAGCTGAGAAGCAATTCCTGATACCTTCCTTCTCACAGAACTCATGCATAAGAAGAGACTCAAACTCTATGTCATGATCACTTCTGATCAATGCAACATGAGTAGAGAACTCAATCTGTATGGTTCTGAGAAAATCTGTAAGAGCCTTGAAGGTATCTGACTTAGATCTCAGAAATAATATCTAACTGAACCTGGAGAAGTCATCCACTATAACCAAAGTGTAGGATTTCCATCCTAGGCTCTGTACAACAATGAGTCCAAAGAGATCCAAATGTAGCAAGTATAAAATCCTAGGTGAATCACTCTTATTAACAGATTTAAAACTAGTTTTAGTTTGCTTGCCTAATTGACAAGCCCTGCAAAGACCTTCCTTCTTGTAGGGACCACAAGGTAGACCTCTAACAAGGTTGTGTTTAGATAGCCTAGCAATGTTTTTCAGATTTACATGACCTAGTCTTTTGTGTCATAAGTCATTCTGATTACTAGTTAAATTAAGTAAACATATATCAATTTTGGCAGAAAGAAACTTTACTAAGTATATGTTGCCTTGTCTATTTCCAGTTAAAACTGTTTGATTGTTTTTATCAATAATAGAATAAGTGGATGGGTTAAAGTATACCTGATAACCATCATCACATAACTAACTTATTGAGATGAGGTTATGCTTGAGTCCACTTACATATGTCACCTTTTTGAATGTGACAGCTCTTATTCTTACTTCTCCAAAGCCTTCTGACTGACCACATTTGGAGTCACCAAAGATAACGTTTGGCCCCAGCTTGGACTTGTAGTTGAATAAGATGTCCTTGCTGCCAGTCATATGTTTGGAGCAGCCACTGTCCAGGTACCAAGTTTGATTTACCCCTGGACAGCTCTTCACCTGCAATAGAAGACAGTTAATGGTTTTTGACCCAGGTTACCTTGGGTCCTTTGTATTGCTGATAAGAGAAGCTGGAAATAACAGAGAATTCAGGCTGGGACTTGTATCCTAGGGGGTGATATCTCCTAGGTGGTATGATCCAGTCAGCTAGTGGATTAAATAATTTCTTAGAAATATTTAAGTTGCTGTTGGAATTATATTTTTGATTAAGTCTTCTTGAGTTTGACGAATTTCTGTAAGTTCGTCGACCAGAGCTCGACGAATTGGGTTGAAATCGTTGATCTCTGCCCAGAAAATGAACATGTTCATTCTCTGTGCCCCACGTTCGTCGACCTCTTCTCGACGAACCATACAGAGTTCGTCGATCACAGTTAGACGAATAAATGTAATTATAGTTTGCGTTCAGAGTTCGTCGATCTGGGTTCGACAAACTGGCCCCATTTTGTCGATCTGAGTTCGACGAAAATTGCTGAACCTTGTTTTTACTAAGTGCTTTCTAGTTTTTGGTTTTCTGTCCTACTATCTTAGGGATCATTTCTACTGTTTGTTTGTCATTTACTGTTTCTTTCCCTTTAGCAGATACAAATTTTATTGGGGTTGATAAAATGTTCTTCCTGAGAATGGGGGGCAAACCTAATGGAGCAGCCAAGTCTTGCTTGCCATTAAGTCTGGCATTAACAGTACTTGTGATATCCATCAGCTTGAGACTTCTCCCATTGAGAGTTTTCTCAAGTTGTTTGGCCTCACAAAGCTCAGTTTTTAGTGAAATTATTTTTTCATTTGCTAAGGTTAATTCATCTTTTAACCTAATGTTTTCAGATTGAACATCCTCTAAGTTTCCTAATTTTTTCCTAAGAATTTTAATTTCTTTTTCAGAGTCAAATCTATGCACATTAACTTGAAATCAGATTTAAAAGTTTCAGAGTTGTAGTCAAAGGAGGACAATACCTGATCTGCCTCTGATTCAGACACTCCTTCATCTTCAGACTCTTCTTCTTCTGAGTGACTTCTGGAGGCATCAATTACCATGAGGCAAACCTCCTTTGCTCTTTGTTCTTCCTCATCTTCCCTGGAGCTTGAAGATGTTGAATCATCTTCTGTCTCACTCCAGGTCTCAGCCACAAAGCCCTTTTCCTTCTTCTTATGCTTGATGGAAGAGCATTTGCTGGTGTGCTGTCTTTTGGTTTCCTTCTCTCTTCTCTTCTCTTTCTTCTAGTTCTCTGGACACTCAGAGAGGAAGTGCCCAGGCTTCCTGCATCCGTAGCACACAATTTCTTTTGTTGGTGTCTTGTCATATTTTGGTTTGTCATCTTTTCTTGATGGCTTTCTCCTGAAATCCTTTCTGGCCATCTTACAGAATCTTTTAGCAAAGAGACTCATGAGCTCTTCATTTGATATTGCAGTCTCTGTCTCTTCTATGGCTTTGAAAGCAATACTTTGTTCTCTTCTGGCTGCTGGAGGTGTTCTTTGTTCAGCTGCCTCCCTGATCTTTATCAGCTGTTCATATGACTTCAGTTTTCCTAATAGAGATTCAGTTGAAATCTCATTCAGGCATCTGGCCTTCTTGATGTGTCAGATTCTTATATCCCATGAGCTTGGGAAGCACATCAGGATCTTGTCATTCACTTCAGTGCGAGTGATGTTCTTATCCAAGGCTTTTAGCTCATTGATAATTGAGCTTAACCTATTGTACATTTCAGAAACTGTCTCAGCTTCTTCCTTCTTAAAGTTCTCATATAGTGTGATGAGGTTAGATCTCCTATCTTTCCTCTCATCTGCTGAGCCAGTAACTATTTGATTAAGTGAATCCCAGATTACTTTTGCAGAGGTGCACTCAGCCACCTTCTGAAAGATGTCATCTGACATAGTCTGAGCCAATATGTTCATGGATTTGGCATCAACAATCTTTGCTTTCTTCTGGGCTTCAGTCCACTCAGGTGGTGGGACTGCATTGTTGCTGGAAGATGTTGTAGATGTAGATGCCTGTGGGGGACCTGTCAAAATAGAGTTGTAGATGTCTTCATCAATAGAGTTCATGTACAACTTGATTCTTGCCTTCCAGATGGCAAACCTGTTAAGCTTGCAAACTGGAGGTCTGGTGCTTGCATAATCCTTGTTCTGTGCCATGGCTGTATTTATAATCTAAATGAAAATAAAATAATGTGTAGATCTAATAAAGGATCTTTGGTTCAAGGTTTATCTTGTACAACCAAAGGAACCTCCTCTGATACCAATTGAAAGTGAGAGATAGATCAGAAATACTCTAGAGGGGGGGGGTGAATAGAGTACTCTTAAAAAAAATTTCTTAACAGCTATTACAGCTTTTGCTGTAAATTAAAAGTGCAAAAATAAATATATCTAGCACACAATAATCCTAAAGCACAAGCACAGCAAGAACAAAAGAAAAAGGGGCAACCAGACGACACAAGAATTTTATAGTGGTTTCCCAACCTGGGTGCATCCAGTCTTCTACCACACTTGGTAGGAATCCACTCAGATTTTTGATCAGGTGCCTGACACCAATGAGATTTTGATCAGGTGCTCAAAAACCAACCGAAGTCTTTTGAACAGGAGACTTGCAACCAAGGAATCACTTTTGAAGGGAGATGACAACCCTTTATATAGTGGGGGGGGTGCGAGATGATTTTGTCTTCTCTTTCTCAATATACAACTGAGAAGAATGTGAATTTGATTATAGCTTATGGCTCCCCCTGAGATGTAGAAAGAATCAGGGAAAAACGGGAGCTAAGCTTCAGGGTGATAGGTCTTCAAACTGAATTCTTGACCAGCAATAATCTTCAGGAACTTCTTTGACAGATGGAACTGATGATGTCCTTTTGAAATGTCCTGGAGTACTTGAAGAAAGAAGACTATAGATATAGGTATTGTTGTTCTTCTTCTTCAGGTACTGATGAGCTTCTGGTCAAGGGCTTCTCTGTATCAGAGAATGCTTCTTGTTGACAGAGAAGATTGTTTAAGATTGAATATTTTTCTATGTCTCTGTAATCTCTGTATGCCTCTGAGTGCACTATGCTCTGTGTAAAAACTTTCTTAATGATCCTTTGATTCTTTTTATCTATCTGTATGTGTCTGTTATTCTCTTCTGTTCTTTTATATTTTATGTCGAAATCTGTCCTTCAAAAATTGAATTCATCTGCAATTAATGCTGTCAGCCTTGAGAATAAACGACATTGATTTATTTATCCAACTGTCCCATGGAAAAATGGCAAGCAATAATCCAGGAGGAGACCATAATTAATGCTCCTTATAACAGTTATATTCAGAGAATGTTAGTGCATTAATTACTCAGGAATTATTACATTAGAGTGGGGACAGAATGCCGGAATTAACTAAGTCTGGAATCGTCGAACAGATGATAGAAATCGTCGAACTGAGTCCACAGTTCGTCGAGCTGAGATGTTGTATTCGTCGACAAGACGGCTTCTGTTCGTCAAGCTTAGTTCCATGATCGTCGAGATGGAAACTGAACTGCTGTCTCTTTTGCCTATTCTATGTCTGAAGTTCGTCGAGCTGGTAAATGTGTTCATCGACTGGAGTTCAACGACTATTCTGGAGTTGTCAAATATTCTGTGTGTTGACTGATATCCTGTGTGTCGACACAAGTGTTCTGTGTGGTATCGACACAACCTTTCCAAAATATCGACTGATGATCTGGGTGTCGACACAAGTTATTCTAGTTCTAAGTTGTTGAAGTAGATGATCCAGAATTTGTCGGGCAGAGAACTGAGTTCGTCGACCTGAGACTAGAGAACATAATCTTGACAGAATGTTGTAGTAGTCTAAGGATTCGTCGACCAAAGAATAGTGTTCGTCAAGCTAAGTCTGGAGAACCTTGAATTTGTCGAGCTGAAAATGATTCTGGACTTAAAGAAAAATTGATAAGCCTCTGGCAATAGAGTTGAAGTGGAAGTCCAGAAATCGTCGACCAAAGAATGAAGTTCGTCGACCTGAGAACTAGGTTCATCGACCTGAGTCTAGAGAACAGTCTGGACTTAGAATTCTGAAGGTGGAGTCCAAGGAACGTCGATCTGTGACTGAAGTTCGTCGAGCTCAGCTTAGAGAATATTTCTCTAAGATCGTCGAGCTGAGAAAGACTATCGTCGACCTGAGTTCGACGAACGTCGAACTCATTTTACCTAGTTTCTTGAGAAATCTCTGAATCTCTGGAAAAACTCTAAGTCTTGAGTCTCTGGCAGTCTGATGATGGCTTGTCCATGTGATGTTATTACTAAGGACTTGTCCTAGACTCTAGGACACAACTATGACCCTGACTATACATGTTGGGTCACATCATTATAACTTAGTGAACCTAGCCCAAATCAAACTAGGGATCCAACACATTGCCTGGATGTGGATCAATTAGGAGACTCCTTCAATATCAATCTTCCCTCCGATGATTCGGTGATATCTAATCAAGGAGTTCTGAGATACCCTATTTATCTTGGCAATTTTCTGGCCTTTGCGGATCTGATGATTTTGGATCTGTCTGATATTGACGTGATTCTGGGCATGGACTGGCTGTCCAAGTATGATGCAGTCATCCAGTGCAAGGCTAAGAGATTGGATTTCAGGATGGATGATGGACAACCTGTGGGCGTTTATGGATTTCAGGACAGAGTTTCCCCTATCATTTCTACGGTACGTGCTTGTCGTGCTATAGAGTCTGGTTGCGAGGCATTTTAAGTTTCTATTTCTGCTCTGGAAACAGCTTCTATTACACCACGTCTTGAGGATGTCTCGGTGGTGCGAGAGTTTCCAGATGTCTTTCCCGATAGTCTTCTAGGACTTCCTCCTGAAAGGGAGATAGAGTTTGTGATAGACCTCGAGCCAGGTACTCGTCCTATTGCCAAAGCACCGTACCGTCTGGCTCCGCGTGAGTTGGATGAGTTGTGTACTCAACTCGATGAGTTGCTGAGGTGTGGTTTTATTATACCAAGTTCTTCTCCATGGGGTGCTCCTGTTTTCTTCGTCAAGAAGAAAGATGGATCGATGAGGCTTTGCATCGATTATAGGAAATTGAACAAGGTAACCATTAAGAATAGATATCCACTGCCAAGGATTGATGATCTATTCGATCAGTTGCGTGGTAGCTCGGTATTTTCAAAGATCGATCTTCGCTCAGGCTACCACCAGTTGAGGATTCATGAGGCAGATATTCCCCGAACCGCTTTCTGTTTGCGGCATGAACATTATGAGTTTTTGGTGATGTCTTTTGGTTTAACCAATGCACCCTCTGCTTTCATGGATTTGATGAATAGGGTGTTTAAGGATTTCTTGGACCGATTCGTTATTATGTTTATAGATGATGTTTTGGTGTATTCCTGCAATGTTGAGGAGCATACTCAGCATTTGCGTTTGGTCTTGTCGACCCTGAGGGAGCATAAGCTTTATGCGAAATTGTGCAAATATGAGTTCTGGCTATATCAGGTGTCCTTTCTGGGACATGTTGTAGGCAAGGCTGGTATTTCTGTATGTTGGGTATTGCATCCACGATTACCTAGATTTGAGGAAGCCCCCTGTCAAGCTAAGATGAATTCACAATGTATTTGATGAAACATTTCCAGTTGTGCTTGTAGTTTCTCCACGCTAAGTGCACACCAATGTCAGGGTGCAGTAGGTCAATATACACGGGTCTGCACGACGTAATCCCTCGTTGAGCAGATCGGTGTGTTGGCCTACGTGTACTCTCTCTATTGGAGTGCACTTATTTTCAAGTACAGGGCCGCTCATATGCAAGAGAAGACAAGGAGCATGGAGGATCAAGGAGCAGCTCCTAGGTGGAAGACGAAAAATCGTCCAAGGCAAATTCGACGAGAATCACCAAGTGATTCTCGCCGAATCGGCGAGAATCACTTGGTGATTCTCGCCGAATCGGCGAGAATCACTTGGTGATTCTCGCCGAATCGACGAGAATCATCAATGATTCTCGCCGACTCCTTCTGGCCATCTCAATATGGTGCCAAGTAAGATTCGGCGAGAATCGCTTGTAATTCCCGCCGAACCAATGGTCATGCAGCCCATGAATACAAGTTGAATTCGTTGAGAATCGACAAGTAATTCGACGAGAATCACAATCGATTCTCGACGAATCGTCGAGAATCACTTGATGATTCTCGCCGATTCGTCGAGAATCGTCTGCGATTCTCGCCGATTTTTCCTTGGCGTTTTCTCAGTTAATTTCCTGAACCGGATTCTGTCTCAGCTAATTTCCTGAACCGGATTCTGCCGCTGTTTAATATCTGGACCGGGACTTGGGGGCTACCTCTGTGGGTCCCTCAAACGGTCATATTTGAGAATCCTACAGTATTTATACACAGGTATTTTTTGAACAGGAAATCGACGCAGAAAGAGGCCGAGCACGTAACCCTAAATCCGCGAACTCGCTCCGCTCCGCCGCCGCCGCTCGCATCAAGTGGTCGCCGCTGCTGATCGCTCTTCTTCCCGATCTCCGGTGACAGAAGCTTAGCAAGGCTTGTGTCTCACGCGTCTATCCGGAGATCTCTTGTCTCTCGATTCGTTGACCGGGAAAAACTCCCCCGTCCGAATCGATCGAGACGACTGATCCTAGAGTGACCGTTGGTAGACCTAGCTTGCTTCGCTACGAAGTTTAGATCTCCAAGTTCTGCAGCCACTCTTCATCGTAGCCGCCGATCCCGAAGCTAGCCGCCGCTCGTGTGCCGCCGCCGGTTCCGGGGAGATCTTCTCCAAGAGAGACCAAGGTCGTAGACTCTTCATCGACTTCAAGAGCACGTCGTCGAAAAAAGAGGAACACCGGAGTCTCCAAAAGAAGTTTGTATCACGTGTACATTCTACATTTTCATTTCGTTGTAAAGGAACTTTTGTTCCGAGTTGTAAGGGTTGGGTGCAACCCGCTTTGTGGGAGTGTTGACTCTCACGTGTGGAAGGGCTCCTTCCGTTAGTGAAGGGATTGGATTTCAATCCCGTTGGTGAAGTGACCGAGTCGTCCCTTGTTGGGGAGATAGGTCGAAGGGGGAAAGTGGATGTACCCAAGTCGGGGAACCACTATAAATTTGTTGTGTTTTCTGTGTGCTGTGTTTGTTGTTTTTATTGTGCAGGTACATATGTAATTTCGCAAAAGAACCACACGTCACCTATCCCCCCCCATAGGTGCACATAGCCGACACTAGGTGGACTTTCAAGTGGTATCAGAGCGAGGTTACTCAACAAAAAGGCTAACACCTTGAGGTGAATCCTGCCACCAGTGTCAGAAGCATGGATCTGGATTATGACGTATTGCCACTCAAACTCCCGGCATGCACGAAGGATTATTATCCTATCTGGAGGATGAGAGTGTTATTTCACCTGGATGCCATCGATCCTCGAGCATCCCTCATCCTGGAAGAGGGTCCATTTATCCCTATGAAGACCACCGACTCGGGGACCCAAGTGCCCATGTGCATCCCTGAGATGACAGAGATGGAACTCTCATTTTTCCAACTGGACCAGAGGATTCGACAAATTATTATGGATGTCTGGTCTGGAGCCTCTCGCTCCAGGTTGAAAAAATGTAAAACGGCTAAATCTCTATGGATGATGATCTCAGAGCTGATGGGGGGGTCAGAGGAAGCTGAAATTTGCTGCCAATCTGAGGATGAAGCATATGTGGGGGTAATCACTTCTGAAGATGAATGCAAGGATCCTTCGGATTGCATCAGAGCTCCAGTATCCTTGTCAGAGACTGAAGAAGATAGTGAGGAAAGCAGCTCCGACGAGGAAGAACCATTGGTCACTGATTCTAATGACAATAACCCAGATGCGCAGGTATCATCTTCATCCTGTCCCACATCTTTTGACTTCTCTGAAGACAGAAACTGCTCTCCTCCAGAAAATACTGATTCCCTGAAGAGAGCCCTTCAGGAAAGCAATCTACTTGCTGAGGAGCAAGCTCGAGAGATTGCTCAACTGAAGATCTTGTTGGTTCTCCAATTGGCGTCCAACAAGGTCAAGGACTCTAAGATCTCAGCTCTAGAGAATAGTCTAGAAAATGAGAAACGTATAGTATCCAACTTCTCCAAAGTTGATGCTATAAAGAGAAAACAAGAAACCGGGTGGATCTCCCGGATTATCCAGGGATGGAGAAATGGGGAAACGGTGTTCCGACCTCCCACTCCAAGCGGGAAGGCAACTCATCATGCCTTCAGGTATGACCACAGGAATAATCGTGGTCACTGTAAGGGTGAGTTGTCCCCATGTGGAAATGTCCATAGTGCAAGAGGCATCATGGCCACCCATGAAGAAATACCTAAGGCTCAGTCTGAGCCCTTTGTATTCACGGCCACTGCCACAACAAAGTGTGGATCTGCAGGTCCTGGTTCACAGAAGAATTCTCTCCATTCAAGGACACGGGATAGGGAGAATAGAAGTCATGATGTCAGGCGTCATGGAGCCTCAGCAAGGAAGATGCCTGAAAGAATGGCACCACCTTCTCGGCCTCATAACGCTCACATCATGCATTCATTCCACCCTTCATCATGCCTCGATGGAAGAGGAATTTGTGCAACAAGAACATGCCCTATCCCTTTGAGACCTAGGACCGTGACTACATCAGTCACTAGATCAGGTCAAAAACGGCGATACAACATTCACTCTTGTTGGTGCTGCGGCAAAGTGGGACACTTTGCCATTGACTGTTGGCACAACCTCTCTGTGCCCACAGCAAGGGCTTCTCCACATTATAGGGACAGAGGCAGTCTTCCTGACAGGTTTTCTCAAGGAAGGCAGTTGCGTGTTCATGCTAATAGAAACCTAGGACCCAATATGATTTGGGTTCCTAAGGTTAAGTAATTCTGTTTTGCAGGGTAGTCTAGGTCCCCGTGAATACTTGGGAACTAGACAGTACGTGGCTCAAGGCTAGCTTGGAACATGCGTCTGCAATAACAGACGTGCTACCTGTTGAGCATAATCACTTTAAGCTACTGATATGTACTACCTGTGGGACTAAGACGATGACTCTCCATATCCCAGGTAATTTTGATCAGTTCAAGGACTTGTGTCATGATGCATCCTCATTCAAAGTAAATGTATATATATTGTTATCCCTGTGTATAAGTATACTTATGCTCATCATATATGTGTGCACCTTTAAGGAGAGATTACCTCGAGGCATGCAAATCATTACACATCAATAAAAGGTTAACCAAGATATGTCATTGCGAATTTCGACAAATCACAATTGACATCAAAAAGTGTCTGGAGAACCGTCGTTCAAATCCAAATAGATTGTCGTTATAATAAATATGTATTCATTAATCTTGTGTTAACTTGACACTCGAAGAATTTGAAAATTGTGCAATGCTTCCCAAAGTTTCAAGACAAACATCAATATATATATTCCAAATCCCGCCGACCCATTTTAAATCTCGCCGATTCGACAAACGGTATTAGAAACCAAATTAGACAAATCTCGCCGAATCCCGTCCAAGAAACTCGCAGACCGCTCGGCTTTCCCCGAATCCCGACGACCCCTATAAATCCCGCCGAAAGAATCTCCGCCTGTTCACCTTCCTCACGACTCGCGCAGGAGACCGCTGGACGACCCTCGCCTTCCTCGCGCAAGTGCACTTCCGCGAACTCGCCGACACCCGCAGCCCTCCGACGCTCTCGTCGACGCCGTCGAATCGCTTCTGTGCGTGATCTTCTTCTCCCGAAGCTCACCAACTCCCGAAGCTCCCGTGAGATTCTAACTAGGTCACATCCCACGGGATACTCTTCCCTCCACCGAAGCTCTTCCCGAAGCTCACCAACTCTCTTCCACCGAAGCCCTTAGGTAACCTCCTCCTCACTGGCTCCAAGGCCGAACCCCATGTGATGCCTTCTTTTTTGAATGTACACTAATGCTTGGAGTCGGGCTTCTTTCTAGATCCTCAATGGCCCCAAGGACGACCGCAGGTTTGATTTCTGGTTGCGAACTGGTTCGCACTGGTTTTTCTCATGCCTCGGACGAGTTCCGGAACATCGTTCTCATGCTGGAAGAAGCCGGGCTAACCTTCATATTGGAGCATCCTTGCAAAGTCTTAGATAAAGAAGTGCTGGAGTTCTTTTCTACAGCAAGGCTTCGAAACCGAGACTCCATCATCAAGAGCAAGGTGGCGGGGACTAAGGTCAAGATGTCTGCCGGTAAGCTAACTCGCTACCTACAGCTCTCAAGTGCGGAGCAGGAAGACTATTTGGAGGACGAGGACAAAGCCAGAACCCTCCTGTTCTGCGGTCTACCCAGAGGCACACGATCAGTAAAACGAAAAGAGATGAATGAAGAAGGGAAGCTCCTATCCGACATCATAGGAAAAGTACTCATCTGTAAGCCAGGCTCCCATGATCATATCTCCGGAGATATGTTCAAAATTCTCATAGCCGTGGTCTGCAGAAAGAGGTTCAACTGGGGAGAGTTGATGTTTCAAAAGATCAAGGACACTCTGGGCACTCCGAGCTTCGGCCGCATCATCAGTCTATATCTCAACCAGCTCAACGGAGATAAATTCGACATGAGCAAAGGAGTTCCTCTACATTACTTGAAAAAGATGGATGCTACTGTATTTGATCGATGGGAGCGGCGCATCGGGCAGCCGGCTGTGGAAGAGCAAGAGGAAGTATCTCCAGCATCCTCCCCCCGTGAAATTCCTGATACCCTGACTGCAGGAATCGAGGGGGAGACTCTACCCTCTCAGATGGATATAATATCTGACATCGCCCAGGTGGCCAGGGATGCGGTGGCCGAAGTTAATGCAGAAAGTGAACCTGGGTTGGAGGATGAGGAGGTCCTGAATAGACACACTCTCGGAACTGAAGCTGAAACACTAGACTCTGCTGATCAAGAAGTGGAAGAAGATGCTGATATGGATGAGTTTTTGGATGAGGACGGAGAGGACGAGGTCAGTGAGGGCCATGAAGTGGTTGAATCTCCAGATACTGATGAACCTCCTACTGATAAGTCTGCACCAGTGGAGGGGGAGGTAAATGAGGCCACCAACATTCCTCCCATAGAGGCTGTGATTGTATCCAGCTCTACTGATGCTTCTGCGGCCGAGCCAGAACAAGGCCAAGAAGTGCCTCCAGGTATTCCACTACGAGATGACCTAGCCATTCACACTGTACATATAATTCAGGGCATCGTGAATGAGCTTAAAACCTCTTTTGATAAAGCTCAGAAAACAATGCTGCAAGAGATTAAGACTTCTGAAGATCTCATGCTGAAGAATATGGTGGCAATCAACCACAAACTGGATATGATGGAGAAGAAGTTTGAAGAAAAGTATACTGCGGCCGGCGAAGCTGTCACACTGTTAATGGCCGGCTTGAAAAAGACTACTGATACTCTGGCTGTTGTCAATCAGAACGCACACGTTGTGGCCAACAATATTCAGAAATTTGATGGCAACATGGTCACTTTAAATGCAAATCAGCAGGCCCTAGTCACTGAATTCAGCAAGACAACTAAGCACATTGATGACTCCTTGCACTCATATGCCAATTGCATAGCTGAAGAAGCCAAAAAGGGGGAGAAGGAGTATATCGCTAAGATGGCTGAGCTCCAGAAAAGCATGGATGCAAACTTTGTGAAATCAAGCAACTACGTCTATGAGAGTTGCTGGTGGATGCTACAACAGGCACTGAGCACGTTAGGAGTCGTCCTACCTGACCAACCTGCCGGTGCTCAGGCTCCTGAGACTTCTACGGCTGCCGAGGAAGTACATATTGCTGAGAATGTAAGTACAAGTGCTGCTGATATTTTCACTGATGAAGCTGACGCTAGGGCCATCTCCAAATCTAAGCTGAGAAGCATGTTTGACCAGGAGGCCTTAGCTAAAGCAAGGGGAAAGAGGAAAATTCAGGAAGGGACATCAAAGGAGACACCAACTCAAAAGAGGATCAGACTAAGTGAGGAGGAGGTAAGAAACGAAAGGTGGAGCCCAGTCTCAAGGAACATCATCCTAGACACCTTCCGGCTGCAAGAAAGAGGAGAGATAAATCGAAATGAAGCATATAGCCAGTATGAATGGGAGACACACAAAGCATTTGAAGCGAAACGCAACATTTTCTTCAGAAACAACAAGGATCCAGACAAAGTTGCTCCTCCTAGGTACTACCCAAAGCCCAAGGAATACATGGAAAGGCAGAGCAAAAAGTACTTGGCGCAAACTCTTAAGGGTGACGGAGCTAAGGACAAATAGTCATTATATTATAGCTGGTCACGGTGTATTAAGAACATTTAACAATTATTACTGTCGTGTGAACAATTCTGACGTTCATGTGAATATATTTCTCTTGGTATATATATATATACTTGAATGTGTGAATGACTCAAGTCCTGTTCTGATTGCATATATTCCCTTGTGTCGCATATTTAATCTTTAAATGCTATTATTATTATTTGATAGGTGTTATTCATCTTAGCTAGTAGGGTTTTGGCTTCGTCAAATAGGGGGAGATTGTTGGGTATTGCATCCACGATTACCTAGATTTGAGGAAGCCCCCTGTCAAGCTAAGATGAATTCACAATGTATTTGATGAAACATTTCCAGTTGTGCTTGTAGTTTCTCCACGCTAAGTGCACACCAATGTCAGGGTGCAGTAGGTCAATATACACGGGTCTGCACGACGTAATCCCTCGTTGAGCAGATCGGTGTGTTGGCCTACGTGTACTCTCTCTATTGGAGTGCACTTATTTTCAAGTACAGGGCCGCTCATATGCAAGAGAAGACAAGGAGCATGGAGGATCAAGGAGCAGCTCCTAGGTGGAAGACGAAAAATCGTCCAAGGCAAATTCGACGAGAATCACCAAGTGATTCTCGCCGAATCGGCGAGAATCACTTGGTGATTCTCGCCGAATCGACGAGAATCATCAATGATTCTCGCCGACTCCTTCTGGCCATCTCAATATGGTGCCAAGTAAGATTCGGCGAGAATCGCTTGTAATTCCCGCCGAACCAATGGTCATGCAGCCCATGAATACAAGTTGAATTCGTTGAGAATCGACAAGTAATTCGACGAGAATCACAATCGATTCTCGACGAATCGTCGAGAATCACTTGATGATTCTCGCCGATTCGTCGAGAATCGTCTGCGATTCTCGCCGATTTTTCCTTGGCGTTTTCTCAGTTAATTTCCTGAACCGGATTCTGTCTCAGCTAATTTCCTGAACCGGATTCTGCCGCTGTTTAATATCTGGACCGGGACTTGGGGGCTACCTCTGTGGGTCCCTCAAACGGTCATATTTGAGAATCCTACAGTATTTATACACAGGTATTTTTTGAACAGGAAATCGACGCAGAAAGAGGCCGAGCACGTAACCCTAAATCCGCGAACTCGCTCCGCTCCGCCGCCGCCGCTCGCATCAAGTGGTCGCCGCTGCTGATCGCTCTTCTTCCCGATCTCCGGTGACAGAAGCTTAGCAAGGCTTGTGTCTCACGCGTCTATCCGGAGATCTCTTGTCTCTCGATTCGTTGACCGGGAAAAACTCCCCCGTCCGAATCGATCGAGACGACTGATCCTAGAGTGACCGTTGGTAGACCTAGCTTGCTTCGCTACGAAGTTTAGATCTCCAAGTTCTGCAGCCACTCTTCATCGTAGCCGCCGATCCCGAAGCTAGCCGCCGCTCGTGTGCCGCCGCCGGTTCCGGGGAGATCTTCTCCAAGAGAGACCAAGGTCGTAGACTCTTCATCGACTTCAAGAGCACGTCGTCGAAAAAAGAGGAACACCGGAGTCTCCAAAAGAAGTTTGTATCACGTGTACATTCTACATTTTCATTTTGTTGTAAAGGAACTTTTGTTCCGAGTTGTAAGGGTTGGGTGCAACCCGCTTTGTGGGAGTGTTGACTCTCACGTGTGGAAGGGCTCCTTCCGTTAGTGAAGGGATTGGATTTCAATCCCGTTGGTGAAGTGACCGAGTCGTCCCTTGTTGGGGAGATAGGTCGAAGGGGGAAAGTGGATGTACCCAAGTCGGGGAACCACTATAAATTTGCTGTGTTTTCTGTGTGCTGTGTTTGTTGTTTTTATTGTGCAGGTACATATGTAATTTCGCAAAAGAACCACACGTCACCTATCCCCCCCCCATAGGTGCACATAGCCGACACTAGGTGGACTTTCACTGTAGACCCAACCAAGATCTCTGTCGTGATGGAATGGGAGAGACCGTCTACACCTAAGGAGATTAGGAGCATCTTAGGCCTGGCTTGGTATTATAGAAGATTCGTGGAAGGATTTTCGGTGTTGTCTGCTCCTCTAACTAGACTTACTCAGAAGAATACTGCATTCATTTGGAGTAATAAGTGTGAAGAGGCTTTCCAAGAGTTGAAGAAGAGACTGTGTACTTCCCCAATTTTAACCTTACCTACTGAAGGAGTTGAGTATGCTGTGTATATTGATGCATCACACATCGGACATGGTTGTGTTTTAATGCAAGATGGTAAGGTGATGGCGTATGGATCGAGGCAACTTAAGATTCACGAGAGAAACTATCCTACGAACGATTTGTAGTTTGCTGCCGTAATTTATGCGCTGAAGCTGTGGCGACACTTATTGTATGGCCTGCTGTGTAAGATCTATATGGACCATAAGAGTTTGAAGTACATCTTCACTCAGAAGGAACTAAATCTGCGCCAGCGTCGGTGGTTAGAATATGCGGCGGATTATGAAGTGGAAATTCTTTATCATCCAGGAAAGGCTAATGTAGTAGCCGATGCTTTGAGTAGAAAGACCGCTAAAATTTTTAATCTATCGATACAGTCCTTGATAGAAGAATTCTTGTTGATGGATATTGAGGTTGGGAGTCGTACTGGGCCGGCTAGTTTCGAAGCGGAAGAACCCTCTTGGATTTCCATTACTCGAGCACACCAGATGGATGATCCTGATTTGTTGCACCTCCGGAATAGAACTGTGAAGGGAGAGCTATCAGATTTCTCCTTGGATGAGTTGGATACCTTGAGGTATCGGGGTAGATTTTGCGTCCTCGCCTTTGGCGATATTCGAGCTAAGATCTGTGCTGAAGCTCATGGTTCCAGTGTAGCCTACCACCCTGGTTCCACTAAGATGTATAAAGATCTAAAGAAAATTGTTTGGTGGTCAGGGATGAAGAATGACATCGCAAAGTTTGTATCGGAATGTTATACATGTCAGCGTGTGAATGCTGATCATAGAAGGCCTGGTGGTAAATTGACACCGCTTGACATTCCAAGTTGGAAATGGGAGAGTATTTTAATGGATTTTATCGCCGCTCTACCAAAATCTCCCCGTGGGCACGACTCTGTTTGGGTGATAGTCGACAGATTGACAAAGTGTGCTGACTTTGTTCCGTTTAAGATTGGGTATTCGATGAAGAAGATAACTGAGCTATATCTTGAAGAGGTCATCAGGTTACATGGAGTGCCTGTTAGCATTGTATCAGATCGGGACTCCAGATTTACTTCTCGCTTTTAGAAGAGTTTACAAGAGGGGTTGGGTACCGATTTGAGGTATTCAACCGCCTATAATCCGCAGACGAATGGTCAGACGGAAAGGGTAAATCAGATCGTAGAAGACATGATCAGATGTTATATTTTGGATCATGATTATGCTTGGGATGAGCGTCTCAGACTCATGGAGTTTGCATATAATAATAGTTATCAAGAGAGTCTGCAGATGACCTCGTTTGAGGCCTTGTATGAGAGGCATTGTTGAACTCCTTTGTTTTGGGCTGAAGTTGGTGAGAGGCCGTTGCTAGGTCCGGATGCCCTTGAAGAGATGAATTGTGCTGTGACTCATATTCGGAAAAAGCTCCGAGTGGCTCAAGAGCGCTATGAGAAGTATGCTAATCAGCGAAGGGTCGATTTGGAGTTTGCCGTTGGAGACTTGGTTTTTCTGAAGGTTTCTCCGATGTCTGTCGTTAAAAGGTTTGGAAGGAACCACAAGTTAGACCCCCGGTACGTGAGACCTTTTCAGATTCTGGAATGCGTCGGAGTTTCAGCGTATAGGCTGGAATTGCCTGCTACCTTCCCTAGTGTCCATGATGTGTTCCATGTGAGCCAGTTGCGGAAGTGTGTTCATAGTGGTCGTCAGGTCCTCGACTCGTTGCCTCAGATTCAGCCCAACCTTACGTATGTGGAAGAACCTATTCGTATTCTGGATTCTCAAGAGCGTATGTTGCGAAGAAAGACCATCCCTATGGTAAAGATTCTTTGGAGAAATCAAGACGTCGAGAGCGCGACGTGAGAATTGGAATCAGCAATGAGAGAATCTCATCCGCACCACTTCTCTTAGTTTCAGGTATGTCATTATGTTTTCAGTTATGTTTGATTTTATCGTTTTGATTTGGTTTTGGAGTTGTGTTAAGTTTCAGGACGAAACTTCTTTTTAGGGGAAGTGACTGTAACGCCCCCGATTTTTCGATGATTTTATTTGAATTGGCAACGTCATATTTATGACGTCGTGACGTTACTTTTAACATCTAGTTGACGGCGCAATGCTGTTAAGGCATTTTCGCATCCGTGCGGTCGAGCCGGCCGAATTCTTGTTGTAATGGGAAAATTTTGTATTTGGAATTTAAGTTATGTAATTTTGGACTTGCTCGTCATGTTTCGTCGCAATCCGAGCATTTTTGGAGTCTCGGCATTCGATTGAAGTTTTGGATTGTTTATGATCGACGTATACTTTGAAGATTAATATCTCGGGAATGGCTCGTCGGATTTTAGTTTTGACTTCGCCGTTGTGTTCGTAGCATCAGTATTCGCCTATGACGTGTGTTTCGTTTAATTCGGCGCGCGTTTGGGCCTTCGTTTTGATTTCGTATTTCCTTGTTCAAAAATATATAAAAATAATTATTTTAATATTATGTTACTATTCAAAAATGTACTTTACTATTCATATATAAAGTTTAATTCTTTGGATATATATGTAAAAAAAACACTGTTCACGCAAATATTTCTTCAGGCACACCGGTGATTCTTAGCCCTTACTCGAGTGAAATTTCTTCAGGTACACGAGTGATTCTTCATCTTTACTCGAGTGAATTTATGGACCTACTCGAGTGAATTTTATGGACCTACTCGAGTGAATTTATGGACCTACTCGAGTGATTTTTTGGACCTACTCGAGTGACTATTTTCCTACTCAAGTTATTCTGGTCAGTCGGCGTTTGGACGCTATTTGCATGGTCAAAATTATGCCGTATGGAAAAATGGTCAACATTAAATTTGTTCTTCTCGACGAGATCCACAACGTTCATGTTGGACAATTTTCGATTTGAAGCCATCTTAGACCTCTATTATCGATTTTCCCGAAACTGCTCATAAATAGTCCGTTCGATTGATTCTCTCGAGTTCTATGTCTACTATCTCGAGTATACCTGATCCACTCGAGTTCTTTGCCTATTATCACGAGTCCCTATGTCTATCTCGAGTTCCCAAAGTCTCCATCTCGAGTAAGCCACTCCAACTCGAGTAAACCCCTCCATCTCGAGTAAACCTATTTCCTCTCGAACAGTCTGTACAGTCTGAGTTCGAGCACCGTTTTGAGGGTCAAAACGGTGTCGTAGAAAAACATGATCAACATGTAATTTGTTCGTCTCGACGAGATCTACAACTTTTAGGTCGGACACTTTTTGATTTGGAGTCATCCTAGAGCTCTATGATTGGTTCCCGCGAAACCGCTCGTAATAACCCGTTTTTGACAAAAACATTTTTTATAAACATATATATATATATATATATATATATATATATATATATATATATATATATATATATATATATATATATTCTTGGACTTAGGTTTTAGAACCAAACTTCATTTTCTCCGTTATTTTTTCTCCCAAACCAGAGCAGCGAGCGAGAGAGAGATTTTCTTTTTCGTGAATCTTCCGGTGGCCGGCGACGGTACTCTGGTGCTCGAAATCTTCAACCAAAAATAGATCCGGAAAGCTCTCGCCGAGAGCTACTTTATCGTGGTAAATTTTTCCCCGTTCCTTGAGTTTTCTTGTTAGGGTTTTTCGGCCCTAACCTCTTTTTCGGCCGTTATTCTTCAGATTTCAACTCCTCTCGCATCTTTTTGCCCCGATCTACGACGTGGAGTGATTCGGAGGACTTTTTCGGTAAAACCAAGGCAAGTGGTGGTTTTCCCTCATTTCTCCTTGTCCGATTTGATGGTAACGACTATGTTTTCATGTTATTTAAAATTTTCTGCGCTTGTTCTTCCAAATTATTGTTATGATTAACCGTTGCAATGATCACATGATGTTGTAAGGTTTTGGTCATGGTAACTCGATCTTGTCTGGTTATGTTTAATCGTTCTTGATGTGTCTTAATGATGGCTTTACATGTCTTAGCTTTCGTTATTGAACGTATTAGAATTTATCTAGGATTGTGCATCGTTCCTAAGGGTTGATCAACCATGTCTTGAATCTAGTAATGTCAAGTAGAATCTGACGCGCCAAATCTCGAGATATATGTGGTTGTTTTCTTGTGGGTTTCCTTGATTGCGGGAGTTAGTGGACGAAACCACCTCCCAATGTTTGATGCCTTTATTAGTACCTTGTGGAAGTCTACCAGGTTTTTTTGGGCGTTTGCGGTGTATGATGGAAATTATGAGACTCACTCGCAGTTAGACGGATATTATATTCGTGAGCGTGTGTCCAGTTGAGTGACCACCTCGCCCGTGTTTTTGGGTAGAGTCTACCACAGGTGCCTAATAAAAGCATCATACCTTTTTCCTTATGATTTATTCATGTTGTCACCTCATAGCCTTGTTCATCTGGTGTACTCTTGTTCTACGTGACGAATCACGTATGAGTTCTTTTCCGGTTGATGCCTTGTTTCTTTTTGTACTTTACTTCAGTACTTTTGGTCTCGGGTTGGTACCCCTTTTGACCTTTATTTATTTTGGCTTATTTCTTTTTCTGCCATTATTTGTACCTCCTTGCTGAGGTGTTCTGTCTTTGGAATGGCTCAGGTTCAGAGCAGTAGCAGATAGCAGAGCTAGTTTTTGGAGTTTCTGGGCGGCAGTGTTGGCTGTGGTTGTTACCTCATCTCAGCGAGGTAGATTGTGATTTATTTAGTTACTGGTTCAGACTTACTTTTCTGTTAGTAGATTCGTGTCAGTTTATTGGCGCCCACAGAATTGTTATTTTTAGATACTTGCTAGCTGCTTAATTTTTTATATGATAATGTGGACTACTTGCTCTCTGGGAGGATTTATGCTAGGAACACATGTTAGGTATTTTCAACTATAAAATCTATTACTACTACTTCATGCACTGCATAATTTAAAAACTGTGACTTATTATATTTAGCGACCGTAAAAGCTATCATTGCTACTATTATAAATTTAGTGTCTTGCACAACATGAGTCGTCCGTGGGGACGTTTATACTCATGTAGGATGTTGAAGTCAATCTAAATAAGTATTTTTCTGCAGCGTATAATTATATTTTGATTCGTGGACTAGATGAGCCACTAAGCCGAGGGACACGACTATCTACTGCACTTAAACTGATTTTTCCCTTAAAATAACTTAAAGAATCTTTCTTCATGATTAAGTAGGTATCTGCCTGAGCATCCGCAGTTATCCCCTGCTGACGTGGCATCATGATGCGCATTTTCCCTTACTCTGATAAGTTATTATATGCGGTGAAAATGCGGGTTGTGACACCAAGGCTGAAATGAGAATTTTTCTTGGATATTCCCAAGTAATCAAGGCTTATAGGGTTTATAATAAATCAACTATGAAAATAGAGGAATCTATTCATGTTTCATTTAATGAAACTAACATGTTTTATAAGGACAAAGAAATTTCTACCAATAACACTTTGTAGGTACCTCACTTGTGTGAGAAATTGGATGATCTAAACCTCCCCCAAGAGGCTCCATCACATCCTTCTCGACAAGTTGAAGAAGAGAGTGAAGAAGAAGGTTTGGAAGTGGCTGAACTTCCTCCAACAGCTATTTTAATTCCACAAGAGAAATTAACTCCCCAAGCTGTTGCTCAACCAACTCCTCCTACTGAATTTGTCACACTTAGAGAACACTCTGTATCTCAAGAGATTGGAGACATTTCAGTTGGTGTGCAGACTAGACATCAAATCCACTAGGACATGATGCATTCCTTGTCACAACCCGCATTTTCTCTGAATTTAAGAAGTATTAGAGTATGAGAAAACACGCATCGTGATGTCGCGTCGAGCAGGGGATAACTATCGACGCTTAGGCGAACACCATCAATCTAGACTATGAAAATTCATAAGTTTAATGATTAGAAAAATCAATTATATTTTAAAGGTCGTATCCCTCGGCTCAGTGGATCATCTAGTCCATAGTTTAAAAACTATACTTATATGCAGCGGAAAATACTTTATTTATATTTGACATCCTACGAGAGTGCATAAGTGTCCCCCAGAGGACAACTTATACTATGCATACCCTACATTTAATTTATACTATATATATGAAAACGATCTTTTTACGTTGTTTGGAAAGTAGTATACGGGTTTTATAAACATGCTGATCATGAGATATACTTATAATAGTGTTTTCATAGGTTTTAAAGTAACTAGCAAGCTAGCATAAAACATCCCTAGAGCAAGTAGACTATCTCCAGAAAAGGTAGCAGCAAAAGATAACATATCTAGTATAAAAGGTAAAACTACCAGAGGGCGCCAAGAACCTGACATGAACCCTTTGGCAAACATGTATGTCTGTAAGAAGGTAAACAATAAAACTACCTCACTAGCCAAGGCAAAAAGGATCTCTAAAGTCCAAGAGATCACCAACAACACCACAGCAACTCAGCCACTTGACCGGCCAATATCCAGAACCTGAGGCATTCAAAAGAAATAATACCTCAGCAAACAAAAACTATAGGAAAGTGTTAATTTAAAAGATAAGCAAAAAGAGTAAACATTACAGTAACAAACAACACCGTCCAAGGTAAGACGAAAGATAAAAATTGCACCAAGTGCGAGGAAACAGCAACAACCCTGCTAAAATCCTGCAGAGGCTACAAGGCTACTATATGCCTCCAAAACGTTGTAATCCACTAAGGAAGAAACGTCTAACATCCTAAATTGTGAGAGATGGCAGTAGCAAAAACAACGCGAATCCGGGTTGGAGGCAAACTCAGTCGCCCAACAACCATTTCCAAGAACAAAGCTCAAGGGTCTACATGTGAAAGCACTAGGGACTTCCCACCCCCTTGCCCAGCCCGTACCTGGAACAAGATAAAAAGTGTGGCCACGGCTAAATCACACAACAGCACCCCTATTTAGAGCTTCAAACCACCACTACTAACCACAACCCACGATTCGGCCTTCGGAAAGATATAGCCGACAAGGAACCTTAAAAAAATAAAGGAAATCACTCGGGAGAGAAAAATAAAGGTAAGGGGAAAGCGTTGAGATGGCTCAACACGGGGTTGAGTGAGCAGCTCTCACTCAATGCCCGACAAGATCTGGCGTTGAGTGAGCATCACTCTCTCAATGCCAGACAAACTCTGGCGTCGAGTGAGCAACACTCTCTCAATGCCAGACACATAGTCGCTACTCACCGAAGGCTGGTGTTGAGTGGACTTGGTCCACTCAACGCTAAAATTGCCAGCTGACCGAAAGGATTGGCTGCGGCGTTGAGTGAGTCCACCTCACTCAACGCCTAAACAGCCATGGCGTTGAGTGAGGTCGACTCACTCAACGCCAAAAAAATACTTAGCCACAAACGGAATAACAAAAAAGCTATGGCTTTGAGTGTGTGCACCACACTCAACGCCACACCCGAACAGTCCAGGCGTTGAGTGTGTGCACCACACTCAACGCCGAGCCTTAATTCTTCTCCAACATGATTCCAGCAAGTTTATTACTGTAGTAATATTATCCTAACAGCTAATCACATTTCTAGAGTTATAATGAGGACTTAGTAAAATTTTCGAGGTAAAGATTCTAACTCCTACCCGGCTACAGCTACGATACAGGAAAAAAAATGCTAACCTAACTCTTACTTCCTTCCTCAGCCCGAGAGCAAATAAGCTACAATAATAAGGAAAAAAAGAAAATGGCGGGGGGACTAGCATGGCTGTTAACGAAAAAATTCTGTACAGGAAATCTAGCGAGAAGCCTAACCCGCACTTCATTCTCTACATACACCCAGCCCGAGAGTAAGGAACTCATCTACTAACAGTTGGATGGAATAAATAATTAAGAGACCGGGCTGCTATGAGTAAGACTTGAATAGGAAATTCATAACAGGATGGTTAAACACAGACTAAAGCAGAGAAATAAACACTCAGTTTCTATCCTAGGGCTAACAGGGCAATTAAGAAGACAGGAAAACTACATGGCAAGGGCAAGAATACCACTTGCCTTAATTTCCAGTGATTTATCTTGCACAACCCTTCCTCTCTCTCTCGGCTCCAGCCGCAACAGCACCTAAACTAGAATTATATAGTTTTAATGGCAGAAAAGGATCAAACCAAAAATTCTGAGACCCCTAGAAACACCACAAAAATTGAATCTCTTACCGTAGGAATGAAGGTCTAGGAGAGAGCAATCCAAATCCGCTTTTGGAATCGAATTCTGTCCACTAACACTCCCAAAATCGGCGTCCGAAGGTAGCTGATCCGGCGGTTTCTCTGTCACTTTCCGCGAACAGGCGCAGGTCGGTTTTCAATGGGTTTTCGGGAAGATGAAGAGCAGCGGTTTCTAAATTCCTATTCTAATCCTATTTATATAGCACCCGCTTAACTCTAACTTAACTATTAATTAAGTAATAATATTATAATATGTATATATATAGATCGTAACCGCCATGCACCCGCCACCTTCCTAACATAATAATTAATATAATACCTAATAAATAGTATCGTTTCACATAAAGTACAAAACAACGCGAAAACTGAACGACCTCCATCTCTTCTCTTGGTGCTCTCCTTGCTGCCTCCTCTGTCCCTTCTTCTTCTAGGGGCCTGGTTCCAGTATCCACTAAAATCAGGCAGGGGGTGATGCTCAATGGAGAAGCAGTTCCAGCTCCAGTAGCAGCAACATCAGTAGAAATTTTGCAGATAATTGAGCCTGCATATGCAGAGACAGATGTATAAATGCTTACAGAGGCTGAGACAGTGGCAGTTGATATGTTGTTTACAGTTGATATATTGTGTACAGTTGATATGTTGTGTACTGTTGGTGATTGTATTATCAATCCCACAGTGGATTTATTTCAGTTATTAAATTCTTTTGATACAGTTCATCTGAATCATCTTCCAGAAGTCTGCTCAAAGCCTTCTAGGGCTATAGTCCCCTATACTTCTCCAATAAGTCTTGTAGTTGCTAAGCAACTCAAGGATAGTTTTGCAGCTCCAGTGTTCACAGAAGAACATATGATTAAGAATCTTCTTGAACCAGTATCAACCTCTAAGGCAATTTCTCCTCAAAAATCTATCTCCCCTCCTACCTATAAGATGGATGATAGTCCTTTACCAGACTTGGATGATATTATCCTTGCTGACATAGAAGAAGAGAATAAATCAATTTCTGAAACTATTGTTGCTCCACCAGAAGTAACATAACTTCCAGTACAGCCTCAGGCTGAGAAACAAATTTCCAAATATATTTTGAAAGCACTTGATGACTTATATGATAATCCTCAAGGATCATCTGATGATGAAAATGATGATGAAGATTCTGATGAATCTGATAGTTCTAAGGCTAAGAAGAAAGCTATTAAGAAAAGGAAAGCTATTATTAAGGCTGCCCCCAAGCTAAATCCGACCCATGATACTCCATACTACATACTGTAGAATATCACTCCTTACCCAGGGATGCCCTCATGGATGTGGCTATCCAAAAATTAGCAAAAATCCAGGATGAAAAGCAGAAGGTGCTCTCCTTCTCCTCCTTATCAAGGAATTGGAGAGGTCCTCCTCCTCCTCCTCCTCTAGCTGTAGGTGCATCAGGCAATACTTCTCAAAGGTCTACTTCATATACTCAAACTTATCAAAGACAACCAGATAGATATTCTAGATCTCAATTTCATGGAAGAAGTCAGCACAGACATTCTAGTAGCAGCAGACAGTAATAACAATAATAGAAAGTATCTGAAAGTGATAAAGCTGAAAAAGATAACAGTCCAAAAAGGCCAGATTCTCCTCCAGTCCCCTTTGTGGATCCTGAACAAGATACAACTGCAAGAATGGCCAGATTTCAAGAGTTAGTTGGACTCTCCTTGATTAACAAAGCCAAAGCTGAAGGCAGTGATCCTTCTCAGTATTCTACCATGTCATCCTATAGAAAAGAAGAACTTAAAAGGTATGACAAGACTAGTAAGTTTTTCAATGTAGATGCTTATATGAATTTGCATCCAGAGGCTGTGGTTCTCAGAGCAACTTCTCTCAATATAATTGGAGCAGCTGACATGACAATGTCTAAAAGAGAAGCTGTCAATCCCAACAGAGAAATTAAATTTTGATAACCCTCTGAGCAAACTGATAAAGCTGATAAAGGAAAGGCGAAGAAGAACAAATGAATATTTTGTTTGATATTTATTCTCTGAACTTTATTTGTTTAATCTGTCACAAAGCTCTTGTCATGTACATATCTGCTAGATATTTTAAATTTTCTGCCAGATATATTATTTTTGCTTTGTGATCATTTTCCTTTGCTTTTTATTAGTGACCTCACCCAAATAGGGGGAGATTGTTGGATCCCTAGTTTAGATTTGGGCTAGGTTCACTAACTAGGTTAAGTTTGACCCACATTGTATAGCCAGGGTCAAGTGTTTGAGTCTTAGAGTTTAGGCTAAGTCATTAGATTCAACATTCATGAACCAGCCAGCAGAAGACTTCAGGAGACTCAAGAATTAGAAGAAATCAAAGTTGAAAACTATCAGATTGAAATTCTTCGAACTCAGCTCAATGATCGTCGATCGCAGATCGACGAACTCAGAGTTAATTCTCTGAGTTAAGCTCGGCGATATTCGAGCTCAGATCGATGAATTCTGGAATTCAATTTCAATAGTTTATGTTCTCTGAACTCAGCTCGACTAATACAGATTCTTAGCTCGACAAACTTGGACCGCATAATTGGCAAGTTATTCGTAGAATGCACTTCGCTGAGCGCAAGTCGATGAACAAGATTTCTCAACTCGATGAACTTGGATCTCCGGTCGACGAAATTTGTTCAGAGGTCGACGATTTCTGTCCAGTGCCAGACTTAGAGTTTTTCCCTATTTTCTGTCCTTATTTCCTATATTATTTAACAGTAATTCTCTGAGTAGTTAATATGTATATTCCCCTGAATATAGCCGTTATTGGCAGTATTGATTATGGTCTTCATCAGGGTTAATTACTTGCTTAATTTATTGGGACAGTTGGGAAACTCATTAAAGACAATATTCTCTAGCCGTATTTCATTATCCAGGCAATCAGCAATCAATGCTAGGTATTCAAAATTTCAAAGGAGAATTTGACAGAGAATATAAAAGAGATTTTCTCTTTTGAGTCGATAAGAAATATACAGAAGAAGAACACAAAACCAGAGAATACATAAAAATACTCAGAACTCTTCTTTGTACAGAAAACACTTTGTTTTCCCCTTGATCTTGTTGAATTCTGTGAAGTGAAAGTGGGTGAATGGAAGGCTTGGGAAACCTATCCGCGTGGACTACGCGGACTGGGTTGGCGGACTGCTAGGTCGGCAGGGATGTTGCAGGCGGTTTGCTCTGTGGCGGCCTGGGCGGTCTGTTCGCGCGGACTACGCGGACAGCAGCGGCGGTCTGACAGGCCAGTGTATGCTCAACAGGAGGTTGACTCCCAGGAAGTAACCGGGCGGATAGGAATGTTATCCGCGGAGTCCGGCATGAAGCGGACTGAAGAACTGGAGCTCGGCAGACCGGTTTGGTAGTTGCCTTGGTCTTGCTCTGGTGCAGCAGGAAGCCGCGGAGACCGCCGGTCAGCGCGGACAGAAACTGGAGGTCGCCCGGTATGGCGGGCTAGATCCAGTGTCCGCCAGTAAGTGCGGACTGGCCCTTGTGGCCAGCGGACTGTACTTGGTGTGATCTGAACCAAGTCCAGGATGGCTCAGTCCGGGGAGATCGCGCAGTGGAGCGCGGGCTAGTTTCTCAGTCCGCCAAGCGTAGTAGAAGTGCAGTTGCCTTGTTTGCTAGCTTGGGGAAATGCGGACTGGAGAATTGCTTGTGCAGGAGCGTGCGGACTAGAGCCGGAGTCCGCTGAGTCCGGTTTAGCCTTGTGATGAGGTTGACTCAGGAGTTGCGGACTGGAGTCTGCTGTTAGCGGACTGGATTGGAGTGTCCGCTAAGTCCGGAGGTGCCTTGGCAATGAGGCAATGGACTTGGGATATGCGGACGGAAGCCGGGTGTCCGCTGAGTCCGGCAGGTGCCTTGATGGCGAGGCTGCGGGCTCGGGTTTTGCGGGCTGATGCCTTGTCCGCAGAATGGAGGACACGGCTGTTGTGGAGTCCGGCTGTGGTGGTCCTGGCTTGGTCTCTGGCGGCAAGGCGGGCTGGATATTGGAGTCCGGCCTTGGAGAAGCTGGGGCGGACTGGCTATCTGCATAGGAGCGGCGAACTGAAATATGTGTCCGCGGACTGGCGGACACACTTGTTCTAGCTGCGGGATGTGGCAGTGATCCTATCGGCTAGGGCGGTGACCATACTCATCGTCGTGCCTATAAATAGGACCCATGTCACATCAGGAACAACGGAACCTAGACCGAAGTAAGTGAACAGTAATTGAGCTCGCGTAAGTTGCTGCGGTCTGGACTTTGGTGTCCGCGCGGATTGAGAGTTGACCCGGTTGTGCTGTGCAGGTTGTGCGGATAGTGCTGGAAAGCCAGGACTTGGCTCTGATTGCGGTCAGGGACAGTGCGGACTCTGCGGTTAAGCAACAGGCGGTAAACAGCAGGTCGCGGATAGCGACCAGGCGGTCTTCTCTTTGGCGACTTGGTTCGGGGTTCAGGAAGTCGCCTGCTTCAGGCGGACTGTTCCATTCGGTGACGCAGCTTGTGCGGTCTGGCGGCGTGCAGATCGGCGGTGAAGAGCTAAGCATTGGAATAAGGGGTGAGTCCGCGCGGCTTGGGTTGCGGTCTGGCGACCTGGCGGACTGAGCGGACTCCACAGCAGTAGGTCGGCGGCTTGTTGATTGAGTCCGCGCGGCTTGTTTTTTGTTCTTGTCTTTGTAACTGTCTCTGCTCTCCCGGTGTTGGGTTTTGGTGAAGCATGTCTCGCCATGTATGTCTCGCCTTGTAAAGAAGTTTGCTCTTGATCAATAAAGAAGCTTGTGCTGCATGTGTTGCTGGTTGTTACTGCTTTGTTGAGATAACACCTGCTAACTCCATGATCCGGGAAAACTTTCAACATTATAAGTGGGCGTATTCTCCTTCGGTTTGTTGAGTTTTCAACAGGGTATCCAAGGGGGCGTCTGCGGTTTGTTGAATTTTAACAGATCTTACTGAAGACTGAAGAAGAACAACAAACAAAGATCAAGAGTCTTCTTCAACTTCTTGTCCAGGAACATTCAAGGACAACAACATTCAATCAGTCAAAAAATTCATGGTCATCATTTCAAGACAAGGCTGAAAACCTACACCCTGAGCAAGGATCCAAGTGATTTTGGAAGGAACTTTTGACAACAACAATCCACTAGTCTTCTCTGCTGATTAGAGAAAGATAAGACACAATAACCTCTCTCACCTCCTGTATAAAGGGTTTATTAACTCCCTTCAAAAGTTTATTCTTGGTTTTTGGGCACCTAATCAAAAGCTCAAAGGGTTGTGAGATCTCTCTGGAAATAGATCTTGTGGTGACAGTCACCTGATCAAAAACCTACTAGTGGATTCCTACTAGGGTGGTAGAAGAGTGGATGTACCCAGTTTGGGGAACCACTATAAAATTCTTGTGTCTTCTGGTTGATCATTTTCTGTGTTATTCTTTCTTTGCTGTGATAGGTTAGCTTTGCTGTGATAGTTTACTTTCTTGTGATAGTTTAGTTTGTTGTGTTTGTTTAGCTTAGTTTATATTTTCTATTACTACTATTGGTATCACTTATTTTAATACTCTGATAATATTTAAAATAGCCAAAAGTTTTAATTACTCTATTCAGCCCCTCCCCCCCCTCTAGAGTAAATCAGATCTATCCCCCTCTCTTTCAAACTCCTCTGTCTGAACCACTAAATTTGACTTTAGGTCCATTTCTCACTGGAGTGTAGTCTTTTAGATGCCTCCTTGTTCCAGTCATGTGCATGGACATCCACTATCCAAGTACCATATAGGAATTTGATGGGTACTTGGACTAACCTGCAATAATAGATTTAGTTTATCTTAGGTACCCAAAAGGATTTGGATCCTTGGTTCTTGTTAGCATAAATTTGAACATTTCTCCCTACAGCAGCCCTGACAGGAAGACTCACCTTTGCCCTTGGCACACTTGGGTTGTGCCAACAGTCTATGGAAAAGTTTCCTACCTTTCCACAACACCAGCACACATAAATATTATATCTCCTCTTCTGAACAGCCATAGATGAGTGCGAACGATAAGAGTTTTTCTGTTCAGAGGGGAGTACAGCAATCCTCTTCCTTTTTCTTTCAACTAGAATTTGGCCTAAAGTTAGCCTGCCAGTAGGTTCTCTTGGTTTATTCTGATTGACAACATCATGTGTCTGCTTTGCAGCTGACATAGTGTTAATGACATCAGAAATGGACAAGTGAGGCTTACTTGCAGTCTTGATTTTAATCTCATTCTTTGATGAAGGAACTTGGGTGGAGACCACTTCCTTAATCTTGAGAGTGGGTGCTGGAGCACCAAATACAAATGGTACATGGTGGTCCATTTGGATTTCTTCATGGGGAGCCTTCAGTGTACTCAACCCCATACCCTTTCTTCTTCCAAGGCAAGTTGCATTAATGCTCTTACAAGAAGAACTTCTATTCTTCCACTGACCATACATGTGTTGGTGTTACCATTGTGATCTAAAAATAATCAAGTATGTAGCCTCACTGCCAATGTAGTATGAGCCTATCAGGGTCGCACATAAGATTGTGGAGAAATTGGGAGATTAGATTAGTATGATATAGCTCATATGATGAGTGGAAAAAACTTAGCTCAAACTAGTTGAGAAAGTGTCGACAGCGTTGAGACCACTGAACGCCTTCGTCGAGTTAGGCGTTAACTCACTTAATGGAGGCATTGAGTATATTGAGTTTACTCAGTGATTCTTCGAGTCAAGGAGTTGATTCATCGAGTATTGCACTTAAGCGTTGAGTGTGCTGAGTCCACTCAATGATTCGTAGAGTCAAGATGTTGATTCAGCGAATCTGAGTCTTAAGCATTGAGTGTATTGAGTCCACTCAATGTCTTCATCGAGTCAAAGGTTGACTTGACGAATATGGTACTTAGTCATTGAGTGCGTTGAGTTTACTCAATGCCTTTCGACGAATATGTCATTAGGCGTTGAGTGCACTCAACGCCATTTGTCGAGTATGGCGCAAAAAGCGTTGAGTCCACTTAACGCCTTCGTAGAGTCAAGCGTTGATTCAGTTGAGGATGGCATTGCGTTCATCGTGTATCCTATGGATACTCAAATATTCGTCGAGTATGTGATGATACTCGATGATTCATCATATATGCCATGTATACTTGATGATTTGTTGAGACAAGGGTTGTTCGACCGAAGTTCTGTAGTCTAAGTCCTGGGTCTGTGGATAACTGCAGAAACTGTCTTATTTATTCCTTAGAGTATAAATAGGAAGTTTTAGGGTTTATACAGCAGGAGATTATTCTGTCTAAGCACACGAGCCACACTGTGCAAAAAGATGAGAAACCTAAAAGACCGATAAAAACCGTTCCGCAGATCACGTCGCTGTCATCGATCCAGATCCTGGCGTGTGACGTCGTCGCCTCTCCTATAATAGATCTAGCAGTCTGTGGAGATGATGATTGTCCTCTCCCGACCTAGTGCTTATTCGATAAGTGGCTGTAGGTTATCCCGATCATGTGTACTTCCTGTAGAGGCGCGGATATACTTTCTGCGCTCAGGACTCAAACTGCTAAGTGACTGACTGATTTTTCTGGAGTATCTAGGTTGAGTATAGACTTAATCCCACAAAGGTAATTTTATTTACAACAAGTTTTACTTCTTGATAAATGCATATTGCCATATCCAAATTCTTTGGGCTTTTAATTTTCATTAATTTCGTTGCGCACAATGTGTTGTGACGTGAAGAAAAACTCAACAACATGTTGTCATGGTCATACCTGTTAGAAGGCAGAATTACCTTCTGAAAGGTAGTTTGAGGTACTATTGGATCCTTGACTTTCCCTTTGGAATATGCAGCTCTAGCATTCCACCTGAACCACAATCCTCTCTTATTAGTTTGAGAGGTGAATGAGTCAATCAGTGACAATCCAGTCTTCGGCTTGGAAAACGTAGCCACTAGCATCCTCTCTTTGAGGAGCTTCTCTTCAAGATCCTTAATGATCATGCTCTTCTGACATATGGTGCTTATTTAGATTATAGTCATGGACCTCAGCTGACTAATTTCTCTGCCCATCTGAGCTAGTAGTGAAGCTGACTCAGATTACATTGATTTAGTCTGTTGTAAAGAGATAATCTCTTCAGCTTGCCTTTTCACAAACATTTTGCTCTTCTTCAGAGCCTCCAAGATAACGCCATATTTTTCAATCAATTGATTGACATCCTTATCATATTCTTATCCATCCTCCTCACGGGGTGAAGTGGATGCTTCACAATCTGTGCCGGTCTCATAAGCAGAAGGAGAATTAGAAAGAGTGTGTTCCTTATCAGAATTAGATTTGTCCTGAGTTTTTTCAGTCATGGCCATGCGACTGAACTCTTCATCATCTTCAAGGTCACTATCAATAGAGGTCAGTGGTGCCCTTATGCCCATTATGGCAACAGGAAGATTAGTGTCCTCTTCTATATAGATAAGAAAAATATTGGCCTCTTCTTCTTCTGATTCTGAAGACTTAGAGCCACTTTTTGACAAGCAAGACTTCTTCTTGGCCAAGAAGCTCTTATCAACCTTCTTGTCCTTATGATGCTTTTTATCATCAGACTTCTTGTTTTCTTTCCTCTTGATAGGACAGTCAGCAATGACATGTCCTAACCTATTGCAGCAGTAGCAAACCACATTAGTCTTAAAGTATTTATTCTATTTAGAATTGTACCTATCCCTAGAGGGGTCCTTTCTATATTTCTCTGGGTTGTCTTAGGGCTTTTTGGAGCTAAAGCAAGATGAGACCTTGTTCTTCTACCGCATCCTCCTGCTTAGAATCTTCTTGAACTGCTTAGAGAACAAGGTAAGTTTTCCATCTGACAACTCATCTTCTGAAGTACTAGGACTTGATCTATCTGACTCAACATCCCTTCTTGGTGTAGAAGGAATCTTTCCCATATCCTTATTGAGGCTTCAGCTTTGAAGGCCACTGAATTCTCCTTGTTGAGGGACTTGTCAGCTTCTTCTTTAGCTTTTCTAGAATTCAGTTGAAGCTCATGTGATATCAACTTGCCAAACAAATTCTGGGGCAATGTGTTGGCAAGTTTCCCACTTCCCTAATGACACAGATCTTGACATCCCATTCTTTACTGAGAGATCTCAGGAACTTGTCATTCAGCTCATAGTTGGTGAACTATCTACCATAAGTTATCAGACTGTTCACAATCTTGAAGAACTTCTCATAGTGAAAGAATTAGTGCATAACCACCTAGAGGGGGGGATGAATAGGTGTAATTCCTTTTTCTTCTAAGGCAGAATATCTATTCAGTTAATTACTCATAAACAGATAATTCTACAGCTATCACAGCATAGAATTCACAGAATTATACAATCACAGAGTGCACACAGTTTTTATAGTGGTTCCCCAAGGTCTGGGTACATCCACTTTCCCTCTTCTCCTATCTAGCAGTGTGCTAGATTCGGCCTAACTTCTTCTCTTCATCTCAGATCCTCAGATCATACAGCTCAGAACCCAACAAGGCTCCTACAACTCAGAGTGAGTCCACACTCCTACAGCTTAGGCAATCTGCCCTACCTCAGCCTTCAATAAGTCCTATAATTTAGAGATAACAATCTCCTACAACTCAGTCTCACAGCCCTACCACTCAGAGATTTAAATCTCCTACAACTCAGCCTTTATAAACACAGGCTTACAACTCAGATCTTATAAAGATCCTACAGAAAATTGATTTAAGTTTGTAATATACCACCACCCTAATAGAGAGAGAATGGATGGATGGCTTCTTGATCAGTTCTTGGAAGAATCTGATGGCAGAGAACAACCACTCTTAGCTTTCTTCAAAGCTTCTTGAATCTGAACTCAATAGGGTTGAACTCCTGTGAAGTTGATTTTCAATTAGCTTCTTTCTTGATATTCAGATCTCAATCTGAATCCTTCTTGGCAGCCTGGTTCATCAACTTCACTTCAATAGATGGAGCTCTCTCTACAACTTCTTTTATTCTATATCTGTATCAGTATTTTTCTTCTATCATCAATCATCATCTGTTGAAGGAGAATGCTTTTATATAGACTTTCTCCATGGTAACCGGCTGATCCGGTTTCTAACAAACTTCTGACAGCTCTGACAGTTGCAGTAGACGGTTGGTTATGCCAGCTGTCAAGTCATCCTGTCACTTCTTGAAACTCTGTATCTGTCAGCAAAGTGTCGAGACTGAACTTCTTCATGTGTCGACACAAGTAGACTAAGTGTCGACACAAGTGGACTAAGTGTCGACATAAGCCTTGGTGCTTTCGACACATCTCCTTTGTGGTTGATACTGCTTCTCGACACAACATCTGTAGAATGTGTCGACGCTAATTCTGTGTGTCGACACAATCACTTCTTTACTTTAACTTTGTTGAAACTCTGTTGTGTGTTGACACAAGTCTTGTGTGTCGACATAATTGATGTCGACAAAGTCTTCTGTGCGTCGACACTACCTCTGTGTGTCGACACAGTTGATGTCGACTAAACTTTCTCTGTGTGTCGACACTGCCTCTATGTGTCGACATAGTTGATGTCGACTATGCTTCTCTGTGTGTCAACACTGCCTCTGTATGTCGACACAGTTTCTTCTGGTGTCGACACAGCCTTTCCAAATGTCGACACACTTAACTCCAAGTGTCGACACAGCTTCTCTCCAGTGTCGACACAAGCCTTCATAAGTGTCGACACAGCTTCTTCTGGTGTCGACACATGGACTTAGAAACTTTTTCCTACAATCCTGCATTTTCTTAACCTGCACATATAAACTCAAATCAACATCAAATACACCTTGATGTATATCATTGAGTAAGGTGAGGCTTCTTCAAATCGGGTACACATTTTCCAATATACCCAACAATCTCCCCCTATTTGGAGAAGTCATAACCCTTAGTAAATGATATACACCATTCATAACAAATACACATTATGATGTATAACAACATTATATGACAGGGAAACTTTTAAAACAAAACATATATAACGATTCATCACAGAATAATAATGCAACCAGAATGAGCATTAATTATTGTTTTGTTTCAACTTACAAAAGTTTCTAATCAAAAGTTTACATAGATTTCAATACTAAGGATTACAAAGTTGTAAAATCAACTAAATATAATCTAAAGCTGATCTGGCTCCTTGATAATTATGCCTTCGCCTGATTGGATCTTGGCTTGTACTGGAGCATCAGTATCATCAGCTGGCTTCTTGCCCTTATGATCTTTCTTCTTTTGCTCTTCAGCCCTTATTTTTTGTCTTTCAAAGTAATGAAAGGGCTTTGGGAAATATTTGCTTGGCTCCTGAGCATTAGGAGGTAGATTCCCAATTTTTGCCTTTCTCCTATATTGAACAATGGCTTCCTGCCTGGCTTCATACTTTTGACATTCTTGTGCAGAGTACCATTTGCCCCTATTATGGGTCTTGTCCTTTACAGCTTTCCAAGCAGTCAGTATAATGTTCCTGGATGTTGGACTCCACTGCTCAAAATCAGGCTTCAACTCAGCCTGTTCTCTGAATCTTTTCTTAGACAATAGAGCTTCTTGCTCTTTGTTCAAAACTGCCTCTGACACTGGCATGTCTACTTTCTCAAGGATAATATTTTGAGCACCTTCTGGAGGGCTATACATTGACTGTACTTCTTGGTGAATCATTTCAAAATATGCTGGAGGGTAAATAACATGAGCAACTTCAGCTTGATCACCTCCAAAATAAGCAGGGTGTATACCTGACTCAGCCACATTGTCATCATCACAGAGGGGTGGATATCCAAGGGTGGCTCTGATGCTATTAGAGATCCATTTAACATGATCAGAGCCAGCTTTGACTAACACTCTCTCCCCCTTTATGACTGCTCTTGCAACATGATCCCTGAGGTCATCTTTTTGAAATCTGATTTGTTCATCAAGAAAATTTACACCATCTTTATAAAAAGACTTTAACTTCAGTAGCTGTGCAGAAATAGTCTTTTGAGAATCCTTAATAGCTGTTCGGACAGCAGCTAGTCCGTCTTGTAATTGCTTGTCAAAATCTGCCTTTGCAGTAGTCCTTGATTCAGTCTTGGCAGTTGCAACATTCTTCAGTTCTGTAACAATCACATTATGTGATTCTGTTAGATTATCATTCATTCTAAGTTGATTCTCTAGGACATAGCCTTGTTTAAGAGCTATATCATCAACTTGAGTCTTGATTTTCTCTTGATATGTTGCTAGGAAAACCACATCATTGCCTCCTTTGTGAAAGCAATCTGTCATTTCCTTCTTGTGCTGGTTGACTTCAAATCTTATAAATTTAATATCTGTAGCCAAGGAGAGTTGCAGATCTTTATGGGTCTCATCCATATATTTCTCCATGACAATCCTTTGCTCATCTAACTTGACTTGTAATGAGACTAATAAGGAGCTATAATCAGTTGTTGGGGCAGATTGTGGAGCAGTCTATAATGCCCTCTTATATCTCTGGCTCCTCCTTTTGAAAACCCTAAGTTTTCTCTTCTTGGCTTGTATTGCTGCTTCATCTTCAGAAGTTGAGTTACTAGCTATCTCAACTCTATCCTTAGGACTAGGAGGCAATTCCTGTTCAGTCCTAGGTTGCTCCTCTGAGTCCCTTGCTTCTCCTTAGCAGGGCTTACATGCTCCCCCTCAATGTTAACTTGCTCCCCGTCAATTTCTGCTTTCTCCCACTCAAATTCAGTGTGCTCCCCCTCAGTTCTTGCTTGTACTAAATCTGGAAACAACTCTTCAAGGGTGAATTCTTGTTGAGTAGGGACTGGAGATTCTCTTATCTTTAGAACATCATCAGCAGCAGATGTATCCTCCATGATAACATCCTGTGCTTGACTATTTATTTGAGTTGGCTGGTCAACATTAATCAAAGATTCAGTTAGAGTTTCATCCATATCATTAAGAATTATTTGATTAACCTCTTGAATTACCTCAAGAATAGTATGTGTAGCCATTTCACTTTCCAAGTGGGTTGGCTCATCCTCAAGTTGAGGCTCCCGCTGCACCTGAGCACCATCTGTAGGGTCTTGTGCAGGAATGTCTTGTGCTGGAGATTTTTCAGGAATCTCGTGCCTCTCCTCATCAGGCATGTCCTTAGTTAGTACCCTATCCCATCTGGAGATGATCCTTATGTCCATTCTTCTCATATGGTTAATCTTTGAACTAGCAGTCTGTGTCATTACTTCTGGAATTATTTCAGCCAAGTAGAGACTCATAATCCTTCCCATATTTGGTTTCTTAATACTTTCCTTAATCTTTTCAAATATTACTACTGATCAATCTGTGTTTAGTCTGTAGATGATCCTGGTCATCAGGCTGAACATATAGGCAGAAATCCTATCATGCCCCTGGCTTGCAGAGAATGACTTTTCCCACTACTTCTGAAAGGAATTTGCCTTGTAGATTCATTCCTTTTCTATTCATTGCTGATCCAATCTTCAAGGTGGGATCCAGTCCACACCATTGAAGTGCTTCCCTAGTCTTTGATGAGGGTACTTCTTCTTCTTCTTGAGTTCTTAGAAGTTGAAGAGTTTTTCTCAAGCTCTTCAAAGTAAGTTTAATCTTAGTTCGTTGAACTGTAGACTTGATCTTGAGTCCAGTTGAGTCTAAAGAAGCTGCGCCATAGAATTCTAGTATTTCCTTCTTCCAAATCTTTATTGGTTCAGATACCAAAAATTCCAGCCCATTTTCTGCAATTAGGGTTACTACAGCTTTAATGTCGGGTTCCGCATGATCAAAGGCGTTGCGTACTAGCTCATAACCTTCATTGACATTGTCTTCTAGCTTTGGCGCCATTAGGGTTGAGTGAAAGCTTGGATTGAGAAGAGAGAAGTTGTCGACACAGGGTTTTGGTCTCGAAAATATGGAGAATGTGTCGACAGAATATAGTGTTGACCTATTTATACCTTTCTAAGTAATGAAGGTCAAAAGTCGCGTCAACAATCTCTTAATGTGTCGACATAGTTGAAAAGTGTCGACACAGACTTCTAATGACTCGACATCAATTCTATTTGACTTTGTCGAGTTCGACGATTTGAGATTGACGAATCTGCGTGTTTACTCTAAGTGTCGATACTACTTCTGGATGTGTCGACACTACTTCTCTGAAGTGTCGACACCGATTCTCTAGATGTGTCGACACCACTTTCCTGGAATGTCGACACCAACTACTATGTGTCGACACCACTTCTCTGGAATGTCGACACCAACTACTATGTGTCGACACAGAAAACTTCTTGTGTCGACACAATTTTACTTAGCCAAATTTTGTTAAACTAATTTATGTTCAACATACCTATTTCAATTTTGAAATTGTTGAATTTAGTTTCATCTAAAGGCTTAGTAAACATGTCAGCTAGTTGTGAATCAGTACTAACAAATTCTAAAGAGATATCTTCTTTCTCTACATGATCTCTAAGAAAATGGTATCTTATTTCTATATGCTTTGTTCTACTATGAGAAACAGGATTGTGAGCAATAGAAATAGCACTAGTAGAATCACATAACAATGGAGTTCTACTTACGTGAATACCATAGTCTTCTAACTGATGTTGTATCCACAATAGTTGTGCACAGTAGCTTCCAGCAGCAGCATACTCAGACTCAGCTGTGGAGATTGCCACACTAGTCTGCTTCTTACAGCTCCATGACACCAGTCTTCCACCTAGAAATTGACAGGTGCCTGTTGTGCTTTTCCTATCTACTTTGCAACCTGCAAAGTCTGCATCTGAATACCCCATTAGTAGAAAATCTCTATTCCTAGGATACCAAAGGCCTAGATTAGGGGTGCCCTTAAGATATCTCAAAATCCTTTTGATAGCAATAAGATGAGATTCTTTAGGGCAGGATTGGTACCTAGCACAGACACATGTAGCATACATGATATCTGGTCTACTAGCAGTCAGATATAGGAGGGAGCCAACTATTACTCTATACAAAGTTTCATCTACAGGTTTCCCTGCATCATCTTTGCTAAGAGATACACTTGTCCCCATTGGAGTTCTCATGGTAGTGGATGACTCCATACCATACTTTTTAATTAACTCCAGGGTGAACTTAGACTGGGATATGGACAAACAATTTTCAGTTTGTCTTACTTGGAGACCCAAGAAGAACTTAAGTTCTCCCATACTGCTCATTTCAAATTTCCCTTGCATAAGTTTTGCAAACTTTTTACAAAGGTTATTTTCAGTAGAACCAAATATTATGTCATCAACATATATTTGGACTAGGATTATTTTTCCTTTGGATTCCCTAAGGAATAGAGTCTTGTCTATTTTCCCCCTTGAGAATTTGTTCTCAATGAGGAAAGTAGACAGAGTTTCATACTAAGCCCTTGGGGCTTGTTTCAACCCATACAAAGCTTTCCTAAGTCTATAAACATAAGCAGGATTGAGTGGATCAACAAAACCTGAGGGCTGCTCTACATAGACCTCCTCTTTTAAGTCTCCATTTAAGAAGGCAGACTTCACATCCATCTGGAACACTTTGAAGCCTTGATATGCTGCATAGGCTAGGAATATCCTGATTGCTTCCAATTTAGCCACTGGAGCAAAGGTCTGATCAAAGTCTATGCCCTCCTCATATCTGTCTCCTTTGGCAACTAGTCTTGCCTTGTTCTTCACTATGATCCCACTCTCATCAAGCTTGTTTCTATAAATCCACTTTGTCCCAATGACATTGTGGCCCTTTGGTTTTGGAACCAAATCCCAGACTTTGCATCTTCTGAACTGATTTAACTCCTCTTGCATAGCATCAATCCAGTGTGGGTCCTTAACAGCTTCTTCAAATCTCTTGGGTTCCACTTGATATAAGAAGTTAGAGCAAAGAACTGTATTCAAGTTCATGCTCCTTGTTTGTACTCCTTGTCTTGGATCACCAATGATCTGGTGTACAAGATGATCCTTCAACTGTCTAACTACTGAAGGTAATCTATCATCAGTGTGACCTTCTCCATTCTCTTCATTATGCGGTACCTCATGTTCTTCATCAGCATCTTGAGTGTCTTGTACTCACCCTGGACAGCAACTACCATTTTCCATATCCTGCCTTGCAATTGGATCTTCTCTGATAGTAAGATGGTCCATCTTCTGCTGAATACCTGTGGAGCTACAAGAACTACTTAGCAACTCAATGCTAATAAGTCTAGTTTCATCAAAAATGACATGAACTGACTCTTCTACAACTTGAGTAGCCAAGTTGTAGACCCTATAGTCCTTACTATTATTGTTGTACCCAACAAATATCCCATCTTGGGATTTGGCAGCAAACTTAGTTAGGTGAGATTTGTCATTGTTAAGCACATAACATTTACAACAAAAGATCCTAAAATAGGATAAGTTTGGTTTTCTGCCTTCACAACCTCATAGGGTGTCTTTTTGTGGCTTTTGGTGATGGAAGCCTTATTGAACACATGACATGCAGTGTTTACTGCCTCAGCCCAGAAATATTCTGGGAGAGTAGTGTCACTCAATAGTGTTCTTCCAGCCTCAATCAATGTCATATTCTTTCTCTCTACAATGCCATTTTGCTGAGGTGTTCTAGGTGAGGAGAATTACTGATGAATCCCAAACTCTTCACACAGCCTTGTCATACTTTCATATTGGAATTCAGTTCCATGATCACTTCTGATTTTGACCACTGAACTATTTAATTCATTCTGAATTTGTTTGACAAAATTGTAGAAGACCTTTGGGGTTTCAGACTTCTGTCTCAGAAAGAATACCCATGAGAATTTAGAATAGTAATCTACAACCACAAAAGTGTAGACCTTCCTACCTAGGATCTGAACTGGCATAGGACCAAATAAATCCATATGCAAGAGGTACAATCACCTCACTGAATCCTTAGTTTCAAGGCTATGAAAGGAGGATCTAGTTTGCTTGCCTTTTTGACAAGCAAAACATATTCCATCCTTATAACACTTAACTTGAGGACCATTTCTCACTAACTCTTTACTAAAGAGTTGGCCAATTGTCTTGTAGTTAAGATGGGCTAGCCACTTGTGCCATTTGACACAATGAGAGACTTTCTCATCAGCCACAAGACAGATAGGAGAATTTTTATTCTCTCACACAAAGTCTAGGCAATATACATTTCTTTTTCTATATCCAGTCAATATGACCTCTTGATCACTTGACCTCTTGATATGACAACCATTATTGACAAATGAAATGTCATAACCTAAATCACTCAGCTGATTTATGCTAATTAGGTTGTGTTTCAAACCCTTTACATAGGCCACTTGAGTGATTGTAATTGAGTTATTAGAACTGTTACCAAAACCTTTGATGACTCCCTTTTCAGAACCACCAAAGATTACTTTAGGCCCATTCAGAATAGGTGAGTAGTCGTTCAGCAATCCCCTTGTTCCAGTCATATGCCTGGAACATCCACTGTCCAAGTACCATATAGGGGCATGACAACTTGGACTCACCTGCAACACAGATTACTTAACCTTAGAACCCAAATAACTTTTGGGTCCTTGGTGCAAGTTAGTCTGAAACTTAACAAATCTTCTTGCAGCTTTTCTACTAGGCAGGCTGCTACTCTCCTTGACACTGGTATTGTGCCAACAGTTTAAGGCATAGTGGCCTATCTTGTCATAGCACCAACACTCAAACTTATTGTACCTCTTTTTAGGTGCAATCTTAGTTGTAATATTTGCAGTAGGTCTTTTGTTTTGTGCTGGAGCTTTGCCTCTAGAATTGGACTTAGCAGTCCATGCAGTTCTCTTAAACCCTAATCCAGCCTTACCCTTTTGAGACACAAACTCATCAATCAAGGGTAATACAGATTTTGGCTTAGAAAAACTAGCTACAATCTCCTTCTCTTTCTGAAGTCTAGTTTCCAGATTTTTAATCTGATCATTTTTGAATGTGATAGTACCCATCTGAATAACAGTAATGTTTTTCAGTTTGACTATCTCATTCAGCTTCTGATCCAGCAACTTCTCTGAATCAGATGCAGCCAACTTAAGAGCTGCAATTTCCTTAGCCTGATTTTTGGCCAGGTATTTACTTCTCTTAAGTGCCTGCAATAAATCTCCATATTCATCTATTAACTGATGAATATCTCCTTCAGATTCAGACTCATCTTCATCTCTTGATGGAGATGCATCTGATTCTGATCCAGTGAAATAATCAAAATCTACAGATACACATTTTACCTTACTGGGGCCAGGCTGATCCTGGCACTGGTCTTCTTCAAACACATACCATCAATCCTTTGCACTGATGGTATTCCTGCTCATAGATAGAGTCCAGTAATTGTATGATCTCATACTCTTCTTCTGAAAACAGACCAATATATGCCTCAGCCTCAGATTCTGAGTCTGAAGTTGATTGATCAGTCAGACTTTTCTCTTTCTCAGCAACCAAAGATTTCTCCTTCTTGTTCTTGTGCTGAGACCTCTTTCTATTAGCAGACTCCTTCCTCTTGTCTGGACAGTCAGCCACAACATATCCAGCTTTGTTGCAGCAATAGCATATAATCTTGAATGAAGTTGACTTGCCAGGCTTTATCCTATTCCTGTCCTTCCTGGATGATTTCCCCTTCTGATAACAGTCATCCCTGGACTGTGATGTGGAAGGCCTAGATTTCCACTGCTTCTTCTTTAAGAATCTATGGAACTGCCTTGTGAATGCTGCAAAGTCTTCATCTGAGTCACTGCTATCTGTGCTGGGATTATCTGAATTCTCTGAGATCATTTCTACATCTCTCTTAGGAAAAGATGGAGACATTCTCCTATTCTTACCTGATGGCTTCAACCTTGAAGGCCACTGACTTTTCTTTAGAGTCAACCTTTGTATGTTTCTCTTCCTCTTTTCTGGCCAACAGCTGCATCTCATATGACAGCAACTTGTCAAACAGTGTTGGAGGAGAAATCTCAGCCAGTCTAGCCACTTCCCTTATGGCACAGATTTTTGTATCCCAATCCTTAGTCAAAGACCTAAGGAATTTATCATTTAACTCATAAGTACTGAAAACTCTTCCATAAGACATAAGTTCATTGACAATCCTATAGAACTTCTTATAACATTCAGTAATACTTTCAGACTTGGCTTGTCTGAAACTCTCATATTCTTGATTAAGCATAGATTTTCTATCTTGCCTAACCTCTTCAGAACCCTCCATGTAGACTTTCAATGTGTCCCACATTTCCTTGGAGGTTTTGCAATGAATTAGATTCTGGAATGTTGAATCATCAATGGCACTTACTATAATATTCTGGGCTCTTTTATCCATTGTAGCCAAGATGATTTCATCCTTAGTCATCTCTGAAAAATCCTTTGGAATTCTTTGATTGGCATCAAGAACAGAAATCTTCATAGGAACATATGGTCCTTCCTTAACTGTTATATAGATTCTAGGATCTGATGCCTCCATGAATAATCTGACCCTTTCCTTCGATATTCCAAATATCTCTTTCCTGTAGATGGGCAATTTCATTGAACCCAGTTCTTTATGGTTTTCTCCTGAACCCATCTTCTTGATCTTAATTCTGTCTTACAGATCTCACTCAGACTGTTAAGTCTAACTTTGAGTAACCTCCCTCTGATACCACTTGAAAGAATTAGTGCCTAACCACCTAGAGGGAGGGGGGGTGAATAGGTGTAATTCCTTTTTCTTCTAAGGCAGAATATCTATTCAGTTAATTACTCATAAACAAATAATTCTACAGCTATCATAGCACAGAATTCACAGAATTATACAATCACAGAGTGCACATAGTTTTTATAGTGGTTCCCCAAGGTCTGGGTACATCCACTTTCCTCCTTCGCCTATCTAGCAGTGTGTTAGATTCAGCCTAACTTCTTCTCTTCACCTCAGATCCTCAGATCTTACAGCTCAGAACCCAACAAGGCTCCTACAACTCAGAGTGAGTCCACACTCCTACAGCTCAGGCAATCTGCCCAACCTCAGCCTTCAACAATGCCTACAACTCAGAGATAACAATCTCCTACAATATAGGCTCACAGCCCTACCACTCAGAGATCTAAATCTCCTACAACTCAGCTTTTATAAACACAGGCTTACAACTTAGGTCTTATAAAGATCCTACAAAAAATTGATTTAAGTTTGTAATATACCACCACCCTAGTAGAGAGAGAATGGATGGATGGCTTCTTGATCAGTTCTTGGAAGAATCTGATGGCAGAGAACAACCACTCTTAGCTTTCTTCAAAGCTTCTTGAATCTGAACACAGTAGGGTTGAACTCCTGTGAAGTTGATCTTCAATCAGCTTCTTTCTTGATATTCAGATCTCAATCTGAATCCTTCTTGGTAGCCTGGTTCAGCAATTGCACTTCAATAGATGGAGCTCTCTCTCTCTCCAACTTCTTTTATTCTATATCTGTATCAGTATTTTTCTTCTATCATCAATCATCATCTGTTGAAGGAGAATGCCTCTATATAGACTTTCTCCATGGTAACCGGCTGATCCGGTTTCTAACAAATTCTGATAGCTCTGACAGTTGTAGTAGACGGTTGGTTATGACAGCTGTCAAGTCATCCAGTCACTTCTTGAAACTCTGTCTCTGTCAGCAAAGTGTCGAGACTGAACTTCGTCATGTGTCGACACAAGTAGACTAAGTGTCGACACAAGTGGACTAAGTGTCGACATAAGACTTGGTGGTGTCGACACATCTCCTTTGTTGTTGACACTGCTTCTCGACACAGCATCTGCAGAATGTGTCGACACTAATTATGTGTGTCGACACAATCACTTCTTTGCTTTAACTTTGTTGAAACTCTGTTGTGTGTCGACACAAGTCCTGTGTGTCGATACAGTTGTTGTCGACAAAGTCTTCTGTGTGTCGAGACTACCTCTGTGTGTCGACACAGTTGATGTCGACTAAACTTTCTCTGTGTGTCGACACTGCCTCTATGTGTCGACACAGTTGATGTCGACTATGCTTCTCTGTATGTCAACACTGCCTCTGTATGTCGACACAGTTTCTTCTGGTGTCGACACAGCCTTTCCAAGTGTCGACACAATTAACTCCAAGTGTCGACACAGCTTCTCTCCAGTGTCGACATAAGCCTTCATAAGTGTCGACACAACTTCTTCTGGTGTCGACACATGGACTTAGAAACTTTTTCCTGCAATCCTGCATTTTCTTAACCTGTACATATAAACTCAAAACAACATCAAATACACCTTGATGTATATCATTGAGTAAGGTGAGGATTCTTCAAATCTGGTACATATTTTCCAATGTACCTAACACATAGTAATCAGCATAGAATCCTTCTTACCTTGGTTGAAGGCCTCATATTGATTGTTTAGAAGGGATTTTTTGTCATCCCTCACTGCCTCTATTCCCTCCATATAGACTATAAGTGAGTCTCGCATCTCCTTGGCTATTTTGCAGTAGACTAAATTTTGAAATGTTGAATCATCCATGACACTGACAATTATGTCCCGTGCCCTTTTATCTATGGTGGCTAGAACCACCTCAACCTTAGTCATCGCTAAATATCTCTTGGGAGTCTGGATGTTGGCATCAATAGCAGAGACCTTTATTGGAATGAAAAGTCCCTCTTGTATAGTAATGTATCCTAGGGTCTGAGGCTTTCATGAATAGCCTCACTCTTTCTTTCCAGACCCCAAAGTTCTCCTTCCCATAGATAGGAAGTTTTATAGAACCAAACTGCTTATGGTTCTCACCAGAAGCCATGAATATATTCTTCTACTACTCTTGGAGATCTAGTTCAGACGATTAAGTCCTTTTTGAACAACCTCCCTCTAATATCACTTGAAAGTCTTTTCTAAGGGTAGTTAAACACCTAGAGGGGGGGGGAGGGGTGAATAGGTTTGTTTTAAATCCTTATAATCTTTTCAAGTTAGTGCTTGATGTGCATTAATATTAAAAGTTATCTTTTAAGATCACAAAAAACACACAAGATTTATAGTGGTTACCCTATCTAGGGTACATCCACTTTCCCCCTTCACCTATCTAACTGTGAGCTATATTCGTCTAACTCCTCCTTTATACTCAGCTCCTTGATCTTACACCTCAGATCCCTCAGGATCTTGTAACTCTGAGTGTACACCACTCCTATGGCTCAGACTTCTTCCAGTCCTACCTCAAATCCACTCCAGGACTAAACCTCAGATCCACTCAAGGACCCTACCTCAGATCCACTCTATGACCATACCTTAGATCCACTCTATGACCATACCTCAGATCCACTCCAAGACCCTATATCTCAAAGTTAACTACTCCTACAACTCAGCCTTTATAAATTAGGCTTATAACTTAGATCTCAGAGAGATCCTATAGATTTGAAAAATGGTTTGAGTGAAATGACTCCAGAGAAAAACCTTGAATCCTATTCCTTGACTAAGTTATAAACAATCCTTCTTCTTCACAGCAATAAGAAAATATTTCTTTAACGTTAAATCAGCTTGTGCTGTGAAGAACTCTACAGAGCTCTATTTCTTCTTTAATCTTGATAAAGATTGTTGTTCTGTGTTGCAGGCTTGAAGATGAACAAAAAATGGCTTGAGGTGTGCTAGTCAACTTTTACAAAACTTAGGGTTTGAAGAAATGTCAAAAGTTCTTATAAAAGATGATCTCATTCCATATTTATACCCCCGCAGCTTCAATGGCTCTATCTTCTTTTTTTAGAAAGTGATATAGTCAGCTTTAATGGTTGTTTTACCATTACTGCGCTGTAGAAGAAGTACAATGACATTTGTCCTGTAGTGCGCAGATTGCGTTGAATTTGATAATGATGTTAGCATATATGTCTCAACACTGGTAGACTTTGAAACTTATTCCAGATAGACTGCACAGGTGATGATTGATGCCTTATGACTCAATGACTTGAAGAGTTGGGTGTTGCCTTGTATTTCAATGCATTTGTATTTTAACTGTTATTTACAGAAGCATTGAGTGATAAGCCTTCACTCACCGCTAAAACACTTAGCTGAATCCTGACTTTCTTCAGAGGCGTTGAGTGAGCCTTCTTTACTCAACACATTTGTCCTTTAACAGCTTATTTGAGAATGCGTTGAGTGAGCGTCCATCACTCAACGCTTTTGTACTTGGCAGATTATTAATGGTTAAAGGCATTGAGTGAACGTCCTTCTCTCAATGTTTTTGGACTTGGCATCATTTTTGAAAGGGGTGTCGAGTGAATTTCCATCACTCAACATTTCTAGATAGACAAATATAACTGTTAGGGCATTGAGTGAATGTCATCACACAATGCTTTTGTACTTAGACAGATTTTACAGCATCTTCACTGTGACTTTGAGTGACTGGTTATCTATTGATGTTTTTGGCCTAAGGCGTTGAGTGATATAAAAAATCACGGCCTGCGTATATCATATCAAGCCCGATCCAACGGTTGTGGGTCATCGTCCCCGATGAGCCAAGGGCCAGGATTAATTCTTCCTGGAGCTATTCCAACTTCTTTTTCCGACCACACAAACACCTCCATGGCCGGCCACCGCTAGCACCACCTTCGTTGAGGTGGTGGCTACCGCCTAATAGCGGCACGACCACCAGAGAGGCCGTTTCTGGCAAACTCGATGGGTTGAAATTCATGGAAAAATGCTCGTTTTTTCTCACCAGTCGGGCTCGATTGATCCCGATTTCTCCACCTAATGATCTACAGATCTAGCACAGAGGAAGAGGAAGAGGATTAGACCTGCAGGCGGGCTTGGCGGTGAGTGCGGTGGTCGTGTGCCATGGCTGATGGTCTCCAAGCTTTTCCTGGCCAAATTCTCAATCCTTCACCCAAACCAATGATGTAAAGATTCAAAAGCATGAAATTCGAAGTAGCATCTTATGCACATAAGCCTCATGTTGGTGCTGCTTTTGACTGTTCTCCCCTTACGGGACACTCATTGGAGATGAGTAATTTTGAGTGGGGGAGGATTGATGGTGACATTGCTGATGCGGTCGTTGATCCCCGACATAGAGAGTTCGTTGATTGGGACAAACGTTGTCGCAAGCTCGAGGATGGGATTCTACCACGATGTTCTTCGCCAACGCCGTCGTCGCTACATGTTTTGCTCGACGTTCGCCGCCATATAAAAATATATAATTATAAATTAAATATTTATAATTATATATAGTTAGCAATTATAATTATAAATTAAATATTTATAACTATATATTGTTAGCAATTTTTATTTTAAGCATTTATTCTATGCATTTCATTTTTATGCAATTTAATATTATATTATTTTATTTCATGTTATGATGGGGGCATATAACCATCATATGTTTATTTTATTTGAATGGAGGAGATTGAGTGGTGTAGCTGTTGAATTTTCCGGATCATAGAATGAGCAGGGGTTATCTCAACTAAAGTAGTTACAACTAGAAACACATGCAGCAACAAGAGTCTTTATTGAAAACAACAATCTTCTTTACAAGGCGAGATATACATGACGAGACATGATTTGCCAAGACCACCATAGGGAGAGCAGAGAAAATTACAAAAAACGAAGACAAGTCAAGTTGCGCGGACTCAAACACGTAGCCGACGGATTTACTGCTAAGGAGTCTGCACAATCCGCCAATTCGCTAGACCGCAACCCAAGCCGCGCGTACTGCCTGTTATTCCAATACTAGCTCTAGCCGCCGATCTACATGCCGCCTGACCGCGAGGTCGCCTAACCGCAAGACCACACAAGTTGCTGATGCCGAACTGAACAGACCCCCTGAAGCAGGCGACTTATTGAACCCCGGAAACAAGTTGCCATAGAGAAAATCGCCTGGTCGTTGTCCGCGACCTGCTGTTTACCGCCTGTTGCGTAACCGCAGAGTCCGTACTATCCCTGACCGGAATCAGAGCCAAGTTCTGGCTTTCCAGTGCTATCCACACACTTGCACAACACAAATCGGTCAACTCTATCAACCCGCGTGGATACTAAAATCCAGTCTGCAGCAACTGTTGGCGGGCTAACTTACTGTTCATTCGCTCCCATCTCCTGATGTGACCCGAGTCCTATTTATAAGCACGATGAGTAGTATGGTCACCGCCCTAGCCGATTGGAACACCGTCTCATCCCGTAGCAAGAACAAGTGTCTCCGCAAAACTGCGGATACACTCCAGTCCGCCGCGACCTGTGCAGGATAGCCAAACCGCCTATGCTTCACCAAGGCCGGACACAACACCATTCTGCCTTGTCGCCAAAGGCCAATCCAAGACCGCCAAAGCCGAACTCTGCAGCAACTGTCCGCCTATCTGCGGACACAGCTTCTGTCCACTTATACCGAGCCGACAACCTCGCCACTAAGGCAACTGCCAGACTCAGCAGACACAACTCCAGTCTACACATACTGCAGACACCTCCAGTCTACATACACTGAAGATTGCTCCAGTCTGCATATACTGCAAACTGCTCCAGTCCGCATATCCTGAGTCCATAACCACGCCAGCAAGGCAACTACCGGACTCAGCGGACACAACTTCAATCTGGAAGCCCTTGCAAATGCAACTCCAGTCCGCATATCCCCAAGCTCGCAACTAAAGCACACAGTATTGCTGCCGAGCTCGGTGGACTGAGAAGCCGTTCGTACTTCACTGAGCGATCTCCCCGGACTGAGCCATACCTGACTTGGTTCAGAACCAACCAAGTCCACACCACTGGACGCAAGGGCCAGTCCGCACTTACTGAAGGGCACTGGAAACAGTCTGCCAGCCCCAGCAAACTCCAGCACCCGTCCGCACTGACTGGAGACCTTCGTGACTGGCACTTGCTGCTTCACCAGAGCAAACCAAGGCTTCTGCCAAGCTGGTCTGTCAAGCTCTAGTCCAATTCGCATCTTGCCGGACTCCACGGATAGAGTCTCTAACTGCTCGGTTACCTTCTGGGATCCAACTGCCTGCTGAGCATAAGCCGGCCTGTCAAACCGCCGCTGCTATTCGCAAAGTCTGCGCGAACAGACCGCCCAAGCCAACATAGAATAAGCCATCAGGATCAGCCCTGCCGACCTCCGAAGAACCTGATCACGGATAACCACCTTCCCTGCTCCTCCTGAAGTAGCTCTGTTCCTGGTCAAACCCGGAATAATGCTCCCCCTGCTTCCTGAATAAGAATCCGCCGCATTGGAACCAGGAGCACCTAGAGTTATGCTCCCCCTGCTACCTGAACCAGAATCCTCCGCTCTCGAACAAGAACTACCTGGAACATTGCTCCCCGTGCTTCCCAAACTAGAAGCCCCCGCCTTCTAGCCAGAAACACTTGGAGCATCGCTCGCCCTACTTCCCGACCCTGGCATCTTTGCCTCGGAGCTAGAACAACCTGGAGCTCCAGGTGACACAGGCAGCTCCAACTGATCCTTAACAGTAGCCTCCTTCATCCCACCATCTAACCTGCTCACCTCTAACTCCATATATGAGCAATCCCAATACGACGCCAGCTTATCGAAGACTTCTCTCGACACGATGAATCTCTTCATTGCAGGATCCATACACCTCCATCTTCTCTTCTGCTCATCATACCCAACAAAGACTAGCTTCTCCTTAACAGCATTCAGAGCGTGTATGTAGCAGGTAGAACTAAACACCCGTAGGTGCTTCACACTGGGCTTCACCCCGAACATCAGCTCAACCGGAGTCTTCACAATGATCAGACTAAGAGGCATCTGATTGATGACATGTGTCGCACAGGCCATTTCTTCCGCCCAAAAGCCTTAGGAATATCTTTGCACTGAAGCCAACACTTGCAGGTCTCCATCAACAGACAGATTATCCGAACTGCAACACTATCTTGCTATGAAGTATGTCCATGAGACAGCTCCCTTCGGATCCCATGCTTCCCGTAAAAGTTCGAGAACTCGGTTGAGCCGAACTCACCACTGATGATTGTCCTCAACTTCTTTATCTGCAGGCCAAGCTGGCCCTCTACAAGCTTATTTAACTCCACAATAAAGCAGAACATGTTCGACTTCCCCTTCATGAAGTATACCCAAGTATACATCGAATAATCATCAACCAATATTAGCATGTAACTACTGCCTCCAAGACTGGCCGTGACGGTTAGTCCAACCAGATCACAATGGACAACCTCCAAAGGTGCTTTACATCTGTATAGCGCCTTATCAACCATAAAGCGTAGAGCTTCAACTTGTTGACATCCCGCGCATGCTTGACCATCGCCATAGGATGACCATCTAGGCAAGCCTCTTATGAGACTTCTTACTGCCATTGCTTTTAGCATGTCCATCCCCACATGTCTCAGTATTTCATGCTAGATAGCTGCACTATCACTGGCCTTCATTCGATCAGCATCTGAACTTGTTGATGACCCAAATAAGTTCATCTCCTTACTCCAAGTATGAGCAACGTTCACTGAGTGGAAGACAACCTTACACTTCTTCCTGTGATGACCCTGCTGCTTGCATCTATAGCACCTTGGTCCTTCCTTCCTCTTCCCATCACGCTTAGGAGATCCACTCCTTTCTTACTGATATGAAGTAGAAGGACCATCCTCCACAACAACTTTCACCTCCTTGTTGAACAACCCATCAAGGTAAGTCCAAACCTTCGCAGATGATCGACATCCACTGATGTGGTCCAAGAGCTCTAATGAGATCACCAGCTTGAGAATAGACTTTGCTCTCGCATTTGTCTCCTTCCAAGCTCTCATCGCTTCAGTATTGCCAGCAGTAGCCTCTTGTCTTTCTGCTCCGCATACCACCTCCCAAAGGTCCTCGCCAAGAAGAAAGCTCTCCATACAAGACTACTTCTACCTCTCAAAGTTAGTCTCTGTAAGGAGTTCAATCCCAATACCACTTGTATCTTCCACTGCCATGGTCCTACCACTGGTTTCCTTTTCACAAGAGCAACAACCACTTCATTTGATCACTGCTTATCCATTCCAACCTCCACCCCTCTAATACCATGTTGAATTTTCCGGATCTTGGAATGAGCAGTGGTTATCTCAACTAAAGTAGTTATAACCAGAAACACATGTAGCAACAAGAGTCTTTATTGAAAACAACAATCTTCTTTACAAGGCGAGACATACATGGCGAGACATGATTTGCCAAGACCACCACAGGGAGAGCAGAGATAATTACAAAAAACCAAGATAATTCAAGCCGCGTGGACTCAAACACATAGCCGTCGTATTTATTGCTAAGGAGTCCGCACAATCCACCAGGTCGCCAGACCGCAACCCAAGCTGCGCGGACTGCCCGTTATTCCAATTCTAGCTCTAGTCGCCGATCTACAAGTCGCCTGACTGCGAGGTCACCTAGTTGCCAGACTACAGAAGCTGCTGATGCAGAACTTAACAGGCCGCCTGAAGCAGGCGACTTATTGAACCCCAGAAACAAGTTGCCAAAGAGAAAACCGCTTTGTCGCTGTCCGCGACATGCTGTTTACCGCCTGTTGCTTAACTGCAGAGTCCGCACTGTCCCTGACTGGAATCAGATCCAAGTCCTAAATTTCCAACGTTATCTGCAAAACCTGCACAGCACAAACCAGGCTACTCTATCAACCCATGCGGATAGTAAAATCCAGTCCGCAACAACTGTTGGCGGGCTCACTTACTGTTCATTCACACTCATCTCCTGATGTGACATGTGTCCTAATTATAGGCACGATGAGGAGTGTGGTCACCGCCCTAGCCAATAGGAACACCGCCTCATCCCGCAATAAGAACAAGTATCTCCTCAAAACCGTGGATACACTCCAGTCCACCGCGACCTGTGCAGGATAACCAGACCGTCGATGCTTCACCAAGGCCGGACACAACGCCAGTCCACCTTGTCGCCAAAGGCCAAGCCAAGACCGCCAAAGCCAAACTCTGCATCAACTGTCCGCCTATCTACGGAGACAGCTTCAGTCCGCTTATAACGTGCCCACAGCCTCGCCACTAAAGTAACTACCAGACTCAGCTAACACAGCACCTGTCTGCACATACTGTAGACACCTCCAGTCCGCATACACTGAAGACTGCTCCAGTCCGCATATACTGCATACTGCTCCAGTCCGCATATCCTGAGTCCGTAGCCACGCTAGCAAGGAAACTGCCAGACTCAGCGGACACAACTTCAGTCCGCACGCCCATGCGAACGCAACTCCAGTCTGCATATTCCCAAGCTCGCAACCAAAGCACACGGCATTGCTGCCGAGCTCGGCGGACTTAGAAGCCATCCTCGCTTCACTGAGTGATCTCCCCGGACTGAGCCAAACCTGGACTTAGTTTAGAACCAACCAAGTCAACACCACTAGACGCAAGGGCCAGTCCGCACTTACTGGCGGACACTGGAAATAGAGCGCCAGCCCTGACGAACTCCAGCACCGGTCCGCACTGACTGGCGGCCTTCGCTACTACCACTTGCCGCTTCACCAGAGCAAGACCAAAGCTTCTGCCAAGCCAGTCTGTCAAGCTCTAGTCCAGTCCGAATCTTGCCGGACTCTGCGGATAAAGTCTCTAACCGCCCGGTTACCTTCTAGGATCCAACTAACTGCTGAGCATATGCCGGCCTGTCAAACCGCCGCTGATGTTCGCGTAGTCCGCTCGAACAGACCGCCCAAGCTGACACAGAATAGGCTATCAGGAACAGCCCTGCCGACATGGCTGTCCGCCAACCCTCTCCGCGTAGTCCGCGCGGTTAGGTTACCCAAGTCCTCTAATCACCCACTTTCAATTCACAATTTTCAACAGTAGCCTATATATAGGCCTTGTTATGAAGAGTTTAGTAAGAAGAAGAAGATTAAGAAATTAAAACCCTAAATCTATTGAGATTTTCCTCCTCCTTGCGAAATTCAGCCCTCCTCCCTCTCCTCTTTCTCCCCATTCTTAGCCGTCGTCCACCCCCTCTCCCTCTCTATTTTCCCGGCCTCCGCCTTCTCTTCCCCCCTCAAGTTAACCACCAAAGAGCCCCTCTCTTTATTCACTAAACCCGACCACCACATCACTCTAAAATTTCGGCCAACCCTAGCCATCCACCCTCAAGCCGGCCACCCTTCCCCCTCCTTCATTCTCCAAGCCATCCACCACCACCACCACCCAACCCGAGCCCACTTCTCCATCTACACCATCATTCGACCAACCCTCTCCACCATCACCCCAAACCCGAGCAGCCCCCCATTCCCTCCTTGGATTTCTTGCAATATTCCCACCACCTTTTCTCTCTCCTATTTCCATATTTACTACCATCAAGTTTTCTCCCTCTCCTAGGGTTATTGCAAAGGGAAACAACTCATCTTCATCGTCCTGTGTGGATCCGTGGATTTTTCATGGAAATAGGTTCAACCACCGTCGTGTGTGATTCCTCCACTCATCTTTGTGGACGGATTTTCTTGGGATTTGAGTAACGATCTCTAAATAATCTCTTGTATGTTTCTTTAATATTATCATGAGAGTTTGGTGGAAAAGAAGGCTAGTAAGTTGTCCTGATTTATGTTGAAATTTGTGTTTAATTATATTTTATTTTAAAGCGTGTTTCTTCCGAATATTTTTGTATAAATCAGATCGGGTAGATCTCGTGTACGCTCGTAGAAATCGGTTTCCTTAACCTTGATTTCTCCCTGAGTTCAGTGATTTGGCCACCCTCGTTTTAAATTAATTTTGGGATCGATTTTTGGACCTCTTTTAAATCATTATTTTAGTGCAGATCCTCTCGTGTTGGTTTTGTGAATGCTTGCAGATAACTTAAATTTGAATTGCTAATTGTACGGATCGGGTAGGTCCTATTCGCTTGCGCGAGGATTGGAATATAGCACTTGTTCAATCTATAAAAAGGGGTAGCGTCCCTTTGATTTGTGTGTTGTTAAATTTGTTAAATTAACGATAGAATTTTAGGGAGATCCCGCACACTACGAATCTATTTTAATTGATGAACCCAATAGCGCATAGTTTAATCCGTCTGACCCATTGGCCTACATCAGGTTTCCCCTGGTTAACTTGACCCCTTTGGTTGACCCCAAATGGATTGTAAGGGCTCTAAAGGGTCCCTATAAGATTGGAATTGGTTTGGTGTGGTCAAGTAGTCAATTTGGGACCCAAAAGCCAAACCCTAGACTAGGTAACCAAAAAATTATTATTTGTAGACCAAGGTGATTTCACCTATTTACCTAGGTACCCAAGGTCCTCTTGGTCTTCTTAAAGCTTTGTCATGACCTAGTCATGACAAAAACTTGCTAGGGGTCTGGTTGTTTGTTGGATGTTACAAGTGTTGCTACCGTAATGCCTCCCCTATAATGATCGTATAATATCGGTTCGGCTGGGGACCCACAACATACAGACTCCACAGCTTTAGCATTATGAGATGATACAAAACTACCCAACTCAAAATTCAGAATAAAAACAACAGAAAGAAATAATAATACTAGAAGTTATCCATTATCACAGGAGCATCAAAACGGCCTTAAGGTCTTACAATAATCATGAGTCTCATGTCAAAAATAATAACAAACAAAGTAATGTGATTTAACACTACTAGGCTACCTCGGCATGCAAGCTAGATACAATTCATGGAGCAAAGCACTTGACAAACATAAGCAAATAATATATAGAAAGTTCACTTCATGAGGCTTAGGCCTTTTTGGCCGGCGATCTTCCTCCCTCTTGCGATCCTTGCCCTGTAAAAAATTGTTGTAACGTGGGTCGGCAAAGGCTGACCTCAACTGTGTAACCAACACATCTCCTCCCAGCCGTCCCTAGCGGACCCCGGTGCACTCTATCACTCTACAGTTCAGCACTTTGTATGCAAATATACATGAACATAAAAAAGTAATAATACAGGTTTGGAGGTCTCACACAACAAAAATGTTTCTATGTTGAGCAAGCAAAATAAAGGGGCATAAAATGCAGCATGTATGCAATCTGGGAATTCACCCAAGGCAACCTGCAGTGCATGAATCTAATACACCATCACGCATCAACAAATAGGTACTTCCAATTTCCTCATCGATGTTCAAGCCGCAAACACACGAGTACTTGCAATTTCCCCTAACGGCATACATGCCGCCACACAGAACTCTTGCCACGGCCCCACCAGCTCGTGGGTCTCAAAACCCGAGCTTGCCTGCAAGCTCTGACTTCTCACGTCAGGATTCCATCTCACAAACAACAAACCGATGCTAAAAACCCTTGCTTGACCCCACCCGCTCGTGGGCTTCATTGCCCTCTCTTGTTAAAAGCTTGGCGTACTAGTTAGTTTCACAAAAGGGGACTTGTCTCGTCATGACACTCTCCACACATGACTTGCACGTCACGGGCAACCCAGCCGACCACAGAGACAAAGCCGTGCCTTACCAGATCACAATCAATAGCCTTTCCCACCCTAATCCACCATTTGTCCTCACGAAAATAAGGGGGAAACCACATCACAAATGACATCTTGCTGCAAACGGAATTCTAGCAAAATCCTTAAGGCTCGTTATGCAACATCACCGAGTCAGACTAACGGTCGCGACTACAGCTTCACCCACAATGCCTAATCCACTAACGGAGCAGATTTCTAATGCAACATTATGTCGGGGACGGACACAATCTACACGGTGGTTCCTCTTAAACCATGGCAACCCGAACCTCTCTCATTTGAGAGATTCGGTGCCTAATTGCTTGAAAGAAAGCAAGAACAACATGGATGCCATGCACACATCCTAAAGACCGAGAGGAGAAATGTCGTTATCTTACTACTCCTATTCCTAGCCATGGAAAACTCGATTTGCACGGATGAAAGTGTGCGCCTTCAAGTCCTCTCCACGAATCTGGCCTCGGATCGACGATCGGAGCCTCGAAGCTTCAATAATGGCGGAGAAAGGCATTCTTCCTTCTCCAAACTCTCTCTCCCCAAAACCTTAACTCTTTCTCAAAATGAGATAAAATGATGGTTTTTAACGTTTCAACCCTATATATGCCCTTTGGATGGAGGGTCCTGTGTTATAAGATCAAATTCTAAGAGAAATCAGACGGCTAAAAAGCCAAATGATGGAACTGTTCCCGTCTGCTATCTCTGGGAGGTAACTATTTATCACGCTGTGGTAGCTTCCCGAGCACTCGACCAGAAAATAATATCACGCTATCGCCGGCGGTAAGAATAATGTTGTATGGTAGCTCACTCAACGCCTACCACTCAGCGCCTCAACTCAATGTCTGCTACTCAACGCTCTCAATGTCGGGCTACCGCCGAGCGATAGCTAACTGTTGGGTATATTGGAATAAATGTATCTGATTTGAAGAATCCTCACCCTACTCAATGATATACATCAAGGTGTATTTGATGTGCTTTGAGTTTATGTGTGCAGGTTAAGTAATTGCAGGGAAAGCATAAAAGATTCTAAGTCCATGTGTCGACACCTAGAGATGAAGTGTCGACACTTAAGAAGGCTTGTGTCGACACCCAGAGAAGCTGTGTTGACACTTGGAGTAATTGTGTCGACACCAGGAAGGCAGAGTCGACACCAGAAGAAAAGTGTCGACACATACAAGCAGTGTCGACACACAGTAAAGAATTGTCAACATTATCAGTGTTGACACTTAGAGGCAGTGTCGACACCCAGAGAAACTTTGTCGACAGCAAAAGTGTCGACACTAGGAGGCTATGTCGACACTCAACAAACTTCAACAAAGTTCAAGTACAAGTGTCGACACTAGGAGGCTGTGTCGACACTCAGCAAACTTCAACAAAGTTCAAGTACATGTGTCGACACAAAGGAGATGTGCCGACACTCAGCAAAGTTTCAGCACAAGAAGATGTGTCGACATAAAGGAGTTGTGTCGACACACAGCAAAAATCAACTAAGTATTGAAGAATAAGTACTTGTGTCAACACACTCAATCAGTGTCGACACATTCTGAAGAAGCAGTGTCAAGAAGCTGTTACATCAACACAATGAGTTGTGTCGACACCAACAAGGCTAGTGTCGACACTTAGTCTACTTGTGTCGACACTTAGTCTATTTGTGTCGACACATAATGACTATCTGTCTCGAAACTTTCAGACAGTGACAGAGATTTCAAGAAGTGACTGGATGACTTGACAGGTGCCATTTCAACCGGTCAACTGCAACTGTCAGAGCTGTCAGAGGTTGTTAGAAACCGGATCAGCCGGTTACCATGGAGGAAGCTTATTTAAAGACCTTTCTCCTTCAACAGAAATAGACATATGAAGTAATCAGTTGAAAAACAACACAACAAATAAGAAGACCTTCAAGAGAAGATCTAAGTAGTTGGAGAGAGAGAGCTCCTTCTAAGAAGTACAGCTGTTGAACCAGGCTGATAAGTAAGTTTCAGATTGAGATCTGATTCACAAGACAGCAGTTGATTGAAGATCATCTGCACAGGAGATACAACCCTACTGTGTTCTAATTTTAGAAGCTTTGAAGAAAGCCAAGGGAGGTTGATCTCTGCAAAGTTCTCTCAAGAACTCATCAAGAAGCCAGTCAACTCATCTCTCTCTTTCAGAGTTGTGGTTAAACACTTTGTAAACTTTATTTTCTGTATGATCCTAAGGGATCTGATCTGTAAGCCTATTTTATAAAGGCTGAGTGTAGGAGACAGTGTGCTCTGAGTGTAGGTCTTGTTGAAGACTGAGGTAGGGCCTAGTGTATGAGTTGTAGGAGACTTTGTTCTCTGAGTGTAAGTCTTGGTGAAGACTGAGTGGTCGGGCTTTTGTGCCTGAGTTGTAGGAGTGTGATCACTCTGAGCTGTAGGAACCTGTTTGGGGTTCTGAGTTCTAAGATCTGAGGATCTGAGGAGAAGTAGAGAAGTTAGGCCGAATCTAGTACACTACTAGATAGGCGAAGGGGGAAAGTGGATGTACCCAGACCTTGGGGAACCACTATAAAATCTGTGTGTACTCTGTGTGTGATTAATTCTGGGATTGCTGTATGATCTGTGCTGAATTATTGTAGAGAATTTCAAATACAGGTCTTATTATTCAGTATTTCTGCCTGTAATTTTAAAAAGATTAAGTTCACCTATTCACCCCCCCCCCCCTCTAGGTGATTCGGTACTATTTCTTTCAAGTGGTATCAGAGCGAGGTTGCTCAAAAAGGACATAATAGTCTGAGTAAAGATCCTGTAGGCAGAATCAGAATAATCAAGAATCAAGAAAAATAGGTTCAACTGAGAATCACAAAGAGCCGGGGTCCATGAAGTTGCCAATCTGTAGAAAAGAGATTTTTGGCATATGGAAAGAGAGGGTTAGACTTTTTATGGAAGCCTCTGACCCAAGAATATATATTACAGTCAAAGAAGGGTCATATGTGCCAATGAAAGTATCTGTTCTGGATGCAAATCAGAGAACTCCCAAAGACAATTCAGAAATGACTAAAGATGAGATTATTCTGGCCACTATGGACAAGAGGGCCCAGAATATTATTGTAAGTGCAATTGATGATGCCACATTTCAGAACCTAATACATTGTAAAACCTCAAAAGAAATGTGGGACACACTGATAGTTTACATGGAGGGATCTGAAGAGGTAAGACAAGACAGGAAGTCTTTGTTAAATCAGGAGTATGAAAGCTTCAGACAAGGAAAGTCTGATAGCATTACTGAATGCTACAAGAAATTCTATAGGATTGTTAATGAGTTGATGTCCTATGGAAGAGAATTCAGCAACTATGAGCTGAATGACAAGTTTTTAAGATCCCTGACTAAGGACTGGATAACCAAGATTTGTGCCATTAGGGAAATGGCCAAATTAGCTGATATACCTCCTCCAACTTTGTTTGTAAAACTGCTATCTTATGAGATACAGTTAATGGTTAGAAAGGAGGAAGAGAAGACTACAAGAGCGGAGCACAAGGATAGAGCTGTGGCCTTCAAGACTGAAGCCACTAGGAAGTATAGAAGTAAGTCTCCATCTCCACCTCAAATAGTTGCTGAGACAGTCACAGAAAATTCAGATAGTAAGAATTCAGAAAGTAGTGAAAGTGATGAAGACTTTGCAGCCTTCACTAGGCATTTTCAAAAGTTTCTGAAGAAGAAGCAGTGGAGGTCTACGCCATCCACTTGACAGATAAAAGATGACTATTATCAGAACAGGAAGTCATCAAGGAATGACCAAAGAAAGTCCAAGTCAAGTAAAAATACATCCTCAAAGATAGTTTGCTATTGTTGCAATAGACAAGGATATATAGTAGTTGACTGTCCAGAAAAGAGGAAAGAGTCAACTGACAAGAAGAAGACTCAGTTTAAGGGCAAAAAGGAAAGGTCCTTTATTGCCAAGAAGGATAAGAGTTTGACTGATCAGTCATCTTCAGAAACAGATTCAGAAGCTGAAGCTTATATTGGATTGTTTGCTGAAGAGGAGGAAGATGAGTTCATGCAGCTAATAAACTCAATTTATGTGCATGAGGACAATCAGTGCAATGGACTGATGGCTTTAACAGAAGGAGACAAGATCCAGGATCAACCTGGACCAAGTAAGGTACAATGTCTTTCAGATTATAGTACTGATTCAGAATCAGATACATCTGCATCAAGTGATGTGGGTGGGTCTGAATCTGAGGGTGATATTCATCAGTTGATGGATGAATATAGAGATGTATTGCAGGCACTTAAGAAGAGCAAAAATCTGGTCAAAACACTGACTAAGGAATTTGCTAATCTTAAGTTGGCAGCTGCTGATTCAGATAAAGTGTTAGATCAAAAACTGAATGAAATAGCCAGGCTAAAGAACATTATAGTTATTCAGATGGGAACTATTACATTTAAGAATGATCAAATTAGGAATCTGGAGGTTATACTTCAGAAGGAGAAGGATATTGTGGCTAGCTTTTCTAAACCCAAGTCTGTTTTACCCTTGATAGATGAGTTTGTACCTCATAATGGTAAGGCTGGATTAGGGTTTACAAAACCTGCCTGGATAGTAAAGTCCAAATCTAAGGGCAAAGCCCCAGCACTAAACAAGAAGGCTGTAGTAGAAAATCCAGCCAGGGTTGTACCTAAACAAAGGTACAACATGTTTGAGTGCTAGTGTTGTGGCAAGATAGGCCACTTTGCCATAGATTATTGGCACAATTCAAGTGTCAAGGAGAGTAGCAAACTACCTGCTAGGAGAGCTACAAGTAGTTTTGTTAAAAGCCAAACTAACCTACACCAAGGACCCAAGAATTATTTGGGTTCTAAGGTTAAGTAATCTGTTTTGCAGGTGAGTGCAAGTGGCCATGCCCCTATATGGTACTTGGACAGTGGATGTTCCAGGCACATGACTGGAACTAGGGGGTCGCTGAAGGATTATACATCTATCAAAGATGGGCCTAAGGTTACCTTTGGTGGTTCAGAAAAAGGAATCATCAAAGACTTTGGTAACATTTCTAGTAACCTGATTACAATTACTCAAGTGGCTTATGTAAAGGGTTTGAAACATAACCTTATTAGCATAAGTCAGCTGAGTGATTTAGGATATGACATCTCATTTGTCAAGGATGGTTGTCATATCAGTAGGTCAAGTGATCAAAAGATCATTCTGACAGGATATAGGAAGAGAAATGTCTATTGTCTAGACATTATGTGTGAGAACATTGTTTCTCCTATTTGTCTTGTAGCTGATGAGAAAGTCTCACATTGTATTAAATGGCACAAGAGGCTGGCTCATCTTAACTATAAGGCAATTGGCCAACTCTTTAGCAAGGAGTTAGTGAGGAATGGTCCTCAAGTTAAGTGTATCAAGGATGGGATATGCTCAGCTTGTCAAAAAGGCAAGCAGACCAAATCCACCTTTCATAGCCTTGAGAACAAAGATGGTGTGAGGTGTCTATACCTCTTGCATATGGATCTTTTTGGTCCTATGACAGTTCACAGCCTAGGTAGGAAGGTCTACATATTTGTGGTAGTTGATGACTACTCAAGGTATTCCTGGGTGTTCTTCCTAAGGCAAAAATCTGAAACGCAAAGTATCTTGTATAGTTTTGTTAAACAAATTCAGAATGAATTGGACAGTACAGTGGTCAAAATCAGAAGTGACCATGGTACTGAATTTCAGTCTGAAAGTATGACAAAACTGTGTGAAGAGTTTGGAATTTTTTAGGAATTTTCCTCACGAAGAACACCTCAGCAAAATGGTATTGCTGAAAGGAAAAATAGAACCTTGATAGATGCTGGTAGAACCCTATTGAGTGACACATCTCTCCCAGAATATTTCTGGGCTGAGGAAGTTAACACTGCTTGTCATGTGATCAACAGGGCTACTATCACCAAGAGCCACAAGAAGTCCCCCTATGAGATTGTGAAGGGCAGAAAACCAAATCTATCCTATTTCAGGATCTTTGGTTGCAAGTGTTATATCCTTAACAATGGTAAGTCTTATCTAACCAAGTTTGCTGCCAAATCCCAAGAGGGGATCTTTGTTGGGTACATCAATAATGGCAAGACTTATAGGGTCTACAACTTGATTACTCAAGTTGTAGAAGAGTCTGTTCATGTAGTTTTTGATGAAGCTAGACTCATTAACAATGAATTGCGTAGAAGTGTTTGCAGCTCTACAGGTGTAACTGAGAAGATGGACAAGCTTACTATTGCAGAAGGTTCTACTGCAAGTCAGCAAGTGGAAGATGGTGGCTGCTGTCCAGGGGGAGTACAAGGTACACCTGATGCTGAATAAGACCAAGAAGTGCAGCTAAATGAAGAGAATAAAGGTGTACAACCTGAAGACAGGCTGCCTCCAATAAATAGGCATCTAAAGGATCATCCAGCCAATCAAATTATTGAAGATCTCAGACAAGGGGTACAAACAAGGAGCAAGAATCTAAGTTCAGTTCTCTACTCCAACTTTCTATCCCAAGTAGAGCCAAAGAAATTTGAAGAAGCAATCCTAGACCCTCATTGGATTGAGGCCATGCAAGAGGAGCTGAACCAGTTCAAAAGATGCAAGGTATGGGAGCTAGTTCCTAAACCCAAGGACCACAACATTATTGGAACTAAGTGGATCTTTAGGAACAAGTTGGATAAGAATGGAATTATTATAAAGAATAAAGCCAGACTTGTTGCAAAGGGATATAGGCAGGAAGAAGGTATTGATTTTGATCAAACCTTTGCTCCAATAGCAAGACTGTAAGCAATAAGGATGTTCCTTGCCTATGCAATATTTCAAGGGTTTAAGGTATACCAAATGGATGTTAAGTCAGCTTTTCTGAATGGAAACCTGAAGTAAGAAGTCTATGTTGAGCAGCCATCAGGTTTTGTTGATTCTCTTAAACCTGATTATGTATATAGACTTAGAAAGTCTTTGTATGAGTTAAAATAAGCCCCTAGGGCTTGGTCTGAAACCCTGTCTAGTTTTCTCATTGAGAACAAATTCTCAAGGGGGAACATAGACAAAACTCTATTCCTTAGGGAATCCAGAGGTAAGATTATCTTAGTCCAAATATATGTAGATGACATAATATTTGGGTCTACAAAAAGTAATCTTTGCAGAAAGTTTGCAAAACTTATGCAAGGACAATTTGAGATGAGCAGTATTGGGGAACTTAAGTTCTTCTTGGGTCTCCAAGTTAGACAGACTGAAGATGGATTATCCATATGCCAGCCTAAGTTCACCCTAGAGTTAATAAGGAAGTATGGTATGGAATCATCCACTACCATGAAAACTCCTATGGGGTCAAGCATGTCTCTAAGCAAAGATGATGCAGGGAAACCTGTAGATGAGACTTTGTATAGAGGGATAGTTGGCTCCCTACTGTATTTGACTGCTAGTAGACCAGATATCATGTATGATATATGTGTCTGTGCAAGGTACCAGGCTTGCCCCAAAGAATCTCATTTGACAGCAGTCAAAAGAATTTTGAGATATCTTAAGGGCACACCTTATCTAGGCCTTTGGTACCCTAGGAATGGAGATTTTGTACTGACAGGTTATTCAGATGCAGATTTTGCAGGCTGCAAGGACGACAGGAAGAGTACTACAGGAACCTGTCAATTTCTAGGTGGAAGGCTGGTGTCATGGAGTAGCAAGAAGCAAACCAGTGTGGCTATCTCCACAGTAGAGTCAGAGTATGTGGCTGCAGAAAGTTGCTGTGCACAACTACTATGGATACAACACCAGCTAGAAGATTATGATATTCAAGTAAGTAGAACACCTTTATTTTGTGATTCTACAAGTGTTATTTCTATTGCAAATAATCCTGTCTCCCACAGTAGGACTAAGCACATAGAAATAAAATACCATTTTCTAAGAGAACATGTAGAAAAAGGAGACATTTCCTTAGAGTATATAAATACAGATAATCAGTTAGCTGATATGTATACTAAGCCCTTAGATGAAACCAAATTCAATAAATTTAAAATTGAATTAGGAATGATAAACTTAGAATAGTTTACAAAAAATGGCTAAGTAAAATGGTGTCGACACACAGAGTTGTCTGTGTCGACACATAGAAATGGTGTCGACATTTCAGAGAAATGGTGTCGACACATCTAGACAGTCAGTGTCGACACTTCAGAGAATAAGTGTCGACACATCCAAAGAAGGTGTCGACACATCCAAGGTGGTGTCGACACTTAGGATTTACACAGAATTAGTCTAGTAGAGTCTCGACTAAGTGTCGAGCTGAGATATATAAGTGTCGACACATATATTCTGTCGACTATATTTGTGTCGACACATAGTTGTCGAGACATTAGCAGTAAGTGTCGACACTTTTCAACAGTGTCGACACAATTCAAGTATGATAACGCGCCTTTTCACCTTCAATTCTAGAAAGGTATAAATAGGTTTTCCCCATTATTTGTCGACACGCTCACCTTAGTTTCGAGACCAAACTTGTGTGTCGACATCTCTCTTCTCTACATTCAAAATTTCTTCAAACCCTAATGGCGCCCAAGCTAGAAGAGAACATTAATGAAGGATATGAGCTCGTGCGACACACCTTTGATGACGCGGAACCCGAAATCCAAGGTGTGGTAACCCTAATTGTCGAGACTGGATTAAAGTACCTTGTATCAGAACCAATCAAGATCTGGAAGAAGGAAGTCGTCGAATTCTTGAGTGCAGCTACTCTTGATGAATCAGGACTCAAGATTAAGTACAGAGTCCATGGGACAAAAGTCAAGGTCACACAGAAAAGTCTAAGAAAGGTACTTCAACTACCAAGAACAAAAGAGGAAGAAGATGTATCTGCTTCTAAGACTAGAGAGGCATTGAAGTGGTGTGGACTTGATTCAAACCTGAAAATTGGATCCGTTTTCAACAGAAAAGGGATGAACATACAAGGAAAGTTTCTATCTGAAATTGTAGGAAAAGTAATACTGAGCAAGCCTGGTGGGCATGATAGAATATCTGCTGACATGTTCAGTCTGATGACAAGGATAATTTTCAAACTTGATACTGATTGGTCTACAGTCATGTTTGATAAGATAAAAGAGAGCCTGATGAAACCCAATTTGGGTAGAATTCTGAGTCTATACCTAGCTGGAAGTATTCCTGAAGTGATGAACCAAGCTGCAGGTTCAAAGATAAACCACATGAGGAGAATGGATGTGAGAATTTTCTCAAGGTCGGATAGAGTTTTGACAAAGGAACTGCCAACTCCAGAAAAGGAAACACCTCAGAAAAAGTAGAAGAAGACAGCCATTGTGGCTCAAGAATCCTCAAGTAGCTCAAAGGAGCAAGTGGTGTTTAGTTTAGATGATGGAGGAGATGACAATGCTGGACAGTCACCAGCAAGACAAGAAGATGCTCAGAGGCAGGGGGAGCTACCATCAGCTAGCCCTATTCACCTGGATCCACTCCAGGGGGAGCCTCTACATGTGGATGAGCCAACTCCACTAGAGAGTGAAAGGGCTACCCAAACCATTCTAGAGGTAATTACTGAAGTTAATCAATTAAATTTCTCAATTGAGGATGAAGTTTTGTCTGAACCATTACTTGATGTTGATCAGCAAACACAGATACAACTTCAACCACAAGATGTTGTCATAGAGGACACATCTGTTGCTGATAGAGTAGACTCAGTTGGTCCAGAAATCAGAGATTCTCCTGTACAACCTCCGCATGAGTTTACATTAGAAGAGCTGTTCCCTGATCTTGTACAAACAGATCTTGAGAGAGAGATAGTAGTTGTTGAGGGGGAGAAGGCCAATATTGAGGGGGAGCATATAGAGGAGACTGCTAGACAAGAGCCTGAAGAGCCAAGAAATGCTGAGGAGATACCAAGGACTGAGAAGGATTTACATCCTAGTCCTAAGGATAGAGTAGATATTACTAGTACTTCTGTTTCAGAGGATGAAGAGGCTGCTAGAGCCAAGAATAGGAAGTTCCAGGTCTTCAAGAGAAGAAGTCAGAACTACAAGAAAGCACTACAGACAATTGCTCCACATCCTGCCCCATCTACTGATTATAGTTCTCTGATGGTGGCATTGCAAATCAAGATGGATGAGCAAAGAAAAGCTTTAGAAAAGTATATGGATGAAGGGCATAAATGCCTGCAATTTGATCTGACACAAGACATCAAATCTATCAAATTTGAAGTGAATCAACACAAGAAGGAAATGACTGATTGTTTCCATAAAGGAGGCAATGCAGTGGTCTATCTGGCTACGCATCAAGAGAATATAAAGAAGCAGATTGAAGGCTTGGTAGTAAAACAAGGCTATGTCCTGGAGAACCAGCTTAGAATGAATGACAATTTAACTGTTTCTCATAATGCCATTGTCACTGAAATGAAAAACATAGCTACTGCCCAGACTGCTCTAACTTCAACTGCCAAAGAAGCCTTTGATAAGCAACTCCAAGAGAGCCTCACTGCTGTTAAAAATGCCATTGAAGAATCTCAAAAGGCAATTACTGACAAGCTCCAAAGGTTAAAACTTTTTTATAAGGATGGAGTAAACTATTTGAATGCTCAAATAAGATTCCAGAAAGATGATCTTAGGGATCATATAGTAAGAGAAGTCATAAAGGGGGAGAGGGTATTAGTCAAAGCAGGCTCTGATCATGCAAAATGGATTTCAAACTCCATCAGAGCCACCCTTGGATATCCACCTTTATGTGATGATGATAATGTGGAAGAGTTTGGAATAAATGCTTCTTACTTTAGAGGAGAGCAAGCTAAAGTGGCTCAAGTGATATATCCTCCTGCTGATTTTGATATAATACATCAGGAGGTACAGTCTATGTATAGTCCTCCTGAGGGGAATTAGAATGTTATTCTTGAAAAAATTGTACAGCCTGTGCCAGAGGCAGTACTAAAAGAGCAAGAGGCATTATTAAAAGAACAAGAGGCCCAATTATCTAAGAAAAGGTTCAGAGAGCAAGTTGAATTAAGGCCAGATTTTGAACAATGGAGCCCCACATCCAGGAATATCATATTGACTGCTTGGAAGGCTGCTAAGGACAATATCCTGGATAGAGGCAAATGGTATTCTGACCAGGAGTGGAGAAAACATGAGAATAGGCAAGAGACCATAGTACAATATAGAAGAAAGGCTAAACTTGGAAAGCTACCTCCTAATACACAGGAGCCTAGCAAGTATTTCCCTAAGCCATATCACTATTTTGAAAGGTAGAAGATAAAGGCTGAAGAGCTGAAAAAGAAAGATCTCAAAGGGAAGAAGCCTGTTGATGACAATGATGCTCCAGTCCAAGCAAAGATTCAATATGGAAAGGGGATTGTTATCAAGGAGCCAGAACAGCCATAGGATAGAAATTTTCTTAAGTTTACAATTTGTAATCATTTGTTTTTAACTCTATGTAAACTTTTGATTAATGAAAATGTTTGAAGTTGTAAGAACAATGATTATATGTTCAATCTATTACATTATTGTTCTGAGATAATTGATTATACATGTTTTGTTTATACATGTTTAGTATTTTCCCTGTCATTTAATATTGTTGTACATCATATAGAGTATTTGTTATGTATGGTGTATATCATTGACTAAGGGTTATGACTTCTCCAAATAGGGGGAGATTGTTGGGTCCATTGGAATAAATGTACCTGATTTGAAGAACCCTCACCCTACTCAATGATATACATCAAGGTGTATTTGATGTGCTTTGAGTTTATGTGTGCAGGTTAAGTAATTGTAGGGAAAGCATAAAAGATTCTAAGTCCATGTGTCGACACCTAGAGATGAAGTGTCGACACTTAAGAAGGCTTGTGTCGACACCCAGAGAAGCTGTGCTGACACTTGGAGTAATTGTGTCGACACCAGGAAGGCAGAGTCGACACCAGAAGAAAAGTGTCGACACATATAGGCAGTGTCGACACATAGTAAAGAATTGTCAACATTACCAGTGTCGACACTTAGAGGCAGTGTCGACACCCAGAGAAACTTTGTCGACAGCAAAAGTGTCGACACTAGGAGGCTGTGTCGACACTCAGCAAACTTCAACAAAGTTCAAGTACAAGTGTCGACACTAGGAGGCTGTGTCGACACTCAGCAAAATTCAATAAAGTTCAAGTACATGTGTCGACACAAAGGAGATGTGCCTACACTCAGCAAAGTTTCAGCACAAGAAGATGTGTCGACACAAAGGAGTTGTGTCGACACACAGCAGAAATCAACTAAGTATTGAAGAATAAGTACTTGTGTCGACACACTCAATCAGTGTCGACACATTCTGAAGAAGCAGTGTCGAGAAGCTGTTACATCAACACAAGGAGTTGTGTCGACACCAACAAGGCTAGTGTCGACACTTAGTCTACTTGTGTCGACACTTAGTCTATTTGTGTTGACACATAATGACTATCTGTCTCGATACTTTCAGACAGTGACAGAGATTTCAAGAAGTGACTGGATGACTTGACAGGTGCCATTTCAACCGGTCAACTGCAACTGTCAGAGCTGTCAGAGGTTGTTAGAAACCAGATCAGCCGGTTACCATGGAGGAAGCTTATTTAAAGACCTTTCTCCTTCGACAGAAATAGACATATGAAGTAATCAGTTGAAAAACAACACAACAAAGAATAAGACCTTCAAGAGAAGATCTAAGTAGTTGGAAAGAGAGAGAGCTCCTTCTAAGAAGTACAGCTGTTGAACCAGGCTGATAAGTAAGTTTCAGATTGAGATCTGATTCACAAGACAGCAGTTGATTGAAGATCATCTGCACAGGAGATACAACCCTACTGTGTTCTAATTCAAGAAGCTTTGAAGAAAGCCAAGGGAGGTTGATCTCTGCAAAGTTCTTTCAAGAACTCATCAAGAAGTCAGTCAACTCATCTCTCTCTTTCAGAGTTGTGGTTAAACACTTTGTAAACTTTATTTTTTGTAGGAACCTAAGGGATCTGAGCTGTAAGCCTGTTTTATAAAGGCTGAGTGTAGGAGACAGTGTGCTCTGAGTGTAGGTCTTGTTGAAGACTGAGGTAGGGCCTAGTGCATGAGTTGTAGGAGACTTTGTTCTCTGAGTGTAAGTCTTGGTGAAGACTGAGTGGTAGGGATTTTGTGCCTGAGTTGTAGGAGTGGGATCACTCTGAGCTGTAGGAACCTGTTTGGGGTTCTGAGTTGTAAGATCTGAGGATCTGAGGAGAAGTAGAGAAGTTAGGCCGAATCTAGTACACTACTAGATAGGCGAAGGGGGAAAGTTGATGTACCCAAACCTTGGGGAACCACTATAAAATCTGTGTGTACTCTGTGTGTGATTAATTCTGTGATTGCTGTATGATCTGTGCTGAATTGCTATAGAGAATTTCAAATACAGGTCTTATTATTCAGTGTTTCTTCCTGTAATTTTAAAAAGATTAAGTTCACCTATTCACCACCCCCCCCCCCCTCTAGGTGATTAGGTACTATTTCTTTCACTAACTAATGTCGCGCTAGTAATCAACGCTTGGTTTCGATGAAACAAGGCTATCGCCGGGCGATAGCTACCTATTGCCACGCGATAGATTCCTGAGGCTCAAGATCTAGAAAAATTGGGGTGTTACAACTCCTCCCCCTTGAGAAGAATTTCGTCCCCGAAATTAAGCATGCACTCAAACAAAAACATACATGAAGGAAAATGTTCTGGGAAGTCCTCCCGCATTGCTTGGTTGCGCTCCCAGGGGAATTCATCTCGCCCGCAATTATCCCAGTGCATTTTCACAAGCATAACCTCTTTATTTCTCAACTTCCGAACTTCTGAATCTTCTATGCCAACTGGACGGACTTTCATCCTCAAGTCATTTTCAACCGGCACCGCTGCCGACACGACCACAATGCTTGCCTTCATCAAGTATTTCCTCAAAACTTAGACATGGAAGACATCATGTAATCCACTCAGCTCTGTGGACATCGCCAACTGGTAGGTTGCTCTCCAATATATTCCACGACCTCAAACAGCCCCAAAAAACCCGGACTCAACTTCTTGAGTAGACGAATCCGCGAAATGCCTTTGAACGACTTTATCTTTAGGTATACCCAATCGCCCACTGCAAACTCCATGTTCCTGTGGCGAGCGTTGAAATTCTTAGCCTGCCGAACCTGAGCAACCTTTATGCGCTCCTGAATGGTTCGCACCAACTCACAAGCATCAGCCACCACCTCTTTTCCCAAAAGTTTGGTGTCTCCCGCCTTTATCAAGGACATCAGTGTTCGACACCGCCTTCCATATAAAGCCTCGTATGGCGCCATCTTGATACTCACCTAGAAACTATTATTGTAGGCAAACTCCACCATGAAAAGGTGATCTTCCCACCTCTTGCCAAAATCAAGGGTACACATTCTCAGCATATCCTCCATACTACGGTCCGTCCTTTCGGTTTGACCATTAGTTTGAGGATGGAACGCAATACTAAACTTGAGCTTTATGCCCATACTTTTCTGTACCAATCTCTAGTCCTTGGACGTGAACCGTCCATCACGATCATTAACAATACTCTTGGGAATTCACTGTATACACACAATATTGTGAACATACAGTTCTACCAGCTTTTCCACGCTAGCCTCCTTCCGATTCGGGATGAAGTGAGCCACTTTGGTCAAGCGATCCACGATCACCCAAATCGCATCATTTCCCTACTACGACCGAGGTAAGCCATGCACAAAATCTATGGAGATGTCATCAATTTTCCACTCGAGGATATGAAGAGGCTTCAGGAATCCGCCCGACTTCTGACACTCAGCCTTCACTAAGGAAAAAGTTTGGCATTGACTCATGTAAAAAGCTACGTCCCTCTTCAAACCAGGCCACCAAAATGATTTATTTATATCCAAGTACATCTTTGTACTGCCCGGGTGAATCGAGTACTTTGTGAAATGAGACTCAAACATCAACTCCTCATGGATCTTGCCGAACTGCGGTACATAAATCCTTCCGTCTTTCCTTAAGATCCCATCAATCATCTCCCAGGCACTATCCTCGCCTTTTTGAGCTCCCACCACAAACAGATGGAACCCTGTATCCACACTATTCGCTTCCCGAATACAATCGGACAAGTCATTCTGCAACTCTATCCAGTTCAATCGAGACGTGCTTGACTCATCTCTGGCTACACACTCAATGCCAAGGGACTCAAAGTACCACACCAAGCGCTCATCATGAATTTCAATCCAATTCCATTGTCCTGAATACTTTCTACTCAAAGCATCGGCCACCACGTTGTCCTTCCCTGGCGTATACTAAATCACCATATCATAGTATCCAAGAAACTCGACCAACTTTCATTGCCACATGTTCAGGTCTTTTTGATCTAGAGGATACTTCAGGATTTTGTGATCCGTGAAGATCTCTACCTTCACACCATACACATAGTGTCGCCACAACTTCAAAGCAAAAATTACCGCCGCTAACTCTAAGTCATGGACGGGGTAATTACTCTGATGAGGTTTCAACTGTCTATACCCAAAGGCTATCACCTTGCCATATTGCACTAGCACGCAACCCAAACCGCATCCTGATGCGTCACTGAAAATCTGAAATCCTACAGTCCCTTTAGGGAGACTTAGGATTGGAGCTGTCATCAACCTTTCCTTCAAGGTATCAAATGCTTTATCGCACTCCTGAGTCCACATGAACTTCTGGTCCTTACGAGTCTGAGTAGTGAGGGGCAGAGCTATCAGCTAAAATTTTTCCACAAACCTTCAGTAGTACCCGACTATTCCAAGGAAACTCCTGACTTCCGCTATGGTGCTCAGGACTGGCCATTCTCTGATGGCCTCAACGTTTGCTAGATCCACCGCCACCCCATCACAACTAATCATATGGCCCAAAAATGCCACCTTCTCCAACCAGAACTCGCACTTCGAGAACTTTGCATACAACTGGTTCTCTCTTAAAGTCTGCAAGACTACTCTCAGTTGAGCGTCAAGCTCCGCCTCTGATTTGGAGTACACCAAAATATCGTCGATGAAGACCACCATAAATGAGTCTAAATACTCCTGAAACACTCGGTTCATCAAATCCTTGAATTTCGATGACACATTCGTCAACCCGAACAACATCAACAAGAACTCGAAGTGACCATACCTCATTCCAAATGCTATCTTAGGTATGTCCTCATCTCGAATTCACAACTGGTAGTACCCTGACTTCAAGTCCAACTTAGAGTACACCACTGACCCTACCAACTGGTCAAATAGGTCATATATCAGTGGAATCTGATACTTATTCTTGATGGTCAGTTTATTCAGTTCACAATAGTATATTGATAACTGTATACTAACATCTTTCTTCTTCACAAACAACACCAGTGTGATCCATGACGATGAGCTAGGTCTGATATACCCCCGCTCCAACAGTTCCTGCAACTGTAATTTGAGCTTGGCTAACTCTTTCAGTGCCATCCTAAAACAATGATGTGACACTGACCTAGCTTCTAACACTAACTCAATCGAGAAATCGATCTCCCATCAAGGAGGTGCTCTACGAAGCTCCTCAGGAAACACATCCTCAAATTCTGCCACTATCGGCACTTCTCTAATTAATATCTTGGAAAGTTGAGCTTCTAACATTGCTACGAAAGCTACTCCTCCCTGGTTAACTGCCCACACCAACTGCATGGTTGAGATTAGGGAATAGGACACTCCACTATGGCCCTCAAATTTAACCTCTTCCTTTCCTTCGCTTCTCAGGGTCACCACCTTGGATAGGCATTCAATACTAGCATGCTTCTCTGCAAGCCAATCTATCCCCAAGATCACATCGAATTCGACTAACGGTAGAACTGCTGCTACCAACACGAAGTCAACTCCGTCTAGATTCCAACCAATGCGTCCTCTCGTCTCGGTAGTCATGAAAGACCCATTGGGCATGCACACCCTAGGATCTGCATCCTCCGAAAAGGGCTTGAATCTAATTCTCCAGATAAAGCTTTTTGCAAGCAAGGAGTGTGAAGCTCCAGTATTAAACAGTACCCTAGCGGGGTAACCGGAAACTAGCACGAAGCCTAAAACATAGGCAATGCATATAAAAGTCTCGAAAGTCTAAATCTAATGAACAAACTTAAACTTTCCCATACCTGTCACCACATCTGGTTGCTGAATCGATTCTTGCTGCCCAAGGTTGAAAGGCCTTGGCTGCTCGGGTTGGAACCATGAAATGCTCGACTCTACCATCTTTCCTTTCTCTGCAACGTTGTGACCGTAATGCACGGACTGCTCCTGCCTTGGCTCCTGCTCAGCACCTCCCTCAATACAGAAATGATCTATGTGGCCTGGCTTGCCACACTTGTAGAATGATGGTGGTCCCTTGAAGCAAGAACCCCCAGACGTCGTACTGCTCTTCTCCTATGACTTGAAGGGATGGGGCTTCTTCTTCCACTTACTCCCTTTAGACTTCCCTTACGATTGAGAAGGCTTTCCTTCTCCATGTTTTACTGCAAGTCCCTTATGGCATTGGGTTCATTCTATATCACATCCTAACATTTTGGTTGCGTCAATAAACTCGTTGAAGCTCTTATTTTTCATAGCTATTAGGGGTTGCCTCAAGTTCTCTCTCAACCCATGGTAGAAGAGATTGTCCCTCTCTTTATCGTTGGACATGGTCGTTCCAGCATAATTACCCAATTGAGTAAACTCATGAACATACTCATCTACAGTCTTGTCTCATTGCACCAAGTGCAAAAACTCTCCGAAGGGATAACCATATCGACGAAGGGATATACTTTTTCAAGAAGACATTCCTGAACTCTTCTATGGACGGGATGCGTCCAGGAAACCGGCGGCTACTATTACTCACCCACCGCAACTTAGCATCACCTTCTAACATGAAGGTCGCAAACTCAGACTGCTTCTCCTCTGGCATCTCTGCTGCCCTCAATAGTTCTTGAATCCTCGCCCACCAATCCTCTGCATCGGTCGGCGTGTCGACTCCCTTGAATGTTGGAGGATGGAAACTCAAAAAATACTTAATCTATCGGTCTCCCTGCCCGACGACCACTCTCTCAAACAACAGCTCTGTTGGCCTTGCTCCACCGCCCGGTACGAATGCTACCGAATCCGAGGTAACAGGAGTTGCTACCTATGCAACAGGGGTCATAACTTGCGTTGCCGTTGCAGCTTGGGCCGCTACCATTGCTTCTGCAAGCATGCGACAGAAAATGGCTGGGGTTACACCCATGCCCATCGGACCTAGAGCAGTAGCACTGCTCGCCGAAGGCTCCTCTTTCGGCCTCGATGTCCCCGTCTCGTCGCTTGCACCCTCAGCAAAAGCAAGGCAAAACAAGAATCAGCTTCTATCACAAAACTTAGACACTATGACACTCGTGGTCCCACGATACTCCTATGTGGATAACTTCTTTACGCGATCCGATTATGCCAAATCGACCACTAAACCTTACCTTGGACACTAAACACCCTCTGATACCAAATTGTAATGCCTCCCCTGTAATGACCGTATAATATGGGTCCGGCCGGGACCCCACAACATACAGACTCCACAACTTAAGAATTATAAGATGATATAAAACTACCCAACTCAAAACTCAGACTAAAAACAACGAAAATAAATAACAATACTAGAAGTTATCCACTTTCATAGGAGTATCAAAACGGCCTTCAGGCCTTACAACAATCATGAGTCCCAAGTCTGAAATAATAATAAACAAAGTAATGTGCTTTAGAACTCCTAGGCTACCTCAGCATGCAAGCCAGATATAGTTTATGGAGCAAAGAACTTGACAAACACAAGCAAATAACAAAAAAGTTCACTTCATGAGTCTTAGGACTTTTTGGTCGACAAGCTTGATCCCATTTGCGATCCTTGTCCTATAAACATTTGTCGTAACGTGGGTCAGCAAAGGCTGACCTCAATTGTGTAACCAACAGATCTCCTCCCGGCCGTCCCTGATGGGCCTCAGGGAACTCCATCACCTTGCACGTCAGCACTTCGTATGAAAATATACAGGAACATAGAAAGTAATAATACAGGTTTGGATGTCTCGCACAACAAACACGTTTCTATGTTGAGCAAGTAAATTAAAGGGGCCTACAATGCAACATGTATGCAATCCTGGGTTTCACCCAAGGCACCCTACAGCGCATGAATATAGCACATCATCACGCATCAAAAAATGGGTACTTCCAATTTCCCCATCGGCGATCAAGCCACAAACACACTGGTACTTCCAATTTCCCCTAACGGTATACAAGCTGCCAGATGGAACTCTTGCCAAGGATCCACCCGCTCGTGGGTCTCAAAATTCGGGCTTGCCTGCAAGCTCTGACTTCTCATGTCAGTATTCTGTCTCACAAACAATAAACCGATGCTAAGAACCATTGTTTGACCCCACTCGCACATGGGCTTCATTTCCACGACTTGTCAAAAGCTTGGGATCCTCGTCAGATCCATAGAAGGGACATGTCTCGCCGGGACACTCTCCACACATGACTTGCACGCACTAACTGGCCACTAGGGCCAGTCCGTACTTACTGGCGGACACTGGATCCAGTTCGCCTGTACCGGCGAACTCCAGTATCAGTCCGCACTGACTGGCGGTATCTGCGGCTTCCACTTGCCGCTACACCAGAGCAAGACCAAGGCAACTGCCAAACCGATTTGCTGAGCTCTAGTTCTTCAGTCCGCTTCATGCCGGACTCCGCGGATAGAGTTTCTATCCGCCCGGTTACTTCCTGGGATCCAACTGTATGCTGAGCACAAGCTGACCTGGCTAACCGCCACTGCTGTCCGCGTAGTCCGCGCGAACAGACTGCCCAGGCCGCTACAGAGCAAACCGTCTGCAACATCCCTACCAACTTAGCAGTCCGCCAACCCTGTCCGCGTAGTCTGCGCAGATAGGTCCAAGTGCTCCATTCACCCACTTTCACTTCACAAATTTCAACACTCCCCCTTGAAGTGAGAAGTCGTGAATAACTCCAGCAGCTCCCGTAACCTTGCACCTGATCCCTCTGATAGCATCTACGAAGAAATGTCCAAGACATAGTCCTTGCCCCGCATATCATGGACCATGAGGGATCCCTCCAGCATCTCCCAAAAGTAGCCATGCTTCCCTCTGCCTTCTTCAGCTTCAACCTCCAATCATGCATCACAGGAGTATCACCAACTACCTTGGGCACAAAAGCCCAAGCCTCGTTACCTCTGAGAGAAGTCACCTCTTCTGCCTTGGTGTCAACCACCTCCTTGATTCTAGTGGGGTCATCACAGCCAGAAGAAACTTGCTCGACCTGAGGGCTAGCAAAGAAAAATGGAATCCAGCCCGTCGTGTTCCCTTCACTATATCGAGCTGGTGGCTTACTGATCCTCTTTGATTTCTGAAGAACCGGATCATGGCTAACCACCTTCGCTGCTTCTGAAGCAGCTCCGTTCCCGGGCAAACCCAGAACAATGCTCCCCTTACTTCCTGAACAAGATTCCTCCTCACTGAAACCAGGAGTACCTGGAGCAATGCCGCCCCTGCTACCTGAACCAGAAGACTCCCCTCTTGAACAAGAACTGTCTGGAACATCGCTCCCCCTGCTTCCTAAATCGGAAGCCTCCGCCTTCGAGCCAGAAGTACCTGGAGCATCGCTCCCCCTACTTCCTGACCCTGACGCCTTTGCCCCAGAGCTAGAACAACTTGGAGCTCTTGGTGACTCAGGCAGCTCCACATGAACCTTAGCAGCAGCCTCCTTCAGCCCACCATCTGACCTGCTCATCTCTAGCTCCACATGGGAGCTGCCCCAATACGACGTCAACTCATCGAAGACAACGTCTCTCGACACGATGAGTCTTTTCGTCGCAGGATTCATACACCTCCATCATCTCCTCTGCTCATCATACCCAACAAATACTAGCTTTATCTTGAGAGCACCCAGAGAGTGTATACAACAAGTAGATCCAAACACCCGTAGGTCCTTCACACTGGGCTTTACTCCGAACATTAGCTCATAAGGAGTCTTCACATAAATCGGACTAAGAGGCATCCGATTGATGACATGAGTAGCACAAGCCATCCCTTCCGCCCAAAGAGTCTTAGGAACACCTTTACTCTGAAGCCAACACTTGCAGGTCTCCGTTAACCAATGGATCATCTGAGCTGCAATATTGCCTTGTTGTGAAGTATATCCACAAGAAAGCTCCTTCCGGATCCCTTGCTTCCTACAAAAGTTTGATAACTCGGTTGAGCCAAACTCACCACCGATGCTTGTCCTCAACTTCTTGATCCTCAGGCCAAGCTGGCCTTCCACAAGCTTCTTGAACTCCACAAACAAGCGCATCATATTGGACTTCTTCTTCATGAAGTATACCCAAGTATACCTTGAATAGTCATCAACCAAAATCAGCATGTACCTGCTGCCTCCAAGACTGGCAGTGACGGTCGGTCCAACCAGAGCACAATGGACAATCGCCAACGGTGCTTTACATCTGGATTGTGCCTTATCAACCATGAAGCGATAAGCTTCACTTTGCTGACATCCCGCACACCCCTGACCATCGTCATAGGATGACAATCTAGGCAAGCCTCTTATGAGTCTTCTTTCCGCCATTGCTTTCAGCTTGTCCATCCCTACATGCCCCAGTCTTTCATGCCAGATAGCTGCACTATCACTGGCCTTCATCCAATCAGCACCAGAACTTGTTGAAGACCCAACAAAGTTCTCCTCCTTACCTCCAACGTGAGCTACGTTTGCCGAGAGCAAGGTAACCTTGCACTCTTTCCTGAGATGACCATGTTTCTTGCATTTATATCACATTGGTCCTTCCTAACTGTTCCCATCAAGCCTAGGAGAACCACTCTTCTCGTGCTGATATGAATTAAAAGGACCATCCTATGCAGCAACCTTCACCTCCTTCCTGAACAACCCATCAAGGGAAGTCCAAACCTCCGCAGTTGACCGACATCCACTGATGTGATCCAAGAGCTCCGATGAGATCACCTGCTTGAGAATAGACTCCGCTTTCGCATTTGTCTCCTTCCAAGCTCTCATCGCTTCAACATTGCCAGCAGTAGCATCTTGTCTTTCTGCTCTGCATACAACCTCCCAAAGGTCCTTGCCAAGAAGAAAGCTCTCCATACAGGACTTCCACCTATCAAAGTTCGTCTCTGTAAGGAGATCAATTCCAAGACAACTTGCATCTTCCACTGCCATGGTTCTACCACTGGTTACCTCTTCAAAGAGTAACAACGACTTCAGTTGATCGCTGCTTATCCACTCCAAACCAGATCCGAGACCAAGTTCACTGCTCAAGCAACTGAACCTCCCTCTGATACCATGTTAAAATTCAACAACCTGGCACTACTACCACGTTGAATTTTCTCCAGGTGTTCAGCAGGATAGCCTAAAGCCAAATTAGTATTCTCAGAACTATCCAGTTCACACCTTGATCACGCAGAAAATTCCCTGGACCTTGAAGTGAGCAGGAGTTAACTCAACTGAAGTCAATCAACCAGCAAACACAGGCAGCACAAGCATCTTTATTGATTCACAACCAACTTCTCTACACACCGAGACATACATGGCGAGACATGCTTCACCAACCAACACCCAAGAAAAAGCAGAGACTACAAAAAACAAGACAAGAGAAGCAAGCCGCACGCACTCAAATACAAGCCGTCGGTCTACTGCTGTGGAGTCCGCTCAGTCCACCAGGTCGCCAGACCGCAACCCCAGCCACGCGGACTACCCCTTATTCCAATGCTTGCTCTAGCCGCCGATCTGCAAGCCGCCTGACAGCGAGGTCGCCTAGCCGCAAGACCGCACAAGCTGCAATGCCGAATAAAACAGTCCGCCTGAAGCAGGCGACTTCTTGAACCCCGAACCAAGTTGCCAAAGACAAGACCTTCTGGTCGCTGTCCGCGACCTGCTGTTTTCCGCCTGTTTCTTAACCGCAGAGTCCGCACTGTCCCTGACCACAATTAGAGCCCAGTCCTGGCGTTCCAGCACTATCCACACAACCTGCACAGCACACCCGATCAACTCAATCAAACCGCGCGGACACCAAAAAGCAGTCTGCAGCAACCTGTGCGGGCTCAAGTTACTGTTCACTTACGCATGGAGGTTACTTCGTCCTGATGTGACATGGGTCCTATTTATAGGCACGATGATGAGTGTGGTCACCGCCCTAGCCGATAGGATTACCGCCACATCCCACAGCAAGAACATGTGTATTCACAAGACCCGCAGACACACATCAGTCTGCCACTACCTTTGCAGGATAGCCAGTCTGCCATTGCTTCTCCAAGGCCGGACAGCAACACCAGTCCGCCTTGACGCATGGCTAAGCCAAGACCACCACAGCCGGACTCCGCAGCAACAGTCCGCTAATCCGCGGACACAGCACTTCAGTCCGCCAATCCCGAGCCCACGGCTTCTCCACCAAGGCAACTGCCAGACTCAGGCGAACACGCTGTTCAGTCCGCCCATACTATGGACAGCACTAGTCTGTATACCCTGCAGACAACTCCAGTCCGCAAGCCGAGTCCATAGCCTTGTTACCAAGACACCTACCGGACTCAGCGGACTCCATCTCCAGTCTGCTTACACAGCAAACTTCTAGTCCGCATATACCGCAGACTACTCCAGTCTGCATATCCCAAGCCACAGCCACGCCAGCAAGGCAGCTGTCGGACTCAGCGGACACCTTACTTTAGTCCGTACAACCTGAGCCCACAGATTTGCCACAAAAGCTCCTGCCGGAATCAGCGGAAACCTGGCATCAGTCCGCCCGCAGTTGCGTACACAACCTCCATTCCGCTCACCCCCAAACTCGCAACCAAGGCACATGCACTTCTGCCGAGCTTGGCGGACTGAGATGCAGGCCGCACTCCACTGCGCGAACTCCTCGGACTGAGCCAAACATGGAATTGGTTCAGACCCAACCAAGTCCACACTACTGGCCACTAGGGCCAGTCCGTACTTACTGGCAGACACTGGATCCAGTCCACCTGTACCGACGAACTCCAGTATCAGACCGCACTGACTGGCGGTCTCCGCGGCTTCCACTTGCCGCTGCACCAGAGCAAGACCAAGGCAACTGCCAAACCGGTCTGCCGAGCTCCAGTTCTTCAGTCCGCTTCATGCCGGACTCTGCAGATAGAGTTTCTATCCGCTCGGTTATTTCCTGGGATCCAACTGCCTGCTGAGCACAAGCCGACCTGGCTAACCGCCACTGCTGTCCGCGTAGTCCGCGCGAACAGACCACCCAGGCCACTATAGAGCAAACCGTCTACAACATCCCTGCTAACTTAGCAGTCCGCCAACCCTGTCCGCATAGTCCGCGCGGATAGATCCTAGTGCTCCATTCACCTACTTTCACTTCACAAATTTCAACAGTCCAAATCTCTGCAATTAACCGACATCCGCCGATGTGGTCGAAGAGCTCCGATGATATCACCTGCTTGAGAATAACCTCCGCTTTCGTATTTGTCTTCTTCCAAGCTCTCACTGCGTCAGCATTACCAGTAACAGCAGTAACCTCTTGCATTTATGCTCCACAAACCACCTCCAAAATGTCCTCCAAAGAAGATAGCTTTCCATACATGACTTCCACTTATCAAAGTTAGTCCATATAAGAATCTCTATTCCAAGATCTCTTGCCAAATTACCTTCCATTGCACTTAACCCTGGTTCACTAAGACTGACAGAAGCACTGAAGCAAACTACTGATTGATCCACTGCTCAAGCCTTTGTTCCCTCTGATACCATGTTGAAATTTAACAAATACCAAAAGGACACTTCTGATATCATGTAAATATTTTATATAGCGGAATACGGGATACCCAGTGCAAGAACACTCAACATATCTGAACCCAAATAAACCAGATGCAAAATAGAAGAGAAAGAATCTTGCACTATAATGAACTTCTTTACAACGCGAGACATACATGGCGAGACATGATTCGTCGATGTATCCAAAGAAAGCAGAAACAATACAAGGCAAATCACAAACCGCGCGGACTCAAGAGTAGCCGCCTGCACTACTGCTATACTACGGAGTCTGCTGAGAACAGCAGGTCGCCAAACCGCAAACCATGCCGCGCAGACTACCTGTTATTCCAATGTAAGCTATACTTGTCGATATGTATGCCGCCTAACCGTGAGGTCACCTAGCGGCCTGACCGCACGATCTGCTGCTGTCGAGCTGAACAGGCCTTCAAAAGCGGATAGCTTATTGAATCGGGAAACTAGTTGCAGAAGAGAAGACCCCCTAGTCGCCTCCCGCGACCTGCTGCTTACTGCCTGTTGCTAACCGCAGAGTCCGCACTGTCCCTGATCGAAATCAGAACGAAGTCCCAAGTTTGCAGCGCTATCCACACAACCTGCACAGCATAAATCGGTCAACCTCCTCAAACCGCGCATATAAAAAATCTAGTCCGTAGCAACTATCCACGAGTTCACTTACTATTCATTCAGTTATAATTGATGTGACAGGGATTTCTATTTATAGGCACGATGAGCAGTGTGGTCACCGACTTAGCCGATATGATAACCGCCCCATCTCGCGGCGAGCACCAAGTGTATCCGTAAGCCGCGGATACACAATGTAACACCCCGAAGTAATCGGATCAAGTTGAGCAAAATCGGGTTCAGGCCTGGGTGACACGGCCTGGGACACGGGCGTGTCAGGCCTGGGTAGTATCGAGTCGGGCAGTCGACGAAATTTTGGGTCGACACAGCGGACACGGCCTGCGACACGGGCGTGTCGCAGGGCGTGTCGGGGCAGTGTCGACGATCGGCCTGGATGTCGACGAATTTTCTCGACGATCGTCGAGTGTCGAGTGTCGAGTGAGGACACGGCCTGTGACACGGGCGTGTCACAGGGCGTGTCAGTGATCGTCGAACTCAACTCGATGATTCGAGCCGGGGCGTGTTTGCGGGACACGGGCGTGTCCTGGTGCACACGGCCAGGAACACGGGCGTGTGCTAGGCCGTGTGCCAGGCCGTGTGAAGTCTCGGGTTGTTTTGGGATTATTTTCGTTGAGGTACACGGCCTCAGACACGGGCGTGTCTGAGGGCGTGTCGAGGACACGGCCGTGACACGGGCGTGTCACACGGCCGTGTTCTGGTTGGATTGAGTCGGTTGTCTGCCGCTTAGGGGGACACGGCCTGTGACACGGGCGTGTCACAGGGCGTGTCAGGCCGTGTTTTAGCTTTTCTGGCCGAATCTGAGCCGTTTGTTTCCCTCTTCCTGGATCCAGTGGCTGGGTTCTGTCCAGGTGTTGTGAAGGCCGAGACAAAGAGGATAAACCCCTCTTTTCTCTTCTTCTTCTTCATCTTTATTCCAAGAGAGAGAGAAGAAAGGCCAAGGTAAGAGGGAAAGGGAGGAGTCTTCCAGCTGCTGTAGGAGCTGCGGAGTGCGGAACGAAGATCCGAGAGCGGATTCGTGAAGGCAGAGCCGAGGCGGTGATTTCTATCCGGCTACTTCATGGCGCCGAAGCGATCTTCAAGGGTAACGATCTCCTTCTTGGACATCGAAGTCCTTCCTTTATGCATGTGCTTGGAATCCTCCACCAAGAGGTGGATTTGCGGAAGTGATTCCTTTGTTGAGTCTGCATCTAGAGCCGAAAATATGGAGTACGTCATAGGCATGCTGTGTGAAGCCCATCTGGACCGGTAGTCTGGATTGGTGATGTTCATGGGTAAACCGGGGATGACTCCGTGGATTTGATGAGATGCAAATGGTTTTCTCTTGTGATGAATGTATGGATGTGATGCTGAATGTGAGGAGGCTTTGGCAAAGCTCCTGGTTGTGATATGATCAATTGGTAACATGCCTGAGGAGCTCGTGATAAACCCGACTGTTACACCACGAAGGTGGGTTGATCTAGTTAGTTAGCGGGATCGATGGGTGGCAATGCTAGGGGAGCCGAGTTAAACCCGGGTTGCTGCACCACATAGTGTGGGTCGATCGGATTAGGAGGGGGGTCGATGGGTAGACATTGCCTGGGGAGCTTGGATAAACCCGGCGTGCTACACTACATGTTGTGGGTTGACCTACTCTGGTTGTTGCTGTGAAGTTGTACCTCTGTGTGGTTTGGGCGGGATGTCGCCAGCTTGCGAGATTGGTGGACTAGGGCCGGTCAACCAACAAGTTAAAAACCTCGGATCGGCGGTGTATGACTGGTGTATTCCGGTACGCCAAGAAGGTGCCCTGAGTGCACGGAACGTTTGGTGGATTCCAGCGTTTGTGATGTCGTGTGTTTGCTAGTGGGATAAAGGAACTGATATACATATATTGTTGGGTGATGCTTGATGATCTTGATGAGCACTGTATACAGGGAAGGAACCACTACCCCGGGTAGGGGGTAGGGTCGTTATAATGGGTCAGCTAAATGCTGACTGTTACTTTGTTTTCTGGTTTGTCTTGGATGTGGAATTGCAGGTGTTGCGGCTGGAAATGCATAAGAATGGCTAGCTTGATGAGGCCCTTGAAGGCCAGAGTGTTGTTTGGATTTCATGTGTGGCCGGCCTGCGTGCCGATGTACGAAATGATTGTTGTGTAAAAGAGGAACTTGTAAGGCCATAAAGCCAGGGTGTGTGAGTTGTATACATTCCTGGTGTTTTATATATATAAATGTGGTATTTATATAGTGGTGGACATTCTGGTTGGAGTTCATGTGAACAAAAAACTGCTGCGCTAGAATGGATGAGTTAAGGATACGCGTCGATTTTGATTTTCACACGTGATTCCTTCGCTTGTCTGTGAGATATGGCGTGGGGCCCCGGCCGGACCCACCGTTATATGTCATGTGACAGGTGGGGGCGTTACAAAGTGCTCTCAGATCAATTGGTGATGAGAGTTGAAAGAACTCCATAGTTAAGCGTGATCGGGCTGGAGTAGTACTGGGATGGGTGACCTCCTGGGAAGTCCCCGTAGTGCGGGCTTGACTATCAAGTTTACCTCATCAAAGGGAGGCTGTGGCCACCAACAACCCGCCTGTGGAGGGAGAGGGGTTGGGGTGCTTGGGCTGCAGCCCGGTAACCGGAACCGGACCAGGTGGAAATTAGAGTACACGCTGGGGCGCGGGGACGTTACACACAATCAGTCCATCGCGACCTGCACGATAGCTAGCTCACCAAGTAGCGTCACCAAGGCTGATAGTCATCCAACTGCCTTGTGCCAATGGCCAAGCCAGGGCCAAGACAGAAACCCGCAGACACTGCAGAAACAACCTGTCCACATATCATCGGACACAACCCTAGTCTGCACACCTTGCGGACACATTTCCAGTACGTGCACTCCGAGCCCACAGCCAAGGCACCAAGCTGACAACTGCCGGACTCAGCTAAAAAGGAATACAGTCTGCATGCCCAGGCGGGCACAGCTCGAGTCTGCATTCACCAAGCTCGCAACCAATCATAAGACAACTGCTGCCAAGCTTGGTGGACTGAGAAGCAGTCCGACCTTAACCGTGTGATCTCCCCGGACTGAGCCATCATGGACTTGATTCAGAATCAACCAAGTCCACACCACTGGACACAAGGGCCAGTCCGTACTTACTAGCGGACATATCCACCAGTCTGCCAATCCCGGTGAACTCCATCACCTGTCTGCTCTAACCGACGAACCCTGCGACTTCAGCCAGCTACACCACCAGAGCTAGACCAAGGCATCTTCCATGCTGGTCTACCGAGCTCCAGTCCAGTCCGCTCTAATCGGTAAACTACGCGGCTACCACCTACCGCGCCACCAGAGTTAGACCAAGGCACCTGCCATGCCGATCTACCGTGCTCCAGTCCAGTCTGCATCTTGCCGTACTCCGCGAATAGAGAAGCTATCCACCCGGTTACCTTTTGGGAACAAACTGTCTTCTTAGCATAAGCTGGTCTGGCTGGCCGCGACCTCTGTTCGCACAGACCGCGCGAAGAGACCGCCCAGGCTGCTAAGGAACAAGCCGACTGCAGCAACTCTGCCCACCTGGGTAACCGCCAATCCTGTCATCATAGACCGTGCGCATAGGTCGCCCAGGTCGCCCAATCACCCACTTTCACTTCACCATTTTCAGTAGTTCGTACGTGATCTCCATCTTCTCGGTGCAGTTATCTCAGAGTGGGACACATGACAGCTGGAGGATATATCGTCGGGCGATAGCTCACCATCGTCGGGCGATAGCTCTAAATCTATATAAACGCTTAATTTCGAGAAAGTTTTGTTACACACCTCCTGGAGCTTTCATTTCCGTGCATTCTCAGCCAGATGACTCCAAAACAAGAAAAACTCCCAAGTTCCTAGAAAAGTTCAAGGGCGAAGAAGAGACTGTTCGTGTACTTCAACTCCAACAATCTTTCCAAGGCTTCACCACGTTCTTCAACACTCAAAACTAGAGGGATTTTTATTTTGAAATTTCATTCTTATAATTTTTCCGTTGTTCTTTATAATCGGTAGAGAGCTCATCGTCTTGTGAGTGACGACTAGGCCCTTATGCGGTTTAGGGGGAATTTGTTGCCTTGTGTACAACGACTATGTTATGGAGGATCTAAGGAGAGGCTAGATGCCATATCTAGGGAGAGCTAGGCTATAGCCGGCTAGTTTTTAGGATAAGGACCGGTGAATTTACAAAAAAAAAATTTTTACTTGTAGCCTCAATTTCAAGCTCTATTGAAATCATTGTTTATGTCTTCATCATTGGTGGAATAAAATCAGTATCTTGTTTTCCTTGGTATTATAAGTATTTGTTTCATATAATTATTTGTAAGAAAATTTTGCTCAAGCCTTTTTATTAATTTGACTAAGGCTCTATTTGTTTGGGCGTTTCGGTGCTTCGTTTTGGGCAAACGTCGCCGGAAGGCGGGTAAACAAATGAACCTCCGGCGGCGTTTGCTCCGTTTCCACCCGCCCGCCTTGAGAAACGCCCAAAAAGCTCCGTTTGGAGCAGCCACCTCCCCCTCCGTTTCGAACACTCCGTTTCCATCCGCCGGATCGACCCGCCATCGCCGAAACAAATGAAGCCTGAGTCTTTGATGTTCATAAGAATTTTTATATTAGCCCTTATTAATTCCCTTCAAGGACGCCTGAAGATTCAACATGACTGATGGCCTGGTCCATCTGTTGGTTGTTATAATCCTACAAGGAAGGAGGGTTAAAAACAAAACAAGAATCTTGCCCCCTCCCCTTTTCTTGCACGGGAAAAGCAACTAGCTTAGAGACAAAATATTGGAGTCAGATCAATTGGTGTGGTAAGTGAATGTGGCTCCATCTCATCATCCTATGAAAGAGAGTGATGATGTTATCCTAAATTAGAGCCTCCCCAGCTTGTGACTCTGTTGTTATAACATCAAGGGGTCAAGAAAACTTCTATTATTATAGGAGCATCCTAATCAGGAGCGATACAGGAAGAGACTTCCACTATTAAAGAGGTAGCATCCTCTTCTATGGAAGCTGCTTCTTCTAGCACTATGCCTGATGGGATGGAACAAACATACGGCTGCATGGTTTCTAAGATAGGTATGGTGGAAGACAAATTTGGAGGGGATCAACATGGGATGGTTCAGAGGAGGAGCCCCGTGTTCTAACAATGGGTCATGAAAGGCTTTCACAGTCGAAGAGATGGTGTCCTCTTCACCGGTGGCTGCTTCTACATGGAAGGGCTTTCACAGTCGAAGAGATGGTGTCCTCTTCATCGGTGGATGCTTCTTCATGCACAGCAAGGGGCATGACAGAGTGTGACTCCATGTTTAAATCCCACTCAAAAGAACGGAGTTTGGGTATCTCACCCTTCCGGTACGCCCTACCATACGAAATGTGCTGGTAAGAGGTGTACCGAAAAAAATTGATCCAAGCCCAGGCTTGCATTTAGTTGAGTTGGTTTGTTCATTTAGAATACCTAAGCAACATGTCCTTGCCTCCCACTATTAGCACAGATAAGAGGGCGTAAGTCCTCATTGATCCTGCAATTCCAGCTCAAGCAATTCATCGTAAAAAAAAATTTACCCAATTTTAAATTAGGAATAATGTTTGATTCACAATGGGGTGAGGGAGAAGCATGACATTTGTTCACTATATTGTCAATACAACGATCGACTGGTTCGTTAGTCGAGGTTTCTACTAAACTCTCAAAAAAGATTGGGGGTAGAATAGCCACATCATCGAAGATAAAAGGGGATGCACAAAAAGAGGAAGGAGGAAAGGACAAAAGCATGAGCTTCTCTTCCTCTTCCAATTCAGATTTCCATCTCTTGCAATCCTTCACTGTGTGATCGGTTCCTTGACAAAAACAGGCACTCCACAGCCAAAGATTTGGACATTAAAGGGGTCCAGGGTTCTGATTGTGGAACTTCCCACGGCGGTGTTCCATTTATAGATGCACAATAATTCCCATTCTTGCACAGATTGCTCCCATGATAAATACTCCCACACAATTTGCATTTTTTGTGGAGTATAATTTACGGCAAGGGAGTGAATCACACACTCTTCTATAAAAATCGATAAATGAAAATCAACAAATGAAAAACAAGATTTCCCTCACACTAGAACAATGAAGAATGGTGGTAAAACAAAACCAATAAAAACTTAAAGAAACTAAAACAATAGCTTAAATGGAAATGATACAAATAAAAGGAAAAGAATTCAGTATCCTGACTTTCCTAACTGAAAAATTACACGTCTTACTCCCCGATAACGGTGCCAACAACTTGACGCACGAGCTTTCAACGGTAAGGGTAATTGTGCCAAAAATGTCGTCAAGTAATAATAAATCGAGGGTGATCCCCAAGTATTGATCTCGCGTGGAACACGGAAAGGTGGATTTCACTTTAAGAGAGACTTGAGATTGAAGTTGTTGAAATTTATGAAGTCGAAGTGGGTGATGTGCAGGCCGGGCGGACTGTGCTGCCTGAGCGGTCTCAGTCTGCGGCCTGGGCGGACTGCGGGTTGCGGCCTGTGTGTTGGCTCTCTTGTTGGCTTGGTTGTTGAGGAGCGGCCTGTGCGGCCTGGTATGCAGCTTGATCGGTCTGTTGTGCGGCCTGCTTGGCCTATGGCCAAGGATGTCGGGCATGGCGAAACGGACTGAGCGGACTGCGGTTTGCGGGTTGTAGGCAGTGCCTTGTTCAGCGGCCTTGTGTTGCAAGCTTGTGTTAACCGGCGGGTTGGGTGCCTTATCCGCGGGAGGCTTGCGGACTGGCGTGACCGCGGTGTCCGCTGTGGCGGACTGGCCTTGGAGTTTGGTTGTGGCCCTTTCCGAGCTCTGGTGGTATAAGAGGTGTTAGCTGCTGTGGAGGACTGCGCGGACTGGCGTCGGAGTCCGGCAGTTGGCCGTTTGTTTGGGCAGCTGTGCGAGTAGTATTGGCGATCTGCTTACCTTGGAGGAATTGGCGATCTGCTTACCTTGGTGGAATTGGCGATCTGCTTACCTTGGTGGAATTGGCGATCTGCTTTGGGTATTGGCGGACTGGGGCTTGTCCGACGAGCTCGCGCTAGGACTTTTGGTGTTTTACTGGACTTGGTCACATTTTGTGACAAGTCCAGTGTGTCCGCAGTATCCGCCAAGTCCGATGTTGACCGGGCGGACTGCCTTTGGTCGTGGACTTGTGGCGGATGGATGCTTTGCTCTTGTGCTGTGCGGACTGCCTCTTGTATGTGCGGACTGTCACTTAAGGAGTTGTGGCTGTCCATGTGATGATGTGTGCGGACTGTGCGGACTGTACCTTGTCTGCATAGTGTGGGCGGTCTGGTACAAGGCCGCCTGGTAGTGAACATCGGTGCCTTGCTCCTGGAGGTTTTCTTGGAATCCGACTAAGTCTTTGCGGACTCATCGGACAGATGTTTTGCTAGTGCGCGGGCTGGGGTGGTGATTCTATTCACTAGAGTGGTGACCACACTCCTCACCTCGCCTATAAATAGAACCCCCCCGGCACGTCTACAGTAACAGAGTGAACAGTAAGTTGGGCTTGAGCAAGTGTTGCGGTCTGCGGTTTTCTGTCCGCGCGGGTTGAGTAGTGCTGACGGTTTGCTGTGTGCAGGTCGCGCGACTAGCTTCAAGGAGCCAGGAGTTGGGCATTAATGTGTGCGGTCTCTGCGGTCTCAGCTGGTAGCTTCTGCGGCTTGTCAGTTTTCTGCTTCAGCTTGTCCAAGTTCCAATAACCTGGCCGCCGGTCTCAGGCGGGTAGGCGGTTTGTTCCTCAGTTTTTCAGCAGGCAGCGAATAACGGTGTGTCCGCTAGACCTTGCGGTCTAGGCGGACTCCGTGTGCTATTCGGCTTGTAGCAGTTGCAGCTCGGGCGGCTTCGGCGACCTTGGCGGACTAGGCGGTCTCGGCGGTCTCTAGTGCTGTCCGCCCGTCTTGTTTTGTACTTTCTGTTTGTAGCTTGTGTACTAGCGAAATCATGTCTCGCTACGTATACCTCGCCTTGTAAAGAAGTGTGAATGAATATAAGACCTTCTTGTTCTTCCATTTGTGTTTGGTGTTAAGCTTGCTCTTGGGCTTCCGCATGATCAAGGTGTTAACTGGATAGTTCTGAGAATATTAATTTGGCTTTAGGCTATCTTGCTGACCACCTTGAAAAAATTTAACATGGTATCGGAGCCAGGTTCATTTGCTTGAGCGGTGTTCAACCAGTGTTGTTGCTCTATGCCTTGAGCGGTGATCAACCTGTGTTATTGCTCTGTGCTTGCTAGACGCTTAACCAGCAGTTGTTGCAATGGAAGTTAGCTATGCAAAAGGTCTTGGTATTGAACTCTTAACGCCGAATAACTTTAAGAAGTGGAAGTCGTGCATGAAGAGTTATCTTCTGGGTGAGGAGTTTTGGGAGGTCGTCGGTGGTGACGACAGACAGGAAGTGACAGCTGCGTTTGGTACTGCTGAGCAGGTGAGGCTCTGGAGAAAAACAAATACAGAGGCGGAGTTTGTTCTCAAGAGGGTCGTGTCACCAGAACTGTTCGATCACATCATTGGATGTGAGTCTGCTGCTGACATTTGGACAACCATTGATGAGTTGTTCAATAGGAGGAATGTGGCTAGACTTCAGTTTCTAGAGAATGAGTTGACGAGGACAACTCAAGGAGACCTGACCATCTCAAAGTTCTTTCTGAAGATGAAGAGCTTGTGTGCTGAGCTGTCAGCACTTGATCCTGATGAGCCTATCTCTGAGGCTAAGATGAAAAGACACATAATCCTCGGCTTGCGGAAGGAGTATGTTGCCTTTGTGACAACTGTTCAAGGCTGGGCTACTCAGCCATCTCTGCTGGAACTTGAGAACCTGCTTGCTTCGCAGGAGAGTTTGGCAAGGCAGATGACTGGAGTCAATATCAACCAGGAAAGCAGTGAAGCTCTCTTCTCAGGCAAGAATAAGAAGGGATGGGAAGGGGATAAGAAGAAGACCGTTGCTGAAAATGAGCCTTCAACTTCTCATCAGTCAGAGAGGAGCACTGCTCCTAAGAAAGATTGGAAGAAGAAACTGAAGTGCTACAGGTGTCATCAGCGGGGACACTTCAAGCGTGACTGCAAGGTCAAACTGCAGCCTGGGCATGCTGCAGGCAAGGAGGAAGCTTGCTCTAAGAGCGAGGAAGCTGGATGGGGCGGAGCATTCATGACGGGCACTTGTGTTCATGTTTTGTCTATTGTCGACTTCAACAATGATTGGATCGTGGACTCCGGGTGTGGTCATCACCTCACTGGAGATAAGTCAAAGTTCTCTTCTCTGCAAGCCTACTCAGGTAATGAAGCTATCAAAACTACTGATAATACTGTTTATGCAGTAGAGAAGGAGGGTGTTGTGTCTTTGGGTAGTGATAAGGGGCCACTCACGTTAAGGAGTGTGTATCACGTACCGGGCAAGAAGAAGAATCTCTTCTCTGTTACCAATGCGGTCGGCGCGGGTTATCACGTTCTGTTTGGGCCAACAGAAGTGAAGTTCATTAGCAACATATCAGCGGTTAAGGCTGATGTTGCTCATGTCAGGAGGAGAGTGAAGAACTTGTTTGTTCTTGTAACTAAATCTTATGTTGATCAGATGAGAGCAAACGATATCGCGACGGTCACGTTTCCGCGGGATGTCAGTACGGCAAGGCTCATCGCCTTCCATTTGATAAATCACAAACGAGGAGCAAGAGACCATTGGAGTGCATCCATGGAGACTTGATGGGACCAACCGTCACTGCAAGCCTTGGCGGGAGCAGATACATGCTTGTGCTGATTGATGACTACTCAAGATACACTTGGGTATATTTCTTGAAGGAGAAGTATGAATCCTTCTGTTTGTTCGTGGAGTTCAAGGAGTTGGTGGAGGGCCGGCTTGGCTTGCGGATCAAGAAGCTTAGAACAGACAACGTTGGTGAGTTTGTCTCCTCCGAATTTTCTAACTTCTGCAGGAAGCACGGGATCCACAGAGAGCTTACTTGTGCTCACACTCCACAACAAAAGGGAGTAGCGGAGCGGAAGATCCGTCATCTGACGGAGACTTGCAAATGCTGGCTTCATGCGAAAGACATTCCAAGGTTCTTCTGGGTAGAGGGGATGTCTTGTGCTTCTTACGTCATCAATCGGATGCCGCTCAACGCGATCAACAAGAAGACTCCTTTTGAGCTGTTGCTATTCTCCAGTATAGAATACCTTCGGGTGTTCGGATCAACTTGCTACGTGCATGTCCCGGATGCTTCAAGGACCAAGCTGGATGCAAAGGCAAGGAAGCTTGTCTTTGTTGGCTACGATTAGCGGAAGAAGGGATGAAAATGCATGGATCCTGCGATGAAGAAGTTTGTTGTGTCAAGAGATGTAGTCTTTGACGAACTTACGTCGTATGGAGGTGGCTCAGTTGAGCTAATCGGAAGCAAGGTTAATGGAGAGCAGAAGGTGGCTGCTGAAGATCTAGAAGAGGAGCTTGTTGTTTCACCAGCAACTCTTGTTGCTTCAAGTTCTGGTGCTGAGGCTTCTGGCTCAGGAAGGAGGGGGAGCATTGCACAAAGCTTGCCTGAAGGTGGTGTTGAGCCCGAAGAAGCAACAGAAGTAGTGAGCAAGTAACAACCTCTTCGGAGATCAAAGAGGGTTGTGGATCCACCTGCTCGATACTGTGATGGGAATGCAGTGAGATTTGTCTCTTGCTTCTTTGCAGGTCCTCTAGATGAGCTAGAGCCTACAAACTTCAATGAGGCCACTGGAGTCAAGGAGTGGGATGATGCCATGAAGGAAGAGATTGCTGCTCTCAAGAAGAATGAAACCTGGGATCTTGTGCCCAAGGTTGATGTCATTACTCCAATGACTTGCAAGTGGGTGTATAAGTTGAAAAGAAGGCCGATGGGAGCATTGATAGGTTCAAATCTCACCTGGTTACTCGAGGTTTCTCACAGCAGTATGGAGAAGACTATGATGAGACATTTAGTCCGGTTGCAAATATGACTTCGGTTACAGTGGTGATCGCCTTAGCTGCTTGTAAGGGATGGAGGATGTTGCAGCTTGATGTGAAGAGTGCTTTTCTTTATGGAGAGATTGACAAGGACATATTCATTGATCAGCAACTTGGATTTGTTTCTGAAGATCATCCGGACTACGTCTGCAAGCTCAGGAAGGCTCTCTACAGGTTGAAGCAAGCTCCTAGAGCTTGGTATGAGAAGATAGCAGAGTATTTGCAATTCTTCAGTTATCTTGCTTCCAACTCAGATTCTAGCTTGTTCGTCAAGAAGAAGGGGGAGCTTCAAGTCTTGGTCCTGCTGTATGTGGATGATATGATCATCACAGGGAATTCAGAGGAGGAAGTAGCAAGGCTAAGGGCTGAGCTTGTTATACGCTTCGAGATGAAAGACTTGGGAGAGATTCATCACTTTCTCGGTCTTGAAGTGGAGAGGAAGGAGTGCGGGATTCTCATTTTCCAGAAGGGATTGTTAAAATTTGTGAAGTCGAAGTGGTTGACGGGACAGGCCGGGCGGCCTGGGCGGACAACGTTGGCGGACTAGGCGGACTGAGCGGACTGGGCGGACTGTTGTGTGTGGCCTGGTGGAAAGTCTAGTGGAAGTCGGCTGTTCATCTGAGCAGGTTGTACGGGTGAAGTCCGCGGACTATGCGGCCTGTTATCTGCGGATAGGGCGTTGGCTGTTTGGTTTAGCCAAGGAGCGGCCTGAGCGGATAGAGGCTTGCGGATTGGTGCATTGCTCAGTGGCTGCAGTGCAAGCTTGTGCTGATTGGCGGTTTGGCTCATGTCCGCGGGAAGCTTGCGGACTGGCGTGTCCCCGGTTGTGCTGTTGCGGACTGGGCTTATAGCTTGGCTGAGGCCTTGTCGAGCTCTGGTGATTCAGCAGGTGATTTGCTGTGGAGCTCGTTGGCGGACTGGAATGTGGAGTCCGGGAGATGGCTGCTGCGTTGGGCAGGTGTGCGAGTAGCTTGCGGACTGCTGGTGGTCTGTGTGCTAGGGTGTTTGGCGGACGGGAGTTTATGTCCTCCATGCTCACATTGGCCTTTATGGTTTTGGACTTGGTCACACTCTGTGCCAAGACCATGGTGTCCGCAGTATCCGTCAAGTCCGCTGTTGAACGGGCGGACTGTTGTTATCTGCTTTTGGTCGTGGACTTGTGGCGGATTGAGGCTTGAGTCTTGCGGACTGCCTCGGGTTTTTGCGGACAGCCATTGAAGGGGGTTGCTGTCCTGTAGTGGTTGTAGGCTGAAAGAAATTGTCCCTAATCACCTAGAGGGGGGGGGGGGGGGGTGAATAGGTAACCTTATTTTTTTAAATTTTTAGACAGATTTAATCACAGAATTATAAATACTTCTTCACAGCAATTCAGCACAGCAATCACAGAATCACACACATAGAGTACACATATTTTTATAGTGGTTCCCCAAGGTCTGGGTACATCCACTTTCCCCCTTCGCCTATCTAGTAGTGTACTAGATTCGGCCAAACTCCTCCACTATTCCTCAGATCCTCAGATCTTACACTCAGAACCCCAAAACAGGTTCCTACAGCTCATGCTCAAAGCCCTACCACTCAGTCTTCACCAAGACCTACACTCAGCCTTCAACAAGGCCTACACTCAGCCTTCAATAAGGCCTACACTCAGAGAAATGGATCTCCTACACTCAGACACACATGCCCTACCACTCAGTCTTTATAATTTCAGGCTTACAACTCAGATCCCTAAGGATCCTACAAGAAATTAAGAATACAATGTATATAACCTCAACTCAGAATAAGAGAGAAGAGATGACAGGTTTCTTGATGAGTTCTTGGAAGAACTCTGCTGAGATTAACCTCCCTTGACTTCCGTCAAAGCTTCTTGAATGTAGAACACAGTAGGGTTGATTCTCTATGCAGCTGATCTTCAATCACTACAACTTAAGTTTCAGATCTCAATCTGAAACCTTCTTCACAGCCTGGTTCAATAGCTGTCTTCTTGGAAGGAGCTCTCTCTCTCCAACTACTTAGATCTTCACTTGAATTGATTCTTCAATGAATTGCTTGATCTTCTTCTCAATAATATCTGCTTCTGTTGACAGAATAAGCCTTTATATAGGCTTCCTTCATGGTGACCGACTGATCTGGTTTCTAACAGCTTTCTGACATCTCTGATAGTTGCAGTAGACCGGCTGGAATGACAGCTGTCATATCATCCAGTCACTTCTTGAAATATCTCTAACTGTCTGAAAGTGTCGAGACAGTCAGTCTTTAAGTGTCGACACTAATAGACTAAGTGTCGACACAAGTAGACTAAGTGCCGACACTAGCCTTTATAATGTCGACACAACTCCTTGTGTTGTAGAAATTACTTCTCGACACTACTTCTTCAACATGTGTCGACACTGATATTGTGTGTCGACACAACTCCTTGTTCTTCAGTACTTAGTTGATTTCTTATAAGTGTCGACACAACTCCTTTGTGTCAACACATCTTCTTGTGTTGAACTTGTTCAGTGTCGACACATCTTCTTGGTGTCGACACATGCCTTCTGTGTTGATACTTACTGAGTGTAGACACAGCTCCTTGTGTCGACACATTCTTCTTGTGTTGAGACTTTGGCTGAGTGTCGACACATCTTGTTTGTGTCGACACTTGTACTTAGAATTTGTTGAACTTTGCTGAGTGTCGACACAGCCTCCTAGTGTCGACACTTTCTTCATGTGTTGAGTCTTCTGCTGAGTGTCGACACATTCTTTATTATGTCGACACTTGTACTTAAACTCTGTTGAAGTTTGCAGAGTGTCGACACAGCCTCCAAGTGTCGACACTTTCTGATGTCGACAAAGTTCCTCTAGGTGTCGACACTGCTTCAAAGTGTCGACACTGCTTCTCTGGACATTTATTCATTGAGTGTCGACACAGCCTTTATGTGTTGACACTTTCCTTCTAGTGTTGACTCTGCATCCCTGGTGTCGACACAATTACTCCAAGTGTCGACACTGCTTCTCTGGGTGTCGACACAAGTCTTCTTAAGTGTCGACACTTTTCTTCTGGGTGTCGACACATGGACTTAGAAACTTTTCAGCTTCCTCTGCAAATACTTAACCTGCACAACTAAACTCAAAACACATCAAATACATTTTGATGTATATCATTGAGTAGGGTGAGGCTTCTTCAAATCAGGTACATTTATTCCAATGTACCCAACAATCTCCCCCTATTTGGAGAAGTCATAACCCTTAGTCAATGATATACACCATACATAACAAAATCACAGTATGATGTAAAGCAGGATTATATAACAGGGTAAGTACATAAACATGTATAAGCAAAACATGTATACACAAATATTACAGAACATTAATGTAATAGATTTAACATATATAACATTGTTCTTCAACATATTCATTATCCAAAAGTTTACAGACAGTTTAAAAATCAAATGATTACAACTGTAAACTAAAGAAAAATTCTATCATATTGCTGCTCAGGCTCCTTGATAACTATGCCCTTTCCAGATTGTATCTTTTCTTGGACAGGAGCTTCAGTGTCTTCAGCAGCAGCAGGCTTTTTTCCTTTAAGATCCTTCTTTTTCTGCTCTTCAGCCTTGATCTTCTGCCTTTCAAAGTAATGATAAGGCTTTGGAAAGTACTTGCTAGGCTCCTGGGTAGTAGGAGGTAGCTTTCCCATCTTAGCCTTTCTTCTATATTGCACAATGGCCTCTTGCCTGGTCTCATGCTTCCTCCACTCCAGTTCAGAATACCACTTGTTTCTATCCTGGATATTGTCTTTGGCAGCCTTCCATGCAGTCAAGATAATATTCCTGGAAGTGGGGCTCCATTGTTCAAAGTCAGGCCTAAGTTCAGCTTGCTCTCTGAATCTCTTCTTAGACAATTGAGTCTCTTGTTCCTTCAGCAAAGCTTCTTGTTCTTTCAGTATAGCCTCTGGCACTGGCTGAACCACTTTCTCTATGATGACCTTATCAATTCCCTCAGGAGGGATATACATTGATTGTATGTCTTGATGTACCATATCAAAGTCTGGTGGAGGGTATATTACTTGAGCCACTTCAGCTTGCTCCCCTCCAAGATATGCAGGATTAATTCCAGACTCTGCAACATTGTCATCATCACATAATGGAGGATATCCAAGGGTGGCTCTGATGGAATTGGAAATCCACTTTGCATGATCAGAGCCTGTTTTGACTAACACCCTCTCCCCCTTTATGACTTCTCCTTCAATGTGATCTCTTAGATCATCTTTCTGAAATCTGATTTGTGCATTGAGGTAATTTACTCCATCTTTGTAGAAAGGTTTCAACCTTTGGAGTTTTTCAGTTATTAACTTCTGGGAATCCTGAAGTGCAGTAGTAACATCAGTTAGGCTCTCTTGCAATGCTTTGTCAAATTCTTCTTTGGCAGTGGCAGGGTTGCATTCTGGGCAGTTGCTATATTCTTTAGTTCAGTTACAATAGCATTGTGGGAAGCTGTCAAATTATCATTCATCCTTATCTGATTCTCCAGAACATAGCCTTGCTTCACTTCAATTTTATCCACTTGAGCTTTGATCTTCTCCTGATGAGTTGCAAGATAGACTACTGCATTTCCTCCTTTATGGAAGCAGTCAGTCATCTCTTTCTTGTTCAGATTCATTTCAAATCTGATTGCCTTGATATCTTGGGCCAGATCAAATTGCAGAGACTTATGCCCTTCATCCATATAAGATTGCAAAGCCTGTCTTTGCTCATCCATCTTAATCTTCAATGCAACCATCAGAGAACTGAAATCAGTAGATGGTGCTGGATGTGGTGCAGACTGTGGTGCAATTGTTTGTAAAGCTTTCTTATAATTCTGGCTTCTTCTTTTGAAAACTTGAAATTTTCTTGTCTTGGCTCTTGCAGCCTCTTCATCTTCAGAAGCAGATGTGCTTGAAATATCAACACTGTCCTTAGGGTTTGAAGGTAAATCCTTGTCAGTCCTAGGAACCTGCTCAGCATCCTTTGGCACTTCAGGTTCCTTCCTTGCAGTTTCCTCAACAATAACCACATGCTCCCCCTCAACATGGGTCTTCTCCCCCTCAGCAGCAGCTTTCTATTTCTCAAAATCTGTTTGTAGAAGATCTGGGAATAGCTCTTCTAGGGTAAATTCCTATTGAGTATGAGCTGGAGAAACTCTTATCTCATCAACAACTTGATTAGCAACAGATATGTCCTCCATGACAACATCTTGGGGTTGACTAGGAATCTGAGGTTGCTGATTAACATCAGACAATCTGTCAGTCATATCTTCATTTTCAAGAGAGAAATCTAATTGGTTGATTTCAGTTATTACCTCAAGTATTGTGTGGGTAGCTTGTTCACTCTCTAGTGGAGTTGGCTCATCCACCAGTAGTGGCTCCCCTTGGATGGAATTCAGGTTAATTGGGCTAGCTTGTGGTAGCTCCCCCTGCCTTGGTGCATCTTCTTGTCTAGCAGGTGACTGGCCAACATTTCCAGTGTCTTCTTCATCAGGAGTGAACACTACCTGCTCTTCAGAGCTGCTTGATGATTCTTGAGCCACAGGAGCTGTCTTTTTCTTCTTCTTTTGGGGGTTTCCTTCTCAGGAGTTGGCATTTCCTTGGTCAAGACTCTATCCCACCTAAAGAAGATTCTCAAATTCATTCTCCTCATGTGGTTAATCTTAGTTCTAGCTGCTTGACTCATGACCTCTGGTATACTACCAGCCAGGTAAAGACTTAGAATCCTACCCAAATTGGGCTTTTTCATACTCTCTTTTATCTTCTCAAATACAATTGCAGACCAATCAGTTTCTAGTTTGAAGATAATTCTTGTCATTAGACTAAACATATGGGCTGATATTCTGTCATGCCCTCCAGGCTTGCTCAAGATAACCTTGCCAGCAATTTCAGATAAGAATTTGCCTTGCATGTTCATTCCCTTCCTATTGAAAACAGATCCTATTTTCAGATTTGAGTCCAAACCACACCATGTTAATGCTTCTCTAGTCTTAGTAGCAGAAACATCTTCTTCTTCCTTAGTCCTAGGTAGTTGAAGTACCTTTCTTAGACTCTTAGGAGAGACCTTTACCTTTGCCCCATGAACTCTGGACTTTATCTTGAGTCCAAATTCATCGATTGTTGCTCCATTCAGAAATTCCAGGACCTCCTTCTTCCAGATCTTGATCGGTTCTGAAACAAGAAATTCTAATCCAGTCTCTGCGATTAGGGTTATCACACCTTTGATATCAGGTTCCGCGTCATCAAATGCGTGTCGCACGAGTTCATATCCTTCATTCACATTCTCTTCTAGCTTGGGCACCATTAGGGTTTGAAGAAATTTGAATCTAGAGAAGAGAGATGTCGACACACAAGTTTGGTCTCGAAACTTTGGTGAGCGTGTCGACAGACAATAGCAAAAACCTATTTATACCTTTCTAGAATCGAAGATAAAAGGGCGCGTCAAAATACTTAAATTGTGTCGACACTGTTGATAAGTGTCGACACTGACTTATAATGTCTCAACAACTATGTGTCGACACAAGTATAGTCGACAGAATATATGTGTCGACACTTGTCTATGTGTCGACACACACTTAGCTTGACACTTAGTCGAGACTTTACCAGACTAATGTTGAGTAAATCTTAAGTGTCGACACCACCTTGGATGTGTCGACACCTACTTGTCATGTGTCGACACCAATTCTCTGAAATGTCGACACCACTTCTATGTGTCGACACAGACAACTCTGTGTGTTAACACCATTTTACTTAGCCAATTTTTTTTATTTGTAAACTATTCTAAGTTTATTATACCTAATTCAATTTTAAACCTATTGAATTTGGTTTCATCTAAGAGCTTAGTATACATGTCAGCTAGCTGATTATCTGTATTAACATACTCTAGTGAAATATCTCCTTTTTCTACATGTTCCCTTAGAAAATGATATTTTATTTCTATGTGCTTAGTCCTACTATGGGAGACAGGATTGTTTGCAATAGAAATAACACTAGTAGAATCACAAAATAGAGGTGTTCTACTTACTTGTATACCATAGTCTTCTAGCTGATGTTGAATCCATAGAAGTTGAGCACAACAACTTCCTGCAGCAACATACTCTGATTCTGCTGTAGAGATAGCCACACTTGTTTGCTTCTTGCTACTCCATGATATCAGTCTTCCACCTAGGAATTGACAGATTCCAGTTATACTTTTCCTATATTCCTTGCAGCCTGCAAAATCTGCATCTGAATAACCTGTCAGTTCAAAGTCTCCATTCCTAGGGTACCAAAGGCCTAGATAAGGAGTGCCCTTAAGATATCTCAGAATTCTTTTGACTGCAGTCAAATGAGACACTTTAGGGCAAGCTTGGTACCTAGCACAGACACATGTAGCATACATGATATCTGGTCTACTTGCAGTCAAATACAATAGGGAGCCAACTATCCCTCTATACAAAGTCTCATCTACAGGTTTCCCTACATCATCTTTGCTAAGAGACATACTTGACCCCATAGGAGTTTTCATGGTACTGGATGATTCCATACCATACTTCCTGATCAATTCTAGAGTGAACTTAGACTGGCATATGGATAAACCATTCTCAGTCTGTCTAACTTGGAGACCCAAGAAGAACTTAAGTTCCCCCATACTGCTCATTTCAAATTATTCTTGCATAAGTTTTGCAAACTTTCTGCAAAGACTATTTTCAGTAGACCCAAATATTATGTCATCTACATATATTTGGACTAGTATGATCTTGCCTCTGGATTCCCTAAGGAATAGAGTCTTGTCTATTTTCCCCCTTGTGAATTTATTCTCAATGAGGAAACTAGACAGGGTTTCATACCAAGCCCTAGGGGCTTGTTTTATCCCATACAAAGCCTTCCTAAGTCTATAAACATAATTAGGTTTAGTTGAATCAACAAAACCTGATGGCTGTTCCACATAGACTTCTTCCTTCAGATTGCCATTCAAAAAGGCTGACTTAACATCCATTTGGTATACTTTAAACCCTTGATAGGTTGCATAGGCCAAGAACATTCTTATTGCCTCCAGTCTGGCTACTGGAGCAAAGGTTTGATCAAAGTCAATACCTTCTTCCTGCCTATATCTCTTAGCAACCAGTCTTGCTTTGTTCTTTATAATCACTCCATGTTCATCCATCTTGTTCCTGAAGATCCACTTAGTTCCAATTATGTTGTGGTCTTTTGGTTTAGGAACAAGCTCCCAGACTTTGCATCTCCTGAACTTATTCAGCTCCTCTTGCATTGCCTCAATCCAATGAGGGTCTAGGATGGCTTCTTCAAATTTCTTTGGCTCAACTTGGGATAGAAAACTGGAGTAGAGTACTGAACTTAGATTTCTGCTCCTTGTTTGTACCCCTTGACTTAGATCACCAATAATTTGATTGGCTGGATGATCTTTTAGATGTCTATTAGCTGGAGGCATCCTAGCTTCAGGTTGAACTACTTCAGCTTCTTCAACTTGCTGCACTCCTTAGTCTTCTTCTGCATCAGGTGCATCTAGTACTCCCCCTGTACAGCAGCCACTATCATCCACTTGCTGTCTTGCAGTAGAACCTTCTTCAATAGTAAGCTTGTCCATCTTTTCAGTCACACCTGTGGAGCTGCAAATACTTCTAGACAATTCATTATTAATGAGTCTAGCTTCATCAAATACTACATGTACTGACTCTTCTACAACTTGAGTAGTCAAGTTGTAGACCCTATATGCCTTACTGTTATTGCTGTACCCAACAAAGATCCCCTCTTGGAATTTGGATGCAAACTTGGTTAAGTAAGACTTACCATTGTTAAGTATATAACATTTACAACCAAAGATCCTGAAATAGGATAGGTTTGGTTTTCTGCCTTTCACAATCTCATAGGGGGTCTTATTGTGACTTTTGGTGATAGTAGCCCTATTAATTACATGGCATGCAGTGTTTACTGCCTCAGCCCAGAAATATTCTGGGAGAGATGTGTCACTTAATAGGGTTCTACCAGCCTCAATCAAGGTTCTATTTTTCCTTTCAGCAATGTCATTTTGCTGAGGTGTTCTTGGTGAAGAAAATTCCTGAAATATCCCAAATTCTTCACATAGCTTTGTCATACTGTCAGACTGGAATTCAATACCATGGTCACTTCTTATTTTGACCACTGTACTGTCTAACTCATTCTGAATTTGTTTGACAAAACTATAGAAGATAGTAGGTGTTTCAGATTTCTGTCTAAGGAAGAACACCCAGGAAAACCATGAGTAGTCATCTACAACTACAAATGTGTAGACCTTCCTACCTAAGCTGTGAACTGGCATAGGACTAAAAAGATCCATATGCAAGAGATATAAGCACCTCACAACATCTTTGTTTTCAATGCTATTAAAGGTGGATCTAGTCTGCTTGCCCTTTTGACAAGCTGAGCATATTCCATCTTTAATACACTTAACCTGAGGATCATTCCTCACTAACTCTTTACTATAGAGTTGTCCAATTGTCTTGTAGTTGAGATGGTCTAGCCTCTTGTGTCATTTGACACAATGAGAGACTTTCTCATCAGCTACAAGACACACTGCAGAAACATTATTCTTACCCATAATGTCTAGATAATAGACATTTCTCTTTCTGTAACCAGTCAGAATGATCTCTTGATCATTTGATCTCCTGATATGATAACCATCTTTGACAAGTGAGATGTCATATCCTAAATCACTCAGCTGACTTATACTAATAAGGTTATGTTTCAAACCTTTAACATAAGCCATTTGAGTAATTGTTATAAAGTTGCTAGCAATGTTACAAAAACCTTTGATGATTCCTTTTTCAGAACCACCAAAGGTGACTTTAGGACCATCCATGATTGGTGTGTAGTCCTTTAGCAATCCCCTAGTTCCAGTCATGTGCCTGGAACATCCACTGTCCAAGTACCATATTGGGGCATGGTCACTCGGACTCACCTACAAAACAGATTAGTTAACCTTAGAACCCAAAGAATTCTTGGGTCCTTGGTACTGGTTAGTTTGCCTCTTAACAAAACTACTTGTAGCTTTTCTAGCAGGCAGATTGCTACTCACCTTGGCACTTGAATTGTGGCAACAGTCTATGGCAAAGTGGCCTACCTTGCAACAACACCAGCACTCAAATCTGTTGTACCTTTGCTTAGGTACAACCCTAGTTGTTTTATCTACAGCAAGCTTGTTGAGTGCTGGGGCTTTGCCCTTAGACTTGGACTGAACAGTCCTGGCAGGTTTAGTAAACCTCAATCCAGTTTTACCTTTCTGAGAAATAAAATCATCTATCAAAGGTAGAACAGACTTTGGTTTAGAAAACCTTGCAACTATATCTCTCTCTTTCTGAAGACTAATCTCCAGATTTCTGATTTGATCATTTTTAAATATTATAGTCCCCATATGAATAACAATTATGTGCTTCATTCTGGCTATTTCATTTAATTTTTGATCAATCAACTTATCAAAATCTATTGCAGCCACTTTGAGATCAACAATCTCCTTAGCCTGACACTTGGCCAAGGATTTGCTTTTCTTCAAAGCTTGCAACACTACTCTATATTCATCAATTAATTGATGAATGTCTCCTTCAGATTCAGATCCACTCTCATCACTTGATGTTGATGAATCTGATTCTGATCCAGCACTAGAAATTGAACTTAAAGAACAATTTTGTACCTGACTTGGTCCAGGCTGATCCTGGATTTTGTCTCCTTCTGTTAAGGCAATCAGTCCCTGGCACTGATTGTCCTCATGCTCATATATAGATTTCATTAACTGGATGAACTCCTCTTCCTCTTCTTCATCAAATAGTCCAATGTAAGCTTCAGCTTCTGAATCTGATTCTGAAGATGACATATCAGACAGACTTTTGTCCTTCTTTGCAACAAAGGACCTTTCCTTTTTGCCCTTGATTAGAGTCTTCTTCTTCTCAGTAGACTCTTTCCTTTTCTCTGGACAGTCAGCAACAACATGTCCTTGTCTGTTACAACAATAACAGACTATCTTTGAAGATGTAGTTCTACTTGTCTTGGGCTTTCTCCTGTCATTCTTTGATGACTTCTGTGAAGTGGATGGCTTAGACCTCCACTATTTCTTCTTTAGGAACTTCTGAAAATGTCTTGTGAAAGCTGCAAAGTCCTCATCACTCTCACTGCTTTCAGAATTCTTACTTTCTGACTCATCTGTCTCAGTCTCAGTAACTTTTAGGGGAGGAGATGGAGACTTACTTTTATATTTCTTAGTGGCTTCTGTCTTGAATGCCACAGCTCTTTCTTTATGCTCAATTCTTATAGTCTTCTCTTCCTCTTTCCTAACCATTAGCTGCATTTCATAGGATAACAGCTTTCCAAACAATGTTGGAGGAGGAATATCTGCTAACTTGGTCATTTCCCTTATGGCACAAATCTTGGTATCCCAGTCTTTAGTTAGGGATCTCAAGAACTTATCATTCAGCTCATAGTTGCTGAATTCTCTTCCATAAGGCATTAGCTCATTAACTATCCTATAGAATTTTTTGTAGCACTCAGTTATGCTATCAGACCTTCCTTGTCTGAAGCTCTCATACTTTTGGTTTAATAATGACTTTCTGTCATGCCTAACTTCTTCAGAATCCTCCATGTACACTATCAGAGTATCCCACATCTCCTTTGATGTTTTACAGTGTATCAAGTTCTGAAATGTAGCATAATCTATTGCACTTACTATTATATTCTGGGCCCTTTTGTCCATGGTGGCCAGAATAATCTCATCCTTGGTCATTTCAGAAAAGTCTTTTGAAGTTCTCTGATTTGCATCCAACACAGATACCTTCATTGGCACATATGACCCTTCTTTAACTGTGATATAGATTCTAGGGTCAGAGGCTTCCATAAATAGTTTAACCCTTTCTTTCCAGATGCCAAAAATCTCCTTTTTATAGATTGGCAACTTCATGGATCCAAGATCTTTGTGATTCTCTGTGGAACCCATTTTCTTGATTTTCTTGATTCTGCACTTGATTATACTGAATCTGCCAACAGGATCTTTTACTCAGACAGTTAAGTCCTTTTTGAGTAACCTCCCTCTGATACCACTTGAAAGAAATTGTCCCTAATCACCTAGAGGGGGGGGGGGGGGTGAATAGGTAACCTTATTTTTTTAAACTTTTAGACAGATTTAATCACAGAATTATAAATACTTCTTCACAGCAATTCAGCACAGCAATCACAGAATCACACACACACAGTACACACAGTTTTATAGTGGTTCCCCAAGGTCTGGGTACATCCACTTTCCCCCTTCGCTTATCTAGTAGTGTACTAGATTCGGCCAAACTCCTCCACTATTCCTCAGATCCTCAGATCTTACACTCAGAACCCCAAAACAGGTTCCTACAGCTCAGTCTCAAAGCCCTACCACTCAGTCTTCACCAAGACCTACACTCAGCCTTCAATAAGGCCTACACTTAGCCTTCAACAAGGCCTACACTCAGAGAAATGGATCTCCTACACTCAGGCACACATGCCCTACCACTCAGCCTTTATAATTTCAGGCTTACAACTCAGATCCCTAAGGATCCTACAAGAAATTAAGAATACAATGTATATAACCTCAACTCAGAATAAGAGAGAAGAATTGACAGGTTTCTTGATGAGTTCTTGGAAGAACTCTGCTGAGATTAACCTCCCTTGGCTTCCTTCAAAGCTTCTTGAATGTAGAACATAGTAGGGTTGATTCTCTATGCAGCTGATCTTCAATCACTGCAACTTAAGTTTGAGATCTCAATCTGAAACCTTCTTCACAGCCTGGTTCAACAGCTGTCTTCTTGGAAGGAGCTCTCTCTCTCCAACTACTTAGATCTTCACTTGAATTGATTCTTCAATGAATTGCTTGATCTTCTTATCAATAATATCTGCTTCTGTTGACAGAATAAGCATTTATATAGGCTTCCTTCATGGTGACCGGCTGATCTAGTTTCTAACAGCTTTCTGACATCTCTGATAGTTGCAGTAGACCGGCTGGAATGGCAGCTGTCATGTAATCCAGTCACTTCTTGAAATATCTGTAACTGTCTGAAAGTGTCGAGACAGTCAGTCTTTAAGTGTCGACACTGATAGACTAAGTGTCGACACTAGCCTTCATGGTGTCGACACAACTCCTTGTGTTGTAGAAATTACTTCTCGACACTGCTTCTTCAACATGTGTCGACACTGATATTGTGTGTCGACACAACTCCTTGTTCTTCAGTACTTAGTTGATTTCTTGTAAGTGTCGACACAACTCCTTTGTGTCGACACATCTTCTTGGTGTCGACACATGCCTTCTGTGTTGATACTTACTGAGTGTCGACACAGCTCCTTGTGTCGACACATTCTTCTTGTGTTGAGACGTTGGCTGAGTGTCGACACATCTTCTTTGTGTCGACACTTGTACTTAGAATTTGTTGAACTTTGCTGAGTGTCGACACAGCCTCCTAGTGTCGACACTTTCTTCATGTGTTGAGTCTTCTGCTGAGTGTCGACACATTCTTTATTATGTCGACACTTGTACTTAAACTCTGTTGAAGTTTGCAGAGTGTCGACACAGTCTCCAAGTGTCGACACTTTATGATGTCGACAAAGTTCCTCTGGGTGTCGACACTGCTTCTAAGTGTCGACACTGCTTCTCTGGACATTTCTTCATTGAGTGTCGACACAGCCTTTATGTGTCGATACTTTCCTTCTGGTGTTGACTCTGCATCCCTGGTGTCGACACAATTACTCCAAGTGTCGACACTGCTTCTCTGGGTGTCGACACAAGTCTTCTTAAGTGTCGACACTTTTCTTCTGGGTGTCGACACATGGACTTAGAAACTTTTCAGCTTCCTCTGCAAATACTTAACCTACACAACTAAACTCAAAACACATCAAATACATTTTGATGTATATCATTGAGTAGGGTGAGGCTTCTTCAAATCAGGTACATTTATTCCAATGTACCCAACATAGGCTTTGCGGGCTGATGCCTTGTCCGCATAGCTTAGGCAGATTGAAGAGGGTTCACCAAAGTTGCCTTGCTCCTGGCGATTTATTTCTTGGTATCCGGCTAAGTCCTTGCGGACTCAGCGGACGGTGTTTTGCTATCGCGAGGGCTAGGGCGGTGTCTCTATCTCTAGGGCGGTGACCACACTCCTCACCTCGCCTATAAATAGGACCCCCCTGGTAGGTCTACAGTAACTGAGTGAACATTAAGTTGGGTTCGGCGAGGTGATGCGGTCTCAGTGTTTCTGTCCGCACGGATTGATTCAGAGTTAACTGTGTGCTGTGTGCAGGTCGCGCGGATAGCTTCAAGGAGCCAGGAGTTTGGCTGTGACTTCGGTCAAGTACTTGGAAGTTGTGCGGTCTCTGCAGATTCAGCAGGAGGTCGCTCTGCGGCTTGTCAGCTCTGTTTCAACTTTGCCAGCTTCAATAACCTGTCCGCCGGTCTCAGACGGGCAGGCGGTTGTTCCTCAGTTCATCAGCAGGAGGAGAATAACGGTGTGTCCGCGCGGCCTCGCGGTCTCGATGGACTCCGTGTCTATTCGGCGGATTGTAGCTAAGCTCGGGCGACTTCGGCGGACTCGGCGACCTCGGCGGTCTCGGCGGACTCCGGTGCTGTCCTCCCGGCTTGTTTTGGTGAACTTTCTGTTATAGCTTGTGTACGAGCGAAATCATGTCTTACTATGTATACCTCGCCCTGTAAATAAAGTGAATGTATAAGAGATCTACTTGTGCTTCCATTGTTTGTTGGTGTTAATCATTGTTCCTTGGTTTTCCGCTGGTTCAACGTGAGAACTGGGTAGTGCCGAAGATATTAATTTGGCGTTTGGGGTACCTTGCTGACCACGCTGAGAAAATTTAACAGGGATATGCAGATCGCATTGTAAGTCGATTTGGCATGGGCGAAGGGAAGAGTTGCTCTACTCCACTGGAACATGGGCTGAAGCTTCGACGAGATGAAGGAAGGATTCTTCCTGATCCCTTGGTGTTCATGGCTCTTGTAGGGAGCTAGATCTACCTGACGATTACAAGGCCAGACATTGCTTATGTTGTTGGCCGAGTAAGTCGGTTTATGGCTGAACCAAGGAAGTCTCATCTGGTAGCGGCGAAGAACATTTTGAAGTATGTCAAGTCAACTTCCGATATGGGACTCCTCTATAGTAGAGATGCGGACTTTGTTTTGCTTGGATACACGGATGCTGACTATGGTGGTGACTCAGATGATCGGAGATCAACTTTGGGTTATGTTTTCACTTGTGGTTTAGCTGGTATTTCATGGTGTAGCAAGAAGCAGGATTCTGTGTCCGTGTCTACTACAGAAGCTAAGAATAAGGCTTCGACCTTGGCTGCTCGGGAAGCTATCTGGTTGCGGAGGTTTGTATAGGATGTTCATGAAGAAGTGCAAGGGCCTACTTTATTCCGGGGTGATAATGAGAGTTCTCTCAAACTGGTAGAAAATCCAGTGTGTCACGCAAGGACCAAGCATATTGAGATCGAGCACCACTTCATAAGGGAGAAGGTGTTGGAGGGATCTCTTCTGGTCGGGCATGTTCAGAGTGAAGATAATCTTGCAAACATCTTCACAAATCCGATGTAGAAGGGGCCTTTTCAGTGGTTACGTAGCTTGCTGGGCTTGATCACAACTTCCCACTTCAAGGGGGAGTGTTGAAATTTGTGAAGTGGAAGTGGGTGATGGGCAGGCTGGGCAGACTGTGCGGCCTAAGCGGTCTAAGTCCGCGTCCTGGGCGGACTACGGATTGCAGCCTGTGTGTTGGCTGTCTTGTTGGCTTCGTTGTTGAGGAGCGGCCTGTGCGACCTGATATGTGGCTTGATCGGTCTGTTGTGCGGCCTGGTTGGCCTATGGCCAAGGATGTCGGGCCTGGCGAAACGGACTGAGCGGACTGCGGTTTGTGGGCTGTAGGCAGTGCCTTGTTCAGCGGCCTTGTGTTGCAAGCTTGTGTTAACCAGCGGGTTGGGTGCCTTATCCGCGGGAGGCTTGCAGACTGGCATGACCACGGTGTCCGCTGTGGCGGGCTGGCCTTGGAGTTTAGCTGTGGCTCTTGCCGAGCTCTGGTGGTACAACAAGTGTTAGCTGCTGTGGAGGACTGCGCGGACTGGTGTCGGAGTCCAGCAGTTGGCCATTTGTTTGGTCAGCTGTGCGAGTAGTATTGGCGATCTGCTTACCTTGGTGGAATTGGCGATCTGCTTACCTTGGTGGAATTGGCGATCTGCTTACCTTGGTGGAATTGGCGATCTGCTTTGGGTATTGGCGGATTGGGCCGTGTCCGCCGAGCTCGTGCTAGGCCTTTTGGTGTTTTACTGGACTTGGTCACATTCTGTGACAAGTCCAGTGTGTCCGCAGTATCCGCCAAGTCCGCTGTTGACCGGGCGGACTGCCTTTGGTCGTGGACCTGTGGCGGATGGAGGCTTTGCTCTTGTGCTGTGCGGACTGCCTCTTGTATGTGCGGACTGTCACTGAAGGAGTTATGGCTGTCCATGTGATGATGTGTGCGGACTATGCGTACTGTACCTTGTCCGCATAGTATGGGCGGTCTGGTACAAGGCCACCTAGTAGTGAACATTGGTGCGTTGCTCCTAGCAGTTTTCTTGGAATCCGGCTAAGTCTTTGCGGACTAGGCGGACGGATGTTTTGCTAGTGCGCGGGCTGGGGTGGTGATTCTATTCACTAGGGTGGTGACCACACTCCTCACCTTGCCTATAAATAGAACCCCCCCGACACGTCTACAGTAACAGAGTGAACAGTAAGTTGGGCTTGGGCTAGTGTTGCGGTCTGCAGTTTTCTGTCATTGCGGGTGGAGTAGTGCTGACAGTTTGCTGTGTGGAGGTCGCGCGGCTTGCTTCAAAGAGCCAGGAGTTGGGCGTTGAAGTGTGCGGTCTCTGCGGTCTCAGCTGGTCGCTTCTGCGGCTTGTCAGATTTCTGCTTCAGCTTGTCCAAGTTCCAATAACCTGGCCGCCGGTCTCAGACGGGTAGGCGGTCTGTTCCTCAGTTCTTCAGCAGGCAGCGAATAACGGTGTCCGCTCGACCTCACGGTCTCGGCGGTCTCCGTGTGCAATTCGGCTTGTAGTAGTTGCAGCTCGGGTGGCTTCGGCGACCTTGGCGGACTAGGCGGTCTCGGCGTTCTCTAGTGCTGTCCGCCCAACTTGTTTTGTACTTTTTGTTTATAGCTTGTGTACTAGCGAAATCATGTCTCGCTATGTATACCTCGTCTTGTAAAGAAGTGTGAATGAATATAAGACCTGCTTGTTCTTCCATTTGTGTTTGGTGTTATGCTTGTTCTTGGGCTTCCGCATGATCAAGGTGTTAACTGGATAGTTCTGAGAATATTAATTTGACTTTAGGCTATCTTGCTGACCACCATGAGAAAATTCAACAGAATTCTCTAAAACCGGAGCTTTTGGGGGGTTAAATTTTGACTAACGGCTACTTTCAAGAAAATAAAAGTAACTAAAATTGTGGGTCACCAGCACTACTTCGCACCTGTGTGGGTTGCCAACCTCAACTTAACTCTTCCACAGGTCGCCTACCTCCGCCTCACATAACTCATGTATCAATTAAGATGAAGGAGCCACACACGTACAACTTAACCATAGTATAACAAGAATGAAATATGGAAGAAATCACACACATAAAGCGCTAGGCCTCCCAAGCTACACCAAAGGAAAGAAAAGTGCAAGACATGCTTCAATAATAAGAAAATAAATGTCTACACAAATTCAATCCACCACCATCCATGACATGTAAGAAAAATCACAACAACTCAACCTAGTGTGTGGGAGGAAAGAAAAGAGATACAAACACTACCTGAGACTATTCCATAGAGGAGTGGTTGACTATGGATAGCGACTCCGTGAATGCCTCACTCATTGGATACCATCCAAGGTAGAGGAACCTCTATCACAAGCTCCCAATAGACCTGTCTTCTCAAGGGGTTTACACTGTCCACGTCTTTCTCTTCAAATACCAAGCATGTGGCGAGCGTTGTTGAATATTGTGAAGTGAAAGTGGGTGAATGGAGGACTTGGTCAACCTATCTGTGCAGACTACGAGGACAGGGTTGGCGGACAGTCAGGTCGGCAGGGATGTTGTAGACAACTTTGTACAACCCCATATTCGCTGAGTCAGACCAGGAGACACCAACGGTCAGGATTAGGCTAGCTAGAGAAGCTCCCGCCATGAAGAAGCTCTCGCCCATAAGTGGGGCGGGAACGTTTGCGCTTGTACCAAGCTCCTAACTGGAAGGAGCTCTCGCCTGTAAGCAGGCGAGACCGCTTGCGCCGGGCTTTGGACAGGAAGGCGCTCGGCTCAGAGTTCTCACCGAGTGGGGCCCAGGGCCCTGGGTAAAATGACCTAATTACCCTTGGGTAGAATTACCCCTATACCCTCGGGATGAACTGCGGGATTTGGCTATTGGCAGATCAACTAAGGATATTTCAGTAATCTCAGGTCAGCAAAGGCTATAAATAGACCCATAAGTGCTCCTTAGAATGCAAGCTTTCATTATCTTCCAATCTCCAGTGCTTTCTAAGGAGCTCCTAGCCCAGCTTTTGGCTTTGGAGGGGAAGCTATCAGAGATCTTCCGGGTGTGAGTTGGGAACTCCCTGTTGAGGCTTTGGGACAGCCTTAGGTCCTTTGAATCTAGTCGAGGGTCGAGGCTCGAGAGAAGTAGGTGTTGGCTGCACCCCTGTTTTGAAATCTCATTGAGGTCATTTTTGGCTTCAACAGTTCTGGTGCGGTGAGCGTGGAAAGCAGCCGATACAAGAAAGCCTTGAGTTTTGTCCCATAGCTGGAGGTGAAGGTGAGGCGTCTGGTTCTGGAGGCTCCCCCGCCCGGGGAGAAGAAGCGACGAGGATGATGCTGGATGACTTCAGGCGAGAAGTCCTGCAGACCATCAGCTTGGCCTTCTCGGGCCGAAGAGAGTGGGCCACACCTCAGGTCCCGATAGAGTAGGTCCCGCTCTTGGGCGAGAACGCCCCTGGACAGCGCCCGGGGATGGAGGTCCCGACGGAGGCTGGCGAGAGAGACGTGGCTGCGCGGGAGCTCTTCCCAGGCCAGCGTCCGGGCAAGGAGGCTTTGACAGATTTGGGCGAGAGGGAGGCAGCAATGCGAGAACTCTTCCCTGGGCACGGTCTCGCGGATCGGGCCAGCCAGCCGAGGCCGCGGGACGTACCGTCTCTCCAGGCAGGAGGCGAGAGCCCTTTTAGCGAGCTCATCATCTCAGCTCCGATATCGGAGGGGTTCCGGGAGCCTGACATGTCCTACTACTCAGGAAAGGATGACCTTGTACAGCACGTGCAGTGGTTTGAAGATGTCGTTTCGATAAGGCAGATGACGGATGCTTTCAAGTGTCGGTTATTTGTCATCACGTTGAAGGAGAAGGCTCGGGACTGGTTCCACCAGTTGCCAGTAAGGTCGATCTACTATTTTGAAGATCTGCGAAGAAGATTCCTGTTGAGGTTCTCAACATAAAAGAAGCGGAAGAAGGAGGCGGAGTGCCTGTTTGCGGTGAGGCAGAAGCTGGATGAGACACTGGGTCACTATGTCGACCGATTTCAGGAAGAGATCCTCCTGGTCCAGGAGATCCCAGGGTACGTGCTGATGCTCGCCTTTACCCTGGGGCTGAGGCCGGGATTCTTCAGCATGGAGTTCAAGAGAGTGCCCCCCTCTCCTTTGAGGAGCTCATGGAGAGGGCAGCAAAAGAGATAGACTTCGAGAGGGCAAATCCAGCGTTCTCCAGGAAGTTGGCCAGGCTGGCGGAGGATGATGTGAAGGAACCAGCGGCAGGAAGGCAGAAGGAACCGAGAGAGTAGAGGGAGCAAAGAGAAGAAAGAAGGAGGGAAGAGCCCAGAAGGCATGGGCAGCAGCAGGGATGGGGGGCCCAGGAGCCGAATAACCGGTTGGGTTGGAGGCCCCAGGAGGGTCGCCCCCAGGGCCAAGGAGGACGCTACCAGGGAAGAGATAACTTACGTGAACCCAGGAGGTTCGACCAACCGGCGTGGAGGCAGGAGCCAAGGGGTCGTGTCCCGCCGCCGCAAGAGGCCATGGAGGTGGGTAGAGGAAGAGGAGCGAGGAGAGGAGTTCGAAGAGCAGGGAGAAGAGGAGAAGGGGAAGGAAGAAGGGGTGGGGCGGTGTTGCTCTTTTGTGACTTCCACCAGGAGGAGGGTCACACGACGGTCACCTGCCCTGAGTTCTTGGATATGAGAGAAGCAAGAAGAGCAGGGAGGCAGGATCCACCGGTTAGGATCATGGAAGTACAACAGGGGGAGATGGAGGATAGATGTGAAGATCGAGTAGACGTGGGAACCCGGGGAGGAATCGGGGTGATCCACGGAGGAGTGGAGATCGAGGCAACCTGCAAGGGGAGCCTTCAAACCATGTACCGAAGGGGGGTCGCCTCTACCTCCCAGGCTCCCCCACCGAAAGAAAAGATCACCTTCTCGTCAGCGGACATGCCGGGCTACAAATATCCGTTCTATGACGCCCTGGTGATCCAGACAGCGGTTGAGAATTTCACAGTCTCAAGGATACTGGTGGATAATGGGAGCTCGGTAAATGTTATCTTCAATAATGCCTTCGATGAGATGAGCGTTTAAGGGAAGAGGATCTTGGCTTCGGATGGACCGCAGTTCGGATTCGCTAGAGAGAGGAAGGAAGTAGAAGGAGGAGTCGGGCTACATGTGAAGTTGGGAGGCGTGTCACGGAACTGCAGGTTCGTGATAGTGGAAGCTACGAGCAGTTACAACGCCATCTTTGGGCGTCCCCTCATCAGTGCCTTTCGCTGCGTCCCCTCCTCTTTCCACCAATACCTTAAGTTCAACAACGGAGGGGTGTAGGTTAGGATCAGGGGTGATCCGAATATAGCAAGGCAATGTTATGTGATGGCGGTCAACACCGTGACTTGAATGTTTGAGGCAGAAGGGTTAGAGAGGGAGATGGCGGAGCAAGAGGAGTACATCGAGGAAGAGGAGATGAGCTAAGAGGAGGCATGGAAGGAGACTGCGGAGGAGCAGGAGAAAGTGGAGAGAGAGGCCCAGGGGGGCGTGGAAGTCTAGCAGCAGCAGGAGAGCCCGGAGGGGGAGATGGAGGTGGAAGAGCAAGTACCAGGAGTGGAGAGAGAGGCCCAGGGGGGTGTGGAAGTCGAGCAGCAGCAGGAGGGGCCGGAGGAGGCGATGGAGATTTAGGAGGAGGTAGGAAGGGAGGAGTTGGAGCTAGTAGAAGAAGCAAGGGTCGGCTGGGAGTAGTCACGGCTGGAGCCGGCCGAGGAAGTAGTGGAGATGGAGGTCTTCACCAGCACAGGGCAGGTGCAGAGGGTGAGGGTCAACGAGGGCTTGAGTCCCGAGGCCCGAGAGCGAGTGCGGGCCTGCATTCAAAGCAACATCGACATCTTCGCTTGTAGCGCGGCAGACATGCCGGGCATCGACGCGGACGTGGCCTTCCACCGCCTGAACCTGGACCCCCGCACTCGTCCCATACGCCGAAAGATGAGGGCCATCGCCACCAAGCTGGAGGAACCCATCCGCGAAGAGGTCAGGAAGCTCCTGGAGGCCAGCTTCATCTCAGAGATCCAATATCTAGGCTGGATCTCCAATGTGGTAATGGTTAAGAAGGGGGGTGAAAAATGGAGAATGTGTATTGATTTCTCTTTGTTAAATAAATCATGCCCTAAGGATTGCTACCCCCTGCCCCAGATCGACGCGCTGGTTGATTCAGCCATCAGTTTTTCTATTTTGAGCTTTTTGGATGTTTTTTCAGGTTATCACCAGATCCGGATGCACCCTCCCGATGTCAAGGACGTTTCCTTCATCACGAGGGAGGGATGCTTCAGTTATAAAATGATGCCCTTTGGGTTGAAGAATGCAGGGGCCACATACCAACGCATGATGGATTGGGTCTTCCGAGATCAAAGGGGGAGAAACTTGGAGGTCTATGTCGAAGACCTGATGATCAAGAGCAAGTGTGTAGATTCGCACCTGAAGGATCTAGAAGTGATGTTCTCCACCCTGCGGAGATTCAAGATGAGGCTGAACCCCTTGAAGAGTGTCTTCGGGGCCAGCTGCGGGAAGTTCCTTGGGCATCTCTTGACTCCGGCAGGGGTGGAACCCAACCCGGACAAGGTGAAGGCCATCCTGGATTTGGAATCACCTCGCGATGCCAAGGAGGTCCAACGCTTGACAGGAAAACTGGCTGGGCTGAGCAGGTTCCTCTCCAGGTCAGGGGACAAGTGTTCTTCATTCTTCAAGGTGCTGCGAGGGAACCAAAGGTTTGAGTCGACCACCAAGTGCGAAGAAGCCTTCCAAGGGCTGAAGAGGCAGCTCTCTCAGGCTCCTCTGCTTCAGAGCCCAAAAGAAGGGGAGGACCTGACCTTGTATCTGAGAGTAGGAGCGGAGGCGGTGGGCTCCGTCCTAGTGAGGGAAGAAGGAAAGAAACAACTGCCGATCTATTACGTCAGCCGGATCTTGAAGAAGGCGGAGCTCCGCTACCCCAACCTTGAAAATTTGGCTTACGCTTTAGTCATCTCTGCAAGGAAACTCCGGCCATACTTTCAAGCACATTCGATTAGTGTGGTAACCGACCATCCTCTTCGCAATATCTTTGAAGGGGTAGAGCACTCAGGGAGACTTGCCAAGTGGTCCATTGAACTAAGCGAGTTCGACATCTCTTTTGTTCTGAGACTCTCCATCAAGGCGTAAGCGGTGGCGGACTTTCTGACAGATTATGTTGTTGAAGTCGAGGAGGCAGAGCAGTAACTGCAGGAAGCGTGGAAGATGACGATTGATGGGGCCTCGGGAAAACATTCCCTCGGGGGAATAGTGGTGCTGATAGCCCCCAGGGAGTTGCGATAGAGAAGGCGGTGGCTTACCACTTTCCGGTGACCAACAACCAAGCAGAGTATGAGGCTGTGATCGCCGGCCTTCGCTTGGCAAAGGAGCTTGAGATCCAGGATGTGGAGGCCTTCACTGACTCAATGGTGGTAGCGTTGCAGATCCGAGGAGAGTTTGAGGCTCGTGAACCTACCCTCTTAAAATACCTATCCAAGGTAAGGGCGATCATCGGTGGGTTCCGGTCATTCTCAATCCAGCATGTCCCCAGGGAGGAGAGCGCGGCCGCCGATCGATTGGCAAAGTTTGGGCCCCGGGGAGGAGGGACCCTGACTGAACTTTTTCGGCCAGCCATTGAGGAAGGGGAGTTGATGGAGGTAGGTTGGCAATCCTCGTGGGTGACCCATTGGTAACCTTCTTGACCACAGGCAGGCTAACAGAGGAGGTTAAGGATGCCAGCTCTGCGCCCCCTCCAGCTCTTGGCAGCTCAAAGGCTCCGACGCATCATGGCACCGTGGCCGTTCGCTATCTGGGGATGGATTTAGTTGGGCCTTTTCCTCCGGCTAGTGGGCAGAGGAGGTTCCTCTTTGTCATGGTCGATTACTTTTCAAAATGGCTGCAGGTTAAGGCCTTGGCCAAGGTCACCTCGCAAGTCATAAGGAACTTCATCTGGGGGGAGATCATATGCAGACAGGGACAGCCTCAAGCAATAGTGACAGATAACAGTCCCTAGTTTGCCAGTGAAGAGTTCATCAGATTTTGTGCCCAGCTAGGGATAGATCTCAGATTTGCGTCTGTCCACCACTCCTGGAGCAACGGCCAGGTGGAAGCGGCAAACAAAATTATTGTGAACCTACTAAAGAAAAAAGTGGAGAATTTGAGGGGAAATTGGGTGGAGCAGCTCCCCTCGGTCCTGTGGGCCTTGCGAACGACCCCGAACACGGCCACTGGTGAGACCCCCTTCAAGCTTTCTCACGGGTGTGAGGCGGTCCTACCAGTGGAGTTCGAGGTTCGGTCCCTGCGGGTCACAGCCGCGGGCGAAGGAGATGAGACTTGGAGGTTGGAGAATGAGGAGGGGTTACGCCTCTCGCTAGACATGGCGGAAGAGCTGGGGGGCGTGGCATACATCAGGCAAGAGGAGATCAAGCGGTGGATGGCCAAGTATTTTGATAAGCATATCAGGGTCAAGCAGTTCGCCGAAGGAGATCTGGTGCTGAGGAAGGTTGACGCGGCGGGAAGGTCGGCTCCTGTGGGCAAGCTCAACCTGAACTGGGAGGGACCTTACATAGTGAAGGAAGTCCTCGGAACAGGAGGTTACTACCTCCAGGACGTAGAGGGGAGAGCCTTAAGCCACACCTAGAGCGGCGATGACCTAAAACGCTTCTACTCATGAGAATGGGGAAGATGTAATTATGTATTCAAAATCAAGCTTGTTATACTACATCAATTGACTTATTTTTCTCCTGCCTATTGCAAAATTTTTATGATAGAATGTACTTATGTGTTTTGAAACACCCCGAGCTCGGCTCGGCCCCAGGTAGACCCGCTGCGCAGGCTCTCATCTAGCTGGCAGGTCCGAAGGCTCGGCTGTGGGGGATAGGTTTGGTTTGAGAAATTCATTGGCACCCCGAGCTCGGCTCGGCCCCAGGTAGACCCGCTGTGCAGGCTCTCATTTAGCTGGCAGGTCTGAAGGCTCTCCTGTGGGGGATAGGTTTGGTTTGAGAACTCCATTGGCACCCCCAGCTCGGCTCGGCCCCAGGTAGACCCGCTGCGCAGGCTCTCATCTAGCTAGCCGGTTTGAAGGCTCGCCTATGGGGGATAGGTTTGGTTTGAGAACATCATCGGCACCCCGAGCTCGGCTCAGCCCCAGGTATACCCGCTGCGCAGGATCTCATCTAGTTGGCAGGTCCAAAGGCTTGCATGTGGGGGATAGGTTTGGTTTGAGAACTTCATCGGCACCCAGAGCTCGGCTCAGCCCCAGGTAGACCCGCTGCGCAGGCTCTCATCTAGCTGGCAGGTCCGAAGGCTCGCCTGTGGGGGATATGTTTGGTTTGAGGAAACTTCATCGGCACTCCGAGCTCGACTCGGCCCCAGGTAGACCCACTGCGCAGGCTCTCATCTAGCTGGCAGGTCTGAAGGCTCGCCTGTGGGGGATAGGTTTGGTTTGAGGAAACTTCATCGGCACCCCGATCACGGCTCGGCCCCAGGTAGACACGCTGCATAGGCTCTCATCTAGCTGGCAGGTCCGAAGGCTCGCCTGTGGGGGATAATTTTGGTTTGAGAACTTCATCGACACCCAGAACTCGGCTCGGCCTCAGGTAGACCCGCTGCGCAGGCTCTCATCTAGCTGGCAGGTCCGGAGGCTCCCCTGTGGGGGATAGGGTTGGTTTGAGAACTTTATAGGCACCTCGAGCTCGGCTCGGCACCAGGTAGACCCGCTGCACAGGCTCTCATCTAGCTGGCAGGTCCGAAGGCTCGCCTGTGGGGGATAGGTTTGGTTTTTAAACTTCATCGGCACCCCGAGCTCGGCTCGGCCCCAGGTAGACCCACTGCGTAGGCTCTCATCTAGCTGGCAGGTCCGAAGGCTCGCCTGTGGGGGATAGGTTTGGTTTGAGAACTTCATCAGCACCCCGAGCTCGGCTCGGCCCTAGGTAGACCCGTTGCGCAGGCTCTCATCTAGATGGCAGGTCCGAAGGCTCGCCTGTGCGGGATAGGTTTGGTTTGATTACTTCATCGACACCCCGAGCTCGGCTCGGCCCCAGGTAGACCCACTACGCAGACTCTCATCTAGCTGGCAGGTTTGAAGGCTATCCTGTGGGGGATAGGTTTGGTTTGAGAACTTCATCGGCACCCCGAGCTCGGCTCGGCCCCAGGTAGACCCGCTGCACAGGCTCTCATCTAGCTGGCAGGTCCGAAGGCTCGCCTGTGGGGGATAGGTTTGGTTTGAGAACTTTATCGGCACCCCGAGCTCGGCTCGGCCACAGGTAGACCCGCTGCGCAGGCTCTCATCTAGCTGACAGGTCCGAAGGCTCGCCTGTGGGGGATAGGTTTGGTTTGAGAACTTCATTGGCACCCCGAACTCAGCTCGGCCCCAGGTAGACCCACTGCGCAGGCTCTCATCTAGCTGGCAGGTCTGAAGGCTCGCCTGTGGGGGATAGGTTCGGTTTGAGAACTTCATCGGCACCCCGAGCTCGGCTCGGCCCCAGGTAGACCTGCTGCGCAGGCTCTCATCTAGATGGCAGGTCCGAAGGCTCGCTTGTGGGGGATAGGTTTGGTTTGAGAACTTCATTAGCACCCCGAGCTCGGCTCGGTCCCAGGTAGACCCGCTGCGCAGGCTCTCATCTACCTGGCAGGTCCAAAGGCTCGCCTAGGGGAGGGAAGTTTTTGATCCTAGGGGACACTCCGACTCGGATGCTCTGGGCAGGGCAGGAAACGCACCCGAAACACGGAATGAAAAGAGGTAAGACCCCTTCCAGCAGGAGAGGTCTCGGCCAAAGAAGATCTCGGCAGTGGAGGTTCATGCCAAGGTGATCTCGCCGAAGTAAGTTCTCGGCTGGAAGGCTCCAGAAACTATTCTTGGTTAGACAGCGGGAAGTGCTAGGCAAAAGCTTCGAACAGTTCGCGCAGGGTAAAGATGGACGGCCTCGTCTTGAAGGTCACATGAACAAGGTTCCCTGCAGACGGTTTTCGGTAGAGCGCGGAAACAAAACATCTAAACCCTGGGCTCTTTCGAACAGGTTCCCGCCTATCCATCGCTAAGGGAAACTACCCTAGTGGGGCCAAGGGCCTCGGTGAAAGCACGCTTGAGAAGCACTCTGCCTCAACAGTTGTATCAAACACATTTGCATTAAAAAAGAAAATGACATGAATACAAAATGTTTACAATGTATAATTACAAGTCTAGAGCATTCTCGCTCAGTACAACCACAAGAAAAGAAATGAGGGCCCTTCAGGGAGACGCGTTGTACCCCTCCGAGCTCTCGCTTGAGCTCCCGCAAGAGCTCTCGCCTGAGCTATCCCCGGATGTCTCGCCACCCATGGCAGGGGATTTCGGGACATCCGAGGGCGGGGAATCGGGCGCCCCTAGGGGCTTTGGGACAGTCTCGAAGAGCCAGGGGAAGAGCTGGTTAGCGGTGATGGTCTTGCCTCTCCCGTCCAAGCAACCTACATCCCGCAGCGTCTCCAAGGTCAGCTTGACTGTAGCTTGCGCGTTGGCCTGGAGGAGCTTATCGATGTCGTAGACAGAATAGTAGTGGCTCTTCAACCTTTCGTCCAGTGGAGGAGGAGGGGGCGCATTCGCCTCCAAGCGCCGGAGCTGGTCCCTCAGCAGGACGTTCTTGTATCACGTTGGGCCAGCTCCGCGCGAAGCGCCACGGCCTGAGCGGAATCCTGTGTAGCGAGAGGTTAGCATGAAAGAATGAAGTTGAAATATACAGTGGCGAGAGCGAATGCTCTGAAAGGTCTCGCTTACCTCTTTCTCCCGGCACGAGGACAATAGTTGTTTGGCGTCTGCCAGCTCTTTCTTCAAGGAAGCCGCCTGAGCCACCGCCTCCTCCCGGGCCTTGAACATATCTTGGAAGTTGCGGTCGATGGTGATACTCCGACGTGCGCACATATGCGCAAGCTCGATCCCGCGCATCAGAGCCCGGGTGGAGTCATAGGCAAGGAGCCTGGTGGTCATTTTGACATAGATACTGGCGTTCTCCCGGCTGTAGAGGTCGTAGCCCAAGGAGAAGGCCTCGCTGGTGACCTCATCTCTCTTCGCCCAGCTGGGTAGAAGAGACGAGATTGAGACCCTGTTGGTGTCAGGGTCCCACTGAAGCAGCGGTTTGTTTTCCGCATCATGGCACTTCGTGCCGAGACCAAAATTGTGGTGACCCTGCAGCACCTCTCCAAGAGGAGACTGAACGGAGGTCTCGGCGGCGGCGGCTCCCTCGCCATCTACTCCACCGGGGGTCGGGGGGTTCTCGGCAGGAGCCTCGGTGCCACCCCTGGTAACCGCGATCTCACTGGCGGCCTGCAAGATCTCTTCAAAGGAGTGGCCTGCAGCGGGAGGTTGGGAGGGCGGCACCGCTACGGCTTTACCCTTCTCGGCAGCAGTTATTTTGTGCCTCTTAAGCGGTCGGGGCAAATGGGCGCCAGGCTTTCGCTTCCCGACACAGGTCGAAGGAAGAGGGGCCGGCTCGTCCCGGCAAGCTTGAGCCGCTGCCTTCGCGAGAGCCAACGGATCTCTCACGGATTGGCTCTCGGCAGCGTGAGCCTCGTCGAAGGGTTGGCATAGGGGGATCTCGTGCTCTCCTGCGGAAGTGACAACACTCAGTTCTAATATTAAAAAGAAGGGGAGGAATAGCAAGACAAAGGTGAGACCGTACCTTCGCCTGGAGGCACGTGGAGGAGTGAATCGACGCCCCGACGGAGGAATTGGACGTCAAAATCCTTGGTTAACAGTTCTTTTGAGTTATTTGTTTAACTTTATGTTTGCTTTATATTCGTGTTGGAGAGGAGACCCCCAGGTAGACCCGCTGCCTGGCTCCTACTAGATGGCAGGTCCAAAGGCTCGCCTGTGGGGGAGAGGTCCTGGTTCTTGGTTCTGCACTACCCCGAGCGCGGCACGGCCCCAGGTAGACCCGCTGCCTGGCTCCTACTAGCTGGTAGGTCTGAAGGCTCGCCTGTGTGGGAGAGGTCCTGGTTCTTGGTTCTGCACTACCCCGAGCGCGGCTCGGCCCCAGGTAGACCCGCTGCCTGGCTCCTACTAGCTGGCAGGTCCGAAGGCTCGCCTGTGGGGGAGACGTCCTGGTTCTTGGTTATGCACTACCCCGAGCGCGGCTCGGCCCCAGGTAGACCCGCTGCCTGGCTCCTACTAGCTGGCAGGTCCGAAGGCTCGCCTGTGGGTGAGAGGGTTGGTTCTTGGAGATGCTTCAATTCAGAGACCCCAACACTACCCCAAGCCTGGCTCGGCCCCAGGTATACCCGCTGCGCAGGCTCTCATCTAGATGGCAGGTCCGTAGGCTCGCCTGTGGGGTAAGGGACCCCGAGTACTGCTCGGCCCTGGGTACACTCGCTGCTCAGTCTCTCATTAGCTGGGCAGGGCGGTAGTCACACCTGGTGGGAAAGGATTAGCTCCGCGTGTTCAAGAGAATGCAAAATATTTGGTTTCATTATTTCACATTATCTTGCGAAATTATGTACTTGTTGTAAGTAATGATATAAGGGCAATTCAATAGCAGGGAGCATTTTCAGGTATCGAGTGGTTCAACAAGATCAGCAGGGTCATGAAGAGATTAGTGTTTTAAATGCAAATTTTGGATTCTCCCAAAATTTTTCTTTGGGTCGGCTCCCACTCGCCGGTTACTTGGGGTTGGACATTTCTTTCTGAGCTTGTGCCAACCTCGAAAAGAGCGGGGATTGTGTACAACCCCGTATCCGGCCAAGTGGGACCCTCCCTAATTAGCGGGCCAGAGGCGTGCTATGAGCGATGTTTTGGTGCAGCCCCGTTCGAGCTCGTGCGGGACCTCGTGCGTGCGTGCCGATGTTTTATTTGCATAGACTTTTAATATATAAATATATGTGCTTAATTTTATAATATATATATATATATTATATTAGATATATGGATGGGATTTTGGACAAAGGGAAGCAGAGGGGATGAGATAGGGGCAGGAATAAAGAAAAAAAGGAGAAATATAGAAAAAGGCAGAGGAGAGGAGGGGGAGCAGAGGAGATCGGGGGTTTTTCTCCCCCGCTAGGGTTTGGCCCGGAGAATAGCAGCCGCCCGCCTCCCTCTCTCTCTCTCTCTCCCTTCGACCTGGAGCAGCAACCCCCAACCCCCACGCCTCCCTCTCTCTCTTGGCCTGGAGCAGCAACCCCGCCGCCTCCCTCTCTCTCTCAGCTTGGAGCAGCAACCCGGCCGCCTCCGTCTCTCTCTCGGCCTGGAGCAGCAACCCCACCGCCTCCCTCTCTCTCTCGGCTTGGAGCAGTAATCCGGCTGCCTCTCTCTCTCTCGGCCTGGAGCAGTAACCCGGCCGCCTCTCTCTCTCTCTCTCGGCCTGGAGCAGCACCCCCGCGCCTCTCCCTCTTTCTCCGGCCACCTGGAAGTGCAGTCCGAGCCCCTCCTCTTCTTCCTTTCCAGGCCGCCGCTAGGAGTGCAGCTCGAGCCGCCCCTTTCCACCTTCTGTCTAGGCTGGCGCCGGCAAGCAGCAGCTCGAGCCGCCCCTCTCCATCCTCTGTCCAGGTGCGCCGGCAAGTGCAGCCCGAGCTCGGCTCTTCTTCATCGCAGCCGCCAGGAGCAAGGGCTGGCCGAGCTCCTCCTCTCTTCGTCACCGCCGCCTAGGGCAAAGCAAGCACGACCTTGGCTTCCTTTCCCCGTTGTCGTATACAGCAAGGTCGGCCGAGAGCTCCTCTCCCGTCGCCGCCTACAACAAGGCCGGTCAGGAGCTTCTCTCCTGGCACTGCCTACGACAAGGTCGGTCGGGGGCTCCTCTCCCGACACCGCCTACAACAAGGCCGGTCGGGAGCTTCTCTCCTGGCGCCGCCTATGATAAGGCCGGCCGGGAGCTCCTCTCCCGGCGTTGCCTACAGCAAGGCTGGCCGGGAGCTCCTCTCCCGACGCCTCCTACAGAAAGGCCGGCCGGGAGCTTCTCTCCTAGTGCCGCCTGGAGCTCGAACCAGCTACCAAGAGAGAGGGGGATGATTCCATATCTCCCAACAAAGACTCGGCCATCAAGAAGGAGGATGGGAAGTTATTTCTTCAGCAAGGCCCGACACTGCCGACAAAAAACACGCGTCAAGGGTAACGATGTTTCTACTTGGGCAGGTGAACCCCTCAGTTTACATATTTGCATGGATGCCCCTCTCCACCAACGGGTGGGGGAAGGGAGCTCTCCGACGGGGTGACGTGTACGTCCCTGCAATTAACTGCATTAGCACCCGGAAGCGTGAGTACGGGTTTAGGCATGCTTTGTGAAGCCCATCCGGACGTGCGAGCCGGATTGGTGCTGTTCTGGGGTTCCCGAAGAAGACTCCGAGGAAGTTGTATATTATCCATTTGCGGGGAATGTGCGCCACAGCCCCCGAAAAATGTGTGGGTGCGATGTTTTGCTTCACTTTTAGTCGACCTATGTTTGGCTTGTTGTCGCCATTCGAGACGTTGGCGTATAAGTGTTGCAGTACCAAGAGGGGAGTAGCGGGCTTAAGCCCAAGCTTGTGTCGGCCCTCGAAGGCCTATTTTTGCTTATATTGCCGGCCTGCGTGCCGAAGTATGGAATTCATATTCCTGTAATATTTTATAATATCTGTGATGCTCTGTCTATGTGTAGTATACTTCTTCTGTCTTAGGCGGGCGGTGTTCTCGTGAACTGCTCGCCCCATAGGGGCCCCGAGGTATAGTTGTCGGGAAGCCCCTGATGGCCTGTTGGTAGCCTTTTAGAATAGCGAAATTACACTATTAGTGGTTGAACTTGGGCAGCGTGTCATGGAATTGCTCGACGAGTTTGCGTCATCAGTAGGGCGGGTGAGGAGCATTTTGTGTAGACCCAAGGAGACACATCTGGATAGGAGAGAGTTGATCTTAAGATCCTACTTAGATGTTCCGGTCGGCCAACAGTGCCCTCCGAAGGTGTCTTAGCTCAGCCTTTGGCTTGGGAGGGGAAGAGTTTGTTAGTCTTCCAGGTACGCGGTGGGTCCTCCACGCTGAGACCTTGGGTCTGTCCCTTGTGTTCCTAATCTTGTGCCTAGATCGTTCGCTTGAGGGTAGTAGGTGTGCGGTCACCCCTCTTTTGGGACCCCCAAACTCCACAGAGGTCATTTTTGGCTTCAACAGTTCTAGTGCGGTGAGCGTGGAAAGCAGCCGATACAAGAAAGCCTTGAGTTTTGTCCCATGGCTGGAGGTGAAGGTGAGGGGTCTGGCTCTGGAGGCTCCCCCGCCCGGGGAGAAGAAGCGACGAGGAAGATGCTGGATGACTTCAGGGGAGAAGTCCTGCAGACCATCAGCTTGGCGTTCTCGGCCCGAAGCGAGTGGGACACACCTCAGGTTCCGATAGATGAGGTCCCTCTCTTGGGCGAGAACGGCCCTGGACAGCACCTGAGGAAGGAGGTCCCGACGGAGGCTGGCAAGAGAGACGTGGCCGCGTGGAGCTCTTCCTAGGCTAGCATCCGGGCAAGGAGGCTTTGACAGATTTGGGTGAGAGGGAGGCGGCGGTGCGAGAACTCTTACCTAGGCACGGTCTCGCGGATCGGGCCAGCCAACCGAGGCTGCGGGACATACCCTCTCGCCAGGCAGGAGGCGAGAGCCCTTTCAGCGAGCTCATCATCTCAGCTCTGGTACCGGCGGGGTTCCGGGAGCTTGACATGTCCTACTACTCAGGAAAGGATGACCCTGTACAGCACGTGCAGTGGTTTGAAGATGTCGTTTCGATATGGCGGATGACAGATTCTTTCAAGTGTCGGCTATTTGCCATCACGTTGAAGGAGAAGGCTCGAGACTGGTTCCACCAGTTGCCAGCAAGGTCGATCTATTGTTTTGAAGATCTGCGAAGAAGTTTCCTATTGAGGTTCTCAACATCAAAGAAGCGGAAGAAGGAGGCGGAGTGCCTGCTTGCGGTGAGGCAGAAGCTGGATGAGACACTGGGTCACTATGTTGACCGATTTTAGGAAGAGATCCTCCTGGTCCAGGAGATCCCAGGGTACACGCTGATGCTCGCCTTTACCCTGGGGCTGAGGCCGGGATTCTTCAGCATGGAGTTGAAGAGAGTACCCCCCCTCTCCTTTGAGGAGCTCATGGAGAGGGCGACAAAAGAGATAGACTTCGAGAGGGAAAATCCAGCGTTCACCAGGAAGTTGTCCAGGCTGCCGGAGGATGATGTGAAGGAAACAACAGCAGGAAGGTAGAAGGAGCCGAGAGAGCAGAGGGAGCAAAGAGAAGAAAGAAGGAGTGAAGAGACCCGAAGGTATGGGCAGCAGTAGGGATGGGGGGCCCGGGAGCCGAACAACTGGTTGGGTTGGAGGCCCCAGGAGGGTCGCCCCCAGGTTCAAGGAGGAGGCTACCAGGGAAGAGATAACTTATGGGAACCCAGGAGGATCGACCAACCGGCGTGGAGGCAGGAGCCAAGGGGTTGTGTCCCGCCGCCGCAAGAGGCCATGAAGGTGGGAAGAGAAAGAGGAGCGAGGAGAGGAGTTCGAGGAGCAGGGAGAAGAGGAGGAGGGGAAGGAAGAAGGGGTGGGCGGCGTTGTTATTTTGTGACTTCCACCAGGAGGAGGGTCACACGACGGCCACCTGACCTGAGTTCTTGGAGATGAGAGAAGCAAGAGGAGCAGGGAGGCAGGATCCACCGGTTAGGATCGTGGAAGTACAGCAGGGGGAGATGGAGGATAGATGTGAAGATCGAGTAGATGTGGGAACTCGGGGAGGAATCAGGGTGATCCACGGAGGAGTGGGGATCGAGGCAACCCGCAAGGGGAGCCTTCAAACCATGTACCGAAGGGGGGTTGCCTCTACCTCCCAGGCTCCCCCACCGAAAGAAAAGATCACCTTCTCGTCAGCGGACATGCCAGACTACGAAGATCCGTTCTGTGACGCCCTGGTAATCCAGACGGCGGTGCAGAATTTCACGGTCTCAAGGATACTGGTGGATAACAGGAGCTCTGTAATTGTTATCTTCAAGAAGGCCTTTGATAAGTTGAGGGTGGAAGGGAAGAGGATCTTGGCTTCGGATGGACCGCTGATCGGATTCTCTGGAGAGAGGAAGGAAGTAGGAGGAGTCGGGCTGCATGTGAAGTTGGGAGGCGTGTCACGGAACTACATGTTCGTGATAGTGGATGCTCCGAGCAGTTACAACGCCATCTTTGGGCGTCCCCTCATCAGCGCCTTTCGCTGCGTCCCCTCCTCTTTCCACCAATGCCTTAAGTTCAACAACGGAGGGGTGCAGGTTAGGATCAAGGGGGATCCAAAGGTGGCAAGGCAATGTTATGTGATGACGGTCAACACCGTGACTTGGATGGCCGAGGCAGAAGGGTTAGAAAGGGAGATGGCGGAGCAAGAGGAGTACGTCGAGGAAGAGGAGATGGGAATTGGAGGTTGGAGAATGAGGAGGGGTTACGCCTCTCGCTAGACATGGCAGAAGAGCTGTGGTACGTGGCATCCATCAGGCAAGAGGAGATCAAGCGACAGATGGCCAAGTATTTTGATAAGCATGTCAGGGTCAAGCAGTTCACGGAAGGAGATCTGGTGCTGAGGAAGTTTGATGTGGCGGGAAGGTCGGCTTCCGTGGGCAAGCTCAACCCGAACTGGGAGGGACCTTACATAGTGAAGGAAGTCCTCAGAACAGGAGGTTACTACCTCCAAGACGTGGAGGGGAGAGCCATAAGCCACACCTGGAGCGGCGATGACCTAAAACGCTTCTACCCGTGAGAATGGGGAAGGGGTAATTATGTATTCAAAAGCAAGCTTGTTATACTACATCAATTGACTTATTTTTCTCTTGCCTATTGTGAAATTTTTATGATAAGATATACTTATGTGTTTTGAAACACCCCGAGCTCGGCTCGGCCCCAGGTAGACCCGCTGCGCAGGCTCTCATCTAGCTGGCAGGTCCGAAGGCTCGCCTGTGGGGGATAGGTTTGGTCTGAGAACTTCATCGGCATCCCGAGCTCGACTCGGCCCCAGGTAGACCCGCTGCGCAGGCTCTCATCTAGCTGGCGGGTCCGAAGGCTCTCCTGTGGGGGATAGGTTTGGTTTGAGAACTTCATCGGCACCCCGAGCTCGGCTCGGCCCTAGGTAGACTCGCTGCGCAGGTTCTCATCTAGATGGCAGGTCCGAAGGCTCACCTGTGGGGGATAGGTTTGGTTTGAGAACTTCATCGGCACCCCGAGCTCGGCTCGGCCCCAGGTAGACCCGCTGCGCAGGCTCTCATCTAGTTGGTAGGTCTGAAGGCTCGCCTGTGGGGGATATGTTTGGTTTGAGGAAACTTCATCGGCACCCTGAGCTTGGCTCGAACCCAGGTAGACCCGCTGCGCAGGCTCTCATCTAGCTGGGAGGTTCGAAGGCTCGCCTGTGGGGGATAGGTTTGGTCTGAGAACTTCATCGGCACCCCGAGCTCGGCTCGACCCCAGGTAGACCTGCTGCGCAGGCTCTCATCTAGCTGGCAGGTCCGAAGGCTCGCCTGTGGGGGATAGGTTTGGTTTGAGAACTTTATCGGCATCCCGAGCTCGGCTCGGTCCCAGGTAGACCCGCTGCGCAGGCTCCCATCTGGCTGGCAGGTCCGAAGGCTCGCCTGTGGGGGATAGGTTTGGTTTGAGAACTTCATCGGCACCCTGAGCTCGGCTCGGCCCCAGGTAGACCTGCTGCACAGGCTCTTATCTAGCTGGAAGGTCCGAAGACTCGCCTGTGGGGGATAGGTTTGGTTTGAGGAAACTTCATCGGCAACCCGAGATCGGCTCGGCCCCAGGTAAACCCGCTGTGCAGGCTCTCATCTAGCTGGCAGGTCCGAAGGCTCGCCTGTGGTGGATAGGGTTGGTTTGAGAACTTCATCGACACCACGAGCTCGGCTCGGCCCCAGGTAGACTGATGCGTAAAAATCGTCTCACGGACTACAATCTGAATAGGCAAGTGTACCTATTGTTTTATAGTATAGTGATAAAAATATATCAAGGTCGTATAAAAACTCGGGGCAGGCAAGTACTATTACTCACAATGACTCTATTATCCTACCGAACGATTGATTGGGATTTGAAAATGAAAATAAACTAAACTTAGTTAAAAGAGAAATAAACTATTGCAAAAAAGTGCTCGATCGACGATTCACTTTGAAATAAAAATAACAGAATAATTTAGTTTAACATTCGTAATTTTATAAAGACCGTGACGGATCCGAAAATAAGAAATAATCTCTCTAGAGCATTAAATCTCCTAACTTCTAGACGTTTCGACCGAAATCTCTTTGCAAATCAAAAGGGCTAAAGTCGCATTATCGAGATGACCCGCACTATTGGATTTGACTCCAATTCGGAGGATTTACGTCGTCCTATCTCTAGAATTGCGTGCAACTCCTTCCTTCCTTGAGTGATCTTTCACATTCACGACCCTCTCGGCTACTCGAATATGAGATCGGAATCTACCACCGTATACTAGAAATACGGAGTCGATACGATATTGATCAAGGTCGGATCAAAAATAAAAATACCAATGCAACATAAAATGAAAGATATTATTTTATCGCAAAGATTATCATGATCGTGCACAAACAAGAAAATTAGCTAAGCATTAGAGAGCGAGTAAACAAAAGAAAAGAAAATTGCCTTTCATTAAACAAGGAACAAAATGGAAAAAAATACTAAACTAGTGCTTGGAGAAATGAAAAAATAACAAGGAAATACAAATATTTGAAATGTAAACTTACTCTCTAAAATATTCTAACTCTCTACATCAACACTCTACTTTCTACATCCCCCCCTAAAGCTTGAGGGATGAGGTCCTTTTATAGGAGAGGGAGAATGTTCTAGATGGAGAAAATGAAGAGAGAAAGGGGGGGGGGGGGCGGCCATTCATGGGAGGAGATGTTCATGCATGATAATAAATGGGAGGGAAGAGAGAGGAGGCTAAAAGCATGAATGGGGTTTAATGAGATGGAGAGAGAAAGAGTTACATGCATGCATTTTATTAAAAATAAAAATAGAAAGTAGAAATATAAAAGTGGGGAAATGGATGAGATTTAATTGCGGATGAAAGAGGAAGAATGGGGGTGAATGAGAATAAAAGACGAGAAAAAAAATAATAAAGGGAGAGAAAGAAGGGAGTGGCCGGTCAATTGATAAGGAAATGCATGCAAAGTGGATACATGCATGCAATAAATGAGAGGGAGAGAGAGAGAGAGGACATGCATGAATGTGGCCGGCCAATGCAAATGAGTGGGCTGCTTGGTGTGGAGTTTGATGTAGGCTCGGGTAGGGTGATTTGGAGAGATGTTGGGCTGCACCATGGATGGGGGCCGGGCTGCATCAATGTTGAAGTGTGCTGCATGGAGTGACCTGCATTTGGAGGAGGCTTGGGCTGCACTTGTAGAGGGTCGGATCTTAAAAGGGCCGCACTTTGAGGGATGGCCGGCTGCATGGTTGAAGTGGCCTGGCTGCTCCAATTATAATCTTTAAAGGGCTGCACGTGAGAGCTGGTGCGGCGATGGCGTTGCGCCATGATTATTGACGGCGCGACGATGGCGACATGAACGGGCACACGACGGCAAACGTGACGACCTCTTGCAAAGGTGGCGGTGAGCATGGCGGTGATGACGATGACAACATGCAAAGGTGGCGGCGATGGAGTGGAGTTTTGCGGATTGAAATAAAATCACCCGAGGCCTGTCGAATTCCTACAAAATAAAATACAATGTTAGAACCATAATTAGTAATTTTTTAAGATAAGTTTATATAAAAATAAAGAAAGAGAACACGTAAATATCAAAATATAATATAAAATACTATTCAAATTAATAACAGAAATATTAGTTATCAAATACCCCCATGCTTGAGCATTTGCTTGCCCCAAGCAAAGACATACAAGTTAGCAAAAATAAAATAGCCTAATCAAATAATCTAACCATGCCTCTATGAGTACGATGCGAAATTAGAGATAGGGAGAGTGATGAAAAAGAAGTGAAACACATTACTTAAACATAGCATATAAACTTACAAATTTCACTAGCATAAAAATAAATGATCCAATGTTTTTGCAAATTCAAAAGCTAAGTAAAATGTCAAACAAAAAGTACATTGAGTTGTTACTAAAACCTAAGAGACCCATTAAAATCACATCAATCTTAATTAAGCTCTTACTCCTACCTAGAAGACTTTTTCCAAAATCATTCTCGTTACAATACTAAAAACAGACCAAAGAAGCATGAATCAAAAGGACTTGCATTAGGTGTAGCGTTTAGGCATAGGTTTAAGGTGCAGATAGCAAAAGATAAACATGAACGGTTAAAGCACACTTAAATAAAAAGAAGAGCTTTGCAAAAACAGTTGTGCTAGCAAAAATAAATCTTGACACCCCAAATAATTTTGAAACATAAAGTTAGGGGTCAAAATAAATACATAATAATTTTTCAATTTTTCTTCATCCTTTTGGACATTTTCTCTCCCTTTTTTCTTTTGTAGCAAACAGATAATATTTTTGAACATTCACTATTTTTCACAAAATGGAAGCACACACTAGTACAAATAAAGCTCAAAATTTAAGTGTGCAACATGGGATGGCTCTTTGGCTTTGGTAAAAAATAAGTGGGGCTACAAAAGGAACGCGGATAAAGCACAAAATGGCTAGCAACGGTTAAGATTTTTGGTTCGGTATGCAAAGGCTCACATGAATCAAGAGGAGGCCGAAATCATTTTCATGCTTATACTGAGTCTACCTAAAGTAAAATATTGAAAAATCAAAGAGACAAGTTCTATCTAGGAAGTAAGAAACAAAAATTCTTCATGAAAATGAAATTAATAAGCATCCAGATTTATTCACACATACTGCACTAATCCTTTATCAACATTACATAGAATTAAAAAGAGAAAAACAACGGATGATAAATTTTATAAAAGTGAAAAATATAAAAAGATAGCAACGCAAAAGGGCAATTTTCAAACAAAATTTTCACACTAACATACTACCCTAATTAGGAACACTGCAGGAGTCAACATAATACTCAAAGAAACATAGCTAAAATAAAAGATTAAAAAATTTTATTTCAGCTAAACACGTACAACAAAACCTAAGAACAAGACAAATACAAAAGACATGAAATTTTTGTATTTTCCAGTTTTTTATACTTTTTGGAGTTTTGTAATTTTTTTTTGTGTTTTTGTTTTGTTTTCATTTTTTGTATTTTTTTTTGAAAGACTTAAAAAGAAAGGAAAAACACTCCCACATGCTTAAAGTTCAACATTGTCCCCAATGTTGAATAGTAAATATGAGGAAAGAAAAAGATAAGAAAAAAAAAGGGAGGGATGCAATAAAGTAAATACTTAAAAAAAACAACTTCCCCGGATTCGTAAGGCTGAATGCTGATTTCGTTCCCCCATGCTTAAGCTGGACACCGACTCAGTCCTAAGGAAGAGAAAGAAAAAAATGATGGAGTCAAACGAACCGCCGGAGGTTTTATTCCTGCAAAACACAATAAGCAAACAAAAAAAAAGAAATAACAAAAAGGATAAGCAATGGGTGTCTCCCAATAGCGCTCTTTGTTTAACGTCGGCTGAGCCCGACGTTATTGGTTAGCTAAAGTGATAATAAAAAGTAAGGTGAAGTGGTAACTCCCTAAGTATGCGCTTAGGAGAGTAAAGTAAAAAAAAAGAAGTGAAGAATCGCACCGACATGCGGTGGAATATTTGTAAGAAGTAGCGAATAAGAAAGAACAAACGGATAGACTTTTGAATAATTGAAATTTTATTATCCAAAAAAGATATCATTTACAAAGGTATGACCTCCCTTATATAGAATGGAGGAGATATGAGAGAGAGTATACAAACAATGTGGGACTAAACATTTACAGTACTGAGCGGCTAGAAATAAAGGAGACCGCACAGGCCGCGCGGTTAGACGGATGGGTTAACCGCTCGGCAACTCCAGCAGGATAGAACAGGCCGCAATGGGAGACCGATAGACCGCTCGGTCTCCAGGCTTCAGAGTGAGACCGCCAGACCGCTCGGTCAACAAACCGCTGGATCAGATCGCAAGGCCGCCCGGTTTAATACTTCAACACTCCCCCTCAAGCTGGAGCATAGATATCAATCATGCCCAGCTTGTCACAAATGTGGAAGAAGGAAGTAGAAACCGGCTTGGTGAAGATATCTGTCAATTCCTTGTCAGAGGTGACAAAAGGAGTACAAATCTGTTTCTTCAAAATCTCTTCCCGAATGAAGTGACAGTCAACCTCTATATGCTTTGTTCTCTCATGGAAGACCGGATTTCTGGATATGTATATAGCGGCCTTGTTGTCACAGAACATAGGGAGAGGACAGTCATATACCTCGCCCAGGTCAAGCATGAGAGCCCGCAACCACTTTAACTCACACGTGGTTGATGCCATACTCCGGTATTCGGCTTCTGCACTGGATCTGGAGACAACAGACTGTTTCTTGCTCTTCCAACTCACGAGATTACCTCCAACAAAGGTACAGAAACCTGATGTGGATTTACGATCGCCTTTGTCATCCGCGTAACATGAATCTGAGTAGGCCTCAACCCTCAGATGACCATTCTTCTGAAAGAGTAACCCTTTGCCTGGTGCTGCTTTGATATACTCTAAAATCTTCAGGGCGGACTGAAGATGACAGTCCCTGGGAGCTTGCATAAACTGACTGACCTTGCCTACAGCATAGGCGATGTCGGGTCTAGTCACCGTGAGATAGATGAGTTTGCCTACCAAACGTCTGTACCTTGTGACATCAGATAGAAGAGGCGAGTCATCCGTCCACGTTTTGTCTTCTCCAATAGCCATGGGAAACCGAGCCGGTTTGGCACCTGTCAGTCCTGCTTCTTGTAGAAGACCAAGGGCATACTTCCGTTGGGAGAGAACCAACGAGTCAAGTTTCCGAGAGATTTCTATCCCCAAAAAGTATTTCGGGGAGCCCATATCCTTTGTGACCAAGTGCTGACGGAGGTGCTTCTTCATCAAGTCCACTCCATCTCGGTCATTGCCAGTAAGAAGAATATCATCCACATATACAGCCAAAACCACCAGTCCCGAGGCCGTTTTGCGAATGAATAAGGAGTGATCGGCCGAACTCCTGCGAAAGCCGATGGTAGCCACAATACCACTGAACTTGTCGAACCATGCCCGAGGGCTCTGCTTTAGGCCATAAATGGCCTTCTTCAAATGACATACACGTGTCTCCCCCTGAGCAACATACCCAGGAGGTTGCTCCATATAGACGTCCTCCTGAAGATCATCATAGAGAAAGGCATTCTTCACATCAAGCTGGGAAATAACCCAATCCCGGTTAACAGCCACAGAAAGGAGAACCCGGATGGTGCTGAGGCGAGCAACCGGAGAAAAGGTATCAAAGTAATCAATGCCGTAAGTCTGAGTGAAGCCCTTGGCCACCAGCCGGGCTTTGTAGCGATCCACAGTGCCGTCGGGGCAAAACTTCACAATGAAGACCGAGCGACAGCCAACCACATCAGTGCCCACGGGAGGAGGAACCAAGGGTCCAGGTACCCCGTTCAGTAAGAGTAGCCATCTCCTCATCCATGGCCGACTTCCAATGAGGGAGAGCAAGAGCCTCCTGGTAGGTGCGGGGAGTAGAAGTAGCCGAGATAGCCAAGGCAAAACACCTGCGAGAAGGAGAAAGCCGATCATAGGAAACAACTGCCGCAAGCGGGTGTTGAGTACATGCCCGCACCCCTTTGCGAAGAGCAATGGGAAGATCCAGGTCGATGGGAGCGTCAGCGACTGGATCGTCAGCGACCGGAGCGTCCGTGGCGGAGAAGGCTGGCCCGGGACTAGAGAGAGACGGCAGCGGAGAGGAGGGTGGAGGGGTGGGAGGGGAGACGGACTGGGAAGGAGTCGGTGGAGGAGGAGACGGAGGTGGGAAAACGTCGAGAGGCGTGGAGGGAACAGAGGGAGGAGAAGGAAGAGAAGATGTAGGAGAGAAATAGGAAGCATTCTCGAAGAAGGTCACATCCGCGGAGACAAACTGCTTGCGGAGAAGGGGGTCAAAGCAGCAATAGCCTTTTTGAGTAGTAGAGTAGCCCAAAAAGACACACTTGGTGGAGCGGGGGGAAAGCTTGTCGTGGGTAGCGGAGGGAGCGTGAACAAAGGCCGTACAGCCAAAGACACGGAGAGGGAGAGGAAAAGGTTCCTTGTGGGGGTAGAGAATGGAGAAGGGAGTCTGGCCGTGGAGAACTGTGGAGGGAAGGCGATTGATGAGATAGCAGGCGAGGAGCATAGCGTAGCCCCAATAGGAGCGAGGGACGTGCATCTGCGTCATGAGAGTACGAGCAACATCAAGCAGGTGACGGTTTTTACGCTCCGCCACCCCATTCTGCTGGGAGGTGTAAACACAAGTTGTTTGATGAAGCAGGCCATGTTGGTGAAAGAAAGAGGCGAACTCATGATTCAGATATTCCTTGGCATTATCAGAACGTAAAACTTTAATAGAAGTAGCAAATTGAGTCTGAATCATAAAAAAAAACGATTGCCAAATAGAAAAAAGTTCAGAGCGATCTTTTAACAGATACACCCAAGTACAGCGGGAAAAATCATCTATAAAAGTGACAAAATAAGAACTGCCCCGACCAATAGTGAGGTTAGGAGCAGGACCCCATACATCAGAATGAATAAGATCAAACGGGCAAGAGGAGCCACGACCTTGCTTCGGTGGGAAGGAGGAGCGATGATGTTTGCCAAGCTGACACGCATCACAGTTGAGCGGAGAACTGGTAGGAGGTAAGTGGGGCAGAAGCTGGCGAAGAATCCGAGGAGGAGGATGTCCAAGGCGAAGATGCCATTGAAGGAGATTTGTGGAGGAGGAGGAGTAGGCGGACAGAGCGGAAACATCGTCGAGGAAGTAGAGGCCGCCACTCTCAGTCCCAGTAGCAATCGTCCGCTGGGTCCTCGGGTCCTGAAAAGAGCAAGTAGTGGGAGTGAATAAGATGGAGCATTGAAGTTGCCGGCATAAAGTAGTAACTGATAACAAATTGCACGGGAACTTCGGGACATAGAGGGTGTCCTCCAAGCAAAGCGATGGGGTGAGTTGAACCATGCCCGTCCCATGAACCGGGGATGGTGAACCATCCGCCACACGGACCGGGGGTAAGCGGTCATGTGTCTCAAGACGGGAGAAGCAATGAGGGTTGCCCGTCATATGATTTGTAGCACCGGAGTCGATCAGCCATTTACCTTGGGTAACGACGTGGGCACTACCTGACGTCGTGGCCACAGAGGCAGACGGCCGAGAAGAGGCGGAGGCCGAAGAAAGAGCATCACCGGAAGGGCGAAGATGAGGATGTTTCTGCCAGCAGCGGTCAACAGAATGGCCGGTACGACCACAGTGAGAGCAGAGGAACCGGGATGAACCCCGTCCGCCGGAGTGGCCCCGGCTACTAGGGCCCCCCCTCTGAGCTTGGTGAGCAAAGGAGTCCTGGGAAGGGGGGAGGCCAACAGAGGCCGCTGGAGCAGCGAAGTAACAGCGGCAATGCGAGCCGCAGTGGCATCTAGAGTAGGAGATTCCGCCTCACCCAAGATCTGCTGGCCGATCATATCATAAGAATCGGGAAGACGAAGAAGATAACAAACAACCAGGAGTTCCTGGAAGTGTTTGTGCTGGTCGGCCAAGTCCGCGGAGAAGGGGCAATTCTGGAGGATTTCAGCACCAAGAGCCTGAACCTGCTGATAAGCTGCAGCAGGAGACATGGAAGGGCGGGCGAAGAGGTCCGCATAGAGAGTATAAATGCGGGACGTCTGACCCCCCTTCGAATAGAGAGCAGCGAGGTGAAGCCAGGCGGCTTTGACCGTCTCATCATGGAGAATGACGGGAAGACACTCATCAGAAAGGCTGTTGGCCAGCCAGGTGCGGACAAGAGCATCACTCGCATCCCAATCATCAAACTCAGGAGAGGTACGAGGAGGAGGGTCATCGGTGAGGTGATGACGCTTGCGTTGAGAGCGAAGGAGAAAAGTGAAAGAAACGCTCCAATCGGGATAGTTGGAGCCAACAAGCTTAGAAACGGTGCCAAGGTTGCCCGAAGGCGGAGGAGGAGGAGGAGCTGCAGGAGTAGTGGTGAGTCCGGAAGTCGTCATAGAACACAGCAAGAAACCGCAGCGGATAGAAAAGAGGAAGCCGCGCGAACACAAGCGGCTAGAAAGCAGACAAAGGCACAGCGGGGAAGAGGTCATGCGGACTGAAAAGTTCGAGCGAACAGAAGAGAAGAGGAGGAAAGAAGCAACGACTACAACAAGTCGCAGGGTAGCGGACAGAAACAAGCCGCGCGAACAGGGCAGCGGACAGAAGAGAAGGCAAGCCGCGAGACAGGTCGCGGATAGCGGAAAAACAAGCCGCTAGAAGCAGAGAGCGCACAGAATCAGGAGGAAATGACTGTGTGCTCTGATACCATGTAAGAAGTAGCGAATAAGAAAGAACAAACGGATAGACTTTTGAATAATTGAAATTTTATTATCCAAAAAAGATATCATTTACAAAGGTATGACCTCCCTTATATAGAATGGAGGAGATATGAGAGAGAGTATACAAACAATGTGGGACTAAACATTTACAGTACTGAGCGGCTAGAAATAAAGGAGACCGCACAGGCCGCGCGGTTAGACGGATGGGTTAACCGCTCGGCAACTCCAGCAGGATAGAATAGGCCGCAATGGGAGACCGATAGACCGCCCGGTCTCCAGGCTTTAGAGTGAGACCGCCAGACCGCTCGGTCAACAAACCGCTGGATCAGACCGCAAGGCCGTCCGGTTTAATACTTCAACAATATTCAAGGGAATGACGCCCGAAAATGAACGGACGAAGTTATAGAAGAACTCCGCCGTATGTAAAATGGGAAAGAAGGGGTCGTCAAAAGAAGAAGTAGAAAAAGAAATTTCATCAACGGAAATTTCACAAGGAGAAGGGGAGACTTGTGAAATTTCGGGAGAAGAATGCGTAGAGAGGACTAAAGAAGAATTATCTAAAATAAAAGAAGAAGAACAAAAAGACTCGCTAAAACTAGAAAAAGTTGGAACAGTTAAAGTTTGAAGGGAAATGGAATCACAAACGTGTTCAAAAAAAGAGAGAGAATGATGAGACGTCTTGTCATCCTCAAAAGGTAAGAAGCACACCGGAGTATCCATTGGGGTGTCTTCCAAAGGAGGAAGGAAACAATTCGAGATATCCGAATAGTTATCCTCCTCGAGAGGAAAAAGACAAGCCGGGATATCCGGTGACTCATTACATGAAGAAATTGGAGGAGGCGAAGACGGAGAAGAAGACAAAGAAAACGATGCGGCCTCACGAGAAAAATAATCGATAATGGTTTCGAAATGCGAATTAATATTATCAAGAGAAGTTTGCAATTCAAAATACCCATTATCGATTGAATTAAAATTTATAGGCGCGGCGCTTTGCGGGGCAAAATTATAAGAAAAATAAGACGTATTCCCCATCTCCCAAATAGGATAAAAATTGGAGTAAGGATCAAATTGACCACTTTGACCTGCTCCGGAAAAATTGAAATCAAAATAGGGAGGGGTTCCCGAAAGTCATTCAGAATAAAAGTGGTCCAGAGACCCGCAAAAATTACAAAACGCGCCAAAATAAGACGATTCCATAAAAAAACCGTTACCAAAAAGAAAAAGAAAACTTAAATTTTTTTGATATATTTTTTTTTTTTGTTAAAAAAATGTTTTTGTTTTTATAATTTTAGTAGAAGAAATAAACTCGATGCTTTCGTAATATTGCCAAAAATAGTCCCCGGCAACGGTGCCAAAAACTTGATGCATAAAAATCGTCTCACGGACTACAATCTGAATAGGCAAGTGTACCTATCGTTTTATAGTATAGTGATAAAAATATATCAAGGTCGTATAAAAACTCGGGGCAGGCAAGTACTATTACTCACAACGACTCTATTATCCTACTGAATGATTGATTGAGATTTGAAAATAAAAATAAACTAAACTTAGTTAAAAGAGAAATAAACTATTGCAAAAGAGTGTTCGATCGACGATTCACTTTGAAATAAAATAACGGAATAATTTAGTTTAACATTCGTAATTTTATAAAGACCGTGACGGATCCGAAAATAAGAAATAATCTCGCTGGAGCATTAAATCTCATAACTTATAGACATTTCGACCGAAATCTCTTTGCAAATCAAAAGGGCTAAAGTCGCATTATCGAGGTGACCCGCACTATTGGATTTGACTCCAATCCGGAGGATTTAAGTCGTCCTATCTCTAGGATTGCGTGCAACTCCTTCCTTCCTTGAGTGATCTTTCACATTCACGAGCCTCTCGGCTACTCGAATATGAGATCGGAATCTACCACCGAATACTAGAAATACGGAGTCGATACGATATTGATCAGGGTCGGATCAAAAATAAAAATACCAATGCAACATAAAATGAAAGATATTATTTTATCGCAAAGATTATCGTGATCGGGCACAAACAAGAAAATTAGCTAAACATTTGAGAGAGAGTAAACAAAAGAAAAGAAAATTGCCATTCCTTAAACAAGGAACAAAATGAAAAAAATACTAAACTAGTGCTTGGAGAAATGAAAAAACAACAAGGAAATACAAATATTTGAAATGTAAGCTTGCTCTCTAAAATATTCTAACTCTCTACATCAACACTCTACTTTCTACATCCCCCCTAAAGCTTGAGGGATGGGGTCCTTTTATAGGAGAGGGAGAATGTTCTAGATGGAGAAAATGAAGAGAGAAAGGGGGGGAGGCATGCATGGGAGGAGATGTTCATGCATGATAATAAATGGGAGGGAAGAGAGAGGAGGCTAAATGCATGAATGGGGTTTAATGAGATGGAGAGAGAAAAAGTTACATGCATGCATTTTATTAAAAATAAAAATAGAAAGTAGAAATATAAAAGAGGGGTGATGAATGAGATTTAATTGCGGACGAAAGAGGGAGAAGGGGGTGAATGAGAATAAAAGAGGAGAAAGAAAATAATAAAGGGAGAGAGAGAAGGGGGTGGTCGGTCAATTGATAAGGAAATGCATGCAAAGTGGATACATGCATGCAATAAATGAGAGGGAGAGAGAGAGAGGACATGCATGAATGTGGTCGGCCAATGCAAATGAGTGGGCTGCTTGGTGTGGAGTTTGATGTAGGCTCGGGTAGGGTGATTTGGAGAGATGTTGGGCTGCACCATGGAGGGGGGCCGGGCTGCATCAATGTTGAAGTGGGTTGCATGGAGTGAGCTGTATTTGGAGGAGGCTTGGACTGCACTTGTAGAGGGTCGGATCTTAAAAGGGCTGCACTTTGAGGGCTGGCCGGCTGCATGGTTGAAGTGGCCGGGCTGCTCCAATTATAATCTTCAAAGGGCTGCACGTGAGGGCTGGTGCGGCGATGGCGTTGCGGCATGATTATTGACGGCGCGACGATGGCGGCATGAATGGGCACACGACGGCGAACGTGACGACCTCTTGCAAAGGTGACTGTGAGCATGGCGGTGATGGCGGTGATGGCGATGACAACATGCAAAGGTGGCGGCGATGGAGCGGACTTTTGCGGATTGAAATAAAATCACCCGAGGCCTGTCGAATTCCTACAAAATTAAATATAATATTAGAACCATAATTCGTAATTTTTAAGATAATTTTATATAAAAATAAAGAAAGAGAACACGTAAATATTAAAATATAATATAAAATACTATTCAAAATAATAACAGAAATATTAGTCATCATAGACCCGCTGCGCAGGCTCTCATCTAGCTGTCAGGTCCGAAGGCTCGCCTGTGGGGGATAGGTTTGGTTTGAGTAAACTTCATCTGCACCCCGAGCTCAGCTCGGCCCCAGGTAGACCAGATGCGCAGGCCCTCATCTAGCTGGCAAGTCCGAAGGCTCGCCTGTCGGGGATAGGTTTGGTATGAGAACTTCATCGACACCCCGAGCTCGGCTCGGCCCCAGGTAGAACCGCTGCGCAGGCTCTCATCTAGCTGGCAGGTCCGAAGGCTCGCCTGTGGGGGATAGGTTTGGTTTGAGGAAACTTCATCGGTACCCCGAGCTCGGCTCGGCCCCAGGTAGACCCGCTGCGCAGGTTCTCATCTAGCTGGCAGGTCTGAAGGCTCGCCTGTGGGGGATAGGTTTGGTTTGAGAACTTCATCAGCACCCCGAGCTCGGCTCGGCCCCAGGTAGACCCGCTGCGCAGGCTCTCATCTAGCTGGCAGGTCCAAAGGCTCGCCTGTGGGAGATAGGTTTGGTTTGAGGAAACTTCATCGGCACCCCGAGCTCGGCTCGGCCCCAGGTAGACCCGCTGCGCAGGCTCTCATCTAGCTGGTAGGTCCGAAGCCTCGCCTGTGGGGGATTGGTTTGGTTTGAGAAGTTCATCGGCACCCCGAGCTCGACTCGGCCCCAGGTAGACCCGCTGCGCAGGCTCTCATCTAGCTGGCAGGTCCGAAGGCTTGTCTGTGGGGGATAGGTTTGGTTTGAGAACTTCATCGGCACCCCGAGCTTGGCTTGTCCCCAGGTAGACCCGCTGCGCAGACTGTCATCTAGCTGGTAGGTCCGAAGGCTCGCCTGTGGGGGATAGGTTTGGTTTGAGAACTTCATCGGCACCCCGAGCTCGGCTCGGCCCCAGGTAGACCCGCTGCGCAGGCTCTCATCTAGCTGGCAGGTCCGAAGGCTCGTCTGTGGGGGATATGTTTGGTTTGAGGAAACTTCATCGACACCCCGAGCTCGGCTCGGCCCCAGGTAGACCCGCTGCGCAGGCTCTCATCTAGCTGTCAGGTCCGAAGGCTCGCCTGTGGGGGATAGGTTTGGTTTGAGAACTTCATTGGCACCCCGAGCTCGGCTCGGCCCCAGGTAGACCCACTGCGCAGGCTCTCATCTAGCTGACAGTCCGAAGGCTCTCCTGGGGGAGTGAAGTTTTTGATCCTAGGGGACACTCCGACTCGGATGATCTGGGCAGGGCAGGAAACACACCCGGAACACGGAATGAAAAGAGGTAAGACCCCTTCCGGCAGGAGAGGTCTCGGCCAAAGAAGATCTCGGCAGGGGATGTACCTGCCAAGGAGATCTCGCCGAAGGAAGTTCTCGGCGGGAAGGCTCCTGAAACTATTCTTGGTCAGACAGCGGGAAGTGCTAGGCGAAAGCTTCGAACAGTTCGCGCAGGGTAAAGAGGGACGACCTCGTCTTGAAGGGCACATGAGCAAATTTCCCGGCAGACAGTTTTCGGCAGAGTGCGGAAACAAAACGTCTAAACCCTGGGCTCTTTCGAACAGGTTCCCGCCTATCCATCGCTAAGAGAAACTACCCTAGGGGGGCCAAGGGCCTCGGCGAAAGCACGCTTGAGAAGCACTCGGCCTCAACAGTTGTATCAAACACATTTGCATTAAAAAATAAAATGGCATGAATACAAAATGTTTACAATGTATAATTACAAGTCTAGAGCATTCTCGCTCAGTTCAACCAAAAGAAAAGAAAAGAGGACCCTTCAGGGAGATGCGTTGTACCCCTCTGAGCTCTCGCTTGAGCTCCCGCGAGAGCACTCGCCTGAGCTCTTCCCAGATGTCTCGCCACCCGTGGCCGGGGATTTCAGGACATCCGAGGGTGGGGAATCAGGCGCGTCTGGGGGCTTCGGGATAGGCTCGAAGAGCCAGGGGACGAGCTGGTTAGCGGTGATGGTCTTGCCTCTCCCATCCAAGCAACCTACATCCCGCAGCGTCTCTAGGGTCAGCTTTACTGTAGCTTGCGCGTTGGCCTGGAGGAGCTTGTCGATGTCGTAGATGGAATAGTAGCGGCTCTTCAACCTTTCATCCAGTGGAGGAGGAGGGGGCACATTCGCCTCCATGTGTCGGAGCTGGTCCCTAAGCAGGTCATTCTCATATCGCGTCTGGGCCAGCTCCGCGCGAAGCGTCACAGCCTGAGCGGAATCCTGTGTAGCGAGAGGTTAGCATGAAAGAATAAAGTTGAAATCTGCAGTGGCGAGAGCAATTGCTGTGAAAGTACTCGCTTACCTCTTCCGCCCGGCGCGAGGACAGTAGTTGCTTGGCGTCTCCCAGCTCTTTCTTCAAGGCAGCCGCCTGTGCCACCGCCTCCTCCCGGGCATTGAATATATCTTGGAAGTTGCGGTCGATGGTGATACTCCGACGTGCGCACATATGCGGAAGCTCGATCCCGCGCATCAGAGCCCGGGTGGAGTCATAGGCCAGGAGCCTGGTGGTCATTTTGTCATAGATACTGGCGTTCTACCGGCTGTAGAGATCGTAGCCCAAGGAGAAGGCCTCGCTGGTGACCTCATCTCGCTCCGCCCAGCTGGGTAGAAGAGACGAGATTGAGACCCTGTTGGTGTCAGGGTCCCACTAAAGCAGCGGCTTGTTTTCCGCGTTAAGGCACTTCGTGCCGAGACCAAAATTGTGGTGACCCCGCGACACCACTCTAGGCAGAGACTGAGCGGAGGTCTCGGAGGCAGCTCCCTCACCATCTACTCCACCGGGGGCCGGGGGGTTCTCGGAAGGAGCTTCGGCGCCACCCCTGGTAACCGCGATCTTGCTGGCGGCCTGCAAGATCTCTTCAAAGGAGCGGCCTGCAGCGGGAGGTTGGGAGGGCGGCACCGCTATGGCTTTACCCTTCTCGGCAGCAGTTATTTTGGGCCTCTTGAGCGGTGGGGGCAAAGGGGCATCGGGCTTTCGCTTCCCGGCACCGGTCGAAGGAAGGGGGCCAGCTTGTCCCGGTAAGCTTGAGTCGCGGCCTTCGCGAGAGCCAACGGATCTCTCACGGATTGGCTCTCGGCAGCGTGAGCCTCGTCGAAGGGTTGGCGCAGGGGGATCTCGCGCTCTCCTGCGGAAGTGACAACACTCAATTATAATCTTAAAAAGAAGGGGAGGAATAGCAAGACAAAGGCGAGACCGTACCTTCGCCCGGAGGCATGGGGAGGAGTGAATCGACGCCCCGCCGGAATTGGACGTCGAAATCCTTGGTTCCGAAGAACTCACGAAGGGCGCTCTCGTGTGATCCCAAGGAGGGAGGCTTATAAGCGGCGTCCTCGTATTGAATGGGCACGAGAGGCACGTTCCCGAAATTGCCGGAAACGAAGACGAACTTCTCGCCCCAGTGGTGGTGCTTGTTGGCGAGACCGGTGGTTTTGAGCAGCTGCCCCACAAAGAAGACCACCCATCCCTTAGCGCGGAAGGTGAATAGCTTCTGGAAGATAGGGAGGCTGAACTCGATCCTCTCGGATCGCATGTAGCAGATGAATGCCACAAGGATCGCGAACGAGTTTGGACTCAACTGCGCGGGAACCACTCCATAGTACCAGAGGGCCTGGCGCATCTCTGGCCAGAGGGGGAGGCGGAAGCCCACCTCAAAGTGCTCAAGGGGGATGGCGAGCTCCCCCTCCCCCACACTGTTCACCTTGTCATGGTTGTCGGGGTTTCGCGCGGTGAAGCCGGCGGGAACGTAACGAGTCTGGGTAAGTTGGAACTCCTCCATGGTCAGGCTGCAAGAGGGGAAATGATGCTTCTGGAAGGCTTCCGCGCAATTCGAGCATCCCTCGCTTCCGCCCGACATAGTTCTTATGAGGTTGAGGGAGAGGTCTTCAGAAGGGAGGAGAGAGCGAGGACTGAGCGAGAACGGGAGGAGGAAGCGGAAGCAAGCAGGAACTCTCGGCAAACTGCGAAAGCGACGAGAAAAAAGGCACGGGTTTCAGCTCGGAGAAATAAATATGGTAGGTGGACTCCCTATTTATAGAAAACCTTGATCATCATGACTATTCCCAAAAAGACTGCGGGGGTACAGCCGTCACACCCTAAGTCGGCGGCGCCTCGGTTTCCCGCCCAGGATTGACAGCGACTGACAAATCTGATTAGCACAACATTTTGAGATGACACGCGACAAGTAAAACGAGCGGAAGCGGGGTCACTCTCGTGGAGCGAGAGCTGAATAAAAATAGTAATAATAACAGAGTCAGGAGTTACAGATTGATAAAAATGACAGGGTACATTGGGAAGGGGAAGGCCGGGGGAAAAAAGGGGGAGATCTTGCGAATCAATAAGGCTCCCACCGCCATCATCCTCGTTCCCGCTACCTGGTCCTCGATGGCACCTGCGGGTTGAAATAGGATGATAAGACGGTGCATCCTAGGTTGATCCGGTGAGACAGGTCTCGAATCCGTGCGATGCACCTTTCGGGAGAGGACCCAGCGGCAGGCCCACCTGGCCGATCCGTCTCACCTATGAAGTAGTCTCGCTCTAGAGCCTCCAGCCTCTTCTCCACCGATTGGCGAAACTCTCCCGTCGCGGATTCATGGGCCCGCTCCCACCGTATAAGCTTCGACAGGACGGCGGCAGCCCTCTTCCTCCGCCTTTTGGCACTCCCGGCACTGGTCAAGATTTCCTCCATCTCGTCAGATGAAGCGAAACGGGAGCTCCCGCCGTCCTCCCCCTCTCTATCTTCGTCGTCTTCTTCATCTTCATCCTCTGCGTCAGCTCCCGACCGCGAGCCCGGATCCCCTGACAAAATAATTCAACCGGTCATGGCGAGAGCTAAGCGACAATTATGATAAACATACCGCATACCTGCAGTATGGCGAGAACCACCGGCCGACGGCAGGAGAGAAGGACCAGCCCCCCCTCAGTTCCAAAGAGGAGGTGGATCGGCTTTCCTTTTCCCGGAGGGAATATTGTGCGAGTAGTGATCCTGGCTTGGCTGTAAGCGGGGGGGGGGGGGGGAGTTGTCCTCTCCCGCGGGATGGCTGGCATCCTAGGGAGCTATGGAAGATTCGACAGCCACTCCTCCAGCCGGTAGGGAGGGATCAACCGCATGGGCAGGCCGATTGGCGACCCTTACTTCATTTTCCCGGGCATCGAGACCCGGTTTGGCGGAAGCTGGTGCTGCGGGAAATCAATTCAGCAATTCGAGACCGAGTTAGTAGCGAGAGTGGAAAAGATACCTGCAGTTCTCAGGGAGTCAGGAGGAGGAGCGACCTCCGAGACCCACGACTGATTCTCGGGAGGACGAGATGATGAATCCAAGGGCTCCCGCAAGGGGCCTGACGTCGTCAGGGGCCGTTTCCTGCGAGAAGTATCTCGTCAGCCACAAATCCTTCCGCATAAGCAAGTAGTGGTTTCAATGATTAGCTAGTCGAGAGACATACCTTCTATGGAGAGGGATCATCCGCACGGCTTGGGGTAGGGGTAGGCGAGCTCCTGTTCTCATGAGACAGGTCTCGCTGGACCACCTTCGCCCTCTTCTTCTCTTTTTTCTTCTTCTTTGGTTGAGACGGCTCAGCGGCTGACAACTTTCTCGCCAGCCAAGGGGCAACCAAGGCGCAGTTAGCCTTGGCTCGTGCCTGGGCCGCATCGATACGGTCTTGAAGATCCTGCGGAAGCGGTTTGTCAACACGCTTGGAACGCATCGCGGGAGGAGGTGAGAACTCAGACGAGGAATGATGATTAGGGGGAAAATTTATGGCCATCTATCAGCACATATATATATATATAGCCACGGTACGGCCCACCAAAAGATTCCCTGATGTTGACACATGCTCAGCGAATATTAATGAGTTGGTTGTGTCTTTTCGAGCGCAGAGCTAGCTCAAAAAGAGCGGGGATTGTGTACAACCCCATATTCACTGAGTCAGACCAGGAGACACCAACGGTCAGGATTAGGCTAGCCAGAGAAGCTCCCGCCCTGAAGAAGCTCTCGCCCATAAGTGGGGCGGGAACGTTTGCGCTTGCGCCAAGCTCCTGTCTGGAAGGAGCTCTCACCTGTAAGCAGGCGAGACCGCTTGCACCGGGATCTGGACAGGAAGGCTCTCGGCTCAGAGTTCTCGCCGAGTGGGGCCCAGGGCCCTGGGTAAAATGACCTAATTACTCTCGGGTACAATTACCCCTATACCCTCAGGATGAACAACGGGATTTGGCTATTGGCAGATCAACTAAGGGTATTTCATTAATCTCAGGTCAGCAAAGGCTATAAATAGACCCATAAGGGCCCCTTAGAAGGCAAGCTTTCATTATCTTCCAATCTCCAGTGCTTTCTGTGGAGCTCCTAGCCCAGCTTTTGGCTTTGGAGGGGAAGCTCTCAGAGATCTTCTGGGTGTGAGGTGGGACCTCCCTGCTGAGGCTTTGGGTCAGTCTTAGGTCCTTTGAATCTAGTCAAGGGTCGAGGCTCGAGAGAAGTAGGTGTTGGCTGCACCCCTGTTTTGAACTCTCGTTGAGGTCATTTTTGGTTTCAACAGGCTTGTACTGTGGCGGCCTGGGCGGTATGTTCGCACGGACTAAGAAAACAATAGCGGCTGTTTGCCAGGCCTGTTTATGCTCAGCAGGCAGTTGGATCACAGGTAACCGGGCATATAGCGACTGTATCTGCGGAGTCCAGCAAGAAGCAGACTGAAGAACTGGAGCTCGACACACTGGCTTGGCAGAAGCCTTGGTCTTGCTCTGGTGAAGCGGCAAGTGGAAGCCGTGGAGATCTCCAGTTAGTGCAGACTGATACTGGAGTTCACTAGGGCAGGCGGACTGAATCCAGTGTCCGCCAGTAAGTGCAGACTGGCCCTTGTGGCCAGTGGTATGGACTTGGTTGGTTCTGAACCAAGTCCAGGTTTGGCTCAGTCCAGGGAGATCGTGTAGTAAAGTGCGGATAGCGTCTCAGTCCGTCAAGCTCGGCAGAAGTGTTGTGTGCCTTGGTTGCGAGTTTGGGGATATAGGGACTGGAGTTGTGTCCGCAAGTGCGAGCGGACTAGAGTTGGGTCCGTTGAGTCTGACAGTTGCCATGCTGGCATGGTCGTGGACTCAGGATATGCGGACTGGAGCAGTCTGCAGGAAATACGGACTGGAGGTATCCGCAGTATAAGCATACGGGAGTTGTGTCCGCTGAGTCCGGCAGTTGCCTTGGTGGCGAGCCTGTGGGATCGGGATAAGCGGAATTGAGCTGTGTATGCGGATAGGCGGACAATTGTTGCAGAGTTCGGATGTGGCAGTCTTGGCTTGGCCTTTGCCGACAAGGCAGACTGGCGTTGTTTCTGGCCTTGATGAGGTCTTGGCCGACTGCTATCCTGCACAGGTCACGGCAGATTGGAGTATATCCGCAAGCTTGTGGATAAACTTGTTCTTGCTGCGGGATGTGGCTGTGATCCTATCGGCTAGGGCAACGACCACACTCCTCATCGTGCGTATAAATAGGACCCATGTCACATCAGGAAAAAAAACCTAAAAAAAGAGAACTGAGTGAATAGTAAGTTGAGTCTTGGTTAAGTGTTGTGGTCTGGTTTTTCCTGTCCGCGCGGGTTGAGGAGAGACAACTATTTGCTGTTTGCATGTTGTACGGCTAACACTGAGGAGAAAGGAGTTTGGCTTTGACTGCGGTCAGCATCAGTGAAGTTTGCGTTTTCAATCGGCAGTCTCAGCAAGTCGCTTCTGCGGCTTGTCAGTTTTCTCTGCTTCAGCTTTTCCAAGTTCAATAACCTGTCCGCCAGACTCGGGCGGGTAGGCGGTCTGTTCTTTAGTTCAGCAGTAGCTTATAGCTGTCAGCGAATAACAGCATGTCCGCGCGACCTCGCGGTCTCCGCGGACTCCGTGTTCTATTCGTCTTCTAGCAGCAGCAGCAGCAGTTCGGGCGGCCTCGGCGACTTTGGCGGACTGGGCAGTCTCGGCGGCCTCTAGTTCTGTCCGCTTGAATTATTTTACTTGTAATTTTTTCTGTGTTCCTGTGTACTGGTGAAATCATGTCACGCCATGTATACCTTGCTCTGTAAAGAAGAAATAAATATTTGATCTGCTTGCTCCTGTGGTTGCTTTTGGTTTTTGAGCTTGCTTTCCTAGTTTCCGCATGATCAAGGTGTGATCTTAATTGTTCTGAGAATATTAATTTGGTATCAGACTATCTCGTTGACCACTTTGAGAAAATTCAACATGGTATCAGAGGGAGGTTGGAGTGGATAAGTAGTGATCAACTGAAGTGGTTGTTGCTCTTGTGAAGAGGGAACCAGTGGTAGAACCATGGCAGTGGAAGATGCAAGTGGTCTTAGAATTGAACTCCTTATAGAGACAAACTTTGATATGTGGAAGTCTTGTATGGAGAACTTTCTTCTTGGCGAGGACCTATGGGAGGTGGTATGCGGAGCAGAAAGACAAGAGGTTAATGCTGGTAATGTTGAAGAGATAAGAGCTTGGAAGGAGACAAATACGAAAGCAGAGTCTATTCTCAAGCAGGTGATCTCATCGGAGCTCTTGGACCACATCAGTGGATGTCGGTCAGCGTGGAGGTTTGGAATTCCCTTGATGGGTTGTTCAGGAAGGAGGTGAAGGTTGTTGTGGAGGATGGTCCTTCTACTTCATATCAGCAAAAGAGGAGTGGTTCTCCTAGGTGTGATGGGAAGAGGAAGGAAGGACCAAGGTGCTATAGATGCAAGCAGCATGGTCACCTCAGGAAGGAGTGCAAGGTTGTCTTGCTCTCGGCGAACATAGCCCATGTTGGAGGCAAGGATAAGAACTTGGTTGGGTCTTCAATAAGTTCAGGTGCTGATCGGATGAAGGCTAGTGATAGTGCAGCTATCTGGCATGAAAGACTGGGGCATGTGGGGATGGACACGCTGAAAGCAATGGCAGTAAGGAGACTCGTGAGAGGTTTGCCTAGATGGTCATCCTATGACGATGGTCAGGGATGTGCGAGATGTCAGCACGGTTAAGCTTATCGCTATACGGTTGATAAGGCACAGTCCAGATGTAAAGCACCTTTGGAGGTTGTCCATTGTGCTCTGGTTGGACCGACCGTCACCGCCAGTCTTTGAGGCAACAGGTACATGCTGATATTGGTTGATGACTATTCGAGGTATACTTGGGTATACTTCATGAGGGAGAAGTCAAGCATGTTCCGCTTGTTTGTAGAGTTCAAGAAGCTTGGGGAAGGCCAGCTTGGCCTGCGGATCAAGAAGTTGAGGACAAGCATCGGTGGTGAGTTTGGCTCAACCGAGTTCTCGAACTTTTGCATGAAGCATGGGATCCGAAGGGAGCTGTCTTGTGGACATACTTCACAGCAAGGTGGTGTTGCAGATCGGATGATCCATCTATTGACGGAGGCCTTCAAGTGTTGGCTTTAGTGCAAAGGCATTCCTAAGTCCTTTTGGGCGGAAGGGATGGACTGTGCGGCACATGTCATCAATTGGATGCCTCTTAGTCCGATCATTGTGGAGACTCCATATGAGCTAATGTTCGGGGTGAAGCCCAGTGTGAAGGACGTACGGGTGTTTGTATCTACCTGTTACATACACGCTCCGGATGCTCTCAAGATGAAGCTAGTCTTTGTTGGGTATGATGAGCAGAAGAGAAGATGGAGGTGTATGGATCCTGCGACGAAGAGGCTCATCGTGTCGAGAGACGTTGTCTTTGATGAGCTGATGTCGTATTGGGATAGCTCATGTGTGGAGCTAGAGATGAGTAGGTCAGATGATGGACTGAAGGAGGCTGCTGCTAAGGTTCAGTTGGAGCCGCCTGTGTCACCAGGAGCTCCAGGTTGTTCTAGCTCCGGGGCAAAGGCGTCAGGGTCGGGAAGCTGGGTGAGCATTGCTCCAGGTGCTTTTGGCTCGAAGACGGAGGCTTCTAGTTCTAGAAGTAGGGGGTGTGATGTTCCAGAGAGTTCTTATTCGAGAGCGGAGGCTTCTGGTTCGAGATGTAGGGGGAGCGATGTTCCAGAGAGTTCTTGTTCGAGAGCAGAGGCTTCTGGTTCAGGTAGCAGGGGGAGCGTTGCTCCAGGTGCTCCTGGCTCCAGTGAGGAGGCTTCTTGTTCAAGAAGCAAGGGAAGCATTGTTCCGAGTTTGCTCGGGAACAGAGCTAGTTTAGGACGAGCAGCGGAGGTGGTTAACCGTGATCAGGTTCTTCGGAGATCGAAGAGGATTAGCAACCCACCAGCTCGATATAGCGAAGGGAACATGACGAGCTTGGTATCATGTTTTCTTGCAAGCCCTCAGGTCGAGCGAGTACCTTCTAGCTGTGATGACACCACTAGAATAAAGGAGGTGGTTGACACTAAAGCTGAGGAAGTGAGTACACTCACAGGTAACAAGGCTTGAGCCCCTGTGCCCAAGGCTGTTGGTGATACACCTGTGATGCATGAGTGGAGGTTGAAGCTGAAGAAGGCAGAGGGAAGCATGGCTCCTTTTGGGAGATGCTGGAGGGCTCCCTCATGGTCCAGGATATGCAGGGCGGGCAATATATCTTGGAAATCTCCTCGAAGGTGCTATCGGAGGGACCATGTGCAAGGTTACGAGAGCTGCTGGAGTTATTTACCACTTCTCACTTTAAGGGGAGTGTTGAATATTGTGAAGTGAAAGTGTGTGAATGGAGGACTTGGGCAAACTATCCGTGCGGACTACGCAGACAGGGTTGGCGGACAGTTAGGTCGGCATGGCTGTTGTAGACGGCTTATACTGTGGCGTCCTGGACGGTATTTTCACGCAGGCTAAGCGAATAGTAGCGGCGGTTTGCCAGGCCGGCTTATTCTCAGCAGGAAGTTGGATCCCAGGTAACCGGGCGGATAGCAACTGTATCCGCAGAGTCCGGCAAGAAGCGGACTGAAGAACTGGAGTTTGGTAGACCGGCTTGGCAGAAGCCTTGGTCTTGCTCTGGTGAAGCGGCAAGTGGAAGCCACAAAGATCGAAAGTCAGTGCCGACTGATACTGGAGTTCGTCGGGGCAAGCAGACTGAATCCAGTGTCCGCCAGTAAGTGCGGACTGGCCCTTGTGGCCAGTGGTGTGGACTTGGTTAGTTCTGAACCAAGTCCAGGTTTGGCTCAGTCCGGGGAGATCGCGCAGTAAAGTGCGGACTGTGTCTCAGTCCGTCAAGCTCGGTAGAAGTGTTGTGTGCCTTGGTTGCGAGTTTGGGGATATGCGGACTGGATTTGCGTCCGCAAGTACAAGCGGACTAGAGCCGGGTCCGCTGAGTCCAACAGCTGCCTTGCTGGCATGGTAGTGGACTCAGGATATGCAGACTGGAGCAGTCTGCGGGAAATACGAACTGGAGGTATCCGCAATATAAGCAGACTGGATCTGTGTCTGCTGAGTCCGACATTTGCCTTGGTGACGAGGTTTTGGGCTCGGGATAAGCGGACTGGAGTTGTGTCCGCGGATAGGCGGACAGTTGTTTCAGAGTTCGGATGTGGTAGTCTTGGCTTGGACTTTGACGACAAGGCAGACTGGCGTTGTGTCCGGCCTTGGTGAAGTCTAGGCGGACTGGTTGTCCTGCACAGGTCGCGGCGGACTGGAGTGTATCCTCGGGCTTGCGGATACACTTGTTCTTGTTGCGGGATGTGGCGGTGATCCTATCGGCTAGGGCGGTGACCACACTCCTCATCGTGCCAATAAATAGGACTCATGTCACATCCGAAAAAAAACCTAAAAAAAGAGAACGGAGTGAACAGTAAGTTGAGTCTTGGTTAAGTGTTGCGGTCTGGTTTTTCCTGTCCGCGCGGGTTGAGGAGAGATAACAGTTTGTTGTTTGCTGGTTGTGCTTCTAACACTGAGAAGCCAGGAGTTTGTCTTTGACTACGGTCAGCATCAGTGAAGTTTGCAGTTTCAATCGGCGGTCTCAGCAGGTCGCTTCTACGGCTTGTTAGTTATCTCTGCTTCAGCTTTTCTAAGTTCAATAACTTGTCCGTCGGACTCAGGCGGGTAGGCGGTCTGTTCTTAAGTTCAGCAGCATCTTGTAGCTGTCAGTGAATAACGGCGTGTCCGGGGGACCTCGCGGTCTCGGCGGACTCCGTGTTCTATTCGTCTTCTAGCAGCAGCAGTTCGGGCGCCCTCGGCGACTTTGGCGGACTGGGCGTTCTCGGCGGTCTCTAGTTCTGTCTGCTCGAATTGTTTTACTTGCAATTTTTTCTATGTTCCTGTGTACTGGCGAAATCATGTCTCCCCATGTATACCTCGCTCTGTAAAGAAGAAATAAATATTTGATATGCTTGCCCCTGTGGTTGCTTTTGGTTGTTGAGCTTGCTTTCCTGGTTTCCGCATGATCAAGGTGTGATCTTGATAGTTCTGAGAATATTAATTTGCCGTCAGACTATCTCGTTGATCACTTTGAGAAAATTCAACAAGCGTATGAACTCTTTGTCTTCTTCCTCGGGCTTTTAGATGGTAGGGAGAGCCTAGGGGATGATCCCTAGCCCTTAGAACCCTAAAAACTTTAAAAACGACAAACTAGAATAGTGAAATCACGAACCTCCTGCTAAAGAACACAGAGGGGACTATTTATAGATAGAGTAGATTTTAGCCATGCACATGACCAGTGGTCTTGCGAGAAAAATGTCCAGCACTCATGTGCAAAGGAGAACCTATACTAGAGGGAAAAATGAGATTTTGGGGGGAAATGGTTTTGCCTCGCATGACTAGTGGTTGCACTATTTATACTCTTGTGTACACTCATGCGCTACAAGGGATCTCACGGGTTAGAATTTCCAATAACCCTTGCATGACCAGTGGTCGTGCGCTGAGACGTGTCTGGTGATCGTGCAAGACAAAATCCGAATGAGGGCTGGCCTGACTCAGATATCACTGCGATATGCAAAGACCGCAAAAGAGTAGTGGTCGTGCACAAAGGGGGCCAATGACTGTACGAGAAGAAAATTGAACGATTACTGGCCTCCTCAAAGAAATAAAGTCGAGACGCGCAGGGAAAATATCACAACACTAGTACTTGCGGATAAAACATCAAACACCACAAGAATTCCAAAACCACAAAGTCACAAACAAGATATAAAAGCACATAAGAAATAAGAAGGAGAGGAGGTCTCTTTTATGCATGCAAATGACTCAAATACTACCCTATCTAGCTCATATGCACTCACATGACAAATAATTTGATTATAACATATTTTAAGATGAAATCTAAAAATAGATGAGCGATAACAATGAAAAAGTAGACTAAAATAGTGCAAAAAACAATATTTGAAATTTCTCATCAAGAGCCTAGTAATTTATCCAGCTCTAACATAGATGGTTGAGAAGCCCACCCCTGAACTAAAGTGATGAATGAAACATATTCCTTATGCAAGCCACGAATGATGTGCCTCTTCATCTTAGCCTCAGAAATATGCTCATCTAGATCAACTGCTGAGATCTTAGAACATAAGTTCGTCATCTTTAGGAAGAAAGAAGAGATAGACTGGTCTCTTTGAGTTTCTCATGCCAACTCATTCTCAAGGAACTGTTGCATCACAATATTCTTCTTATTGAACAACCCATCTAAGGAAGTCCAGATCTCAGAAGTCGACTTGTGTTCGATCTTTAGGCGCCCTTAGAGGGGGTGAATAAGGGCTTTTTAGAAATTTGAATCTTACTAAAAATATCAGAATTACTTAAAAACGTTTCGAAATATTTTATCAGAATATATTTTAATATCTCAAAAACTATTATATTGATGATTACTTTTAAAGGAGGCCGAATTTCAATATTCCTTCACTACCGCCAACATTAGCACGACTACCTAGCGCTAGTAACAAAAAGTGAAATCCGAGCATGTATCTTAAAATATAATTTGCAATATGTTCTTCTTTAATTCTTTGTGGGAGAAATATTATTTAAAACATTTCAGAACAAAAAATAAAATCAACCTACTAAAACAATGAAAGACATTATTTTATTTCATAAGAAATTGATTACAAAATGTTTGATTTCTATAACGCTAGAAATCGAGGAGAAATATGAAAAACTTTTTTTCCTTTTCTATACCGACCCTTATCACCAAGGACTGATTGGTTCTAGTCTATCTCTCTCAGATAAGGCCTCGAACTACCCCCAGATCTACTCAAGACCTAGTTGCCACCACACTCGGTGAATTCACGGAATTCTCTCAGGAAACCGTCGTCTGCACTAGATTATTTTGCCCCCGAAGTCTCACAAGACCTAGTTGCCCCTACTTGCGGCAAATTTCCCATAGAATCCTTCTTAGAATCTGACGTTCTCCTCGAATGATTTCTCCACTAAAGTTACAAAAGGATAAAATAAAATGATTACAAGATAATAAAATAAGAAGGAGAAAACTCCCTAAGTATTTCTGAATGTGTAGACGAAGGCGATGTTGACATTGGAATTCTTGGTGCGTTCGTCCTTCATGTTGAATAAGCATGTTAGCAATTCCCTTTAAAAAGCTCCTTTGATCTTCGTGTTTGCCCATAGGAGTTCTCTTGATCTCTAGAGATGAGCCTCTCTCAATTGATTTAGAGTTGTGGACTGGAGAGCAAAGGAAATGATGCCCAAGGAAGAAGAGGAGCTGCTCTTTAAATAGGCCTCGGATGCTACCACATGTTGTAGCGTTACCCTTTTGGCGGTAGCTACTTTAGGCAGCTTTATTCTTTATTTGGAAATCATCAAATCTGGCAACCTTCCACCGCCATTTTAGGAAACTTTACGTGTCATTTTAGGAAATCAGCATTTTTGGCAACCTTTATTTTGAAAACGGACTTCCCAAAACACTACCACCAGGCAATATTGCACTGCCGCTGGCATTAACACTTTCTAAATCTGGCTCCTTCCTTTTCTATCACGTTTAAATTGCTACAACGGACGTTAACGCTACCACATGGGTTAGTGCTACAGCTGTCATTAGTTATACTGCCATGTGGTATCAAAACCTATTCCATCTTGTAGATATCGTCTTCCTCTTTCCGTAATGGTGTGGCACGTCCCATAACTCTTCCCGGATTTAAAGTTATGGTTATTTTAGTATTAGCTGTCAATGCTCATCTTTTTGTGGATTCTTAATTGCACACACCCGTGACGGAGGGCTCGTCTCCTTATTTAATCCTTGCTTGTACCTGTATGATCTGCACAATATAAACACACAACAAAACCATGATCAAATACAAACTAGGATTTTTTATTCTCAAATAAAGAGATGCAGAGTGGATGTTCAAACAAACTCCCCCTTTTAATAAAAATAAATCCACTTTGAAGAAAAAATGCATAAGAGAAGGGTGTTTGTGTTTATAGGTATTTGATAAGCATTATGAGCATACATCCCCTAGATGGATACTCCCCTACATAGATGCTTCCTAGTTTATACTCCCCCAAAATGACCTATTCCTTCAAAATTATTTTCCTCCTTTTGGTATTATAAAATAGGGTGGGTCGAGTGCTTTTACAATTTTATTCTCCCCCTTTTTATATGTAGAGAGGATTGTGAGGGTATCACATGTTGGAAAGTATAAAATACTACTCGTGTAATTATGGTGACATGATCGAGTGTAAAGTAGTTTTGCAGCATTAAGTGTTCTTGAGTGAAAACATCATTAAACAATTTTAAAGTAAAAAATTAAAAATCAGAGTTGTAGTTTAGAAAGATGATGTTTTAGAAGCGACACATGCATATAGCCATAGTTGAAGTTGATACCACGATGATTTTGAGAACCATAAACCAAGAGATGCTATTTTTGTAACATCCCATTTTCTTCTAGACCCCTTAACTTAGATTAATGTATGACATGTGGTGGATGAATGGGGTTAGGCTAGGTTTGACCCAAGGAGTTAGGGTGGATTCACATAGGGCCCATTATAGTGTTCAATCAACTCTAACTTAGAAAAATTGTTCTGGATAAATAGGCGTCGAGTGAACTAGACACCATTCGACAAAGCATCAAGAGCGTTGAATGGACTCAACGCCAAGCTCTTTAACTTAGAAAAATCATTCTGGATCAATAGGCATCGAGTGAACACGACGCCATTCGACAAAGCGTCGAGTGCATTGAGTGGACTCAACGACATGCTCTTTAACTTAGAAAAATCATTCTGGATCAATAAGCGTCCAGTGAACTCGATGCCATTAGACAAAGCATCAAGTGCGTTAAGTGGAATCAACGCAATGCTCTTTAACTTAAAAAAAATTGTTCTGGATCAACAAGCATCGAGTGAACACGACGCCATTCGACAAAGTGTCGAGTGCATTGAGTGGACTCAACGCCATGCTCTTTAACTTCGAAAAATAATTATGGATCAACAGGCATCGAGTGAACACGATGCCATTCGACAAAGCGTCGAGTGCATTGAGTGGACTCAACGCCATGCTCTTTAACTTAGAAAAATCGTTCTGGATCAATAGGCATCGAGTGAACTCGATGCCATTCGATGAAGCATTAAGTGCATTGAGTGAACTCGATGCTATTCGACGAAGCGTCGAGTGCGTCTAGTGAACTCGTTGCCATTCGAAGAAGCGTCGAGTGATCTCGCGCTTTTGGACTTGCAGTGTTTTTTCTATCTAAGTTGTATTTGCAAGTTTATATATCCGGCCTGAACTGGGTTTTGGGGATAAGTGCTGATGACACATTTTAACACTATCTCTTCAACAAACCTATTTAATACATTGATCTTCTCAAGAAGACCTACTTAAAGTAATGATTGTCGGTCCAATACAAGGGTGACACGTGGACCCTAATTCTTTTTATAAAAAGGGTAGAAAAGAAACCCTAACAGTCACTCCCATATCTTGCCATGCCCATCGTCATCATTGTTGAGCCAGAGCTGTGGGAAACGACTCTTGGAGATAAGCTTTTTCTGGAGAAACAAAGGATCGAACTAGTTCACTGGAGTAGTCGTCGTCCATGGCTCACCATTACCGCACCCGCCGCCATGCTCGCATCCAGGTCTATTTCTCCTCCCCTCCCTCGGTGCTAGTCTTCTAGATCCACTAGGAGAGATATTGGGCTCAAATGAGCCTGATGCCATGAGAGATTGAGCGAGAAATTCTGAGCTTTTCATCTTGCTTCGGTTCGCCGTAGGAGCAGCCTTCGGCAGCCATGTCGCCGGGAAATGCTAGCCACCGTCTCAACAGAGGTGGTGGAGATAATCGCCAGCATTGGCCGGAAATGAGAGTTCAACATTGCCCATCTCGGGATGATCTGGGCCATCGACTCAGTGTAGAAGACAATGTGATGTCGTTGATTAAAGTTAAATTAAATTATAGTGTTATTAATTATTTCTATCTCATTTATTAAAGTTTTGCATATTAACTTTAGGCCCTGTAGAGGCAAGTTCAGAAATTGTCACCAACATGAGACTTGTAGATCTATGTCGTACCATTAATTTGACACCATAAAATTGTTATTTGGAGCAATGAAGCTCCTTGTAGTGCCAATCTCCTAGGACTGCTTTTAGACTAGGGCAGAACATCAAATGGATGCCTAGGTTAAACTTAAAGTCCACATGCTGTCAAATTTTGGTCATGTATGTGTTTATTCCATACTTAGACTAGGTCCAAAAATCAGAATTTTTGGAGAATAATTTTCTATAGTTTTAATAGAAATATGAATTATTAAATAAATGGAATTTAGGGAGATTCCCAATTCCAAATGCCCCCAAATTTGGGTGGCATGGCTCTAAGGTCATCCTATGTCCTTGGTAAAAATTTGGAGCCATTTGGATCACTGTACGTTAAAGGATCCAATATGATTGGTGAAGGTAGATTTGTAAATAGTGTGTAAATGGTAAAATGAGAATTTAGCCCATTTGTCCCAATGTATGTCCTTGAAATTTTGGACAGAGACTTATGGAGATAAAATACTACTTTCATGAGAAAATTGAGATTTTGGGATCAAAAATCTCATAAGTTGAAATTATTTCAAAATTAGTACATTTTGGTATTAAAATAAAAAATAGGGCTACTGAACTTAGAAAATTTCAAATTGTTGATCCAAGACCTAATAGGTCATTTCACTTCTTTGGAAAACGTTATGAGCATTATTGAGAATTATTCCATGTATAAATAGTGTAATTACATTTTTATCCTTATGGGACTTTGATCAAAAACATGAGTAGTGGTTCATGGAAAATTATGAGAAAATATTTAGGTCCTTATTTATTCTTCATGAACCCCTGTATATTTTATCAAGATTTTTGGATGATTATTTATGGGGTATACTATAATAGTGGAATTTCTATAAGTATGTTAACATGTGAATATCTTAGGTCAAATCATTGACGAAGAGTGTAAAAATCTATTTTGATAATTATCTTGTTAATATTAGTGGGTAGGAATTTTCCCTGAATTTTTACATGATCATTTTTAGTACTTCATTTGTAAAAGGAAAATAATGGGATTTCCATCATAAATGAAAAATAAGGGTCAAATCAAGTTGGAAAATTAAGATATTTGGTTCACAGATATTTTTAATCTAGTTGAACATCAGATAATTTATTTAGACCTAATTGACCACTGGTTATAGTAGCTCATGATCAAAGTGACCTAGGTCACTTTATTAAATAAATTGAATTATGGTTCAAAATAATTATAAAAATGATGGAATTCTGAATTGTCAATATTATACACCTGATAAACCCATGATAAAAATTTAGAGGCTTTTGGCCCAAGGAATTGGAAGTCATCTCATATGGATTAGAATTAAGTCGTGGACTGCGCTTAGTAAAAAGTGACGAGTAACTCTAGGATCCATAGGAAAATGATAGGAGGTTGGATTAATAGATGTATTGGGAAGTTGAAACCCTGCTTGGTGTCACAAGTATGTCACTATATAGTAACGAGTGTTAGAGTGCAACTCACAAGGAGAACAACTATAATGGGGTCCGGCGAAAGATCGTCGCTCTCCCAATTAGTACCTTAAGTCATTAGGTTTACTTAAGAGTAATAACGAGCTTGGGGTATTAGTAATGGGTAGACTCTAATAAAAGTAAGTGTCCTTGAGAAAGGGATCTTTGGGCTTCAGCCCATCATAGTTCCTAGTGCCCTCGAGAGCCCTTCACCGGGCATGCCTTGGGCAGTCCAAGGATTAATCCTAAACTGCTATGTATAATAAGAATTAGACAAGAGAAGTCTAATAGGTTAGGATAAACTATGTGACAAACTCACCAATATAGTGTTGGAGGGATACAAGATTGGATTAGTCCTACGAGCTAGAGGCTCGGATGTTTGGATTCAGGACGGGTTTAGTCTTGCGAGTTGGAGGCTCGAATGTTTGGATTCAGGATAGGTTTAGTCCTACGAGTTGGAGGCTCGGATGTTTGGATTCATGACGGTTTTAGTACTACAAACTAGAGGCTCAGATATTTATATTTAGGACAGGTTTAGTCCTGCGAGCTGGAGGCTCGGATGTTTGGATACAGGACAGGTTTAGTCTTATGAGCTGGAGGCTCGGGTGTTTGAAACAGGGCGGGTTTAGTTCTGCGAGCTGGAGGCTCAAGAGGTTTACTTCAGGACGGGTTGGTCCTGCGAGCTGGAGGCTCAGGTTTGAAATGACTTGCCTGTGTATAGAATATATTAGTGGCGAGTCATGCAGTACTGGCCAGTCATCACACCGCCGGCAGTACGGTGACTCTGGTGAGATGTGAGGATTTGAGGGGTTAGTGGGTTGTTTTACACTGCGATATGGAGGACTATAAACAAAAATGCACACCCGACCAAAAAGACTGGTGGAGATGGCCAGCAAATTAGTACGCATGGACTCTAGAGTGCACCTAGGACGTGTACATAGGCGTACGAAGGGTCTAGTCCTAGTAGTGTGTATACCCACCTAGGATGTGGAGAGTGCCGCTCCACTGCTGCCGTAGCCACAATGGTAGTACTAGAGTATTCAGCTAACTCCAAAAAGTGAGAACTAAAGGTCTGTGATCACAGAGTTGTGTGTGTGAGTTGCACTTGTATGATTTATAACCCGCATAACTCATCATAGCATACAAACATACATAGGACATACGCACTGTGGATCCTTATCATATAAAATAGTATGGGGTCTTTTATATGATAAGTTATATTTATAAAATCTTAACTTATAAGTCTGTATGAGCATTCATATAAGTTACGGTACTCCTGTGATGTTAGTGTAGCGGTAGATAGTTTAGATTTTGCATAGTTCTTTACTTTACATATTGCACTTTTTTTCAGTGCTGCTTTACTTACTTTACTTGTGCTATATAAAACTGCTTGTATAATGATATAATTGCTAGAAACATACTCAAGATAGAATAGTTCCACTATCACCTGCTTCCTTTGATACTTCTTTGTTGTCCTCCGCTTTTGTCCTCCCGCTCGGTGCCTAGGAGTCACGTGGGTGAGGCGGGGACAAAAGGCTTAGTCTTTATGACTAATAGTGGTTGTGAATATATTATTTTAGGAACTCAAGGAGTTGGAGCACCAGTACGACCAGCTAGACGAGGTGACAGGACCTGGGGAGTAGTTACTATGCACTACCACTACTACAGTTTAGCATCAGGTGAGGACGAGTGTTTCAGTTACTGCTTCCGCATAGTGTTGTTGTGAGAGAGAGATGTTGTTTTTATTTAACATGTACCAGGCATAAGCCCTTCTCTCATTTTTTGTACTCATTGTGGACTAATGTACTTTTCATCTCTATATATTATGATGTTATTGCTGTGACTTGTCGACTTGCTAGTTTTCATTTACTTCTAGTTGTACTTCTTTTTTCGATTGGCCAATAGGCTGAATGAACGTACTAGCTGGAAGGATTGGCATCGTGCGATGTCAACTAGTCAGTGTGCTAGTGTCACAATAAGGCGGCGGTTCAGGGCATAATACTGGGCAACCTTCTTGGTAAGGGGAGGGGGGTCTAACAAACTGGTATCACTTGACAAACGATCATATGAGAAAGAAGTCAAAAACAATGGGACACCCCGCTTGAGCATTAGTTTACGAACAAGCTATGCAGCAGAATCAATGGTGTGTCCATGTGTAAAAGTCACAGAAAAGAGTCCATTTAAACAATGAGTTAGGCCAATCCAATTAGGACACCACTTTAGTTTGACTTACGAAGAGGATTTTGAGTTGTATCCTAGTCTAAAATCGACCTCGACAATAGTTTTGTTAAGGTAAGAGGATACCAAAATTAACTAAGGGAATAATTTAATGCAAGAGTCACTACTTAAAGCTTAAACTTCGATGTCCCTACTCCACCTATCAAGTGATATTATAAATTCTTACCCAAGCTGATATGACCGCCTCAAGGAGAATTGGTGCTTATAAAATATTAGTGGAATAGTAGGGTACTCGGAAACTTAACCATCGTACTGATAACTTAATTACGTTGAGACAACCACTGTAACAAATACCAAAGGTCGAATAAGAATTCAAGTTTCAGAAAAGATCCATTTTGGTTAGGTCACATGTTGACCTTGAGAAGATTGTCATAAATAGTAACCTTAAGGGCCTAAGGTATATAGCATATCAATAAGTCTCAAGGTGGAACTCTAAGTCTAAGATTGTTAGCCTTATGGATTGAGGCAAATATAGATATTAAAGAAATTTAGCCAAAAATATATGGGGGCTTATCTTTTTGTTTATTGGGCTAAATTGATAATGACTTGGATTTCCCTAGATCTTGTTTAGAAAATGTTGAGTAACAAACATAGTAATCTGGAAGACTTGATTTATTCAAAGGTTTCTCAAGTAAAGATGAGGTTTTGTATACGCATAATCGGCAAGATGATCAACCCTCCCTAGAATTTTGGGATATACATAGAGGGTTGCATGCTTGGATATATTACAACCATAGAATAATGAAAGTCATCATGAGTCATTAAAAACTTTCTCGGGCTTGTGAATCAGATGATTACTTGGCACAACTTAAAGAGAGATCGTAATTTCATTGATGTATAATGACATGTTATACCCAAAGAACAAAACAAGTTGTGTACAGTCCATAAGAATTCGAACATCTGGCTTTCCGAAAAACTAAAATCAAAGCAATTTCGACAACACAAAGACTCTATGCATAACTAAAGGAGTGTGCTACCTCAACAAAACATGTTCCTAGATGCTCTAACACCTTAATCCCATCGATGTAATACACTATTAATGAATATATTGTTGGTTAAGGATTTGATTAAGGAACTCATATATATCGCAAGAGAGAGCCAATGTGAATTGAGAATTCAGTACAAGTAAGAAGGATAATTGGAAATTTTGCATAGCTACGGCTCTTAGGAAAGTGACCATGACTATCACATGGGTAGAATTGGGAGAAGTAAAAACAATAATTGATCACTACTATCCTCACCTACCTGACATACCCAGGTCATTATGTTGGAAACGTACCGATCGGGATAGAGTAACATCATGGTAATATGAAGAAGTGATTGCAGGAATTAACTGTTACGTGGTTAGAACGCATAAAGTGAGAATTCAAAATGTTTGAATAAGTTTGTTTATAACATTGGGAGTATAACGACCCCAGAAAATTTAAAATTAGGTGAAAAACCATACTGAATTTGAAGATGTATATTATAAGTATGATCCTTTGGATGTGGCTCTGATGATCACAAGAATCAAAACAAAAGTGTTTGATGATATAATAATCTCCTTCGGAAACAAATTCGAGAATTTGAGAGCAACTCGTGGTTATGAACTTACTAATGTCCTTACAATCAAATACTATAATAATTCAAAGAATTTGAAATGCCCACATTGCGGGTAACAAACGCACTATCATGTTTAGTGAACTTAGAAAATTGGATCATGAGTAGACAATACAAACCTATCATACACACAAGGGAATGAAAAAAATTCAACTTTGCACATATTAGATAATGAGAATTATAATTTCTTTTTGGTGTATGTAAGTGGTGATAACTCATGAACTTAGAGAAATGATAGTCTCTACCATGCCATAATTTTTGGATGTTAGATTGAAGATTACTTATACGCATTCCCCACATAGTTGGGATAATCTCATGAGTATAATGGATTGTGATGGGTATTCACCCACGCTTGCCTATTAAATATTACTACATGAACATTTATAGGAAGGTTATTAGGAGCATACCTGTAACGCCCCGAATTTTGTGTGCGAGTCGGTCGCGGAAAAAGAGTTTTTGGTGCCTGTAGGGGTACACGGCCTAGGACACGGGCGTGTCCAAGGCCGTGTCTGGCTGGTGATTTTTTTGTCCGTTTTCAACCCGAGAAGGACACGGCCAGGAACATGGCCAGATGACACGGGCGTGTCATCCGACACGGGCGTGTGCCAACCCGTGTCCCTACCCGTGTCCTGATGGGTCATGTCCGTTGCCGTGGCGGTTATGCGTGACACGCCCACGAACACGGGCGTGTCGAGGAAACAGACACGGGCGTGTCAGGTCAGACACGGGCGTGTCTTGGACCGTGTGCGTTTCTCAGTTCGACGATCGTGCCTAGATCGAGGCACACGGCCATGGACACGGTCATGTGCCAAGCCGTGTGTGGCCCAGGTCTGGGGAATTTTGTGCAGATCCGAGCCGTTCATTTTCTTTAATTAGGATCCGATGGCCCAGATTAAATCCTGCTCTGTTAAGGCCGGGAATAGGGAGTTATTCCCTCATTTTCTCTCCAAAGTTCTCCCCTTCCAAAGTGAGAGAGGAGAGGAAGAAGAAGGAGGTTTCCAGCCGTCGGCGGAGCATCGGAGCACCGTTTCGAAATCGGAGAGCGGATCCGTGGAGGGAAGGTCATTGCGAAGAGTTCTAACCGCGTAGTTTTTCCATGGCGCCAAAACGGACTACAAGGGTAACGATTCTCAACTCGAGCGCTTGAAGCTCTTTCTTTCTGCATAGGGAATCCCGCTCCTGCGAGTATGCGGTGAGTGCGTGGTGTTCCTTGGGGTTGACGGGAATAGTCCCCCTTGTGTTGCATGTAGAGCCCGGAATCGTAAGTACAGGCATAGGCATTGTGTGTGAAGCCTACCCGGACGTGTTTTGTCTGGATCGGTGATGTTGCATTTGATGTGGTTTTGCCGGAGAAGACTCCGTGCTTTGGATTTTTCGGGTTTCTACGCGGTAGATTGCAGCAGGGATCCTTGGAGATTAGCTTCAAGGCGCACCCGGAAAATTGAGCGGAAACGTGTTCTGCTAACTTGGCGGTCTGGGAACTGGCCTTGATCATAACTGGGTTATGAGATTGTTTTGGAAAATTTGGGATCCGAGAGAAGCTTGGCCCGCGCAAAGTTCCTTAAATTGGACATGCGGCGTGAGCAACGGGCAAGTGGAATTGGACCTACGCTATGTGGTTCGGTGCGAGAGACCCGAAGACGGGGACTGGCCGTTGGCATAGTCGGAGCCTTAGACGGTGGTCAGAAAGGCTAAATGCTCACATGTTGTTGCCATCCTGGGGGTGGTGGTGAATGCACTGATGGGTCAGGGTTCACCATGAATGTGCCCTGAGTGCACGGGGTGTTTGGCCATGCGAGCCTACACCTGTGGCGAATTATAATTGCGCTATATATATATTGTTGGCTAATGTTATGCAGGGAAAGAGCACCGCCGTCCCGAGTAAGGGGCGGGGTCGTTATAATTTGGTCGGCTTTTAGCTGACCGTTGCTTTATTTGCCACCGTGCGGTGGTATGTGCTTGCAGGTGCTGCGGAGCCGAGCGCCAAGTAGCGGGCTGGAGCCCATGTTGCTGTGCTGGCCCTAGAAGGCCGTAGAATAGTTTTATTTATATATTTCATGTGTGGCCGGCCTGCGAGCCGATGTATGTAAAACACTATTTATGAAGTGAACATTTGTAAGGCCTTAAGGCCATGTACCTGTTTCTGTGTATTTGGGGTTTCATTCCTGTTGTTGTAGCTGTGGACATTCATATTGATGGAATTAATTTTGGGTTCTTTCAACTTTAAAATCTTCCGCTAGAATGCTCTGTGATTAGGACGAGTAGTCTTAATTGGTTGGTTTGATTATTCATTTAGTATCACTTCCGACTGTCTGTGGTATATGGCATCGGGTTCCAGCTGGACCTTCTGTTATATGCCATGCGACAGATGGGGGTGTTACAATTTGGTATCAGACTTCTGGTTACGGTCAAGCTTAAATGAATTCGTGGGCGAATTCTTTTAAGGGGTGGTGAGCACATGTGTGCGTCATCGTTATAACATCAAAAAGAACCCATGAATGTCCACTTAGGAATGAAAATACACTTGTTTGGTGGAACCTGAGTGTTCCAATGATTGCTTTTAGCAATTTGTTTGTTGTCTAATCGTGTGTCTTTGCTAATTTAGGCAGCTGGGAGCGGTGCTGGTCAGTCAGAGCGTCCGCAATCAGTGGAAAGTAGTGCACCAAGGGACGTGCCTGCTACACCTCCTTCAGCGGAAACCATCAGGATGGTGGCTGAAGCCGTGTTCGCAATGATAAATGCCCAACCTGCAGGGCAAATGCATCGCGCACCTCCTGCGAATGAGCAAGAACCGGTTAGGGCGGCAGAGCCGAGAGTGGTGGAATGCGCGGCAGTTGAGTTAGTAGAGCCGAGGAGAACTACGGAGAGGCAGCTAAAGCATATGATGGGCTTTAATCCTCCGAGGTTTAATGGGGTTGGAACAACAACTCAAGCTGAGGACTGGCTCTCTTCCATAAAGAGGGTGTTGACGGCCACAATGACTGAGGAGTGGCAGAAGACCACCATAGCGACTTCTCTTTTGGAAGGAGAAGCGAGGATGTGGTGGGACGAGTTGGAGTTTCATCTTCTAGTGGGAAGGCAGCTTGCGGATGTGCCGATGGAGGAATTTTCAAGATTGTTCCTAGCCAGATTTGTACCTTCTGCTCAGAGGTTGGATATGGAGAATCAATTTCTTGGGTTGACTCAGGGATCCAGAAGCGTGGACGAATATCTGCATGAGTTCACACGGTTGGGTCGTTATGCTGGTGCTATGTTTTCAGAAGAAGAGAGGAAGACCAACCGATTCTATGAGGGTCTTCGCGGCGATTTACAGTTACTCCTTGCTGGGCCTAAGGTGCAGGGCTTCCTAGCCTTGGTCAATTCAGCCCGATCGTTGGAAAAGGTTGCGAAAAAGGTTCAAGAGAAGAGGGACCCAGGAGAAAGGAAGACCGAGTTCAAGGTGCCAAGTAACAAGACAGGTTTCCGCAGATGGAACAAGAAGTGGAGGACTTCAAACTCAGCCCCTTTGGCTGATGCATCGGGGGCAACTACAAGTCGAGTCCCTGGGGCTTGCTACAACTGCGGGAAGACGGGGCATTTTGCTCGGGAGTGTTGGAGCGGACGTCCAAAGTCCGAGAGGAGACCTGGAGCGACTTATGAGGAGAAAGGGAAGGTGGTGGAGTCAACCGCATCCCATCATGCTCCAGCCCAGCCTAGAGTCTACAACCTTGGTCTACAGGAGGCCATTAAGCAAGCAGACGTGGTGACAGGTATGAGTTAAATTACAGTGGTTTAACTTTTATAGTTGTTACCTTCGTATTTGTTAGCTTACGTTTGTTAATGCTAGGCTTTGTGTTAATCTTTGGGTTTCCGGCGAGAGCCCTTTTTGATACGGGGGCATCACATTCCTTCTTGTCTGAAAAGTTTATATCGCGCATCGGAGTTCCGTTCTCGATGGCAGAAAACAAGTTGGATGTGTTGTTGCCTAATGGGTGCTCAATGCGTGCGGATAGGATTTGTGTTGTGAAGATTCGGATTGGAGACCGGGAGTTTGATTTGCAGGCGTTGGTCCTACCATTAGTGGAGTTCGACGTAATTTTCGGTATGGATTGGCTCTCGGAGCAAAGTGCATGTATTGATTACAACCGTAAAGAAGTCAAGTTGGGTCTGGACACTGAACGGGAGACTACTTTTGCGGGCATGAAGGGGTCAGGGAAAGTTCTGATATCGGCCCTTCAGGTGTTCAAGGAAGTTCGGTCTGGGGCAGAACTGTATGTCACTCTAGTGCAGACTGCGACGCCTAAACCTAGTTTGGGCAACATCCCAGTTGTGTCCGAGTATCCTGATGTGTTTCCAGATGATCTCCCAGGAGCCCCTCCTCAGCGGGAGATAGACTTTACTATAGAGCTGGTACCGGGTGCCAAACCGGTGTCACGCTCCCCCTATCGTATAGCCCCAAGAGAAATGGCAGAGTTGAAGGTGCAACTGCAAGAGTTGCTAGAGCAAGGTTATGTGCGTCCAAGTTCGTCGCCTTGGAGCGCATCAGTTCTCTTTGTTAAGAAGAAAGATGGGAGCTTGCGGCTTTGTATCGATTATCGGGAATTGAACAAACTTACGGAGAAGAACAAATATCCAATCCCGAGGATTGACGATCTATTTGATCAGCTGGTTGGATCAACTGTATATTCGAAGTTAGATTTGAAGTCCGGTTACTATCAGTTGAGGATAAGGGAGAGCGACATCCCAAAGACAGCATTCAGTACGCGGTTTGGGCATTACGAGTTCACGATTATGCCGTTTGGGTTGACGAATGCGCCATCCGTATTTATGGATCTGATGAATAGGACGTTCAGAGAATACTTGGATCAGTTTGTGATAGTATTTATCGATGATATCCTGGTGTATTCGCGGTGCGAGGAGGATCATTACAAGCATTTACACATGGTGTTGGAGACATTGAGGAAAAGTCAGTTGTATGCAAAGTTCTCCAAGTGTGAGTTCTGGTTATCCTCGATAGCGTTCCTTGGTCATGTTGTCAGTGGAGAAGGAATAGCTGTGGATCCGGCGAAGATAGTGGCGATACGGGAGTGGCCTACTTTGACTACGGTGGCAGAGGTCCGGAGTTTTCTAGGGCTTGCTGGCTACTATAGGCGCTTCGTAGAGAACTTCTCGCGGATAGCACTACCACTTACGACGTTGACAAGAAAGGATCAGAAGTTTGTGTGGTCTCCGGAGTGTGAACAGGCTTTTGAAGAATTGAAGAGGCGGTTGACCACGATGCCCATTTTATGTTTGCCAAGTGGAACCGAAGGGTTCGAGATCTATAGTGATGCTTCGGGCAGTGGTTTGGGCTGTGTTCTGCTACAGCATGGGAGAGTGATAGCTTATGGTTCACGACAACTGAAGGTTCACGAGAGGAATTATCCGGTCCACGACTTAGAGTTAGCGGCCGTGATTTTTGCTCTAAAGCTTTGGAGGCACTATCTGTACGGTGTGAAGGTGGATATTTACACCGATCATAAGAGTTTGAAGTACCTATTGGACCAAAAGGATCTGAACATGAGGCAGAGGAGGTGGATGGAGTTCTTAGGGGACTACACCTTCAAGATACACTATGTGCCTGGGAAGGGAAATGCAGTGGCGGATGCGTTGAGTCGTAAGATTCCCGCACAAGCCAATTGGTTATCAGTACATGATGAGAGTTTGGTCCAAGATCTGGAGGCATTGGAGATTTCTTGCGTTGACAAGTAGTCTAGTGCCGAGGCAAAATTGTTTTGGACAGAGGTGCAGTGTGACCTAGCGGATAGAGTTCGGAGGGCTTTGGTTCAGGATAGCAGCATGAAGCAAATCTTGGATGAAGCTTTGGATGGGTCAAATTCCCAGTTTGTGGTTGAAGATGGGTTGCTAAGGAAGGACAGTCGTCTATGCGTTCCTAGTGCGGATAATATTCGGGAGGAGTTGATGTATGAGGCTCATCATACCAAGTACTCAATCCACCCGGGAAGCACGAAGATGTATAGAGACATGAATAAATTATTCTGGTGGCCGGGTTTGAAGAAGGATGTGGCACTTTATGTGGCCAAGTGTCGTACTTGTGCATTAGTGAAGGCGGAATGCCAGAAGCCCGGAGGTTTCTTGAAATCACTTCCTATCCCAGAATGGAAGTTTGACGACATATCTATGGATTTTGTGCACGGTTTGCCGAAGTCGCAGAAGGGAAACGACGCCATTTGGGTGGTCGTTGATAGATTGACAAAGGTGTCGCACTTTATCCCAGTGAGAAAGGAAGATCCAGTAGAAAAGTTAGCCAAACTCTACGTGGATAATATTGTACGAATGCACGGTGTGCCTAGAAGTATTGTTAGTGATCGTGATGGACGCTTCACGTCAAATGACTGGAGGTTGGTGCATGGTCTGTTGGGTACTAAGCTAAAGTTCAGCACAGCCTTTCACCCGCAGACGGATGGCCAAACCGAGAGAGTCAACAGGACTATGGAGGACATGCTTCGTATGTGCGTCCTAGATTTCGGGAAGCATTGGGAGGATCACCTGTACATGGTGGAGTTTGCTTACAACAACAGCTTTCAGGCAAGCATTGGAATGGCGCCTTTCGAAGCCTTGTACGGGAGGAAGTGTCGTACGCCGTTGTCTTGGTTGGAGGCAGGCGAATCAAAGTTGTATAAACGTCAAGCGGTGGAAGATGCCACTTCAATGATACAGACAATTCAGGAAAGGCTGAAGATTGCTTAGGATAGACAGTCAAAGTATTACAATGCCAAACATAGAAATGTGGAATTCAACGTTGGCGACATGGTATATTTGAAGATCAAGCCGTTCAAGGGTGTATCGCGGGTTCGACGCTTGAAGAAGCTGAGTCCGAGATACCTTGGACCATTTGAAATCCTGGAGCGTGTTTGAGAGGCGGCGTATAGATTAAAGCTGTCGACGGAGTTGAGTGGGCTGCATGATGTATTCCACGTATCGGTGTTGCGTAAGGCAGTGCAAGAGCCTTCACAGATCGTTGCGGACAATCAGGTACCGGTTGACTATGAGTTAACAACAAGGGTCAAGCCAGTGCGAATTGAAGATGTTGCAGTCAAACGACTCCGCAACAAGGAGGTCCGAATGGTTAAAGTCCGTTGGGATAATTGCGGACGTGAGGAGCTTTCTTGGGAGCGAGAGCAAGCTATGTTGGAGGAATACCCCGAGTTATTCCACTCAGGTATCATTTAGCTTTTGTGTACCTTTGTTTAATTTCGGGACGAAATTCCTTAAGTGGGGGAGATTTGTAACGCCCCGAATTTTGTGTGCGAGTCGGTCGCGGAAAAAGAGTTTTTAGTGCCTGTAGGGGTACACGGCCTAGGACACGGGCGTGTCCAAGGCCGTGTCTGGCTGGTGATTTTTTTGGCCGTTTTCAACCCGAGTAGGACACGACCAGGAACACGGCCAGATGACACGGGCGTGTCATCCGACACGGGCGTGTGCTAACCCGTGTCCCTACCCGTGTCATGATGGGTCGTGTCCGTTGCCGTGGCGGTTATGCGTGACACGCCCACGAACACGGGCGTGTCGAGGAACCAGACACGGGCGTGTCAGGTCAGACACGGGCGTGTCTTGGCCCGTGTGCGTTTCTCAGTTCGACGATCGTGCCTGGATCGAGGCACACAGCCATGGACACGGCCGTGTGCCAAGCCGTGTGCGGCCCAGGTCTGGGGAATTTTGTGCAGATCCGAGCCGTTCATTTTCTTTAATTAGGATCCGATGGCCCAGATTAAATCCTGCTCTGTTAAGGCCGGGAATAGGGAGTTATTCCCTCATTTTCTCTCCAAAGTTCTCCCCTTCCAAAGTGAGAGAGGAGAGGAAGAAGAAGGAGGTTTCCGGCCGCCGGCGGAGCATCGGAGCACCGTTTCGAAATCGGAGAGAGGATCCGTGGAGGGAAGGTCATTGCGAAGAGTTCTAACCGCGTAGTTTTTCCATGGCGCCAAAACGGACTACAAGGGTAACGATTCTCAACTCGAGCGCTTGAAGCTCTTTCTTTCTGCATAGGGAATCCCGCTCCCGCGAGTATGCGGTGAGTGCGTGGTGTTCCTTGGGGTTGACGGGAATAGTCCCCCTTGTGTTGCATGTAGAGCCCGGAATCGTAAGTACGGGCATAGGCATTGTGTGTGAAGCCTACCCGGACGTGTTTTGTCTGGATCGGTGATGTTGCATTTGATGTGGTTTTGCCGGAGAAGACTCCGTGCTTTGGATTTTTCGGGTTTCTACGCGGTAGATTGCAGCAGGGATCCTTGGAGATTAGCTTCAAGGCGCACCCGGAAAATTGAGCGGAAACGTGTTCTGCTAACTTGGCGGTCTGGGAATCGGCCTTGATCATAACTGGGTTATGAGATTGTTTTGGAAAATTTGGGATCCGAGAGAAGCTTGGCCCGCGCAAAGTTCCTTAAATTGGACATGCGGCGTGAGCAACGGGCAAGTGGAATTGGACCTAGGCTATATGGTTCGGTGCGAGAGACCCGAAGACGGGGACTGGCCGTTGGCATAGTCGGAGCCTTAGACGGTGGTCAGAAAGGCTAAATGCTCACATGTTGTTGCCATCCTGGGGGTGGTGGTGAATGCACTGATGGGTCAGGGTTCACCATGAATGTGCCCTGAGTGCACGGGGTGTTTGGCCGTGCGAGCCTACACCTGTGGCGAATTATAATTGCGCTATATATATATTGTTGGCTAATGTTATGCAGGGAAAGAGCACCGCCGTCCCGAGTAAGGGGCGGGGTCGTTATAATTTGGTCGGCTTTTAGCTGACCGTTGCTTTATTTGCCACCGTGCGGTGGTATGTGCTTGCAGGTGCTGCGGAGCCGAGCGCCAAGTAGCGGGCTGGAGCCCATGTTGCTGTGCTGGCCCTAGAAGGCCGTAGAATAGTTTTATTTATATATTTCATGTGTGGCCGGCCTGCGAGCCGATGTATGTAAAACACTATTTATGAAGTGAACATTTGTAAGGCCTTAAGGCCATGTACCTGTTTCTGTGTATTTGGGGTTTCATTCCTGTTGTTGTAGCTGTGGACATTCATATTGATGGAATTAATTTTGGGTTCTTTCAACTTTAAAATCTTCCGCTAGAATGCTCTGTGATTAGGACGAGTAGTCTTAATTGGTTGGTTTGATTATTCATTTAGTATCACTTCCGACTGTCTGTGGTATATGGCGTCGGGTTCCAGCTGGACCTTCTGTTATATGCCATGCGACAGATGGGGGTGTTACAATACCTAAGTTGAACTTCGAGCAAATAAAGATTAATTTGTCAAGGCATGGCATTGAAAATGTAACGACTCAACAAATTGAAATGAGGTGGATGGTTAGTTGAAGCGTACGCATAGGTATGACCCTTGATTGTGATAGCATCAAGAATCGGGACACATACGTTGGTAACATCATGATCACCTTAGAAAAATTCATGACTATGAAGAGATCAATTTTGGTTTGGAAAGGTGTATACGGTGAAATTACATGAAAAGTAATGAGTGTTTAATAAGATTCTCTTTATCATGAAATCAATTTATGACAGACCTCACCATTTTGAAAAGATACAGTTATAAATTTATGAATTAGACTCTATATGAAAAGTGATTGGAAGTCATTTTTTATGATTGCTTGATGTACGTGTGAAGGGTGAACACTCTACGAAATAGGTGTTGTGTTAAAGTAGAGATGTAATAAGACATGAATTTGGGAGTAAAAAAACAAAAATGATGATCTTTTCATCACATCATGATCTCAAAAGTTGGTTAACTGCTATACATAATAGTGTTGGTCTAATGTGTATGATTATGTTTGGGTGATTGTAAGTTCACGTTGATTGATAGGTAATGATCTAGGTGGACAGGAATAGAAAAGATTTCTGCATATAAGATTATTGATTTTCACGGGCTTGGCGATCATTGGTTTCGAGTGATCTCGACGCGAGTATTTTTTTCTATCTAAGCTTTATTTGCTGGTTTATATATCCAGCGTGAATCGGGTTTTCAGGATAAGCGTTGATGGCACATTTGAACCCAATCTCTTCAACAAACCTATTTAATACAATGATCTTCTAAAGAAGAACTATTTAAAGCAAAGATTGGCAATTCAATATAAGGGAGACAGGTGCACCCTAATTCTTTTTATAAAAAGGGAAGAAATGAAACCCTAACGGTCACTCTCATATCTTGCCAAGCCCGACGTCACCATCGTTGAGCTAGAGGAGTGGGAAACGACTCCTAGAGAAAAGATTTTGTTGGAGAAACAAAGGATCAAACTAGTTCAATATAGCAGTCGTCAGCCATGGCTCACCATTACCGCACCCTCCACCAAGATCGCATTCAGGTCCGTTTCTCCACCCCCCCTCCCTCGGTGATAGTCTTCTAGATCCAGTAGGAGAGATATAAGGCTCAAATGAGCCTGATGCCACGAGATATTGAGGGAGAAATTCCGAGCTTTTCTTCTTGCTCGGGTTCACCGGAGGAGCCGCCTCCGGCGGCCATGTTGCCGGGAAATGCTAGCCACCACCTCAATGGAGGTGGTGGCGATAATCGCCGGTGGTGGCGATAATTGTCGGTGGTGGTAGTGGCCCATGTGGCCGGAAATGAGAGTTCAACATTGCCCAACTCAGGATAATCTGCATCGTCGGCTTAGTGTAGAAGACAATGGGATGTCGTTGATTAAAGTTAAATTAAACTATAGTGTTATTAATTATTTTTGTCTCATTTATTACAGGATTTTGCATATTAACTTTAGGCTCCTTAGAGGAAAGTTTAGAAATTGACACCAACATGAAACTTGTAGATCGATGTCTTTCATTTAATTTGACACCCTAAACTTGTAATTTGGAGCATTGAAGCTCCTTGTAGGGCCAATCTCATAGGACTGCTCCTAGACTAGGGTAGAATTTCAAATGGATGCCTAGGATAAACTTTAAGTCCACATGCTGTGAAATTTAGATCATGTATGTGTGTATGTCATACTTAGAGTATGTCCAAAAATCAGAATTTTTGGAGAAGGATTTTCTATAGTTTTAATAGAAATATGAATTATTAAATAAATGGAAATTAGGAAGATTCCCAATTCAAAATGCCCCCAAATTTGGGTGGCATGGCTCTAAGGTCATCCTATGGCCTTGGTAAACATTTGGAGCCATTTGGATCATTATATGTTAAAGGATCCAACATGTATGATGAAGGTAGATTTGTAAATAGTGTGTAAATGGTAAAATGAGAATTTAGCCCTTTTGACCAATGTATGTCCTTGAAATTTTGGAAAGAGACTTATGGAGATAAAATACTCCTTTCATGAGAAAATTGGGATTTTTGGAATCAAAAATCCCATAAGTTGTAATAATTTCAAAAGTAGCACATTTAGGTGTTAAAATGAAAAATAGGGCTACTGAACTTTGAAAACTCCAAATTATTTATCCAAGCCCTAATAGGTCATTTCAATTTTCTGGAAAACTTTCTGAGCATTTTTGAGAATTATTCCATGCATAAATAGTGTAATTACGTTTTTGCCCTTATGGGACTTTAATCAAAAACATGAGCAGTGGTTCATTGAAAATTATGAGAAAATGATTAGGTCCATATTTATTCACTATTAACCCTTGTATATTTTATGAAGATTTTTGGATGATTATTTATGGTGAATACTATAATAGTGGCTTTTTTTAATTATGTTAACATGTGAATATCTTAGGTCAAATCACTGACTAACAGTGTGAAAATCTATTTTGACCATTATCTTGTTAATATTAGTGGGTAGGAATTTTCCCTGAATTTTTTCATGATTATTTTTAGTACTTCATTTGAAAAAAGGAAGATAATGGTAATTCAATCATAAATGGAAAATAAGGGTCAAATCAAGTTAGAAAATTATGATATTGGTTCATAAATATTTTTAACCAAGATGACCATCAAATAATTTATTTATACCTAAAGGATCACTGGTTATAGTAGCTCATGATCAAAGTGACCTAGGTCACATAATTAAATAAATTAAATTATGGTCCAAAATAAATAGAAAAAGATGGAATTCTGAATGATCAATATTATACACTACAAACCCATGATAAAAATTTGGAGGCTTTTGGCACAAGGAATTTGAAGTCATCTCATATGGATTAGAATTAAGTCTTGGGCTGCGCTCAGTAAAAAGTGACTTGTAACTCTAGGACGCACAAGGAAATGATAGGTGGTTGGATTGAGAGATGTATTGGGAAGTTAAAATCCTGCTTAGTATCACAAGTATGTCACTACACAGTAACGAGTGTTAGAGTGAAGTCTAAGGAGAACAACTATAACGGGGTCCGACGAAAGATTATCTCTCTCTCAATCAGTACCTTAAGTCGTTAGGTTTACTCAAGAGTAATAAAGAGCTTGGTATATTAGTAATGGGTAGACACTAACAAAAGTAAGTGTCCTTGAGAAAGGGAGCTTTGGGCTTCAGCCCATCATAGTTCTTAGTGCCCTCGGGAGCCCTTCATCGGGCATGCCCTGGGCAGTCCAAGGATTAATCTAAAACTGTTATGCATAATAAGAATTAGACAACAGTAGTCTAATAGGTTTGGAGAAACAATGTGACAAACCCACCTGTATAGGGTTGGAGGGATAAAGGACAGGATTAGTCCTGTGAGCTAGAAGCCCAAATGTTTGGATTCAGGACGGGTTTAGTCCTGTGAGTTGGAGGCTCGGATATTTGGATTTAGGACGGGTTTAGTTCTGCGAGTAAGAGGCTCAAATGTTTGGAATCAGGATGGGTTTATTACTACGAGTTGGAGGCTCAGATGTTTGGATATAGGACGGGTTTAGTCCTGCGAGCTGGAGGCTTGGGTGTTTGAAACAGAACGGGTTTAGTTCTGCGAGCTGGAGGCTCGGGAGGTTTACTTCAGGACGGGTTGGTCCTGCGAGCTGGAGGCCCGGGTTTGAAATGACTTGCATGTGCATAAAACATATTAGTGGCAGGTCATGCAGTACTGGCCAATCATCATACCGACTACAGTACGGTGACTCTATTGAGGTGTGAGGATTTAAGGGGCCAGTAGGTTGTTTTACACTGCGGTCTAGAGGACTCTCCCTAAAAATGCAAACCTGACTAAAACTATAGGTGAATATGGCCAGCAAATTAGTACGCATGGACTCTAGAGTGCACCTAGGACGTGTACAAAGATGTATGAAGGGTCTAGGATTGGTAGTGTGTATACCCGCCTAGGAAGTAGAGACGCACGCTCCACTGCTGTCGTAGCCACAATGGTGGTACCAAAGAGTTTAGCTAACTCCAAAAAGTGAGAACTAAAGGTCTGTGATCACATAATCATATTTATGAGTTGCACTTGTATGAATCATAACCCGCATAACTCATCATAACATACATACATACTTAGGAAATACGCATAGCAGATCCTTATCATATAAATTAGTATGGACTCTTTATATGATAAGTTATATTTCTGAAACCTTAACTTATAAGTTTGTATGAGCATCCATATAAGTTAAGGTACTTCTGTGATGTTAGTATTGCGGTAGATAGTTTACTTTCTTCATGGTTCTTTACTTTACATACTTCACTTCTTTTCAGTAATGCTTGACTTACTTTACTTGTGCTTTATAGAACTGCTATTATAATGATATAACTGCTAGAAACATTCTCAAGATAGAATAGTTCCACTGTGACTTGCTTTCTTTGATACTGCTTTGCTATCCTCCGCTTTCACCCTCCCGCTCGGTTCCTAGGAGTCATGGGGGTGAGGCGAGGACAAAATGGCTTAGTCTTTATGACTAATGGTCGGTTGTGACCGTATCATTTTAGGAACTCGAGAAGATAGAACACCAGTACAACCAGCAGGACGAGGTGACAGGACATGGGGGGCAATTACTGCACACTACCACTACTATAGTTCAGCATCAAGTGAGGACGAGTGATTCAGTTATCGCTTTCGCATATTGTTGCTGTGAGAGAGAGATGTTGTTTCTATTTGACATGTACCGAGCATAAGCCCTTCTCTCATTTCCTGTACTCATTGGGGACTGATGTACTTTTCATCACTATATATTATGATGTTATTGTTGTGACTTATGGAGTTGCTAGTTTTCATTTACTGCTAGTTGTACTTCTTTTCTCGATTGGCCAACAGGTTGAATGATCGTACTAGCCGGCAGGATCGACGTCGTACGGTGTTCACTAGCCAGTGTTCTAGTGTCACCATAAGGCGGCGGTTCTAGGTATAAAATCGGGAAACCTCCTTGGTAAGGTGAGGGGGGTCTTACAATTTTAAACAAATTTCAGAGCATAATCCATTGTAACTAAGCAAGATATTCTCCCCCATTTTGGCACAATCAAAAGAGTGTAAAGGAGAGAGTATGCAATGAGTAATAATGAGATCTATATAGAGAAGAAGATATGATGCAATATCCAGGTTCATAAACACTAGTGGTAGAGAGTAAGAAAATACCAATTGCTTAGGCATAATTTACCACTTATTGAGAAAATACTTGTTAGGGAAATAGATTATTATGATTATGCCCAGGTAGTAAGCACAAGAGTATGATAAGCATTCTTAAAATAAACATCTTTTCGGAAATAGTATCATATAAAGGATAAAGAGTTTTAAGCCTAATAAGAAGATGTTTTCAATTCAATTCAAGTCCAAGAGATGCTAGTTCTTTGAAATTTTGCAATCATGATTTCAAAATTTTAAAAAACAGATCTACAATGTAAGTTAATTTACATTTCAAGTAAAAATAAACATTGTACTGGTCGTATTTTGCTATTTAGTGCATTTACTTAAGATTGTTGGGAAACATCTTGGTATGCATTATGATCCAATTCTCATGAGTAGAAATTTTATGAGAAATAATGATGTGTACAAATAGTGTTTTAATAACGTATATATAAATGTGGATTAATCAAAATACATGACATATATAATAAATAACATAACATTAAAACATAAAAATAATATTACTTCCATTATTTTTTAATGCACATGAGTAAGGAGTACAACTACTAAGGTGCTTTACATCACAATGCTTATTAAGACTTATCAGGATGCAAAGTAGAGCTTGGGAGATCACATTTATTCCTTTTTTTGTGATTCAGTGTACTAAGAGAAGTGGCGAATATTTTCATAGCTACAAGACACTATACAATTTTTTGTCCATGGTGCTTAACCTCATAATGTTCATTAAGACTTATTATGATGGTGAGTAGTGCTTGGTGGAGTTTTCCTTGTTAATTTTTTATTTTTATTTTTATTTAAGTGACTAAAGACTCTGAATTCACTTGTTTTGCAAATAATATCATTTTATTTTTAAACAACTTTTCTCTAATGAATTTGTGCATCAAAAAATAAAGAATTGAAATAATCAATTCAATGTAGTGTAGGTATCTATTTATATATTTTAATTATTATATTATTATACTACACAATCATGCAAGTATATGATTAAAAACACATAGAGGTTATCAAAATAAGTGAGTGAAAAAAAATTATTATCAAACATAAAACATTACTCATACTTTGAGGCGTGCTAAGCAATTTTACACATGTTTTCTACATTCAATTTAGTTACACATAACAAGATAGTTTTCAAGACATGACATAAACAAAACAATTTTTAAAAAACTTGAAAATTAAATTAAACATTGTATTTAATATTTAATTGACATAATTTAATCATCCTTGACAGTGACAATGAATAACAAATTATTTTTATATTTTTTATTTTTATGATAAAACAAAAAAAACATATTTTTGTTCTTTTGAAAATTTTTAAAAATTTGTATTTGATTTTTTTAAATATTTTAAATTAAATAGATTGGAAAATGTAGGAGTGTATTAATAGCACATCAATATAATGATCATGTCAGAGAAAAACAAAAAGAAATTGAAAAAATAGTTTTATAAAGATCATGCCAGGATTCATCATGTTTTTAGAATTAAATAATCTGCTAGGTGTATGTTTAATATGATTTTATAAAATACTAGTAAAAGTCTCATAGAGTTTTGAAGATAAACTACATGTAAAAGACTTTTTATTACTTGAAATTTTTTGAATAAATATTTTCAATGATTCTAGTTTATGAGATAAAACAATATTTTTATAAATCAATTTTTCACTATGTTCTTTTGAAATATGTAGCTCTTTTTTAAAAATCTTGAATTTTTCTTTTATTTTTTTTGCAATCAATACAAGATGTAGAGATTTGTTTCTAAAGAGCAAGTGAGAGAACTAGACACAACTTGAGTGGATTCTACATTGACATTTGTTTTTAAAATTTTATTTTCTAAACGTAATTTTGAGTTAATAACTTTTAATTTATTAATTCTATGTTTAGTCACATCTAGCATTTGTAATGTAGAAATAAAATTCGCTATAACAAGAGAAGATTTTGATTCACTTATAGTGCTATCAGATGCGATAAGATTTGAACACAAAGTTTCTTTTAACTTCTTCTCTACATTCCTCTTCCATAGTTGAGATTTCATCTACTCTTCCGCATAATGTGTTCTCTTCTTTCTTTTAATAGAAAAACGAGGTTGCCAGCTCGTCCGACCCGTACCAGGTGCAAGAGCAGGGAAAGATCGTTGGTGGATGGTGATCAGAGTGCAGCGGGGTTTTCCTCTCCCAAGAAATGACTAAGCTTATTTTGTGTAACTGTCGGGGAGCTAGCAAGATCACTTCCCACACGTATTTGCAAGAGCTTGTGCGTGTTAACAAGCCTATTGTTGGTATCCTGTTGGAAGCTACTGTCAAACTTTATCATGACATGATGTTGATAGATTAATTGGTAGAAATTGAAGTTTTGAGGTGGTACCCTCAATTGGGAAGTCGGGAGGCATTTTCCTGCTATGGGTGGATGAGTTTTTTCATGCCAATTGTATCACAAAGAATCATCAACTGCTGCTGGCGTCAGTCTTCACACCGACGAGTGCTGTTTTGAGGCTTGGGGTTGTTTACGCAAATAATTATATGCTTCAGAGAAGAGCCCTCTTGGAGGTGACTTCAACTATGTTTTGCCGGATAATGAGAAAAGACGAGGTAGAGCTGTGAATATGTCGAAAGGGCCGCAATAATTTATTGACTTCATCTCTCTAAACAACTTCAATGAAATCCATTACACAGGTAATATCTTTGGTGTAACAATCAAGACCCTGCGGGTCAGGTGCTCTCTATGTTGGACTTTGGTTGTGTTGACCAAGTCAAGATTTGGGGTTTTTTTTAATAATATTATGTTATGTATGAATAATTAATAGGAGAGAGAGAATGTGTATTAAATAGGAGAGAGAAGGTGGTTGTTTTGTTTGCCTATAAATAGGCGTGTATGTAGTTCTTTTGAGATTTGATGAGATAGTGAAAATTTCTTCCCATTTTCGGATTTTCCATTTGAGAGAGGGAGGAGCGCTGCAGCGCAGGTGTTGTCCGGGCAGTTTGTAAAACTAGCCGGGTGGATTGACTTGGCGAGTTGGTGATCTCGCCGTGAGAGGTGGTAGTCGCGGGTTGAAGTGCTCGCGTGTGGTGGTCTAGCCGCAAGCAAGAGGCGGTCTCGTCAATTTGTCTCGCCGGGTTGTTATCGGCATACCGCTCGCCTAGTTGCTTCTCGCGTGGGGTTGGAGAGGGCAGCCCGCTACAGCTCACCTGGCAAGAGTGCAGGTCGCCTGGGTGGAGCTCGTGAGAGGAGAGGACTACTCGCCGAGCGTCAAACCGCGCGAGTAGGCGGCCTATTGGGCGGTCTCGCAATTTTGAATTTGAGTTATTTTGGTGTTAAGTGGGATCGGTTTGTGGATAGTGTTGGGTACATTGGTTTAAATGTACCTGATTTGAAGAAGCCTCACCCTACTCAATGATATACATCAAAATGTATTTGATGTGTTTTGAGTTTAGTTGTGCAGGTCAAGTATTTACAGGGAAAGCTGAAAAGATTCTAAGTCCTTGTGTCGACACCCAGGAGCAAAGTGTCGACACTTAAGAAGACTTGTGTCGACACCCAGGCAAGCAGTGTCGACACTTGGAGTAATTGTGTCGACACCAGGGATGCAGAGTCGACACCAGATAGAAAGTGTCGACACATGAAGGTTGTGTCGACACTCAATGAAGAAAAGTGCAGTGAAGCTGTGTCGACACTTAACAGCAGTGTCAACACCTAAAGGAACTATGTCTACATCAGAAAGTGTCGACACTTAGAAGATGTGTCGACACTCAGCAAAAGTCAGCAGAGTCTAAGTATAAGTGTCGACATAATGAACAATGTGTCGACACACAGCAGAAGACTCAGCTCATGAAGAAAGTGTCGACATAATGAACAATGTGTCGACACACAGCAGAGGACTCAGCTCATGTCGACACAATGAAGAATGTGTCGACACACAGCAGAAGACTCAACGCATGAAGAAAGTGTCGACATAACAAAGAATGTGTCGACACTCAGCAGAAGACTCAATACAAGAAGAAAGTGTCGACACTAGGAGGCTGTGTCGACACTCAGCAAAGTTCAACAAAAATTCTAAGTACAAGTGTCGACACAAAGGAGATGTGTCGACACTCAGCCAAAGTCTCAACAGAAGAAGAATGTGTCGACACAAGGAGCTGTGTCGACACTCAGCAAGTATCAACACAGAAGGCATGTGTCGACACCAAGAAGATGTGTCGACACTTAACAAGTTCAACATATGAAGATGTGTCGACACAAAGGAGTTGTGTCGACACTTACAAGAATTCAACTAAGTACTGAAGAACAAGAAGTTGTGTCGACACACAATATCAGTGTCGACACATGATGAAGAAGCCGTGTCGAGAAGCAAATTCAACAACACAAGGAGTTGTGTCGACACCTTGAAGGCTAGTGTCGACACTTAGTCTACTTGTGTCGACACTTAGTCTACAAGTGTCGACACTTAAAGACAGATTGTCTCGACACTTCAGACAGTTACAAATATTTCAAGAAGTGACTGGATGACATGACAGCTGCCATTCCATCCGGTCTGCTGCACCTATCAGAGATGTCAGAAAGCTATTAGGAACCGGATCAGTCGGTCACCTTGAAGAAGGCCTATATAAAGGCTTATACTGTCAACAGAAAGAGATGATTCAACAGATGATCAATACATCAAGTGATACACAGAAGATCTAGCGATTCATTGAAGAATCAAGTGAAGATCTAAGAAGTTGGAGAGAGAGAGCTCCTTCCAAGAAGACAGCCGTTAGAACCAGGCTGTGAAGAAGGGTTCAGACCTAGTTCTGAATCTTAAGTTGCAGTGATTGAAGATCAGCTGCAGAGAATCAATCCTATTGTGTTCTACATTCAAGAAGCTTTGAAGAAAAGCCAAGTGAGATTGCTCTCAGCAGAGTTCTTCCAAGAACTCATCAAGAACCTATCAACTCATCTCTCTATTCAGAGTTGTAGGTATATACACTTTGTATTTTAAATTTCTTGTAGGATCCTTAGGGATCTGAGTTGTAATCCTGTAATTATAAAGGCTGAGTGGTAGGGCCTGTGTGCCTGAGTGTAGGAGATTCTTATCTCTGAGTGTAGGCCTGATGTGGCTGAGTGCAGGCCTGTTGTGGCTGAGTGTAGGCTTTGTGAAGAAGCTGAGTGTAGGTCTTTGGAGAAGACTGAGTTGTAGGGCCTTGGGCCTGAGCTGTAGGAACCTGTTTGGGGTTCTGAGTGTAAGATCTGAGGATCTGAGATAGTGGAGGAGTTTTGCCGAATCTAGTACACTACTAGATAGGCGAAGGGGGAAAGTGGATGTACCCAAACCTTGGGGAAACACTATAAATCTGTGTGTTCACTGTGTGCATGTTTGATTCTGTGATTACTGATTGATTGCTATGAAGAATTAGTTATAACTCTGTGATATAATCTGAATTCTGCCTAAAAAGTTAAAAAGATTTAAGTCACCTATTCACCCCCACCCCCTCTAGGTGATTAGGTACAATATCTTTCAAGTGGTATCAGAGGGAGGTTACTTAAAAAGGACTTAACTGTCTGAGTAGATCCTGTTGGCAGATTCAGTCTAAGTAAATTGCAGAATCAATAAAATCAAGAAACATGGGTTCAACAGAGAATCATAAGAAACTTGGATCCATGAAGTTGCCCATTTGCAGAAAAGAAATTTTTGGCATCTGGAAAGAAAGGGTGAGACTTTTTATGGAAGCCTCAGACCCTAGAATATATATCACAGTTAAAGAAGGGCCATATGTGTCTATGAAGGTTTCAGTCCTGGATGCAAATCAGAGAACACCTAAAGACTTCTCTAAAATGACAAAAGATGAGATAATTCTAGCCACAATGGACAAGAGGGCTCAGAATATCATTGTGAGTGTCATAGATGATGCTACCTTTCAGAACTTGATACACTGTATGACATCTAAGGAGATGTGGGATACTCTTATAGTGTACATGGAGGGTTCAGAAGAAGTGAGACAGGATAGAAAGTCTTTGTTAAATCAAGAATATGAAAGTTTCAGGCAAGGTAGGTCTGATAGCATAACAGAATGCTATAAGAAGTTCTATAGGATTGTCAATGAGCTGATGTCCTATGGAAGAGAATTCAGTAATTATGAGTTAAATGATAAGTTCTTGAGGTCCCTAACAAAGGATTGGGACACCAAGATCTGTGCCATAAGGGAAATGGCAAAGTTAGCAGATATCCCTCCTCCAACACTGTTTGGAAAACTATTATCCTATGAAATGTAGTTGATGGTAAGGAAAGAAGAGGAGAAGACTACTAGAATTGAGAATAAAGAAAGAACAGTGGCATTTAAGACAGAAGCCACCAGAAAATACAGAAGTTTGTCTCCATCTCCACCTCCAAAAGTAGCTGACACTGAGTCAGATGATTCAGAAAGCAGAAAGTCTGAAAGCAGTGAAAGTGATGAGGACTTTGCAGCCTTCACAAGACACTTTCAGAAGTTCCTAAAGAAGAAACAGTGGAGGACTAAGTCATCCACAGCACAGAGGTCATCAAAGAATGACAAAAGAAAGCCCAAGTCAAATAGAACTTCATCTTCAAAGATAGTTTGCTATTATTGTAACAAACAAGGATATGTTGTTGCTGACTGTCCTGAGAAGAGAAAAGAATCAACTGATAAGAAAAAGACACAATTCAAGGGCAAGAAGGAAAGGTCTTTTGTTGCCAAGAAGGATAAAGGCCTGTCAGATATGTCTTCTTCAGAAACTGAGTCAGAAGCTGAGGCTTACGTAGGACTGTTTGCTGAAGAAGAAGAAGAGGAGTTCATCCAGATAATGAACTCTATATATGAGCAAGAGGACAGTCGGTGCCAAGGACTGATGGCATTAACAGAAGATGACAAAATCCAGGAGCAGCCTGGACCTAGTAAGGTACAAAATTGTTCTTTAAGTTCAATTTCTTGTGCTAGTTCTGATTCAGTTACATCAGCATCAAATGATGCCAGTGGATCTGAATCAGAAGGGGATATTCATCAATTGATTGATGAATATAGAATTCTGTTGCAAGCTTTTAAGAAGAGCAAGTCCCTAGCCAAGAGTCAGGCAAAGGAAATTGCTAGTCTCAAAGTTGCTGCAACTGATTTTGAGAAGCTGATTGATCAAAAGTTAAATGAAATAGCCAGACTGAAGAACATAACAGTTATTCAGATGGGAACTATAACATTTAAGAATGATCAAATCAGAAGTCTGGAGATTAGTCTTCAGAAGGAGAGAGACATTGTTGCAAGGTTTTCTAAACCTAAGTCTGTTCTACCTTTGATTGATGAGTTTATACCTCACAAGGGTAAACTGGATGGGGTTTACTAACCCTGCTAGGACTGTCAAGTCCAAGTCTAAGGGCAAAGCCCCAGCTCTCAACAAGCCAGCTGTAGATAAAACAGCTAGGGATGTACCTAAGCAAAGGTACAATAGATTTGAGTGCTGGTGCTGTGGCAAGGTAGGCCACTTTGCCATGGACTGTTGGCACAATGTAAGTGCCAAAGTGAGTAGCAAACTGCCTGTTGGAAAATCTGCAGGTAGCTTTGTTAGGAGGCAAACTAACCAGTACCAAGGATCCAAGAATTCTTTGGGTTCTAAGGTCAACTAATCTATTTTGCAGGTAAGTCCAAGTGGCCATGCCCCAATATGGTACTTGGACAGTGGATGTTCCAGACACATGACTGGAACTAGGGGATTGCTAAAGACTTCACACCAATCAAGGATGGTCCTAAAGTCACCTTTGGTGGTTCTGAAAAAGGAATCATCAAGGGTTTTGGTAACATTTCTATCTCCAATATAACTATTACTCAAGTGGCTTATGTTAAAGGTTTGAAACATAACCTTATTAGTATAAGTCAACTGAGTGATGTAGGATATGACATCTCATTTGTCAAAGATGGTTGTCATATCAGGAGGTCAAATGATCAAGAGATCATTTTGACAGGTTATAGAAAGAGGAATGTCTATTGCCTAGACATTATGGTTGAGAACAATGGTTCTCCTATGTGTCTTGTAGCTGATGAGAAAGTCTCTCATTGTGTCAAATGGCACAAGAGGCTAGCCCATCTTAACTACAAGACAATTGGCCAACTCTATAGCAAAGAGTTAGTGAGGAATGATCCTCAAGTTAAGTGTATTAAAGATGGAATATGCTCAGCTTGTCAAAAGGGCAAGCAGACTAGATCCACCTTTAGTAGCATTGAAAACAAAGATGCTGTGAGGTGCTTATACCTCTTGCATATGGATCTCTTTGGTCCAATGCCAGTTCACAGCCTAGGTAGGAAGGTCTATACCTTTGTGGTTGTAGATGACTACTCAAGGTTTTCCTGGGTGTTCTTCCTTAGACAGAAATCTGAAACACCTAGTATCTTCTATAGCTTTGTCAAATAAATTCAGAATGAACTAGACAGTACAGTGGTCAAGATAAGAAGTGACCATGGTACTGAATTTCAGTCTGATAGTATGGAAAACCTATGTGAAGAATTTGGGATATTTCAGGAATTTTCTTCACCAAGAACACCTCAGCAAAATGGCATTGCTGAGAGGAAAAATAGAACCTTGATTGAGGCTGGTAGAACCCTATTAAGTGACACATCTCTCCCAGAATATTTCTGGGCTGAGGCAGTTAATACTGCATGCCATGTAATTAATAGGGCTACCATTACTAAAAGCCACAATAAGACCCCCTATGAGATTGTGAAAGGCAGAAAACCAAACCTATCCTACTTCAGGATCTTTGGTTGTAAGTGCTTTATACTTAACAATGGAAAGTCTTACTTGACTAAGTTTGCTGCCAAATCCCGAGAGGGAATTTTTGTTGGGTACAACAACAATAGTAAGGCTTATAGAGTCTACAACTTGAGTACTCAAGTTGTAAAGGAGTCTGTACATGTAGTATTTGATGAAGCTAGACTTATTAACCATGAGTTGTCTAGTAGTATTTGCCGCTCCACAGGTGTGACTAAGAAGATGGACAAGCTCACTATTGAAAATGAATCTACTACAAGTCAGCAAGTGGATGATAGTGGCTGTTGTCCAGGGGGAGTACTACATGTACCTAATGCAGAAGAAGTCCAAGGAGTGCAGCAAGTTGAAGAAACTGAAGAAGTTCAACCTGAAGCTAGGATGCCTCCAGCTAATAGGCATCTAAGAGATCATCCAGCAGATCAAATCATTGGTGATATAAGATAAGGGGTACAAACAAGGAGCGGAAATCTGAGTGTAGCACTCTACTCCAGTTTTTTTTCCCAAGTTTAGCCAAAGAAATTTGAAGAAGCCATCCTAGACCCTCATTGGATTGAGGCAATGCAAGAAGAGTTGAATCAGTTCAAGAGATGCAAAGTCTGGGAGCTTGTTCCTAAACCAAAAGATCACAACATAATTGGGACCAAGTGGATCTTTAGGAACAAGATGGATGAACATGGAGTAATTATTAAGAATAAAGCAAGACTGGTTGCTAAGGGATATAGGCAGGAAGAAGGTATTGACTTTGATCAAACCTTTGCTCCAGTAGCCAGACTGGAAGCCATTAGAATGTTCCTGGCCTATGCAACCTATCAAGGATTTAAAGTGTACCAAATGGATGTAAAGTCAGCCTTTCTGAATGGTAATGTAAAGGAAGAAGTCTATGTAGAACAGCCATCAGGTTTTGTTGATTCAACTCAACCTAATTATGTCTATAGACTTAGGAAGGCTTTGTATGGGTTAAAATAAGCCCCTAGGGCTTGGTATGAAACCCTATCTAGTTTCCTAATTGAGAATAAATTCACAAGGGGGGAAATAGACAAGACTCTATTCCTTAGGGAATCCAGAGGCAAGATAATACAAGTCCAAATATATGTAGATGACATCATATTTGGGTCTACTGAAAGTAGTCTTTGCAAAAAGTTTGCAAAACTAATGCAAAGACAATTTGAGATGAGCAGTATGGGGGAACTTAAGTTCTTCTTGGGTCTCTAAGTTAGACAGACTGAGAATGGTTTATCCATATGCCAGTCTAAGTTCACCCTAGAACTGATAAGGAAGTATGGCATGGAATCATCCAGTACCATGAAGACTCCTATGGGGTCAAGTATGTCTCTTAGCAAAGATGATGCAGGGAAACCTGTAGATGAGACTTTGTATAGAGGGATAGTTGGCTCTCTACTATATTTGACTGCAAGTAGACCAGATATCATGTATGCTACATGTGTCTGTGCTAGGTACCAAGCATGCCCTAAAGAGTCTCATTTGACAGCAGTCAAAAGGATACTGAGATATCTAAAGGGCACTCCTTATCTAGGCCTTTGGTACCCTAAGAATAGGGACTTTGAACTGACAGGTTATTCAGATGCAGATTTTGCAGGCTGCAAAGAAGATAGAAAAAGTACAACTGGAACCTGTCAATTCCTAGGTGGAAGACTGATTTCATGGAGTAGCAAGAAGCAAACAAGTGTGGCTATCTCCACTGCAGAATCAGAATATGTGGCTGCAGGAAGTTGTTGTGCTCAACTTCTATGAATACAACATCAGCTTGAGGATTATGGTATTCAAGTTAGTAGAACTCCACTATTTTGTGATTCTACAAGTGCTATATCTATTGCAAACAATCCTGTTTCCCATAGTAGAACTAAACATATTGAAATAAAATATCATTTTCTAAGGGAACATGTAGAAAAAGAAGATATTTCACTAGAGTATGTTAAGACAGATAATCAACTAGCTGATATGTATACTAAGCCTTTAGAAGAAACCAAATTCAATAGGTTTAAAATTGAATTAGGTATGATAAACTTAGAATAAGTTTATAGAAATGGCTAAGTAAAATAGTGTCGACACACAGAGTTGTCTGTGTCGAGACAGAAAATTGGTGTCGACACTTCAGGGAAATGGTGTCGACACATCTAGGAAGTTGGTGTCGACACTTCAGGGAATTAGTGTCGACACATATAAAGAAGGTGTCGACACATCCAAGGTGGTGTCGACACTTAGACTTTATGCAGAATTAGTGAAGTAATATCTCGACTAAGTGTCGAGCTGAGTGGTGTCGACACATAAACAAGTGTCGACACATATATTCTGTTGACTAAACTTGTGTTGACACATAGGTGTCGAGACATTATAAGTCGGTGTCGACACTTATCAACAGTGTCGACACAATTTAAGTTTGCTGGCGCGCCCTTTCATCTTCAATCCTAGAAAGGTATAAATGGGATTTCACCGTTGACTGTCGACACGCTCACTAAAGTTTCGAGACCAAACTTGTGTGTCGACACCTCTCTTCTATCTATTCAAATTCTTCAAACCCTAATGGCGCCAAAGCTCGAAGAGAACGTGAATGAAGGCTATGAACTGGTGCGGCATGCATTTGATGACGCAGAATCGGAAATCAAGGATGTGGTAACCCTAGTTGCAAACTCTGGGTTAGATTTTCTTGTTTCAGAGCCAACAAAGATATGGAAGAAAGAAGTTCTGGAGTTCCTGAATGGAGCAACCCTAGACGAATCTGGACTTAAGATAAAGTCAAGGGTTCATGGAGAAAAGGTGAAGATCTCATCTAAAAGTCTGAGAAAAATACTTCAGTTACCAAGGACTAAGGAAGAAGAGAATGTTTCTACTTCTAAAACTAGGGAAGCATTAACTTGGTGTGGTTTGGATTCCAATATGAAAATTGGATCAGTGTTCAATAGAAAGGGGATGAACAGCCAAGGCAAATTTCTCTCAGAAATTGTTGGCAAGGTGATCTTGAGTAAGCCTGGAGGGCATGACAGGGTATCAGCTCATATGTTCAGTCTCATGACAAGGATTATCTTCACATTGAAAACTGTTTGGTCTGTAGTAGTCTTTGATAAGATTAAAGAGAGCATGAAGAAGCCCAATTTGGGTAGGATACTAAGTCTTTACTTGGCTGGTAGTATACCAGAAGTAATGAGCCAAGCTGCAGGATCAAAGATCAATCACATGAGGAAGATGGACATGAGAATCTTCTCAAGATGGGATAGGGTCTTGTCTAAGGAGATGCCAACACCTGAGAAGGAAACCCCACTAAAGAAGAAGAAGAAGATAGCCCCAGTGGCTCAAGAATCTTCCAGCAGTTCAGAAGAGCATGTTGCCTTCACTCCTGATGAAGAAGACACTGGAGATGCTGGAAAGTCTCCAGCTCAACAAGATGATGCAGACAGGCAGGGGGAGCTACAACAGGCTAGCCCTCTTCACCAGGATTCTATCTAGGGGGAGCCTCTAATAGTGGAAGAGCCAACTCTATTAGAAAGTGAACAAGCCACTCAAATTATTCTTGAGCAACCTCAGATTGATAGTCAACCCACAGATGTTGTCATGGAGGACACATCTGTTGCAGCTCAAGTTGTATCTGATCAAGTTGTTGATGAGACAAGGGATTCTCCATCACAACCTCAACAAGAATTTACAATGGAAGATCTCTTCCTTAATCTAGACCAAACAGACTTTGAGAAGGAAAGTGCTGCTGCTAAGGAGGAGAATGCTCATGTTGAGGGGGGGCAAGTAGTAATTGTTGAAGAACCTGCAAGGAAAGAGCCTGAGAAGCCAAAGAATGTTGAGGAGCTACCTAGGGAAAGGGTAGAAATAGCAAGCACATCAGCTTCTGAAGATGAGGAGGCTGCAAGAGCAAAGAAAAGGAAATTCCAAGTCTTCAAGAGGAGGAGCCAGAATTATAAGAAAGCTCTGCAAACCATTGCACCACAGCCTCTATCACAGCCAGCACCATCTGTAGATTACAGTTCTCTGATGGTTGCAATGCAACTAAAGCTTGATGAGCACAGGAAAGCTATAGAAAAATATATGGATGAGGGTCATAAGTCTCTACAATTTGACCTGGCCCAAGACATTAAGTCTATTAGATTTGAGATGAATCTAAATAAGAAGGAGATGACTGACTGCTTCCACAAGGGAGGGAATGCAGTAGTCTATCTAGCTACTCATCAAGAGAAAATTAAAGCTCAAGTGGATGAACTTGAAGTAAAGCAAGGATATGTACTGGAGAATCAAATCAGAATGAATGATAACTTGACAACTTCTCATAATGCTATTGTCACTGAACTGAAGAATATAGCTGCTGGCCAGACTATAGCTACTGCTACTGCTAAGGCAGAGTTTGATAAAGCTTTACAAGAAGGCATAACTGCTGTTACTTCTGCTATTGAAAACTCTCAGAAGTTGATCACTGAAAAACTCCAAAGGTTGAAACCTTTTTACAAGGATGGAGTCAATTATCTAAATGCCCAAATAAGATTTCAAAAAGATGATCTAAGAGATCACATAGAAAGAGAAGTCATAAAGGGGGAGAGGGTGTTAGTCAAAGCCAGCTCTGATCATGCAAAGTGGATTTATAATTCTATCAGAGCAACTCTTGGTTATCCTCCTTTATGTGATGATGACAATGTAGCAGAATCTGGGATACATCCTGCATATCTAGGGGGGGAGCAACCTGAAGTGGCTCAAGTAATCTACCCTCCTCCAGATTTTGATATGGTACAAGCAGATATACAGTCTATGTATAGCCCACCTAAGGGACAGCAGAATGTCATCATAGAAAAGGTGGTTCAGCCAGTATCTGAGGCTATACAGGAAGCTATACTGAAAGAACAAGCTGAACAAGAAGCTAGATTGTCTAAGAAGAGGTTCAGAGAGCAAGCTGAACAAAGGCCTGATTTTGAGCAGTGGAGCCCCACTTCAAGAAATATTATTTTGACTGCTTGGAAGGCTGCCAAAGAAAATATTCAAGACAGAAACAAGTGGTATTCTGAACTAGAATGGAGAAAGCATGAAAACAGGCAAGAAGCCATAGTGCAATACAGGAGAAAGGCAAAGATGGGAAAGCTACCTCCTACTTCCCAGGAGCCTAGCAAGTACTTTTCCAAGCCTTATCATTACTTTGAGAGGCAAAAGATTAAAGCTGAAGAGCAAAAGAAAAAGGATCTTAAAGGCAAGAAGCCAGCTGCTGCTGAAGATGCTGAAGCCCCTGTGCAAGCAAAGATACAGTCTGGCAAGGGCATAGTTATCAAGGAGACTGAACAAAAATAGAATAGCATTATCTTAAGTTTACTATGTAATCACTTGTATTAAAACATTCTGTAAACCTTTGTATAATGAATATGACATAATTGTTAGAACAATGTGATGTGTTATTAATCTATTTCATAATTGTTCTGAGATGATATCTGTGTATACATGTTTTGTTTGATACATGTTTATGTTTTTCCTGATTGCATAATCCTGTTTTACATCATACTGTAATTTTATTATGTATGGTGTATAACATTGACTAAGGGTTATGACTTATCCAAATAGGGGGAGATTGTTGGGTACATTGGTTTAAATGTACCTGATTTGAAGAAGCCTCACCCTACTCAATGATATACATCAAAATGTATTTGATGTGTTTTGAGTTTAGTTGTGCAGGTCAAGTATTTACAGGGAAAGCTGAAAAGATTCTAAGTCCTTGTGTCGACACCCAGGAGCAAAGTGTCGACACTTAAGAAGACTTGTGTCGACACCCAGGCAAGCAATGTCGACACTTGGAGTAATTGTGCCGACACCAGGGATGCAGAGTCGACACCAGACAGAAAGTGTCGACACATGAAGGTTCTGTCGACACTCAATGAAGAAAAGTCCAGTGAAGCTGTGTCGACACTTAACAGCAGTGTCGACACATAGAGGAACTGTGTCTACATCAGAAAGTGTCGACACTTAGAAGATGTGTCGACACTCAGCAAAAGTCAGCAGAGTCTAAGTATAAGTGTCGACATAATGAACAATGTGTCGACACATATCAGAAGACTCAGCTCATGAAGAAAGTGACGACATAATGAACAATGTGTCGACACACAGCAGAGGACTCAGCTCATGTCGATACAATGAAGAATGTGTCGACACACAGCAGAAGACTCAACACATGAAGAAAGTGTCGACATAACAAAGAATGTGTCGACACTAAGCAGAAGACTCAATACAAGAAGAAAGTGTCGACACTAGGAGGCTGTGTCGACACTCAGCAAAGTTCAACAAAAATTCTAAGTACAAGTGTCGACACAAAGGAGATGTGTCGACACTCAGCCAAAGTCTCAACAGAAGAAGAATGTGTCGACACAAGGAGCTGTGTCGACACTCAACAAGTATCAACACAGAAGGCATGTGTCGACACCAACAAGATGTGTCGACACTTAACAAGTTCAACACATGAAGATGTGTCGACACAAAGGAGTTGTGTCGACACTTACAAGAATTCAACTAAGTACTGAAGAACAAGAAGTTGTGTCGACACACAATATCAGTGTTGACACATGATGAAGAAGCTGTGTCGAGAAGCAAATTCTACAACACAAGGAGTTGTGTCGACACCTTGAAGGCTAGTGTCGAATCTACTTGTGTCAACACTTAGTCTACAAGTGTCGACACTTAAAGACAGATTGTATCGACACTTTCAGACAGTTACAAATATTTCAAGAAGTGACTGGATGACATGACAGCTTCCATTCCAGCCGGTCTGCTGCACCTGTCAGAGATGTCAGAAAGCTGTTAGGAACCAGATCAGCCGGTCACCTTGAAGAAGGCCTATATAAAGACTTATACTGTCAACAGAAAGAGATGATTCAACAGATGATCAACACATCATGTGATACACAGAAGATCTAGCTATTCATTGAAGAATCAAGTGAAGATCTAAGAAGTTGGAGAGAGAGAGCTCCTTCCAAGAAGACAGCCGTTGGAACCAGGCTGTGAAGAAGGGTTCAGACCTAGTTCTGATTCTTAAGTTGCAGTGATTGAAGATCAGCTGCAGAGAATCAATCCTATTGTGTTCTACATTCAAGAAGCTTTGAAGAAAAGCCAAGTGAGATTGTTCTCAGCAGAGTTCTTCCAAGAACTCATCAAGAACCTATCAACTCATCTCTCTATTCAGAGTTGTAGGTATATACACTTTGTATTTTAAATTTCTTGTAGGATCCTTAGGGATCTGAGTTGTAAGCCTGTAATTATAAAGGCTGAGTGGTAGGGCCTGTGTGCCTCAGTGTACGAGATTCTTATCTCTGAGTGTAGGCCTGTTGTGGCTGAGTGTAGGCATGTTGTGGCTGAGTGTAGGCTTTGTGAAGAAGCTGAGTGTAGGTCTTTGGAGAAGACTGAGTTGTTGGGCCTTGGGCCTGAGCTGTAGGAACCTGTTTGGGGTTCTGAGTGTAAGATCTGAGGATCTGAGATAGTGGAGGAGTTTGGCCGAATCTAGTACACTACTAGATAGGCGAAGGGGGAAAGTGGATGTACCCAAACCTTAGGGAACCACTATAAATTTGTGTGTTCACTGTGTGCATGTTTGATTCTGTGATTACTGATTGATTGCTGTGAAGAATTAGTTATAACTCTGTGATATAATCTGAATTCTGCCTAAAAAGTTAAAAAGATTTAAGTCACCTATTCACCCCCCCCCCCTCTAGGTGATTAGGTACAATTTCTTTCAGATAGAGAGGGGACCCATACACGTTTCCAACAAGTGGTATCAGATGGAGGTTGCAAACCTTTACGATGACTCGGAAGGTTCGAAGTAGAGGAGAGATGGAGTTCGGAGGTGTCGTGCCGGGGCAATTCCCCAAGTTGACAAAGAAGAATTATGGAAACTGGAGTATTCAGATGAAGGTACTACTCGCTTCAAAGGAACTATGGGAGATAGTTGAGGACAGGTGTGAAGAGCTTACTGTCGAAGCAGAAGCAGCGCTGACCAATGCCTAGAAGACGACATTGAGGGAAGAGAGAAAGAAAGATAAGAAGGCACTGTTCACGATATACCAAGGGGTGGATGGAGCCACTTTTGAGAAGATCTCGGAGGCTGTGAGCTCAAAAGAAGCATGGGAAGTGTTGCAATGCTCCATGCAAGGAGTAGACAAGGCGAAGAAAGTGAAGCTGCAGTCTCTCCGGGGTGAATATGAAATGTTGAGAATGCAGGCCACGGAGAAGGTCGGAGACTTTGTGACCCGTCTACGGACGCTCACAAACGAGATGAAGAGAAATGGAGAGACGATAGATGATGTGAGCCTCATGGAGAAGCTGCTGAGATCGATGTCGCGGAAGTTCCGTCATGTTGTTATGGCGATCGAAGAGTCGAAGGACCTCACCTTGATGATTGTTGACGAGCTTGTAGGCTCATTGCAAGCTCATGAGTACAGGATGATGCAGGATGATGAAGAAGCGAGTGGCTTGGGAAAAGCACTCCAGAAACATCTGAACTTCGGAGAGAGCTCCGGAAGAGGAGGAGGCCAGCGTGGTCGAGGTCAACAAGGCGGAGGAAGAGGAAGAAGAGGAGGAAGAGATCAGGGAAGAAACCAATACCACCAGAGAGAGGCGGAACAACCTCAAGGAGGAAGGTGGCAAGATGGAAGAGGAAGAGGAAGAGGCCAAGGAATAGGCCGAGGAGGTAGAGCCGAAGTTCAGTGTTACAACTGTAATAAGTTTGGGCACATGATCTATGACTGTTGGGCTCCGAGGAAGACAGAAGAAGCCAACCATTATGCGGAGGCTAGGAACAAGGGGAACGATGCTGGGGGTGGAGACCCAATGATGTTTCTAACCTACCGAGGGGCATAAGAAGGAAGGAATGAAGTGTGGTACCTGGACACAGGGGCAAGCAACCACATGTGTGGATATAAGGAGATGTTCTCTAACCTTGAACCCAGCGGGGGTGAGGTTAGCTTCGGGGATGCTTCGAAGATTTCCTTGGAAGGAAAGGGCCTGGTCATTATGAAACTAAATGGGGAGAGAGTACACTTGAACGATGTGTATTACGTACCAGGGTTGAAGACCAACATCTTGAGCATTGGGCAGTTAGTGGAGAGAGGCTACTGCGTGCAGATGAAGGATAGGTCTCTGGCAATGAAGAATGATCAAGGGAAGGAGGTAGTAATGGTGAACATGACGGCGAACCTTCTCTTCACGCTGAAGATGGATGCTCAAGAGATGGCTTGTCTCGCGAGAATAAAAGAAGAGGAAGAAGCATGGCTATGACACCATAGGATGGGGCATTTGGGCTTCACAGGGTTGAAACTACTATCCCACTCCAAGATGGTGGCAGATCTACCTATGATCTCCCCTCCGCAGAAGATGTGTGAGGCGTCCATGAAGGGGAAGCTCAAGAGGCAAACATTCGAAGGAGGGAAGTCCTGGAGAGCAAGGCGACAACTTGAACTGGTTCACTCGGACATCGCGGGTCCGTTTGAGACAACCTCAATAGGCGGAAGCAAGTACTACATAACTTTCACGGATGACTATAGTCGGAAGTGTTGGGTGTATTTTCTGAGAGAGAAGTCCGAGGCCCTTCACAAGTTCAGGGAGTTCAAGGCGATGGCCGAGAAGGAGAGTGGGCAACCATTGAAGGTGCTGAGGATAGATCGAGGTGGGGAGTACACCTCGAGGCTGTTTGATAATTTCTGCAAGGAGAATGGAATATCACACCAACTGACGGCGGCATACTCACCGCAACAGAACAGAGTGGCAGAGAGGAAGAACCTCACCATCATGAACATGGCGTGGAGCATGGTGAAGGAGAAGGGGCTACCAAAGATGTTCTGGGCGGAAGGAGTGCAATGTGCGGTGTATCTACTGAACAGATGCCCCACAAAGAGTGTGAAGTTCATGACACTGTTTGAAGCATGGAGCGGCTAGAAGCCGAGTGTGAAGCACCTAAGGGTCTTCGGGTGTGTAGCTCATGCTCACATCCCGGACCAGAAAAGGAAGAAGCTCGATGATAGGAGTGAGAAATGCATTTTTGTGGGCTACGCTCCGGAGAGCAAGGCATATAAATTTTACAACCCGGTGACAGGAAAGGCCATAGTCTCGAGGGACGTGGTGTTTGAAGAAGGAAGCAGCTGGAGCTGGGATGAGGAAACGAGAAGTATGAAGGGCATGTTCTTTGAAGATGAGGAAGAGGGTGGTCACGAGGCTGGAGCCGAGAATGGTGGAGCTGAGCCGCCATCACCACCGAGTAGAAATTCAGGGGGAGCTTCCACCTCCTATTCAAGAGTGGAAAGCTCAAGTGGAGGCAATTCTGGAGGAAGAAGCGGGAGCCGGAGTGACTCCGAGAGTCCACCACCCAGGATGAGGGGGTTGGCGGAGCTCTATGAGGAGACGGTCCGAATTCATGCTAATTATTCATTATATTGTCTCTTAGCAGATTGCGAGCCACGGTCCTATGAAGAAGCTGCCCAGGAGAAATCTTGGAGGATGGCGATGGATGCCGAGATGGCCTCCATAAAGAAGAATGATACATGGAAGCTGGTTGATCCACCGGCGGGCCACAAAGCCCTCGGGGTGAAATGGGTCTACAAGGTGAAGAAAAATAAAAATGGAGCTGTGGAAAAGCACAAGGCAAGGCTGGTGGTGAAAGGGTATAGACAAGTCCAAGGGGTGGACTATGATGAAGTCTACGCACCAGTGGCGCGGATCGATACTATAAGACTGATCATCGCACTGGAGGCACACTATAGATGGACTATCATGCAAATGGATGATGTGGCGGCGTATCTGAATGGGTACCTGGAGGAGGATGTGTACATCGAGCAGCCTCCAGGGTACGTGGTGAAAGACAAGGAGAGAAAAGTCTGCAAGCTGAGCAGAGCCTTGTACGGACTGAAGAAGGGAGCTCGAGCTTGGAATGGGAGGATAGACAAATTCCTTCAGGGGAATGGATATATCAAGTGCCCATATGAGTATGCTCTCTACATGAAGGTGGAGAAGAGCGGGGATATCATGATCCTATGTCTATACGTGGATGACATGATATTCACCGGGAGTAACCCTGCGATATTCGAAGAATTCAAGAGGCTGATGAAGAAGGAGTTCGAGATGACGGACTTGGGAGAGCTGAGCTACTTCTTGGGAGTTGAGGTGCAGCAGAGAGAAGATGGGATCTTCATCTCCCAGAAGAAGTATGCCGAGGAGATTCTGAAGAAGTTCAGGATGGAGGGTAGCAAGGCAGTCTCCACTCCTGCGGACCCTGGAACGAAGCTGAGGAAGGATTCCGAAGAGGAAGGAGTTGACCCAACTATGTTCAAGAGCCTGGTTGGAAGTCTAAGGTACTTGACCTTCACTAGGTCGGACAACATGTATGCGGTCGGGGTAGTAAGCAGGCACATGGAGGAGCCCAAGCAAGACCACTTAACAACAGCGAAGAGGATCCTGAGGTATGTGAACGGGACTCGGGACCATGGCCTGAAGTACTCATCTGGAGGAGAGTTGAAGCTAGTAGGCTACTCAGATAGTGACTATGGAGGAGATGTGAATGACCGGAAGAGCACTTACGGGTATGCATTCAACATGGGAACCGCGGCGTTCTCATGGAGTTCTAAGAAGGAGGCTACTATAGCCTTATCATCTTGCGAGGCGGAGTACATCGCGGCGGCGGCATGCGCCTGCCAAGCCCTCTGGCTTCGGAACCTTCTGGGAGAGTTGCATCATGCGCAGGAAGGGCCAACGACAGTGCTAGTGGATAACATGTCGGTCATCCAGCTCGCGAAGAACCCGGTGCTGCATGGGAGGAGCAAACACATCGAGACGAGGTATCATTTCCTCCGTGAACAAGTGGAGCAGAAGATAGTGGAGGTGCTGTAATGCCCAACCGGAGAGCAGGTTGCCGACATCTTCACTAAGGCATTGAAAGTAGAAACTTTTCTAAAGCTAAAGAGCAAACTCGGCATGGTCTGCAAGTTTGAGGGGGAGTATGTTGGACTTTGGTTGTGTTGACCAAGTCAAGATTTGGGGTTTTTTTTAATAATATTATGTTATGTATGAATAAATAATAGGAGAGAGAGAATGTGTATTAAATAGGAGAGAGAAGGTGGTTGTTTGTTTGCCTATAAATAGGCGTGTATGTAGTTCTTTTGAGATTTGATGAGATAGTGAAAATTTCTTCCCATTTTCGGATTTTCCATTTGAGAGAGGGAGGAGCGCTGCAGCGCAGGTGTTGTCCAGGCGGTTTGTAAAACTAGCCGGGCGGATTGACTTGGCGGGTTGGTGATCTTGCCGCGAGAGGTGGTAGCTGCGGGTTGAAGTGCTCGTGTGTGGTGGTCTAGCCGCAAGCAAGGGGCGGTCTCGCCAATTGGTCTCGCCGGGTTGTTATCGGCATACCACTCGCCTAGTTGCTTCTCGCATGGGGTTGGAGAGGGCAGCCCGCTACAGCTCGCCTGGCAAGAGTGCAGGTCTGAAAGTGTGAGTTAGATCTGATATACTCTAGAGGGGGGTGAATAGAGTATGGTGCTTGCTAAAAACTTTTACAACAGTTGTTGTATTCTAATGTGAACAGGGAAGCAAATAGTAAATCTAACCACAGAATAATCACAATTTACAAAAGAAACTAATCACAAGCTACAGCCAGAAACAAAAAGAAAGACAAGCAACCAGAAGACACAAGGAGCTATAGTGGTTCCCCAATCAATCTGGGTACATCCACTCTTCTACCACCCTAGGTAGGAATCCACTGCAAGATCAGTTGATCAGGTGTCCTGGGCACCAATGAGCTTTTGATAAGGTGCTCAAAAACCAAACCAGATTTTTTGATAAGATGTCTTGCCACCACTGAGTGTTGATAAGGTCTCAGAAACCAAACACAAACTTTTGAAGGGAGTTTGAAAAACCCTTTACAGCAGAGAGAGAGAGGGATGAGAAAAGATCTTCTCTGTCAACAGTCAGAGAGAAGATTGTGGATGTTGTCAAAGAACCCCCTGAGTTCTTGAGTTGTTCAGGAAATGAAGCTTTGCAGTAGGGTGATAGGCCTTCAGATGATTGATCTCCAGCAAATGATGATTTCAGCAACAACTGAAATGTGAGGTGTCTGGAGTCTTGAATGTTGATGGCCTTGGAACACTTGAATCAAGAGAGATCTGAAGATTTCAGTTTGTTGATCTCCTTTGGTGATGTGTTCTTGTATGAATTCTTGAGACAGAGAATGTCTGCAACTCTCTTTCTTTCTCTTGAGTGATTGTTATTGTTGTGTGAGAGTTGTTGTTGCAGAGAATATTTTTCTAACTTGTTGTTCTTCTGTATATCTTCTTTTTTTGTAGCAGGAATACTAAAATCTTATCTTTTATTCCTTTTCTCTGAATAGAAATGATCCACTGTCAAGATAGTCATTGTCCTGTCATTAAATGACTTCCTTAATTGCAATTGTCTTCTGGAGGAAAGTCCAATAAAACATTCCTTGAAAATTCCTTGAAACTTGCTCCAGATTAAATGAAAAACGGCTACAAGATCTCTGAATTAAATGCTGACAGTAATTCCACAGCTGTCCAAATTTGAATCTTGAAAATCATTGAACTCTTTAGAAAAACGTCAAACTGAGCTCCACTATCGTCGAACTGAGCTCAGAGATTTGAACTTAGACAGCAACAGAGATCGTCGATCTGAGCTCAACTATCGTCGAACTGAGCTCAGAGATAAAGAATCAAACTGGAGTCAAGATCGTCGAACTGAGCTCGAAGATCGTCGAATGGAGTTCGATGACTTGATGAAGTTGAGCTCAGCGATCGTCGAATGGAGTTCGACGATCCGTCGAAGTGAGCTCAACGATCGTCGATTGGAGTTCGACGATTCGTCGTACTGAGCTCGACGAAATGACTTAGTCTTCTGAAACTGAAAATCCTGGTCTTGAGGGCAGCTTCCAAACCTAATTACTAACCCTTAGACTCAAATCTACTTGACCTTTAGATCTATACAATGAGGTCAAAACAGGTTTCCTAAGAGACATAGTGATCCTGACCCAAATCAGTAATAGGGTGTTCCAACAATCTCCCCCTATTTGGGTTAGGATTACTATTTACAGAAATTGGAAAATTATAAACATACAGAACAACAATATAACAACAAAACATTGCAGAAACACAGATATTATCTCAGACAGATCATAAAACAGCATATATTGTCACCTTACAGAATTACTCCTTTTCCTTGCTCTTTATAAGTTTTATTTCCCTATTTATATTGAGAGCTTCCTTTTTGGATCTCCTGTCATCAGCTGCACCTAGAGATGTTTGTTGTTTTGGCCTTGGCACTACAGCTTCAGGGTGCAGCTTCATGTAGCTTTCAGAATTAAAAAACTTGCTGGAAGCATATCTTTCAAGTTCCTTCTTTCTTTGATCACATAATGTAGTAATGTTGGAGGTGTCCTTGCCTTGTTCTCTGGCTTTCTTAATTTGATCCAAAGCAGCTAATTCCTTCATCCTGGCTGTCCATGAAGTTGGATTGTTCTCTGGATCCTCAAAAGGAACTGGAGGCTCAAATCTGTTAGAGGGATTGTCTGGAGGAACTCTGGATGAGATTAACTCTTTAAGCTTGTAGGGAAAAGCACCTGAAGTAGTATCAGAGGAAGCTTGTCCTTCCCTTGAGTAAGGGTGCTGCCTGGAATAGCCTTTTGAATAGACTTGAAATTCCCTTTGGTTTCCTTTATAGTTTCCTCTCCTTGATTGATAGCCTCTGGATTGGCTTCCCCTATGTTGAGATCTTCCTTGAGGCTGATAAGGGGTTTGACTTCTGGCAGAGGGTTGAACAGCAGAGCTTCCACCTGCACCTGCATCAGGTGAGGGAGGAGGTGGAGGAGGATGATGGAACTGAGAGGAACCTTTCTCATACTTTCTCTTCTTTTTCATAGCCTTTAATTGATTCTTGGAATATTGTATCCAGTGTTCTGTAATGGGGCATTCATGCAATATGTAGTAAGGAATATCATTAGTATCTTTGACTTTAGCTGGAGGAACCCTTTTCATTGCTTTGCTTCTTGCTTTTCTTTTCCTTGCAATAGTGGCTGAGGAGTCATCTGAATCAGTCCTGAACTGGTCACTTTCTGAGCTTTGATCATCATAAAGTGCATCAATCCTTTTGAGATAGTCTTTCTGTTGTTGGGTTTGAGCAGAGGTAACAGCAGTAAATGGGGCAGCAGCAGATTCAGAGATAACAGGTTCAGCATCAGCAATAACATCAACAATAACAGTAGGCTCAAGGTCAAATGCCTCTGTCTGCATATCCTCAGAAACTAAAACATCAGCCATATTAGAACTAACAGAAACAGCAACATTTGCAGTAGTAGGAGCAACATCAGTACTTTCAACAGAGACTGAAGGAGCAGCAGCAACAGAAACAGCAGGGGCAGCAGCAGAAAGAGACTTTATAAAAGAATTAAAGAGATTGGTGTCACAGATGGAAAAGGGCACAATGGCCTTGGATAGATCTTCAGATGGTTGGACTGCAGTGCTCTCTGGAAGACAGCTGAAATAAATATAATCAAAATCTGATAATAAAGATCTGAGATCCATTGAGAAAACAACAACTTGTGGTGTTGAGGCTGGAGCTTGAGTTGAAGTAACAATAGCTTGAACTGAGGAAATGGCAGCAGCAAGCAATCTTTCCACTTCATGAGGCATCTCCCCCTGCCTAGATTCAGTCAGGACTGGATCAAGGCACCCAGAGGAAGGGATTGCCTGAGGAATGAGAGAAGATAGCCTGGCAGACAGGTCTGCAACTGACTTTAGGAGTGGAGCCAAGGAGGTCTCCAACAGAAGTGATAGACTGGGAGCTATCAGCTCATAAAGGCTGTATGCTAAGGCTGGAAGATCTACATGCTCAATAGGGACTTGAGCAGAGGTAGAGACTGTAGGTGGAACAACTGGAGATGTTGGTGGAGAGCTGGTGGATGGTAGAAAGGAAGGTTGAGATAGGGGGATTGTTGAAATGGAGGATAGTGGAATGGAAATAGAAGGTATGAAGGATGGTTGTGCAATGATGTCTTCAAGCAATTGTTGATATGATGTGGATGAAGAGGGTAGATCAGGAGGAGATGAGGGAGAATCATCCATAAAGGAATCATCTATCAGATTGAAGGATGGAATGTGGGATGATGAATCATTTTCTTGATGTGGGTTGTGATGTAAAGGGTGGAAAAGTTCTTCTGTGAGTGTAGGAATTGAAGTTGGAGATGGGGTTGAAATTATAATGGTGGATGAAATTTGAATGGTGGAAGTGACTGGTGGAGATGAAATAAGAGGTGGAGGAGGAGGAGAAGCAGCAGGCAAGTCTTCTGCAGGGGTAGAGACTTGAGGGGAAGAGACTGTAACAGTCCTTGTGCCTGAAGTTGCAGCTGCAGAGGGCCTGCTGGGCTTCACAATTTGTCTGTCCCACTTGCCAAACAGGGCACAGGAGAGCCTCTTGGAGGCATTGATGTGCATCCCATTTAATACTAGCAGAGCAGGGCATCTGTTTTGAAGAAACATCCCTAGTATCCTTCCAAAGTTAACAAAATTCTTATTTATCTTCTTCTTAATCAGATCAAAGAAAATCTCTCCCCAGTTTAATTGTTTCTTATCTACAATAGCACCCATCAAACATAGTTGATACCTGGAGATGGTATCATGGGCTGAATGTTTGGCCAAAAGCACTTTTCCCACAACATCAGCTAAAAATCTGTATTCAACAGCCAAATTCTTTTTCAGCAGCTTGCTAGGGTTTGCATCAGAATGACTCATTCTATCAAGCATAGTAGAAAATTCTTCTCCAGACATTTCAACAGAGTCCTCTCTAGAATTTAATCCAAAAATCTCTGTCAGAATAGTAGGTGTCAGAGGTACCTGGGTTCTAGAAATTGAGCCAACAACTGTATTTTGATCCTGGTTGTGGGCAGTATAGACTCAATCCTTGATTTCATCAGCAGCCAATTTTATTTTGGTAGACATTATAGTGACTAGCTTTTGCTCCTTGAAAAGTTCTAAAATGTCTCTGAAAATCTGATCACTGTTGTTGAATGAATCCATATCAATATCGAATCCTGCATCAAATTTCATAGTGGCCAGGACTACAACTGAGACGGTCATTGTTACCTACAAAATTCAACAAACAAACAACCAAGTGTAGAGATGTTTGGAGGGAAAGAGAATTTTGCAGAGAGAACGAAGGCACAAAGAGAGAACGATGCCCGAAAAAAGAGTTTTATATTAGGGTTCGACGCAGAAAAGGAAAGATCGTTGAACTCAGTTCGACGATCGGGGCTTCTAAAGGAATCTAAAAGGTCATCAACATCGTCGATCTCCGTTCGACGATATTGGAGAGCGTCGAGCTCCATTCGATGATAGTTCAGAGAACAAAATCGTCGAGCACCGTTCGACGATCGCTGACCTAGAGAGATAGTTGAGCACTATCTGAGAAGCGTTGAACTCTGGTTGACGATTTTGGAAAGCGTCGATCTCCGTTCGACGATCTGGGGGAAAATCGTCATGCGCGGTTCAAAGACCAGAAACACTCTAGACACTAGAAAAAAAATCAAGATGTTTGCCTAGTCTTGGTCATTTTAAAGTTTTAAAATCTTGGAACTTATTTTAGACTCACTCCATCTAACATTCCTAACTCATTCAGGAAGAAGGTATGTTTCTTTTCACCCAAGAGTTTGGTGAAAATATCTCCCCTTTGCAAATCAGTTGGGATATATTGAAGTTCAATTTTATTTTTCTCAACATTATCCCTTAAGAAGTGATGCATAATTTCTATGTGTTTTGTCCTACTATGGAGGACTGGATTTTGAGCTATAGAAATAACACTGGTATTATCACAAAAGATTTTTGACTTCTCTAAGATATAGTCATAGTCTAGGAGTTGGTTTTGAATCCACAATATTTGTGAACAACAACTACCTGCAGCCATATATTCAGCTTCAGCAGTTGAAGTTGACACAGATGTTTGTCTCTTGCAAAACCAAGAGACAAGTCTGTCACCAAGAAACTGACAAGTTCCACTGGTGCTTTTCCTGTCAATTCTGCATCCAGCATAATCAGCATCAGAAAATCCAGTTAAGTCAAATGCTGAATTTTTTGGATACCAGAGACCTAGATTTGGACAACTTTTAACATACCTGAGAATCCTTTTTACTAATGTTAGGTGTGACTCTCTAGGGCTCACTTAGAATCTAGCACATATGCATGTAGCAAACATTATGTCAGGTCTACTAGCTGTAAGATACAGTAAGGAGCTAATCATTGCTCTATATGTTGTCTGATCAACAGGTTTCCCATGTTCATCAGCATCCAATACAGCATTAGTAGGCATAGGTGTTTTCATACAAGATGCTTCAGACATACCAAATTTCTTGACCAATTCTTTTGCATACTTGGTTTGAGAAATAAAGATGCCTTCAACATATTGTTTGACTTGCAATCCTAGAAAGAAGGATAGCTCACCCATGCTACTCATTTCAAATTTAGAATGCATTAGATTGGAGAATCTTCTGCACAAATTTGAATCAGTAGAACCAAAAATAATATCATCTACATAGATCTGTACTAGTAGGGTATGGGACTTATGAGTTCTAATAAAAAGAGTTTGGTCTACTCTACCCCTTATAAACTCATTTTTCAGGAGAAAGCATGCTAGGGTCTCATATCATGCTCTAGGAGCTTACTTGAGACCATATAATGCTTTATTCAATTTAAAAACATAATCAGGATGAGATGAAGAAATAAAACCTAGAGGTTGTCTGACATAGACTTCTTCTTTGATGTCTCCATTGAGAAAAGCACTCTTTACATCCATCTGGTATACTTTGAATCCTTTGTGTACAGCATATGCTAAGAAGATTCTTATGGCCTCCAACCTTGTAACTTGTGCAAAAGTCTGGTCATAATCTATGCCTTCTTCTTGAGAGTACCCTTGAGCAACTAGCCTTGCCTTGTTCCTTACAATTACTTCTTGATCATCCAATTTGTTTCTGAACACCCACTTTGTTCCAACAATGGAGTGTTCTTTAGGCCTTGGTACTAGTTCCCCAACTTTGTTCCTTTCAAATTGATGCAACTTTTCTTGTATTGCAATGATCCAGTGTGGATCTTGCTCTGCATCTTGAATGGATTGAGGTTCAATTTGAGATAGGAAGCAAGTGTGCAACAGGTTTTGGTTGACCTGATTTCTGGTTTGCACACCAGCTGAGATGTCTCCAATTACTTGGGAAATTGGATGGTCTCTTGATGTTACTAAATCAACAGGGGGTGTTGATTATTCACCAACCTGTGTTGTTGTTTTCTCTTGTGGTACAACAACTGACTCTTCAAGAGGTTTCTCTTCAAGATGTTGAATGTCTTCTTCATCTCCACTGCTTTCCTCTTTTTGAATGATTTGTAATCTGTTCAAGTCTTCAGCAAGAGAATGTACTTGTAAAGGTTCTATGGTAGAAGTGTTCTTCTCATTGAAAGACATGTTAGTTTCATCAAAAGATATGTGAACAGATTCTTCAATTTTTAGAGTTGATTTATTATAAACCCTATAAGCCTTACTGATCATGGAGTATCCCAGAAACACTCCTTCATCAGATTTAGCTTGAAATTTTGGTAAATATCTCTTGTCATTATTGTGTATATAGCAAATACAACCAAAAATTCTAAAATAATCTACTTTAGGTTTCTTCCTTTTGAGTAATTTATAGGGAGTCTTGCCCTTCAGTTTATGTATTAAACTTCTGTTCAGCACATAGTTGGAGGTGTTCACTGCCTCTGCCCAAAAGGATAGAGGAAGGTGAGCATCTGACAATAATGTAGTGGCAGATTCAATAAGGGTTCTATTTTTCCTTTCAGCTACCCCCATTTTGTTGAGGAGTTCTAGGAGCTGAGAAAGTATGTCTGATCCCTTCACTTTGACAGAACTCTTGCATAAGAAAAGAATCAAACTCTATCCCATGATCACTTCTGATCAGGGCAATGTGAGTATTGAACTCAGACTGTATGCATTTGAGAAACTCTGTCAAACACTTAAAGTTATCAGACTTCTTCCTCAGAAAGAACACCCATGTGAATCTAGAGAAGTCATCTACAACCACTAAAGTGTAAGATTTCCCTCCTAAGCTTTGTACTGTAATGGGTCCAAAAAGTTCCATGTGTAACAGATACAAAATCCTATGTGAATCACTCTTATTAAGTGACTTGAAACTATTTTTAGTTTGCTTGCCTAATTGACAAGCCCTGCAGAGTCCTTCCTTCTTTTAGGGGCCAGAAGGTAGTCCTATAACAAGGTTGTCCTTGGATAGCCTAGCAATGGTTCTAAGGTTTAAATGTCCTAGTCTCTTATGCCATAATACATTAGGTCTACAAACAGAATTAAATAGGCAAATCTCTACTTCTGTTGAAAGAAAGTGTACTAAATAGATGTTACCTTTCCTTTTACCTGTCAACACAGTTGTGTTGTCCTCTGATTTGATCTTGCATAAGGCTTTGCTGAAGGTCACCTGGTAGCCTTCATCACATAGCTGACTGATACTGATCAAATTGTGCTTCAGTCCTTCCACATAGGCTACCTTCTTGAATGTGACTGTGCCAATCTGGACTGCACCATATCCTTTTGTTTGTCCAAAGTTTGAATCACCAAATATGACTTTGGGTCCAAGCTTGGCTTTGAAGGATGTGAGGTTGTCCCTATTTCTTATCATGTGCTTTAAGCACCCACTATCCAAATACTATTGTTGGTTTGATGTTGGATAGGTCTTCACCTGCACATAAAATAATTCACTTGTTTTTGACCCAGTTTACCTTGGGCCTAGGTTGATAACCTTTATATTCAGAAATAAATGACATCCCTGGTTGACTCTTATAACCTTCAGGATGATATCTCCTTGGAGGTATTATCCATTCAGTATAAGGGTTAAATCTGGATGAAGGACCCCTAGGATTGGAATTTGATTTACCCTTGAAGAAGTTTTCAAATCTCTGATCTCTGCTCGATGATCGTTGAGTTGCGTTCGACGATCTTGGGATAGATCGTCGAGCTCCGTTCGACAATCGACTATGGCAGAGTTCAGGGTTTAGAGATCGTCGACCTGAGTTCGACGATTTTGCCTGAGATCGTCGATCTCCATTCGTCGATCGTCTAGCTCCGTTCGACGATTTCTGCTGAATACTAGATTTCTTGGGTAAGTCAGAATTTTTCCTAGCTACCTCTACAACTCCCTTCCCTTTATCAGAAATAAACTTAATTGAGGTTGTTAGAACTATAGGTTGGCTGGATGAAGCACTCAAGCCCAGTGTACTATTGAATCTAGAGTTCACTGTGCTTGTGATGTCCATTAGCTTGATGCTTCTCCCATTGAGGGATTCTTCAAGCTTCTTAGCCTCTGATAGCTCACCTTTCAGTGAAGCTATCTGATCCCTACAGCACTCCAACTCCTCAGAGAGTTTGAGGTTTTCTGATTTTAAGGAACTGTGTTCAGACAATTGATTTCTGAGAGAAATGATTTCCTTCTCAGATTTTAATAAGTCTAAACATAGCGCTTTAAAATCATTCTTAAAGTCCTCAGAATTGAAATCAAAAGAACTTATTACCTGGTCCTCTTCAAGTTGAGTCTCTGAGTCTGACTCTGAATCTTCTGCATCAGAATTGTGTTGTGAGGCATTGATAGCCATCATGCAGAATTCCTTCTCTTTAGCATCATCTTCATCATCACTGGAGCTGGATGAAGCTTCTGATTCTTCTTCTGTTTCACTCCAAGATTCAGCAACAAATCCCTTCCTTGTGTGTTTGTTCTTGCTGGAGGAGGGTTTACCATTGCCATTCTTCTTGAAGTCTTTTTCTGTTCTCCTTTCTTTCCTGTCCTTTCTGTCCTTGTATTTATTTTCTGGACAGTCAGGCATAATGTGGCCTGGTTTCCTGCAACCAAAGCAAATAATATCTTTATTATTTGATCTATCATACCTTGGCTTGTCATGCTCTTTGTATGATCTCTTCCTGAAGTACTTCCTGGCCATCTTGTAAAATCTTTTAGCCAGTAGACTAAGCAGCTCATCATTGTCTGTGACTTTTTCTTCAGGCTGATCTTCAGTGGCTTTGAAAGCTATTATCTTTTCCTTTCTTATGGCTGGTGAGGCAGCCTTCTGCTCTTCTTCTCTGTTCTTAATGAGCAGCTCATAAGACTTGAGCTTGCCCAAGAGAGCTTCTGTTGTAATCTCATTCAGACTTCTGGCATCCTTGATTGGCCAGATCCTTGAATCCCAAGTGCTTGGGAAGCACATTAGGATTTTATCATTTAGCTCAGTCAGTGATATCTCCTTATCCAAATTCTTCAGTTCATTGACTATCAGGCTGAGTCTGTTGTACATTTCAGCTACTGGCTCAGCTTCTCCTTTCTTGAAGTTCTCATATTGGGTTATGAGGTGAGATCTTCTGTCTTTTCTTTCATCAGCAGATCCTAAGACTATCTCTGATAGCTTATCCCAGATTTCCTTTGCTGAGTTGCATTCAACTACTTTTTGGAAAATATCATCAGACATAGTCTGGGCTAAGATATTCATAGCCTTTGCATCTGCTACTTTCCACTTCTTGATGTCAGCATCTGTTCCTGATGAAGGTGGAACAGCATCTTGAGGTCTTGGACACACTGTCAAAACAGAATTAAAAATGTCCTCACCAATAGAATTCATGTAGAGTCTAATCCTTACCTTCTAAAGTGCAAACTTGGATAGATTGCACACTGGAGGTCTGGTGCTAGCATAATCTTTGTTTTGGGCCATGATTTGTGAAGATAGAATTCTAATAACAAAATCTACAACAAGCAGATCTAACTATAGGAATCTTTGGGTTCAGGTGTTAGCCTGTGCAACCACCAAGGTGTGGTATGTTTAACCAACCTTGCTTTGATACCAATTGAAAGTGCGAGTTAGATCTGATATACTCTAGAGGGGGGGGGTGAATAGAGTATGGTGCTTGCTAAAAAATTTTACAACAGTTGTTGTATTCTAATGTGAACAGGGAAGCAAATAGTAAATTTAACCATAGAATAATCGCAATCTACAAAAGAAACTAATCACAAGCCACAACCAGAAACAAAAAGAAAAACAAGCAACCAGAAGACACAAGGAGCTATAGTGGTTCCCCAATCAATCTGGGTACATGCACTCTTCTACCACCCTAGGTAGGAATCCACTACAGGATGAGTTGATCAGGTGTCCTGGGCATCAATGAGCTTTTGATAAGGTGCTCAAAAACGAAACCAGATTTTTTGATCAGGTGTCTTGCCACCACTGAGTGTTGATAAGGTCTCAGAAACCAAACACAAACTTTTGAAGGGAGTTTGAAAAACCCTTTACAGTAGAGAGAGAGAGGGATGAGAAAAGATCTTCTTTGTCAACAGTCAGAGAGAAGATTGTGGATGTTGTCAAAGCTCCCCCTGAGTTCTTGAGTTGTTCAGGAAATGAAGCTTTGCAGTAGGGTGATAGGCCTTCAGATGATTGATCTCCAGCAAATGATGATTTCAGCAACAGCTGAAATGTGAGGTGTCTGGAGTCTTGAATGATGATGGCCTTGGAACACTTGAATCCAGAGAGATCTGAAGATTTCAGTTTGTTGATCTCCTTTGGTGATGTGTTCTTGTATGAATTCTTGAGACAGAGAATGTCTGCAACTCTCTTTCTTTCTCTTGAGTGATTGTTATTGTTGTGTGAGAGTTGTTGTTGCAGTGAATATTTTTCTAACTTGTTGTTCTTCTGTATATCTTCTTTTTTTGTAGCAGGAATGCTAAAATCTTATCTTCTATTCCTTTTCTATGAATAGAAATGATCCACTGTCAAGATAGTCGTTGGCCTGTCATTAAATGACTTCCTTAATTGCAATTGTCTTCTGGAGGAAAGTCCAATAAAACAGTCCTTGAAAATTCCTTGAAACTTGCTCCAGATTAAATGAAAAACGGCTACAAGATCTCTGAATTAAATGCTGACAGTAATTCCACAGCTGTCCAAATTTGAATCTTGAAAATCGTTGAACTCTTCAGAAAAACGTAGAACTGAGCTCCACTATCGTCGAACTGAGCTCAGAGATTTGAACTTAGACAGCAACAGAGATCGTCGATCTGAGCTCAACTATTGTCGAACTGAGCTCAGAGATAGAGAATCAAACTGAAGTCAAGATCGTCGAAATGAGCTCGAAGATCGTCGAATGGAGTTCGACGACTTGATGAAGTTGAGCTCAGCGATCGTCGAATGGAGTTCGACGATCCGTCGAAGTGAGCTCAACGATCGTCGAATGGAGTTCGACGATTCGTCGTACTGAGCTCGACGAAATGACTTAGTCTTCTGAAACTGGAAATCCTGGTCTTGAGGGCAGCTTCCAAACCTAACTACTAACCCTTAGACTCAAATCTACTTGACCTTTAGATCTATACAATGAGGTCAAAACAGGTTTCCTAAGAGACATAGTGATCCTAACCCAAATCAGTAATAGGGTGTTCCAACAAGGTCGCCTGGGTGGAGCTCGCGAGATGAGAGGACTACTCGCCGAGCGTCAAACCGCACGAGTAGGCGGCCTGTCGGGCGGTCTCGCAATTTTGAATTTGAGTTATTTTGGTGTTAAGTGGGATCAGTTTGTGGATAGAGAGGGGACCCATACACGTTTCCAACACTCTAGGCTCGACCGTGTTCTTCATAACTCGTCGGCTTTCCTTGTCTTCCCTGGATCCATTGTTCACGACCATCCGCGTATTGCGTCTGACCATGCGCCCCTTCTTTTGGAGATTAATCAACTTGAGTCTAGTTCACCAAAAGGTGGCCTACGGTTTGAGGAGGCCTGAATGTCCATCATAAAGGTTCACATTGTTGCTATGGAAGTTTGGAGGAAGAATGATGCTGGTGACCCCTTCAAAATCCTGGAGGTTAAGTGTTCTAGAACGATTAAAGCACTGGCTTACTGGCCTAAATTCAATGCAAAGGTGTTGGCTTGTTTGTTGACCATAGTCAACGATGTATTTTATTTTTATTGTGTCAAGTATGGCGGAGGAGAGAGAGTTGCATTTATGGTGGTTGTTAGAGTTGGCCACGTGGCGTGTTTTTATGGGTTGGTGTTGCCTATATATATATATGGGCTTCTAAATTGTTTTGCTGTTGAAAAAAATTGTGAAAAGGTCTTCCTCATTAACTCCCGCAGGAGAGAGAAATGATAGAGTGAGATAGAGTGAGGTTGAGAGAGAGTGTTATAGAAAGTTTTAAAGGTCCCGCATAGTATTTCCCGCAGGAAATACTCCTATTTTCCCTCTTGCAATCGCACTCTCTCCCACCGCACTCGCCAGAAGCTCTCACTCACGACCAACCTCACCGAGAGCTCGCACACGTGACCTTCTCGCCTGGCAGCACTCGCCAGGGACTCCTTGCCACCCTATCCGCTGGAGCTCGCCGCCATCAACCCGCCGAAGCAGCGGCGGTCTCGCCATGGGTGTGGAGCTTGCGGAGGAGCACGCTGTAGTCTCCTCGGGGTGTCTTTCGCAGGAGGAAGATCTCGCCCGTGCGTCTCGCCGGAGCTACCTCACAGGAGGTCATCTCGGCAGCCCCACTCACTCGAGTGTTCGTCCGTCTCGCAGGACAACCTCACCCGCTTCCAACAAGTGGTATCAAAGCGAGGTTACAAACCTTTACGGTGACTCGAAAGGTTTGAAGTAGAGGAGAGATGGAGTTTGGAGGTGCCATGCCGGTGCAAGTCCCCAAGTTGACGAAGATAAATTATGGAAACTGGAGTATTTACATGAAGGTGCTACTCGCTTCAAAGGAACTATGGGAGATAGTTGAGGACGGGTATGAAGAGCTTACTACCGAAGCAGAAGCAGCATTGACCAACGCCCAGAAGACGGCATTGAGGGAAGCAAGAAAGAAAGATAAGAAGGCACTGTTCACGTTATACCAAGGAGTCGATGAAGCTACGTTCGAGAAGATCTCAGAAGCTGTGAGATCAAAAGAAGCATGGGAGATGTTCCAACGCTCCATGCAAGGAGTAGACAAGGCAAAGAAAGTGAAGCTGCAGTCCCTCCGGGGCGAGTATGAAATGTTGAGGATGCAGGCCACGGAGAAGGTGGGAGACTTTGTGACCCGTCTGCAGACGCTCACAAACGAGATGAAGAGAAACGGAGAGACGATATATGATGTGAGTCTCATGGAGAAGCTCCTGAGGGCCATGTCAAGGAAGTTCTGACACGTGGTGGTAGCAATCGAGGAGTCGAAGGACCTCTCCCAGATGACCGTAGACGAGCTTGTAGGCTCATTGCAAGCTCATGAGTACAGAATGCAGCAGGATGATGAAGAAGCGAGTGGCTTGGGAAAAGCACTCCAGACCCAGTTGAACTTTGGGGAAAGCTCTGAAAGAGGAGGCGGCCAGCGTGGCCGAGGTCACCAAGGCAGAGGCCGAGGTAGAGGAGGAGGTAGAGATCAAGGAAGGAACCAAGGTTTCCAAAGAGAGGCGGAGCGACCTCAAGGAGGTTGGCAAGAAGGAAGAGGAAGAGGAAGAGGCCAAGGAAGAGGTCGAGGAGGAAGATCCCAAGTTCAGTGTTACAACTGCAACAAGTTTGGGCACATGAGCTATGACTGTTGGGCTCCGAGGAAGATAGAAGCCAACCATTATGCGGAGGCTAGGAACAAGGGGAACGATGCTGGGGGTGGAGACCCAATGATGTTTCTAACCTACCGAGGGGCAGAAGAAGGAAGGAATGAAGTGTGGTACCTGGACACAGGGGCGAGCAACCACATGTGTGGAGATAGGGAGATGTTCTCTAACCTTGAACCCAGTGGGGGTGAGGTTAGCTTCGGGGATGCTTCGAAGATTTCCTTGGAAGGAAAGGGCCTGGTTGTTGTGAAACTGAACGGGGAGAGAGTACACTTGAATGATGTGTACTACGTACCAGGGTTGAAGACCAACATCTTGAGCATTGGGCAGTTAGTGGAGAGAGGATACTGCGTGCAGATGAAGGATAGGTCTCTGGCAATGAAGAATGATCAAGGGAAGGAGGTAGTGAAGGTGAACATGACGGCGAACCGTCTCTTCACGCTGAAGATGGATGCTCATGAGACGGCTTGTCTCGCGAGAACAAAAGAAGAGGAAGAAGCATGGCTATGGCACCATAGGATGGGGCACTTGGGCTTCACAGGGTTGAAGCTACTATCCCACTCCAAGATGGTGGCGGATCTGCCTATGATCTCCCCTCCGCAAAAGGTGTGTGAGGCGTGCACGAAGGGGAAGCTGAAGAGGCAGACATTCGAAGGAGGGAAGTCCTGAAGAGCGAGGCGGCAACTTGAACTGGTTCACTCGGACATCGCGGGTCCGTTTGAGACCACCTCAATAGGCGGAAGCAAGTACTACATCACCTTCACGGATGACTATAGTCAGAAGTGTTGGGTGTATTTTCTGAGAGAGAAATCTGAGGCCCTTAACAAGTTCAGGGAGTTCAAGGCGATGACCGAGAAGGAGAGTGGGCAACCATTGAAGGTGCTGAGGATAGATCGAGGTGGGGAGTACACCTCGAGGTTGTTTGATAATTTCTGCAAGGAGAATGGAATATCACACCAACTGACAGCGGAATACTCACCTCAACAGAACGGAGTGGCAGAGAGGAAGAACCTCACCATCATGAACATCACGAGGAGCATGATGAAGGAGAAGGGGCTACCAAAAATGTTCTGGGCGGAAGGAGTGCAATGTGCGGTGTATCTACTGAACAGATGCCCCACAAAGAGTGTGAAGTTCATGACACCGTTTGAAGTATGGAGCGGCTGGAAGCCGAGTGTGAAGCACCTAAGGGTCTTCGGGTGTGTGCCTCATGCTCACATCCCAGACCAGAAAAGGAAGAAGCTCGATGATAGGAGTGAGAAGTGCATTTTTGTTGGCTACGCTCCGGAGAGCAAGGCATATAAATTTTACAACCCGGTGACAGGAAAGGACATAGTCTCGAGGGACGTGGTGTTTGAAGAAGGAAGCAGCTGGAGCTGGGATGAGGAGACGAGAAGTATGAATGTCATGTTCTTCGAAGATGAGGAAGAGGGTGGTCACGAGGCTGGAGCCGAGAATGGTGGAGCTGAGCCGCCATCACCACCGAGTAGAAATTCAGGGGGAGCTTCCACCTCCTATTCAAGAGGGGAAAGCTCAAGTGGAGGAAATTCTGGAGGAGGAAGCGGGAGCCGGAGTGACTCCGAGAGTCCACCACCCAGGATGAAGGGGTTGGCGGAGATCTATGAGGAGACGGTCCCAATTCATGCTAACTATTCATTATATTGTCTTTTAGCAAATTGCGAGCCACGGTCCTATGAAGAAGCTACGCAGGAGAAATCTTGGAGGAAGGCAATGGATGCCGAGATGTCTTCCATCAAGAAGAACGATACATGGGAGCTAGTTGATCCACCGGCGGGCCACAAACCCCTCGGGGTGAAATGGGTGTACAAGGTGAAGAAAAACAAAGATGGAGTTGTGGAGAAGCACAAGGCAAGGCTGGTGGTGAAAGGGTATAGACAAGTCCAAGGGGTGGACTATGATGAAGTCTACGCCCCAGTGGCGCAGATCGATACTATAAGGCTGATCATCGCACTGGCGGCACACTACGGATGGACTATCATGCAAATGGATGCTGTGGCGGCGTATCTGAATGGGTACCTGGAGGAGGATGTGTACATCGAGCAGCTTCCAAGGTACATTGTGAAAGGCAAGGAGAGAAAGGTCTGCAAGCTGAGCAGAGCCTTGTACGGACTGAAGCAGGGAGCTCGAGCTTGGAATGGGAGGATTGACAAATTCCTTCAGGAGCATGGGTATATCAAGTGCCCATATGAGTATGCTCTCTACATGAAGGTGGATAAGGGTGGAGACATCATGATCCTATGTCTATACGTGGATGACATGATATTCACCGGGAGCAACCCTGCGATGTTCGAAGAGTTCAAGAGGCTGATGAAGAAGGAATTCGAGATGACGGACTTGGGAGAGCTAAGCTACTTCTTGGGAGTTGAGGTGCAGCAAAGAGAGGATGTGATCTTCATCTCCCAGAAGAAGTATGCCGAGGAGATTCTGAAGAAGTTCAGGATGGAGGGTAGCAAGGCTATCTCCACTCCTGCGGACCCTGGAACGAAGCTGAGGAAGGATTCTGAAGAGGAAGGAGTGGACCCAACTATGTTCAAGAGCCTGGTCGGAAGTCTAAGGTACTTGATTTTCAATAGGCCGGACATCATGTATGCGGTCGGGGTAGTAAGCAGGCACATAGAGGAACCCAAGCAGGACCACTTCACAGCAGCGAAGAGGATCCTGAGGTATGTGAACGGGACTCGGGACCATGGCCTGAAGTACTCATCTGGAGGAGAGTTGAAGCTATTCGGCTACTCGGATAGCGACTATGGAGGAGATGTGAACGACCGGAAGAGCACTTCCGGGAATGCGTTCAACATGGGAACCGCGGCGTTCTCATGGAGTTCTAAAAAGCAGGCTACCATAGCCTTATCATCTTGCGAGGCGGAGTACATAGCGGCGGCGGCATGCGCCTGCCAAGTCATCTGGCTACGGAACCTTCTGGAGGAGTTGCATCATGCGCAGGAAGGGCCAACGACAGTATTTGTGGATAACAAGTCTGCCATCCAGCTCGCAAAGAACCCGGTGTTGCATGGGAGGAGCAAGCATATCGAGACCCGATATCACTTCCTTCGTGAACAAGTGGAGCAGAAGACTGTGGAGGTGGTGTATTGCCCAACCGGAGAGCAGGTTGCAGACATCTTCACTAAGGCATTGAACGTAGAAACTTTTCTGAAGCTAAAGAGCAAACTCGGCATGGTCCGCCAAGTTTGAGGGGGAGTTTGTTGCCTTGTTTGTTGACCATAGTCAACGATGTATTTTAATTTTATTGTGTCAAGTATGGCGGAGGAGAGAGAGTTGCATTTATGGTGGTTGTTAGAGTTGGCCACGTGGCGTGTTTTTATGGGTTGGTGTTGCCTATATATATATGGGCTTGTAAATTGTTTTGCTGTTGAAAAAAATTGTGAAAAGGTCTTCCTCATTAACTCCCGCAGGAGAGAGAAATGATAGAGTGAGATAGAGTGAGGTTGAGAGAGTGTGTTATAGAAAGTTTTAAAGGTCCCGCATAGTATTTCATGCAGGAAATACTCCTGTTTTCCCTCTCGCAATCGCACTCTCGCCCCCCGCACTCGCCAGAAGCTCGCACTCGCGACCAACCTCGCCGAGAGCTCGCACTCGCGACCATCTCGCCTGGCAGCACTCGCCAGGGACTCCTAGCCACCCTAGCCGCTGGAGCTCGCCGCCATCAACCCGCCGAAGCAGCGGCGGTCTCGCCGTGGGTGTGGAGCTTGCGGAGGAGCACGCTGTAGTCTCCTCGGGGTGTCTTTCGCAGGAGGAAGATCTCGCCCGTGCGTCTCGCCGGAGCTACCTCGCAGGAGGTCATCTCGGCAGCCCCACTCACTCGAATGTTCGTCCGTCTCGCAGGACAACCTCACCCGCTTCCAACAAAAGGAAGAGTCCACTAGAGATAAATACCTCGAGAAAAAAATTGGTTGTTTCCAACAGCGGGAAGCCATCGGGCCTCTTACGGAGGAGAATCTACAAGCACTCCGCTCCCTTGTAGCCAACTATAATGAAATTCATACAAAGCTTGATGCGTGATGGTGGCAGCGGGTGAAGAGCAATTAGATGGCACTTGGGGACATAAATTCTTCATTCTTTCATGCGGCAGCTACACAAAAGAAACATGAAAACCGTATTTTCAGGTTGGTCCATGCTGGAGAAACCATAACCGAAGCAGCTCAAATTGAAGATTTAATGGTGAATCATTTGGCCTCCCGATGGTATTTGGTGGACTCCATTGTGCCCCGCCAAGTGACACTTAAATCAAAAATGATGTCTTCTCGTTTGGTTGAAACATAGCGGCCGGTTTTGATGGGGTAACTCATTCCTTTTTTACTCACTTTTGAAAATTCAATGTGCATGAATTAACTGCAGCTGTCAAGGAGTTCTTTACAACCGACAAAATGGGGAAAACATGGAAAGACACGTTAGTCGCTCTTATCGCAAAGTGCAACAGTCCCTCCTCGACAGAGCATTTTTGGGTCCATAAGCTTGTGTTCTACCATATACAAGGTCATTACAAAAATCATTGCATGCTAGATGAAACCGCTGTTTAGGAGATTAATTTCGGAGGAACTGACAGCTTTTGTTCCGGGATGACTGTTATCAGATAATTGTATGCTTGCTCTGGAGCTGCTCTACTGTCTGCATGCAGCGGAAAGCAAGTCTGGATTTATGGCCATCAAAATCGACATGGAGAAAGCTTTTGATAGGATGCACTAGAGCGTTGTCCGACGGGCTCTGGCTTCATTTAATTTTCCTGCACCATGGATCGATCTAATAATGGAATGTGTTTGTTCTCATAGGTTTGGCCTCCTTATAAATGACACGAAATTAAGGTGGATTAATGCTACTTGTGAGCTTTGACAAGGCTGTCCATTATCACCTTATCTTTTCATTTTATGTTCTGAATTTCTTTCACTGCTCATCTAAAACAAACAGCACCCGAAGTTTGGGATCAAAGACTTTGCCTCCGCTCCAAAAATTTATCATCCTTTTTTCACTGATGATACCCTTCTCTTGTTAAAATACAAGCTGCAGGTATAAGCTCAAGAGACGTGAAAGTAGAAAGCAGTTTTTTAGAGAAGAAAAAGGGAAAAGTGAATCACGGTGACGAGGCAGCACATCAAGCTTGCTTAGCCGTGAAGAAAAACCTGAAGAGATGCCGCCGTCTTCAAAAGAAAAGTGATGGTTCAGAAGAGTTGTTATTTCTAAGCATAATGATGCAATGAAACTTGTGCCCGTTGAAAAAAAGCTTTAATACTGGGCATTTATATTGGCAGCCCTTATATGAATATTGGCAGCCCAAAGCAGCCCAAAAATGGCTATTATCAGCCTGATAGATATTTGTAGCCCAAAAGTTTAGTTTTTAAAATGCATTTTTAGGAAAAGTGTTCAACATGAAAGTTGTAGATCTCGACGACATCTACAACTTTTATGTTGAACACATTTTCTAAAAATATCATATAGGAGGCTTATTTTCAGAAGGCGCAGAATCCGGGCGGAACTCGCATAATTCCGCCCGGATTCCGCGCTTTTTGAAAATAGACTTGCTATATGACATTTTTAGAAAAATTATTCAGCATAAAAGTTGTAGATATCGTTGAGATCTACAACTTTCATTTTGAACACTTTCTAAAAATGTTATATAGTATACATTTTTTCAAAAGTCGCGTGTTCCGCATTTTGAGCTGCTATTAGAGGCCATTATATGTGTGTTTTTTATTAATTTGCTGGGCTGTCAATAGCCAAAGCTGGGCTGCCAATATAAATGCCCTTAATATTTTACCTCTTTCTTTTGTCTATTTAAAGTCCCAAGATTGACAATGTAAGCAACAGTTAAAAATTAATGTTATGTGTGGAGCCTTTGACTATTGAGCATTCTTCTCATTTCTTTTTCTAGCTCCTTTTTATAAATTGTGCAACAGTAAGTTCTTATTTAAGTTTAAAATGTTAACTATCAATTTTTTAAAAAACTATAAAGAGCAGGTTATAGCAATTTCAAGCAAACAATTAAATTTTAGAAGAAAACAACATAACTTGTGGGGGAACTGGGGAAGTGGATGCTCTTCCTAAATCATAGCAAAGCTCATTTATGTTTGATGTGGAGAATTTAATTAGCATTCATAAAGGCATAGCAACACAAACAGTGAAGCAAGAAAAATAACATTGAAGTCATTGAGTTGCCTTTGAAAATCATTCTTTGGCTTCTCAACTTGTTTTTTTTTAACTATTTTTAAGGGTTAATTAATGGGGATTCTCCTGAGAACATCTAATGACATACTTGCAACGATGGGTTAGCCCTGGAAAGACAATGGAAATATGGAATCAATAGAGGGAATCACACACGAAGAGCGAGGAGACTGAACTCTTCATAAAATACCTAAGTTGATAAGTGATGTGTGGGAAAAAACTTTGAAAAACGGAGATTGCACTTGAATTAGTAACTCTTTTTTTGAACCTCGAAAAAAGCTCTATGAATGAACTTCAGAAAAACTCTTAGATTCATTGATTTATAAGATCACATTTGACAAAAATACAGAATCACTTACCTCTAATCAGGAAGAGCTCTGAACTCTGTGAAGGACATGCTTCAGTGCTCTTGTAAAGTTGCGACTGGAAGGACTAGATACGGATGTGTGGATGAAGAACTCGGAAGAAGAGTGCGCAGAGATGCAGTCGCGCGCAATCCTCGACTCAAAGCCTATACTCGTGCTCGCCATTTCTTCCATCTCCCGCTTGTAGCAGTCGGCGGGACAGGGGAAAACCCAGGGAAAACTGGAAAAATACCTATCGAAAACCGCGGCTTGCCTTTTTTGCTGAAACATCCCGGGCACGTGCCTGGGTGTGTCTGGGAGTGGGTCTGCCCCTGACCAAAACAACCTTCCCAGGGAATATGGCTGCAAAAACTTCTCAAGAGGCATATGCAACATTACAAACTGAATATAAAGGATCCCCTCAGGTAATCTCCATCAAGTTACAAATTTCCTGGAAAGCATTTGATACACTAGTTATGAAAGACAATGAGAAAGTTCAAGACCTTATAGCATGAGCCACAACCACAATAATTCAAACAAGATTGCTAGGTGACACCATAGAGGATAAACGACTAGTTTCTAAGCTACGTACAAGTTTAACTCCTCAATTTAATCATATAGTGGTTGCAATTGAAGAGGATCTTAATATCTTGAGCATTTTAGAACTACTAGTTTCATTACAAGCCCATGAAGATAGACTACAATTATAGTCTACTCCAATGGATCAAGCCTTGCATCTAAACACTACTCCCACAAAAAACTTTCACACAAAAATATAAATCTGACTCCACCTTCAATAAAAAACCTCAGTACACTAAACTAGAGGTCATGGAAGAGGAAGATCCTCATCTCTAGGTAGGCCTCTTAATAACAAAAAGAGTGGACTATCCTACAACCTATGCAAAAGAACAAATCATGAAGCAAGTGATTATTATTTAAGTGTAAACGGTGTAAGAAACCTACACACATGGAGAAAGATTGTTGGTTTAAGGACAAAATAGAAGTGAAACCATCTCAAAAGGAAAATAAGGAAGCTATGTTCTTCATAAAAGAAAAGAGCACACTTCAGATTAACACTTGGTATATTGATAGTGGTTGTTCCAAGTCATATGACAAGAAATAAGAGCATATTCAAATTCTTAGATGAGAGTATAAGATCAAATGTCCTTCTGGGAGATGGGAACATACAACAAATCCAAGGCATTGGAAGCATCAAAGTAAAAAATAAAACAAAACCAAATAAGATACATCTATGATGTAAGTTATGTCCCTTCCTTAACAACCCACCTAATAAGTGTGGGACAACTAATGCAAAATGGTTACCAAGTATATTTTAATCGTGCACCATTATAAATAAATATGGCACAGTTGAAGTAATTGCAAAAATGACAGAGAATAGAGTATTTGCACTTTACTTGTTCACTGCACCTGATATTATTCTCACCAGCACAACCCAACTATTATCACAAACAAGTCTATGGCACCAGAGGTATGGGCACTTAAATCTGCAAGATTTAAAAGCACTCAAACACATAACATGGTAGAAGGTCTACCAGACATGGTTGTTGAAAATCAACTAAGTGAAAGGTGTACTGAAGGGAAGAATCATATGCAACCATTCCCTAGAAGTTCATACAAAAGGAGCTTTTGGCCACTTGATCTCATTCATGCAGATCTCTGGGGACCATCCCCAAGTCCTTCTCTTGGCAATAAAAGATATTTCCTATTGTTTGTAGACGATTGTAGCCTCTACATGTGGATTTATTGTCTACAAAATAAGTTTGAATCCTTTAAGACTTTTCTTATTTTCAAAGCTATGATAGAAAAGTAGTTAGAAAGGGAAATTAATGTACTAAGAACTAATAGAGGAGGGGAATTCACGTCATATGAGTTTTCTAACTATTGTAATCAACAAGGGATTAGAAGAGAGCTAACTGCCAGTAGATCACCTCAATAAAATGGAATTGTTGAGAGAAGAAATAGAACTATCATTGAAATGGTGAGATTCATGATGTTAAGTAAACATGTTCCTCATACTTTTTGGGTTGAGGTTGCCCAAGCAACTATATATTTTTTGAATAGATCACCCACCAAAACCTTATTTAAACAAACTCCATATGAAATTATTCATAAAAGAAAGGCAAATGTAAATCACCTGCGTGTTTTTGGTTGCATAGCCTATGCTCTCATCCATAAAGAAGATAGACGGAAGCTAAATAAGAAGATTGAAAAGTGTATATTTATAGGTTATAGTGGAGAATCCAAAGCCTATAGAATTTATCAACCAGAACAACAAAAACTTTTAATATCAAGAGATGTGTTGTTTGATTAAAGAAAAAGTTTGGATTCAGATTTGGTGCAGTCCTCCAGTAGAGGAGTTTTTGCTGATGAAGAATGAGAGACTCCTTCCATTCTGGAGAACCACCAGAGGTTGAATCTCCCATACAAGTAACTCCAAACAGTGGATCTCCTCAAGCTCAAGTGACATCACAATCATCGAGCCCATCTGTTAGCCTAGAATCATCATCACCCATTCAAAAAATGAGATCTTTACAAGATATATATACATGAGGAGAATTGGAATTTAATGTATCTACACTCGCTACATTTGAAGATGCCTGGAACAGCCAGGCTAGGAAGCAGGCTATGGATAATGAAATTAATATGGTAATAAAAAACAACACCTGGAAGTTGGTGTCTAAACCACCAGAAGCACAAGTGATCGGCTTAAAATGGATCTACAAGCTAAAAGAAAATGAAGATGGGTCCGTGAAAGTCTTTATTTTCAAGGTAGCTTGCAACCTAGGGGGTGAATAGGTTGTATGACTGTTATCCCATCTGTCAACTTTATTTTCAAGGTAGCTTGCTCAAGTGACATCACAGTCATCAAGCCCATCTATTAACCAAGAATAACCATCACCCATTCAGAAAAATTAGATCTTTACAAGATATATATACAACAGGAGAACTAGCATTTAGTGTATCTACATTCGCTACATTTGAAAAATCCTGGAACAGCCCAGCTTGGAAGCGGGCTATGGTTAATGAAATTAATATGGTAATCAAAAACAACACCTGGAAGTTGGTGTCTAAACTACCAGAAGCACAAGCGATCGGCTTAAAATGGATCTACAAGCTAAAAGAAAATAAAGTTAGGTCAGTGAAAATCTTTATTGTCAAGGTAGCTTGCAACATAGGGGGGCAAAAACACCTCTATTAGTGCCCGACCGTGTCTGGGAGTGGGTCCGCCCCTGACCAACACAACCTTCCCAAGGATTATGGCTGCAACAACTTCTCAAGAGGCATGGGCAACATTTCAAACTGAATATAAAGGATCCCCTCAGGTAATCTCCATCAAGTTACAAACTGCCTGGAAAGTATTTGATACAATAGTTATGAAAGACAATGAGAAAGTTCAAGACCTTATTGCATGAGCCACAACCGCAATAAATCAAACAAGATTGCAAGGTGACACCATAGAGGATAATCAACTAGTTTCTAAGCTACTTACAACTTTAACTCCTCAATTTAATCATACAGTGGTTGCAATTGAAGATTCAAAGGATCTCAATATCTTGAGCATTTTAGAACTACTCGTTTCATTACAAGCCCATGAAGATAGACTACAATTACAGTCTACTCCAATGGATCAAGCCCTGCATCTAAACACTACTCCCACAAAAACTTTCACATAGAAATACACATCTGACTCCACCTTCAGTAAAAAAAACCTCAGTACACTAATACTGGAGGTCATGGAAGAGGAAGATCCTCATCTCTAAGAAGGCCTCTTAATAACAAAAAGAGTGGACTAGCCTACACCCTATACAAAAGAACAAATCATGAAGCAAGTGATTATTCTTTAAGTGTAAACGGTGTATGAAACCTACACACATGGAAAACGATTGTTGGTTTAAGGGCAAAATAGAAGTGAAACCATCTCAAGAAGAAAATAAGGAAGTTATGTTCTTCATAAAGGAAAATATCACACTTCAGATTAACACTTAGTATATTGATAGTGGCTGTTCCAAGTCATATGATAAGAAATAAGAGCATATTAATCTTCTTAGATGAGAGTGTAAGATCAAATGTCCTTAAGGGAGATGGGAACATACAACAAATCCAAGGAATTGGAACCATCAAAGTAAAAAAACAAAACAAAAACCAAATAAGATACATCTATGATGTTAGTTATGTCCCTTCCTTAACAACCAACCTACTAAGTGTGGGACAACTAATGCAAAATGGTTACCAAGTTTATTTTACTAAAACATCATGCACGATTATAAATAAATATGGCATAGTTGAAGTAATTGCAGAAATGACAGAGAATAAAGTATTTGGACTTTACTTGTTCCCTACACCTGATATTGTTTTCACCAGTACAACACAACTATTATCACAAACAAGTCTATGGCACCAGAGGTATGGACACTTAAACCTGCAAGATTTAAAAGCACTCAAAACACATAACATGGTAGAAGGTCTACCAGAGATGGTTGTTGATCGAAAATCAACTATGTGAAAGGTGTACTAAAGGGAAGAATCATAGGCAACCATTCCCTAGAAGTTCATACAAAAGGAGTTTTTGGCCACTTGATCTCATTCATGTAGATCTCTGGGGACCATCCCCAAGTCCTTCTCTTGGCAATAAAAGATATTTCCTATTGTTTGTAGACGGTTGTAGTCGCTACATGTGGATTTACGGTCTACAAAATAAGTTTGAAGCCTTGAAGACTTTTCTTATTTTCATAGCTATGATAGAAAAGTTGTTAAAAAGGGAAATTAATGTTCTAAGAATTAATAGAGGAGGAGAATTCACCTCATATGAGTTTTCTAACTAGTATAATCAATAAGGGATTAGAAGAGAGCTAACTGCCAGTAGATCATCTCAATAAAATGGAATTGTTGAGAGAAGAAATAGAACTATCATTGAAATGGTGAGATTCATGATGTTAAGTAAACATGTTCCTCATAATATTTGGGTTGAGGCTGCCCATACAGCTACATATATTTTGAATAGAGCTACTCCCTATTAAATTATTCATAAAAGAAAGGCAAATGTAAATCACCTGTGTGTTTTTGGTTGCATAGCCTATGCACTCATCCATAAAGGAGATAGAGGGAAGCTAGAAAGGAAGATTGAAAAGTTTATATTTATAGGTTATAGCAGAGAATCCAAAGCCTATTAAATTTATGAACCAGAACAACAAAAACTTTTAATATCAAGAGATGTGTTGTTTGATGAAAGAAAAAGTTGGGTGTTGGGTATTGTATCCACAACGTACCTGATTTGAAGAAGCCCCTGAACAAGCTAAGGTAAATAGACAATGTATTTGACAAAATATTTCAAGTTGTGCTTGCAGTTATTCCACGCTAAGTGCACACCAATGTCAGGGTGCAGTAGGTCAATATACACGGGTCTGCACGATGTAATCCCTCGTTGAGCAGATCAGTGTGTTGGCCTACGTGTACTCTCTCTATTGGAGTGCACTTACTTTCAAGTACAGGGCTGTGTTTATGCAAGAGCGGACAAGGAGCAAGGATGAGTCAAAGAGCAGCTCAGAGGCGTAAGATGAAAAATCATCTAAGTAAGAATCGACGAGAATCACCAAGTGATTCTCGCCGATTCGGCGAGAATCACTAGTGATTCTCGCCGAATCGTCGAGAATCACTGGCTGATTCTCGCCGGCTAAATCAGTGTGTTGGCCTACGTGTACTCTCTCTATTGGAGTGCACTTACTTTCAAGTACAGGGCTGTGTTTATGCAAGAGCGGACAAGGAGCAAGGATGAGTCAAAGAGCAGCTCAGAGGCGTAAGATGAAAAATCATCTAAGTAAGAATCGACGAGAATCACCAAGTGATTCTCGCCGATTCGGCGAGAATCACTAGTGATTCTATCCAGAGATCCCTTGTCTCTCGATTTGTTGATCGGGAAAAACTTCCCCGTCCGAATCGATCGAGACGATCGATCCTAGAGTGACCGTTGGAAGACCTAGCTAGCTTCGCTACGAAGTTTGGATCTCCAAAGCACAGCAGCTGCACATCGTTGTCACCGTCGATCCCGTGAACCAAGCCGCCGCCCATCTTGCCGCCGCCGGTTCCGGGGAGATTCTCTCTAAGAGAGATCTAGGGTTGTGGACTTTTCGTGGACTTCAAAAACACGTTGTCAATGAAGAGGGACACCTTAGTCTCCAAACGTAGTTTGTATCTCTTGTACATTCTAGATTTACTTTTGTTGTAAAGGAACGTTGGTTCCTAGTTGTAAGGGTTGGGTGCAACCCGTGTTGTGGGAGTGTTGACTCCTACGTGTGGAAGGGTTCCTTCCGATAGTGCAAGGATTGGATTTCAATCCTGTTGGTGAAGAGACCGAGTCGTCCCTTGTTGGGAGATAGGTCGAAGGGGGAAAGTGGATGTACCCAAATCAGGGAACCACTATAAATAGCTTGTGTATTCTGTGTGCTGTGCTGTTTATTTTTATTGTGCATTTACAATTTTAAATTCCGCAAAAATGCTGCACGTCACCTATTCCCCCCCCCCCCCCCCATAGGTGAAGATATTTGACACTAGGTGGACTTTCAAGTGGTATCAGAGGGAGGTTGCTCATCAAAAAGGTTAACACCTTGAGTTGAATCCTGTCACTAGTGTCAAGAAGAAGGAAAACATCTACCATGGACGGTCTCAAGTTCACAGGCAAGATCCCAGTGTGCACCAGGCTCAACTTTCCTATCTGGAAGGAAAGGATCAGGTTCTACATGGAAGCAGTTGATCCTCGACTCTTCATGATCGTGGAGGAGGGACTTTATGTCCCCACTAAGGCCTCCACCATTGATCCTACCAAGAAAGTGCCGAAGAAACTTTCTGAAATGGACAAGGACGAGATGGCGCTAGTGGGACTTGACAAGAAGGTGCAGAACATTCTGGTCAGCGCGGTTGATGACTCAATGATGCAGAACTTCAGCAACTGCAGGACAACAAAGGAGATCTGGCATTGCCTGATCATCCTAATGGAGGGCACTGATGAAGTGAGGGATGATCGTAGTTCCCTCCTGAACCAGAAATATGAGGCCTTCAGACAAGGGCCTAAGGAAGAGATCGGAGTCACCTTCGAGAACTTCCTCAAGATTGTCAATGCCCTCAAAGGATACAGAAGAGTGTTCACTAATGGTGAACTCAATGATAAATTCCTTAGGTCCCTTACTAAGGAATGAGACACAAAGATCTGCGCCATCCGAGAGTTTGGCAGACTAGCTGAAACAGACCCGCAAATTCTGTTTGGGAAGCTGATGTCCTATGAGCTTCAACTGAACACCAGGAAAGCTGAAGAAGAAGCAGAGAAGGCTGCAGCCAAAGAAAAGACTGTGGCTCTAAAAGCCAGTCACTCCAGAAAAGGCAAGGGTGCGGTTTCATACCGTGCCAGGAAAAAGGATGAGGAGGAGGACTCCGAGCCATGCTCCTCCAGCTCAGAGCTGTCGGAGGAAGATTTCTCCCTCATCACCCGAGAGTTCAAGAAGTTCCTCAAGATGAGGAATCAAAGAAAGGGAGACGGCTCCTCCTCCAGGCATCATAAGAAAAATTATTCTTCTGACAGGTATGCTTCTAAACCGAACAAACATCGCTCCTCTGACATTATTTGCTTTGGATGCAATAAGCCAGGACACGTCGTGGCCGACTGCTATCAAGGCAAGAGAGAAAAAGGGAAAGAAGAGGAGCACAAATCTTCGAGAGATAAGAAGAAAGAGCGGAGCTATATCGCCAAAAGGCCAAAGACACTGAGTGAGTCTTATTCCTCAGACTCCAGTGATGATGAGGAAGCCTACTTCGGGCTGGTGGGTCGCTCCGACTCAGAAGGAGAATGCCCCCCATTTACTGGGAAGGTAAAAGCTCACACCCCTCTCTCCGACTCCGACTTTGATCCTGAGTCTCAGGATGATGAACCTGAGGATAGCCCTTCGACCCGTGAAGCAGAGCTCCTCGAGAAGTATGAGCTTCTGCTCAACACTTTCGAGGAGTGCCGTAAGAGACTGAAGGCTGAGAAAAAGGAAGTGAAATTCCTTAAGGGTGAGTGTGTATCCCTAAGGGAAGAGGTCACTAGTTTGATTTCTCTCCGACAGGAGCACCTTGACCTGACTTCAAAGCATTCAGAGTCTCTTAAGCTCCTTGATCTTAAGCAGGAGGAAGTCGACAAGTTGGAAGAACAACTTGCGACAGAAAGGAAGATCGTCAAGAGCTTCTCTATGCCAAAAACAGTTCTTCCAGTAGTTGATACCTTCTCTGCTCAGGCCAAAGGAGCTGGCTTGGGGCATGTAGGGGTATCTGGTTCCTCATCCAGGAGAAACAGGAACCAGAGGAAGAATAAGGCCGCCAAGAAGGCCTCTGCTGATGAAAAGGGAAAGGCTCCTCTTAGTCCTGTTGCGTTCAGAAAGCCTAGCTTTCCTTGCAACCAACATGACTTTGAATCAACCTTTGGTCATCATTTCCGGCCCTCGGTTGCAAAGCCAAAGAGCCGATATGATGGTTGGACCTTTCCCCGGAACTTTGATGAGAGTGCCTTCAAGGCACCTTATGAGGAAATCCACATGGGAAATTATGGTCAATTCTCTAGCGGCCATAATAGAAAGCAGGCACCAAAAGTCAAGCCTGTTATATTGACGAAACAGAAGGTGAAGAAGTCATGTGACTACAATCACTATGAGGCCTCCACCTCCAGATCCAAGGCCCTGGCTGTACCCACCATTCCCAGGGTAAGGCAGGAGCCTAGGAAGAGGTACAACAGATTCGAATGTTGGTGTTGTGGCAAAGTCGGTCACTTTGCCGTGGATTGTTGGTTTAATCCAAGGTATCACGAGACTCCCTATGTTAGCAATGCGAGGTCGACCACTCGTAGGGTTAACCAACCGAGGGGGAGTATGCTAACCAGGAATCTAGGACCCAAGTTCGATTGGGTTCCTAAGAGAAATTAATTTTGTTTTGCAGGAATGTCCAAAGGCCACCAAAACGCCGATCTGGTATTTGGACAGTGGATGCTCCCGGCATATGACTGGGACAAGAAGCCTGCTGCGTGATTACACTCCAGTCGAGAATGGACCCAAAGTCATCTTTGGAGGGTCAGATCGAGGAGTCACCAGAGGTTACGGTATGATTTCCAACGGTATAATCTCTATCACCGACGTGGCTTATGTTGAAGGGTTAAACCATAACCTGATCAGTGTAAGTCAGTTATGTGATAAAGGTTATGACGTTAAGTTCTGCAAGGATAAATGTCTGATAACTTCACGTACCTCTTCTGAGACGGTATTATCAGGCATTAGGAGCAGAAATATCTTCTGCTTAGATTTTCTCAGTTTAGATTCATCTACCCCCGTATGCCTTGTGGCAACAGGCAGTGCATCTCTTTGTGAACAATGGCACAAGAGATTGGCACATATTAATTTCAAAACAATTAGTATGCTGTTTTCTAAAAACTTAGTAAGGGATGCTCCCGTTATCAAGTGCATCAAAGATAGCCCCTGTCCTGCATGCTATATGGGCAAACAGACTCGGGCTACCTTTAAGAGCATTGCAGACAAAGACTCTTCCCGGTGTCTTTACCTTCTACATATGGACTTGTTTGGTCCAATGCAAGTTCATAGCTTGGGAGGCAAGTCCTATACGCTAGTGATAGTTGATGATCATTCTCGATTTACATGGGTGTTCTTCTTAAAACGAAAGTCAGATACGTTTGACATCTTCACTAGTTTTGTCAAGCAGGTTCAGAACGAATTTAACTGCTCAGTGGTCAAAATCAGAAGTGACCATGGAACAGAATTCGAATCTGGTGCTATGACAGAGTTTTGTGAAGAACAAGGTATCTTTCATGAGTTTTCCTCCCCGCGCAATCCTCAGCAAAATGGAGTTGCGGAGAGGAGAAATAGAACTCTCATTGAAGCCTGCACGACAATGTTGAAAGACACTTCTCTCCCAGAATACTTCTGGGCAGAGGCTGTCAATACAGCTTGTCATGTACAGAACCGAGCATTGATCAACAAGCATCATTGTAAGACGCCTTATGAGCTACTGAGAGGCAGGAAACCAACCATGTCCTACTTGAGAATCTTTGGTTGCCGATGCTATGTACTGAATAATGGGAAGTACCCGCGTACTAAATTTGGTGAAAAATGCTTCGAAGGCATATTCATGGGCTATAGTTCCCACAGTCGGGCATATAGGGTCTTCAATAAGAAAACCCTAGTGGTAGAAGAATCAATTAATGTTGTATTTGATGAAGGAAGTTTGCTTAACAGCAATTCTTCCAGTGGTATTCTTGAAGATGCAGGTGCACGACTTGAACAGCTGGATCTCGATGAGACCGCTAAAGATGAAACTCCTAAGTACGTCAAAGTTTCCACCTCCACGTCATCTGGGAACGTTGAAGACCAAAATGGAACAAATCTCCTAGAAGGAGGAGAAGCCCAAGAAGTAGTCGAAGCTCCAGACGCCAGACTTTTAGAGCTCCGGCACGTGAGGGATCATCCTAGAGATCAGATCATCGGAGATCCTCTTGTCGGTGTCAGAACTCGAAGAGGTACTATTAACGAAGTATTGCATCTTAGCTTCCTGTCACAGGTTGAGCCAAAGAAGTTCGACGAGGCGAACAAAGATGAGGCATGGATTCTGGCCATGCAAGATGAACTTCATCAATTCGAACGTTGCAACGTTTGGACGCTAGTTCCCAGACCATACAAGCAGAATGTGATTGGCACCAAGTGGATCTTCAGAAACAAGCTGGATGAACATGGTGTCATCATAAAGAACAAGGCAAGGCTGGTGGCTCAAGGTTACAGACAGGAGGAGGGGATTGACTTCGACCAGACCTTCGCACCAGTAGCAAGGCTCGAGGCAATCAGATTGTTCCCGGCGTATGCTTCGCACAAAGGATTCACAGTCTATTAAATGGATGTGAAATCAGTATTCCTGAACGGAGACCTGAAAGAGGAAGTATACGTCGCTCAACCCCCAGGTTTTGTCAATCCTACTTATCGCAATCATGTGTGTTTTCTAAATAAAGCTCTATATGGTTTAAAACAAGCTCCACGAGCTTGGTATGAGACTTTATCTAGTTTTCTTCTTGAGAACAAGTTCTCTAGAGGTAAAATAGATAAAACATTGTTTCTCAGGGAAGTCAAAGGCAAGATTTTGCTGGTGCAAATCTATGTCGATGACATTATATTCGGCTCAACGGACAACAATCTTTGCAAAAGGTTTTCTAAACTTATGCAAGGAAAGTTTGAAATGAGCAGTATGAGAGAGCTCAAGTATTTTTTGGGACTTCAAGTGAAATAGTCTGAGGATGGAATCTTCATCTCTCAGACGAAGTTCACAAATGAACTCCTTAAGAAATTCGGTATGGAGAATGCAACCTCTATGAGGACTCCAATGGGATCCACTATGTTTCTGGATAAGGATGAGAAAGGTAAACCTTTCGATGAAACTAAATACAGAAGCATCATTGGATCCCTGCTCTACCTTACTTCCAGTAGACCGGATATCATGTTCTCCACATGTGTCTGTGCCAGATATCAGGTGAACACTAAGGAATCTCACTATGTCGCTGCAAAGCGAATTCTAAGATACCTTAAGGGTACTCCCAATCTTGGCTTGTGGTACCCGAGAAACAATGATGTCGAGCTAATAGGTTTTTCAGATGCTGATTTTGCAGGGAGTAGGGATGACAGGAAAAGCACTTCCGGGACGTGTCAATTCCTCGGAAGAAGGCTTATCTCATGGAACAGCAAGAAGCAGATTTGTGTAGCTACCTCCACAGCAGAGTCTGAGTACATCTCGGTAGGCAGCTGTTGCGCACAACTCCTATGGATCAGAAACCAGTTAGCCGACTACGACCTTCAGTTCAAGGAAGTTCCAATGTACTGCGACTCCTCAAGTGCAATTGCAATTGCCAACAATCCGGTATCGCACAGTAGAACGAAGCATATTGAAGTGCGCTACCACTTCATTCGGGAGCACATGGAGAACAAGGACATCTCTCTCTGTTATGTCCCCACGGACAAGAAGATTGCTGATATATTCACAAAGCCCTTAGACGAGGCCAAGTTCAGTCTTTTCAAGACTGAATTGGGGATGCTAAATTACGAGGAATGAAGACTACAGAAGCCGAGCGACCATCTTGACCTAAAATCGCGAAACTGCTCCGCCGCCGTCGTCGCCGCTCGCGCTAGTTGGTCGCCGCTTTCGATCGCGATTCTTCCAGATCTTCCGGCGACAGAAGCTTAGCCAAGCTTAGTGTCTCACGCGTCTATCCAGAGATCCCTTGTCTCTCGATTTGTTGATCGGGAAAAACTTCCCCGTCCGAATCGATCGAGACGATCGATCCTAGAGTGACCGTTGGAAGACCTAGCTAGCTTCACTACGAAGTTTGGATCTCCAAAGCACAGCAGCCGCACATCGTTATCGCCGCCGATCCCGTGAACCAAGCCGCCGCCCATCTTGCCGCGGCCGGTTCCGGGGAGATTCTCTCCAAGAGAGATCTAGGGTTGTGGACTTTTCGTGGACTTCAAAAACACGTCGTCAACGAAGAGGGACACCTTAGTCTCCAAACGTAGTTTGTATCTCTTGTACATTCTAGATTTACTTTTGTTGTAAAGGAACGTTGGTTCCTAGTTGTAAGGGTTGGGTGCAACCCGTGTTGTGGGAGTGTTGACTCCTACGTGTGGAAGGGTTCCTTCCGATAGTGCAAGGATTGGATTTCAATCCTGTTGGTGAAGAGACCGAGTCGTCCCTTGTTGGGAGATAGGTCGAAGGGGGAAAGTGGATTTACCCAAATCGGGGAACCACTATAAATAGCTTGTGTATTCTGTGTGCTGTGCTGTTTATTTTTATTGTGCAGGTACAATTTTAAATTCCGCAAAAACGCTGCACGTCACCTATTCCCCCCCCCCCCATAGATGAAGATAGTTGACACTAGGTGGACTTTCATTGTGATTCAGATTTGGTGCAGTCCTCCAATAGAGGAGTTTTTGCTGATGAAGAATGAGAGACTCCTTCCATTCTGGAGAACCACCAGAGATTGAATCTCCCATCCAAGTAACTCCAAACAGTGGATCTACTCAAGCTCAAGTGACATCACAATCATCAAGACCATCTATTAGCCTAGAATCATCATCACCCATTTAAAAAATGAGATCTTTACAAGATATATATACAAGAGGAGAACTAGCATTTAGTGTATCTACACTCGCTACATTTGAAGAATCCTGGAACAACCTGGCTTGGAAGCAGGCTATGGATAATGAAATTAATATGGTAATCAAAAACAACACCAGGACGTTGGTGTCTAAACCACCAGAAGCACAAGTGATCGTCTTAAAATGGATCTACAAGCTAAAAGAAAATGAAGATGGGTCAGTGAAAGTCTTTATTTTCAAGGTAGCTTGCAACCTACAGGGGCTGAATATGTTGTATGACTATTATTAATTTCTTTTTGATTTTATCTTTTGTACTATGTGTGTTGGTATTTGTAACATCCCGACTTTTATTGGGCCACTAGAGCCCTAGTGGGCCCAATAAAAGTAGCCCGAACCCTACCCATGACTCTGTGGGAGATAATCCTAGGCAGGAAATAGAGCTAGAGAACTCCGAATTAAGTTCTGTCAGTTCCTGTGACCTCGTATAGTCGATACGAGTGCATCAGAACTTGTTCAGTTGGACCCCGAGGTCATATAGTGGATGTGACCATTCCTCGTAAAACACAACGAGAGCGAGATTTCGGATATCGAGCTAGAGAACTCCGATTTGGGTTCTGTCGATTCTTGTGACCTTATATAACCTAGACGGGTGCATCAAGACCCGTCGCGTCACAATCCGAGATCTAACAACAGATTTAGACACTTCGACCGTTTTAGCGCGCTGCGACACGCAAATTTTGGACTTTCGCCAAACAGACTCTGATTCAACGCTAGTCAGTGGCGTTGGACTCGTGTGGTCAATACGAAGTCAACGGAAGTCATCCCAGTCAATTTCGATGTAAATTGGTCAACTCGTGGTCAAATAAAGCATAGTCGTGCACCGAAAAGCGTGCGCACACCAATTGTGACACGACACCCGAACTTTGACCCGACCCCAATGAATTGGACCCACTTTAACTTTGACCAGCATGGGGGGACCCACCCTAGGGTTGACTTGGTCAAACCCCCCTAAAAAACCCATTTTTGGATTTTTCTCCAAATAGGGGCCCACCTTCTCTCCATGGGTGGATAGTCCTTGCCCCCCTCACTCTCCTTTGGGCCCCCAACCAGTAAGCTCCACCTTAGGACAAGTGGAGGCCCACCACAACCTCTCCTCTCTTTCTCCCTCTCTTATTAAAAGCCCAAGTCCATAAGGGCTTAGCCCTTTTTCCCCACATGGGGGAAAAGTTGGGGCCTCCAGCTGTCCTTAGACAGCTGGAGGTTGGGGATTAGTCCCTCCCTAAGGAGGGATTAATCCAACATTGGCTAGGGGAGGAGAGCCCCTCCCCCAAGCCAATAAAAGACCCCCCCTCCTCTCCCCCTCAAGCCCTCTGAGCAAACCCTTCCCCCCTGCCCAACCTCTGCCGGAGCCCAGGTGGCCGGAAAAGGCCAGCCAAGGGAACCCTCCCCCTCCACCGCCGCCACCTTGGCATGGCAGACCAGGGCGGCCCCTCATAAGCCCACTAGACCCCGGTGGAAACCTTCTCCCTCCCCCTTCCCTATTTTGGACGTCCTGCATGTTGCTCCCGGCGGCCGGAGCGCCGCCGGCGCCACCCAAACCATGCTCAAGGCCGGGTGGTGCCCAAGGAGGAAAGCCCCTCCCCCAGCGCCGGTGGTGGTGCTGGGGGAGTGATAGACCAGTGGGGGTGGCGACCCCCTGCGGCAGAGAGCGGCGGTGCCGCCGGAAAATGCGGCTCCGGCGGCACCCGCAAAAATAGAGCAATGCTCTGTTTAGAGCTGGCAGTGGCGGCCGGCAGCGTAAGGCTGTCGGACCACTACCGGCGAGAAGCCTGACCCCCGACGCACTGGTCAGGGGTGGGGCGGTAGGCGACCAACCAATCGAGGAGCGGGGGTGGCGCGGTGTCGCCGGGAGCAGAGCCCCCGCCACCCCAGGCTCTCGGGTTAGGTTTTTCGGCGGCGGCCGTCGGCGCCAGGCCGCCGGACCCAAGCCCAGAGGATCGCCGGCCCCCGACGAGTCGATCGGGGCCGGCGACTGGCAGAGGCTGGCCGCCGGTGGTGGAGGATGCCACCCTCCACACCGCCGGGAAGTACATCGGCCGTCTGATCTCAAGATGTAATCGGACGGCCCTGATTTTCTTATTCCCCGCCCACATCTCAGCATCAGTGCCCCCCACAGAGGATCCACAACCGATCCTCTATCGGGACAGAAGGACGAAACGCGTCCTGCGGCTCAATCTCAGCCACAGGATCAAACTGATCTGCTATAGGCAGACCAAATTCGAGGGGCATAAATTTGTGGATTTTATTTGTGCAAAATCTAGGCCTGTAAGAGAAACATGGCCACCATAAAAAATGTTCCCCATGACGAGGGCTTCCTCCACAAAAATTTGAGAATTTTTGGAATTGATTTAGTTTTTTTTTTTAAATCCAAAATAAAATTTATTTGGCTAAATTAAAAGCCCAAAATACTTTCAAAAATTATAAAAAAATTAATAGACTCATTTTAGGCCCTCCTAAGGGTTTTATACAAATTTGGGGTCATAGGGATCGGTTTTGATATTTTTCCTAAAATTTGGAAGCCTAGGGTCACGCTTAGGGCTGATATCGAGTCGAGTTCGAGCGATTTTGGCTCGGCTCGAAATCGAAATTTTCGACTCGAACTCGGCTCGAAATCGACTCGAAATCGAAATTGATTTCGAGTCGAGTCGGCTCGACTCGAAATGACTCGATTCCGAGTCGGCTCGAAATCGAATCGAGTCAGCTCGAAATCGAATCGGATCGGCTCGAAACCAAATCAAATCGTCTCGAAATTGAGCAATTTTTCGTTTTATTTCTAATTTGCTCAAAGTTAAATTAGGAAAGCTATAAATTTAGCAAATGAAACACTTAACGTCTTCATTATTTTTATTTAGATTTAAATTTTGTTATTTTTAATCTTAAAATAGGAACATATTAATAAATACATAATTTTTTTAATTAATTCAAGTTGATTCGAATCATATTTCGAGCGATTCAGGGCTGGCTCGAAATCGACTCGAAATCAGAATCGAGTCAAATTGAATCGACTCAAATCGAGTCGAATCAATTTTAACCGATTTCGATTCGGCTCAATTTTCGAACGATTTTCGAGCGACTTTCAAATTTCGAATAATATGCTCAGCCCTAGTCACGCTCGGAACGTTTTCCGCTCTTTTTCCCTCGAAGGTGGAAATTGGAGCGCGCGACCACCCCTTCTTTATAATCAAATAAGTAATTCAATACTACTCCAGTCTCGTACTGGTCAAGCTTATTTCAGTACCACTCCAGTCTCATACTGGTCAACCTTATTTTAGTACTTTCAATTCAGTACATCTCCAGTCTCGTACTGGTCAAGCTTAATTCAGTACCACTCCAGTCTCATATTGCTCAACATTATTTTAGTACTTTCAATTCAGTACATCTCCAGTATCGTACTGGTCAAGCTTATTTTAGTACTTTCATTTTAGTACTACTCCAGTCTCGTACTGTTCAAGCTTATTTTAGTACTTTCATTTCAGTACTACTATAGTCTCGTACTGGTCAAGCTTATTTCATTACTTTCTATGCAGTACTACTGCAGTCTTGTACTGATCACATTTCATTACAAAACATTAAATAAGCAGAATAATCACAGCACTTGTCCTCATTGCAACTTACTATTATATTCTCGGGTCCTGCTCTGAAGAGCAGTCATTGTTAAAGTTGAGCCTTAGTTGGGAATAACCAGATTTGAAGTAGTCCTCCAGGTCCAGCCTCAAATAATGCGCTCACACGCTCCTTGTCGAAAGTAGAGCTAAGTGCCGACGCCCGAAGTCTAAAGCCTAGTAGGGCAGGCCGACGGAGACTCGGTGTATATTATTATTGCCTTTTATTTGATTGTTTGTAAATTGTTTGCGGTGAAATAGTGGCGGGTCAGTACCTCTCACAGACCGTTCGTACCGGTGCAGGAAGGTCGACGACTCAAGGCAAATTGGAGATGAGTACTACGGGTGACCGATCGTTATATTATTCCCCGTTGGGTTTCCCTCCGCTAGTCGGCCAAAACGATTCGCCGGATGTGGCTCACATCCAAGAGTACACAAGATTGTACCTTATGGCCTGGGGTTGTGCAGTACGATCACCCCCAAAAGTGGCAGGACTGGCTACTATCACCGACGGCCACATCGGTGAGTCCCGTGGGGCTCGCTACCCTGCTAGAACAGAATCAGTCCAAACTATGTCGACATAGGATTTGTGTGCACGGCTACGAATACCTGCGGTGTGTGCGCAGCTGTGAATGTCTGCGATAGAATTCAGGATGTGAAAACCTGATGTGCTGCTGAGCTAGTGGAGCCTTGTTATAACTGATTTATACTACTGCTGCTTTTTCCAGTTATACTATCATGTATTCTTTTATAGTTGCTCCTAGCTATACATATATGAAATGTTGTGCTAACCCTCTCTTGCTTCGGCTATTTACATTTGTTGGGTGGGTGTTTGCTCGTCCCCAGGATATGGATCCGGAGAGGAGATTTGTTTCCACTTAGTTCTGTGACTAACCGTTATCTAAATAACCATTCACAGGAAATGGAGCACTGTAGTGACCCGCTGCCGCAGGAGATTACGCCAGCGGCTAGGACTACTCGAGAAGATGCACCTCCACCGTCCTCGGAGTTTAGAGACGTGAGTACCGCCGAGCAGCATAGGGAGTGGGAGTGTGAGAGTTATATGTCGTACATGTATAGCCCACGGGCTTATTTAAACGTTTAGGCTTCGGCCCTAGAACCTCTGTATTACTATCTGATGTATTATATATATCTACAGTGGTTTCCTTTTAATTCTTTCGCTATAATCTGATGGGTTGTGAATGTTGTGATTCGAGCCGAGCAATGCGACCATCTAGTGCTTAGATAGGGTGGATTGTTTCCCCTAAGGAGAATTGGGTGGACGTCTTGGGCCAGTAGTACCCCTCCAGCCCGACCCGAGCAAAAGGTTGGGGGGGTCTACAAATTGATCAGAGTCATCACGATTCATCCTTGTGGAGTAGTCTCAGGATCCCTCCGTCTCTCGATTCGTTCTGGGTTCGGGACAAACCTTACAGCAGAAGCCTAGTGGACCCTAGTGTAGAGGCTTAGGGATTCTAGATTGTACGGTAGTATGCCCATACACCTTTGTTTCTGCTTTGTTTGTCGCTTTTGCAAATTGCCCTACTTTTTCAAAATATTGACACTCTTTCATGTTACTTCTCTAGATACCGGAGTACAGTAACGGAGGATCCTCGTCCAGAGGATATGTTCCAGCCACCCCACCACCAGACCCGGTCGCTCCCACGGTCGTACCGTTTGCTGAGACAGATATGGGGCAGACACTGACGGTTATTCTAGCGACTTTCCAGGCTTCCCTGGCACAGCCACCGCGAGAGATGACAGCACCCACCGATCTGCTATCGACTTTTCGAGGACTGAGGCCTCCCCCTTTCAGAGGTACGAAGACAGCCATCCATATAGAGGAGTGGGTGGAGCAGGTGGAGGAGCTATTTGTGGGAATGATGTGCCCAGCTATGGCTGCAGCCTCTTTAGTGGTGACCCTTTTGGAGGGATACGCGAGGGATTGGTGGAGAGAGGCTAGTCGCTCTACTTTTCGAGGTTGGCCGATGAGCGCGATTCTTTGGGGAGAGTTCTCTGAGGCTCTATTAGAGTTCTTCATCACAGATGCAGACCGATCCGTGCTATAGGAGAAGTTCTTACTCATTCGACAGGGCAACCATGCAATGGCAGAGTACGAGAGAGAGTTTCTACACCTGGCATGCTTCGCCGGGAATCTGGCTGCCTCCGATAGAGATAGAGCTTCTCGGTTCTACCGAGGACTACGAGATGACCAGAGGCAGGCCCTGATCATGCTCTCTAAGGCCACCTTTCACACCATAGCCACCCATGCGACATCATTATAGTTGGACCAACAAACAGTGGCTCAACAGCGCAGAGGCTAGGTAGAGATTCCCCGAGACCAGAGGCAAGATGGAGGAGTCACTCTCCACAGACATGATAGAGAGTGCAGGCAGTGATGCCGTAGACAGCCCTATAGGCGCCCACCAGTACCACCAGCACCCCAGCCGCGCAGCCAGACATCAGACCAGCTCCAGCACAACAGTCCGTACTAGTGGCCCGACGAGATGTTCCCTTCGCGGGGAACTGCTTCTTATGTCAGCAGTCGGGACATATGAGAGCTTTCTACCCACAGGCGACAGGGAGACTGGGATTAGGAATAGTTCAGGGTGGACAGCCAGCATGGGGAAAGGGTCAGAGAGGCTGTAGAGGCCGAGCTGGAAGGAGAGGCCAGTGGGGCCGAGCAGCGCCCCTGGAGGCCTACGCACTGGACTTGCAGCACAGACCGGCTCCTGACGTAGTTATAGGTATATACTTTATGTGATAGGGAGATACCGGATCTTACTACTGATGTTGTATGTTACTTGCTTACATCTTCTATATTAGTTAGATGACATATATGTTATATTTCCAATATCATCAGGAATCTTGTTGGTAGAAGGACACTCTGCCAAGACCCTTTTCAACACAGGAGCGACACATTCTTTCATTTCCCACGACTTCATCGCAACAAAAGAAAACGTTATTCGTTCAACTGGACTATCTATACGAATCCGTCTACCGGACGGGTCAGATATGACATCTACAGAAAAGTGCTCGTTTCAGGCTGTACTGGGAGAAGTAGAATTTGAGATCTATGCAACCATCCTAGTAATAACCGGATTTGACATTATTTTGGGGATGGATTGGCTGGCCGAGCACCAGGCATAGATAAATTATTCCACTCGAGAAGTCCGGCTATAGAACCCAAATGGCCAGAACGTCACGTTGACAGGTGTGCCCTCTAACTCGCACATTATTCTGACTTCTATGCAAATTGTTAAATCAGTCCGGCAGAAGGACGAAGTATACCTTATCTATTTCGAGATGGAAGACAAAACCCAGGTGCTCGCCAAAGTTCCAGTAGTCCATGGCTTTCCAGATATTTTCTCTGAGTCCCTCCCGGGATTGCCACCCCAACGAGAGGTCGACTTTCAGATTGAGCTCAAGTCCGGAGCGCATCTAGTATCACGAGCCCCCTACCGAATGTCTCTAAGAGAGCTGACTGAACTGAAAATCCAACTACAGGAGCTAAAAGATGTTGGATTCGTCCGTCCTAGTTCCTCGCCCTGAGGAGCCCAGGTGCTTTTTGTCAAGAAGAAAGATGGGACACTGTGACTGTGCATCGACTACATGGAACTAAATAAGCTTACTATACACAACATATACCCCCTCCCTAGGATTGACGAACTGTTCAATCAGTTACAAGGTGCATCCGTGTTCTCCAAGATGGACCTGAGATCCGGCTATTATCAGCCTCAAATCCGAGAGGAAGATATTCCCAAGACAGCCTTCAGCTCCCGATATGGTATATATGAGTTCCTAGTGATGCACTTTGGGCTCACCAACGTGCCCTCTGACTTCATGGACCTGATGAATAAAGTCTTTGAACCCTTCTTGGATCACTTTGTCATCGTCTTCATAGATGACATCTTAATCTACTTGAAGACCAAGACGGACCATACTCGGCACCTACAGATGGTGCTATTAAAACTCTGGGAGCACTCTCTCTTCGCCAAATTCAGTAAGTGCGAGTTTTGGCTAGAAGAAGTTGGATTATTGGCCACACGATAAACAAGGAAGGAGTAGTAGTAGACCAAGCCAAGATCCAGGCAGTACAAAATTGGCCGCCACTCAGGACGGCTGCGGACATCCGAAGTTTTCTCGGTCTTGGCGGATACTACAGGAAGTTCGTCGAAGGTTTTTCCAAGATTTCCCTACCCCTAACTGCCCTCACCAAGAAAGACGTCGCATTCTGATGGATGCTAGAGTGCGAGGCTGCGTTCATCAAACTGAAGAAGCGGCTGACTTCTGCGCCAATCCTTACTATCCCCACAGGGACCGAGGGATTCCAAATCTACACTGATGCCTCCCTGAATGGATTGGAAGCTGTTCTAATGCAGCATTTTAAGGTAGTGGCCTACACATCTCGACAATTAAAGCCACACGAATTAAATTACGCAGCACACGATTTAGAGTTGGGCGCCGTCGTCTCCACCCTTAAAATCTGGAGGCGTTATTTGTACGGAGTAAGATGTGAGATCTTCTCCGACCACAAGAGCCTTAAATATATCTTCACGCAGAAAGAGCTGAATCTCCGGCAGCGCCGATGGGTAGAATTCCTATGCGATTACGACTTTGCTCTCCAATATCATCCCGGGAAAGCTAACAAAGTCGCTGACGCCTTGAGCCGCCAGCCTGCGATAGCCGGTAATTGGATGGAGCAGATCCCTAAGGAACTATTCCAGTCCTTGATAGACTTGGAGATTACCCTGGTAGCCCAAAGAGATCCGGAAGAGTACCATTCTCAACTGTATTGGATGGAGATCTAATGCGACATCCGAGACCGGATACGTGAAGCACAGAAGATCGACCCAGAGGTAATGCCAATCATCCGATCTCTGCAAGGAGGGGCATAGGAGGATTATAATTTGCACGATGGGGTTCTACAATTCAAGCATCGCATATTTGTTCCCGCTACCGGAGGAATTTGTGAAGAAATTCTGCAAGAGGGCCATCAGTCCAAGTACTCAATTCACCATGGCGTGGTTAAGATGTACATGGACCTACGCAGGATCATTTATTGGCCTGGAATGAAAAGAGATGTCACCAACTTCGTGGCCCAGTGTTAGACCTGTCAGAAGGTTAAGGTCGAATGTCGCAGTCCAGGAGGCCTATTACAGCCCTTGTCGATACCAGAATGGAAGTTCGAAGATATCTCCATACACTTCGTCCACAACCTACCTCGATCCCGTACTGGGAATGACTCAATTTGGGTGGTCGTAGATCGACTCACCAAGGTAGAGCGGTTCATTCCAAATCGACAGGGTGACAGAGTGGATATCCTGACCAGAATGTTCCTAGAGCAAGTGGTCTGATTTCACGGAGTACCAAAGTCCATCGTATCAGATCGTGACGGGCATTTCACATCTAAGGAGTGGAGGTGGGTATAAGCATACTTGGGAACCAAATTGGCCTTCAGCACCGCCTTCCACACAGACGGATAGACGGAGAGGACGAACCGGATGGAGGAGCTTCTTCGATTGTGCATAGTGGAACACAATGAGCCGTGGGAGCAGCTGTTGCCACTAGTCAAATTCTCATACAATAACAGTTAGCATGCTAGCATTAAGATAGCTCCGTACGAAGAGTTGTATGGGAGACGTTGCCGAACCCCATTGACTTGGGCTCAGGAAGAGGACCCGGAAGCCTTGGGAGTGTCTTATGTTGATGACACTACGACAGCGATATGGCTAATCCAGGAGCGAATGCGGGAAGCGCAGAGCCTACATGCCAAGTACTATGATGCGCGACACCGACCGGTGGAGTTCCGCGTGGGGGAGATGGTGTTTTTTGAAAATAAAGGCCATGCATGGTGTCTCCCAGTTGAGAAAGCAGAAAAAGTTAGATCCCCGCTACTTGGGCCCCTATCCGGTGATAGAGCGTGTTGGCCCCGTCGCCTATCGTTTAGCCTGGCCCCCCAGAGTTGGGGTGTAAAAACCTCATCCGTTCATATAATATATACTAGAAGGTCCGGCCGGGGCCCCACAGTATATACTACAAAACAAACGATGAAGCTACAGAGTGATACCAGAGTAGCGCAGTGCACCTAACACATTGCATTCTAGCGGAAGCCTATAACACTACACTTGAACTCCACACCTGAATGTCCAACATATAAAAACTTCATATTTTATACATCATAGGAATGTCTTACAACACACATAAATAGTTGTCCTTATGGCCTTACAGAGCTTTCAAACAGTGGCCTCAAACATTAGCACGCATACCTTCCACATAAAAAGGAAACATAACACTTTCATTTCTTTTAGCCTTCATGGGCTAGCAGCGGCAGCAACAAATGCAGCAGGGACTTCAACCCTTATGTGTCCCGCTCGGCTCTCCAGCACCTGCACAGGGACATTCCACCCAAGGGTGGCAAACAGATGCAACGGTCAGCATTCAGCTGAACAAATTATAATGACCCTACCCCTTTCTCGGGGTAGCGGTATTCTTTCCTGCAGGCATAGCATATCACAAGCATGTATATATATATCTCATATAATGTGCTTTCATGCACACATGCCATCACAACCATCAGTCACCCGGCCCGACGATCCGTGCACTCAGGGCACATTCTTGGTGTACCGGCGAACCAGGGTCCCACCACCGTATCAGGGTTGCACCCCAATGGCAAATCACTTGAGCATTTACTCCATGGCGTGTAACCGGAGTTTCTAGTCTTACTACACCGGGATTGGCCCGTAACCCCCCATTGTGTCATGGCGCGCAGGCCTAAGAATTTTGCTATGTACTCCAACAGACCACACTTTCAGGTCTCACGTCGGACGGACATAACGCAGGTCGTATCCTCCACCCCCCCGTTGCTCAAATCGTCTTTCCATCACCGAGTACGGCGTACTCGCGGCTACAAAAGGTGCGGGTCGGTCTCACCAATCATGTTTTGGCATTCAAGCCTAGGCATTTCTCTTACATCCATTTCATATCACCACATCAGCGGGTCTTTCCTGGGCACACTAGTACTTCCTGCTACTCTCTTCGCAGGTGGACACCGTAAATATCACAAATGTCAGGGGTCTTTCCTAGCTGCCACGCAAGTACTTCCTGTTACTCTCTCACAGGTGGACTCCCTATGAACATTAAGCATTACAAAGGGTATTTCCTGGAATTCCAATCCAGTACTTCCTGTGACTTCCTTTCACAGGTAGAACCCAACAGCACAAGCATTCTACGAGTATTTTCATGTACTACCACTCCAGTACTTCCTGCTACTTCCTTTCACAGGTCCAACCCGTCGACTCCTAAACTACGCGTTTATCGCGGAGTCTTCTCCGGTTCGTATGCAACATCACCAATCCAGACCAACCTGTCCAGATGGGCTTCACATAACATGCCTATTCCGTACTCCATTTCCGGATCTATATGAAAGGGGATTCCATGAATCAACCCAAAAGACTCCCAAAAATTCAGCGACCCTTTGGTGGGGGAATCATGCATATGCCAAAAAGAAAGCCTTCACATGGAGAAGAAGAAAGGTCGTTACCCTTTAAGACCGTCTCGGTGTCATGAACTCCTAGCTGGCTAGAAAGAACCGCAAAAGCTTTTCCTCCGCAACGATGGCCGCGAATCTCAGCTTGACACTCTCAAGCTCCACCAGAGATTAGCCCCACTTCTTCTTCCTCCTTCTTCCTTTCCCTTTCACTCTCTAGAAGTTTAGAAAGATGAAGGCTAACATAAAAATGAGTCTTCCTTCTCAATTTTCGGCCTTAAGAAAGCAGGGAAGGCTCTCAGCTATTAGATCCCAGCTGAAGAAGAATGGACGGCCACGAAAAACCGCAAAATCATGTTTCGAGTCCGACACGCCCCGTGACACGCCCGTGTCATAGGCCGTGTCACATTAAGCGGGGCACAAACCGCCTTATCCCGAAACAGGTCATGCCCAGGGTACACGCCCGTGACGGCCAGGACACGCCCGTGATATAGGGCATGTACCTCACTCAAGTCATATTCACGACCTACTCGAGAAGACTACTCGAGTAGTTAAGTATGACACGCCCGTGTCACCCACTCGAGACCCACTCGAGAGGACTTACTCGAGAGAAAACCAACTACTCGAGTACTTGGATTGGACACGCCCGTGTCGAATGACACGCTCGTGTCACCGCCCGCTTACTCGAGTACTTTTCCACTTACTCGAGAGAAAAGTGTCGACCTCTCGACATAGCGGGACACGCCCTGTGACACACCCGTGTCACAGGCCGTGTACCCATACTCGACGATCGTCGAGCGCAGTTCGTCCAACACAGGGGTACACGCCCTCCTCGAATGGTACACGCCCGTGTAGCCTGGCGTGTTCCCGCGTTCGACGAACATCAAACGCAGTTCGACGAAATCATTTTTCGTCGAACTTATGACGACTCCGCACTAGAGCAGGACACGCCCTGGGACACGCCCGTGTCCCAGGCCGTGTCACCCAAAATTTTTACTGCTGAAAAATTGGGCTATTATAACCCTCCCCTCCAACTAGAAATTTCGTCCTCGAAATTTGCACACACGAAGGCAATCAGCAACTAAAATGTCATAACATCAAAATTTCTTGTTACAATAACTTTTCACTATCCACTCAGTTACAGAAACAGCTGGGGAAATTCAGCTCGCATGGTCTGCTCTCGCTCCCTTGTAAGCTCTTCACGACCGCAGTTGTCCCACCGGACTTTAACCATCCCGACCGTCTTGTTCTGCAACTATTTCTCGGCTCGATCCTCGATCTGAATGGGTCTAACTCTCATTGTTAGCCCATACTCCACCTGCACACGATCATTCGTGATCACTTAAGCTGGATCTTTAATGGCCTTCCGAAGCACCGAGATGTGAAACACATCATGTAGTCCACCCAAGTCTGCCGAAAGAGCTAGCCGATACGCAGCTTCTCTGATTCGCTCAACCACTTCAAATAGACCCAAATATCTTGTACTCAACTTTTTCAAGCGTCGAATCCTGGATACGCCTTTGAAGGGCTTAATCTTCAAGTAGACCCAATTGCCTACCGCGAACTCCACATTCTGGTGCTTGGCGTTGTAGTACTTCTCTTGACGATCTTGGGCTATGAGTAGCCTCTCTCGAATAGCACGAATGGTTGAGTTTTCTTCATCGACTTCATTAAGATGATACATTTTAGATTCGCCCGCTTCTACCCAAGCCAAGGGAGTACGACACTTCCTTCCATATAGAGCTTCATACGGTGTCATCCCGATGCTCGCATGGTAGCTGTTATTATAGGCAAACTCCACCATGTAGAGATGATCTTCCCATCCCTTCCCAAAATCGAGGGCGCACATGCAGAGCATGTCCTCCATCATTCTGTTGGTTCATTCAGTTTGGCCATCCGTTTGGGGATGAAAGGCCGTACTGAATGTCAACTTCGTGCCCAACAACTGGTGCACTAGCCTCCAATCCTTTGACATGAATCTCCCATCTCGATCACTCACGATGCTCCGAGGAACACCGTGGAGCCGTACAAATTGGTCCACGTACAACTTTGCAAAACTTTCTACCGAATCATCCTGCCTGTTTGGGAGGAAGTGTGCCACTTTTGTCAGCGGATCGACAATCACCCAGATGGAATCGTTCTCTCGCTGAGATCTCGGCAACCCCTGCACGAAATCCATGGAAATATCATCAAATTTCCACTCTGGAATCGGCAACGACTTCAAATAACCGCCCGGTTTCTGGCATTCTGCCTTCACCATAGCACAAGTTTGGCATTTGGCCACATAAAGAGCAACATCTTTCTTTAGCCATGGCCACCAGAACAGCTTTTTCATATCTCTGAACATCTTCGTGCTCCCTGGGTGGATTGAGTACTTTGTATAATGCGCTTCATACATCAGTTCTTTCCTCAATGTACCCAAACTCGGGACGCACAAACGGCCCTCTTTCCGCAAAAGACCGTCAGTCCATGAGAACTTTCCTTCTGGCCCAGCTTTCGCATAGCATAGGAGATCTTCATCCAACTCTGTTGCCCATCGAACTCGGTCCGCAAGGTCACATTGCACCTCTGTCCAGTTCAAACATGCATTGGCAGTGGAATTCTTGTCAACACAAGAAATCTCTAACGCTTCCAGCTCCTGGATGAGACATTCATCATGCCTCTGCAACCAAGCTGCTCTTGCCGGATTCCGCCGACTCAAGGCATCCTCGACAACATTGCCTTTTTCGGGCGTGTAGTGAATCTCAAATGTGAAGTCCCCAAGGAACTCCAACCACCTTCACTATTGCATGTCCAGGTCCTTCTGCTCCAATAGGTATTTCAGGCTCTTGTGATCTGTATAGATCTCCACCTTCACACCATAAAGATAGTATCGTCATAGCTTTAGTGCAAAGATCACCGCCGCCAACTCAAGATCATGGACGGGATAGTTCCGCTCATGCACTTTCAGCTGGCGTGAGCCATAAGCAATCACCTTTCCATTTTGCAGAAGCACGCAGCCTAAGCCGCTCCCTGAAGCATCACTGTAGATTAGAAATCCATCGGTACCACATGACGATGACAACACAGGCGCCATGGTCAACTGAATCTTCAGCTCTTCAAAATCTCGTGCGCACTCTGGTGACCAAATGAACTTCTGCTCTTTTCACGTCAGCGTGGTTAGCAGCAAAGCAATCTGCAAGAAGTTTTCAACAAATCTTCGGTAGTAGCCTACTAGTCCAAGGAAGCTCCGGATCTCGGCCACTGAAGAAAACACTGGCCACTCCTTTATGGCTCTTATCTTCTCTGGATCCACTGCTATGCCCGCTCAACTCACCACATGGCCTAGAAAAGCCACCGACGCTAGCTAAAAGTCGCACTTCGAGAACTTGGCATAGAGCTGATTTTGCATTAATGTATTCAACACCAGCCGCAAATGCTTCTCATGATCGGCTTCCGATCTCGAGTACACCAGGATATCATCAGTGAACACTATCACGAATAGATCCAGGTACTCGCGGAATATTTGGTGCATCAAGTCCATAAATACCGAGGGCGCATTGCACAACCCAAACGGCATGACCGTGAACTCGTTGTGCCCGTACCGTATCCCAAATGCGGTTTTGGGAATATCTTCTTCTCGTATCCTCACTTGTTAGTAACCAAACTTCAAGTCCAACTTCGAGTAGACGGACGATCCCACTAGCTGATCAAACAGCTCATTAATCCGCGAAATCAGATATTTATATTTCTCGGTCATCTTATTCAATTCGCGGTAATCAATACATAACCGCAAGTCACCGTTTTTCTTCTTCACAAAAAGTACAGGGGCGCACCAAGGAGACATACTTGGGCGTATATACCCCTGCTCCATCAATTCTTGCAGTTGGACTTTCGACTCCTCCATTTCCTTAGGCGCGACGCGATATGGCGAGCGGGCCACAGGTTTCGCACCTGGCACCAACTCGATCGTGATGTCAATCTCATGCTGGGGTGGTAGCCCAGGGAGATCCTTAAGAAACACATTTGTAAATTCCTACACTATCGGAACATCGAACACACTAGTCTTAGGCTCCACAGCCTGAATTAACGCGAATTATAACTCCGCTCCTTTCCGAACAGCTTTGACAACTTGGAGTGCAGACATCAACGTCCCTCCCACTCCTCGCATCCCCGCGAACTTAGTCTCCTGCTTGGTATTCTGGCCCAACGTGATCTCTTTGGACTGACAATCAATCAAGGCATGCTGCTCCGCGAGCCAATCCATCCCAAAGATCACGTCGAATTCCGATAGCGGCAAGACAGATGCAGTCAAACCAAAGTCCCGACTTCCTATTTGGACTGCCACATCATAAGCTCGATCCGCGAGCATCAAACAACCATTCGGTAACACCACTCTGACGCTATCTGTCTTCACACGACTAGGTATCCCAAGCCGCGCTATAAACGCTTTAGACAAAAAAGAATGAGAAGCACCTGTATCGAACATGGCTCGCGCTAGCGTGTTCCGAATCATCACAAAACTAGTGACGATCATGTCACACATACAAACCACAGACACATATGCAATAAACCAAGCATACAAGCAATACAATACTCAAAAACATAACTCGTACCTGTGACGACGTCACTTTGCTTGATGGCATCCTGCAGGCCAAGATTGTATACCCGGGGCTGCGGCTGCGATGCAGAGGATTCCACCATCGCCTTTCCTTTTTCCGCATATGACGCTCCCGCATTCTTTTCACTCTTTGGAGACACCCGACAATCCCGAGCTATATGCCCCACCCGTCCATAATTGAAAGTATCCGGCCTTGAGGTGGCCCCCAAAGTTGCTCCCGATGCACCTGAAGAAGGAGCTTGTCCCGCCGTCTTGGGTCTCTTGCACCATTTCTTCTTATAAAAGGACTTCGTCGGTCGGGGCACTTAAACTACGGTTGTGTCACAGCCAATGCCCTCTTCCCCTGCACCCTTTTCATGTCTTTTTCCATCACGCAGGCAGTATCAACTAATGCCTGGAAGCCTTGATTCACAGAACTAGAAAGCAGGAATCTCAACTCGTCCCGCAGACCTTCATAGAACCTATTCGTCTTCCTCTGCTCATCAGCAAAAATCGAACCCGCATACCGCCCCAAGCGTGTAAACTCATGCAGGTAAGCTTCCACACTATCATCTCCTTGCGTCAGCCTTTGGAATTCATTCTCCATGGCTATACGCTGTGCTGTCGGGAGGTGCTTTGACAGGAAGAGCCGAGAGAATTTCTCCATGGAGACTTGTGTCAACGGTCTACCCGCCAAGTGATGTAGCTCCATCTCATCCCACCATAAACGAGCCTCTCCTTCCAGCAAGAAGGAGGCTAAGGTGAATTTCTGATGCTCCTTCGTTCCAATCTCCATCATGATCCACTTGACCCGTGATAACCAATCCTCAGCCTGTGCAGGAGCTCCCACTCCCGAGAACATAGGCGGGTGAAAACTCATAAATTGCTTCAACTATTTTTCAGCTGCTCGAGGATTCACAGCCGGTACAGTTTCTGGACTTGCCGCCACCTGTTCTGGCCTCACAGCCGACTGCGCCTGCCCTTGTGCCTGCCTAACCGGCTGTCCTTGAACCATAGCAAACAAAGCCTCAGCAATTTGTCGCACAGTTTCCGCAGAAGGCGGAGGTGTAAGCACCTCATCTGGTGCCATACTTTCATCAGACCGTTGGGGCTCCGATTTCCCCGCACCACTCCACGTCACCTAAAGGTGGATAAGACACACACATAAGCAACCGTACACAAGCAATAGCAACAAGATAATAACGTGCAGGTTCCTCAAACACATGTATTTCAATTCCTACCATGGACATTCAGGAGTTCAATCGTGTTAATTTGGTTCGCACAGACACGTGCTCGCCACCCCACAAAAGAAGTCGACCACGACTTCGAGAGGAAAAGACCGAGATAGCTGATACCAAAAATGTAACAACCCCATCCGTTCATATAATATATACTAGAAGGTCCGGCCGGGGCCCCACAGCATATACTACAAAACAGACGATGAAGCTACGAGTGATACAAGAGTAGCGCAGTGCACCTAACACATTGCATTCTAGCGGAAGCCTATTACACTACACTTAAACTCCACACCTGAATGTCCAACATATAAAAACTTCATATTTTATACATCATAGGAATGTCTTACAACACACATAAATAGTTGGCCTTATGGCCTTACAGAGCTTTCAAACAGTGGCCACAAACATTGGCACGCAGGCCGGCCACATCAAAAGGAAACATAACACTTTCATTTATTTTAGCCTTCATGGGCTAGCAGCGGCAGCAGCAAATGCAGCGGGGACTTAAACCCTTATGCGTCCCGCTAGGCTCTCCAGCACCTGCACAGGGACATTCCACCCAAGGGTGGCAAACAGAGGCAACGGTCAGCATTCAGCTGACCAAATTATAACGACCCTACCACTTTCTCGGGGCAGCGGTATTCTTTCCTGCAGGCATAGCATATCACAGGCACGTATATATATCTCATATAATGTTCTTTCACGCACACATGCCATCACAACCGTCAGCCACCCATCCCGACGATCCGTGCACTCAGGGCACATTCTTGGTGTATCGACGAACCATGGTCCCACCACCGTATCAGGGTCGCACCCCAACGCCAAATCACTTGAGCATTTACTCCATGGCGTGCAGCCGGAGTTTCTAGTCTTACTACACCTGGATTAGCCCGCAGTCCCCCATTGTGTCATGGTGCGCATGCCTAAGACTCTTGCTATGCGCTCCAACAGACCACACTTTCAGGTCTCACGTCGGACGGACATAACGCAGGTCGGATCGTCCACCCCCCCCCCCCCCCCCCCCCGTTGCTCAAATCGCCTTACCATCACTGAGTACGACATACACGCGGCTATAAAAGGTGCGGGTCGGTCTCACCAATCCTGTTCTGGCATTCAAGCCTGGGCATTTCTCTTACACCCATTTAATATCACCACATCAGCGGGTCTTTCCTGGGTACACCAGTACTTCCTGCTACTCTCTTCGCAGGTTGACACCACAAATATCACAAATGTCCGGGATCTTTCCTGGCTACCATGCCAGTACTTCCTGTTACTCTGTTCATAGGTGGACTCCCTATGAACATTAAGCATTACAGAGGGTATTGTTGGGTATTGTATCCACAATTACCTGGATTTGAGGAAGCCACCTGTCCAGCTAAGATGAATTCACAATGTATTTGATAAAATCTTTAAAGTTGTGCTTGCAGTTATTCCACACTAAGTACACACCAATGTTAGGGTGCAGTAGGTCAATATACACGGGTATGCGCGACGTAATCCCTCGTTGAGCAGATCAGTGTGTTGACCTACGTGTACTCTCTCTATTGGAGTGTACTTATTTTCAAGTACAGGGTTGTGTTAAGGCAAGAGCAGACAAGGAGCAAGGATGGGTCAAGGAGCACCTCATGGGTGGAAAGACGAAAATCGTCTAAGTGTAAATCGACGAGAATCACCAAGTGATTCTCGTCGATTCTGCGAGAATCACTAGTGATTCTCGCTGAATCGTCGAGAATCATTGGCTGATTCTCGCCGTCTCGATCCAACTACTTCAAAGCGAGCAACTCTGATGCTAAGTAATAATCGACGAGAATCACTAGTGATTCTCGCCGAATCGTCGAGAATCACTGGCTGATTTTCGCCGTGTCGACCCGGCTAAATCAGAGCGTGCAATCAAGTCAACATCGACGAGAATCATCTTTGATTCTCGCCGAATCGACGAGAATCACCTTTGATTCTCGCCGATTCGACAAGAATCACCTTCGATTCTCGCCGATTTTGACTTGGGCAATTTTCTGGAAATCGCTGGACCGGATTCTGCCGCTGGCACTGTTTTGAACCGGAATTAGGGTTTCTTCTGGTGGGACCCATAACGGTCATAAAAGAGTATTTTACTGTATAAATACACGCGTATTTTTGAACAGTAAAAGGGGCGAAGAAGATTTGAAAAAGACGAGCCGCAACGTGACCTAGATCGCGAGTTTCGCTCCGCCGCCGCCGTCGTTGCCGCTCGAGCAAGTTGATCGCCGGTCTTGATCGTGGTTTCTTCCAGATCTCCCGTCGACAGAAGCTTAGCCAAGCTTAGAGTCTCACGCGTCTAACCAGAAATCCTTTATCTCTTGATTTGTTGATCGGGAAAACCTTCCCCGTCCGAATCGGTCGAGACGATCGATCCTAGTGTGACCGTTGGAAGACCTAGCTAGCTTCGCTACGAAGTTTGAATCTTCAAAGTACAGCAGCCGCACTCCGTTGTCGCCGCCAATCCCGTGAACCAAGCCGCCGCCCTCTTTGTCGCCGCCGGTTCCGGGGAGATTCTCTCCAAGAGAGCTCTAGGGTTGTGGACTCTTCGTGGACTTCAAGAACACGTCGTCAACGAAGAGGGACACCTTAGTCTCCAAAAGTAGTTTGTATTTCTTGTACATTCTAGTTCATTTTTGTTGTAAAGGAACGTTGGTTCCGAGTTGTAAGGGTTGGGTGCAACCCGTGTTGTGGGAGTGTTGTCTCCTACGTGTGGAAGGGTTCCTTCCGATAGTGCAAGGATTGGATTTCAATCCTGTTGGTGAAGTGACCGAGTCGTCCCTTGTAGGGAGATAGGTCGAAGGGGGAAAGTGGATGTACCCAAATCGGGGAACCACTATAAATTGCTTGTATACCATCTTTGCTGTGTTGTTTTATTTTCGTGTGCAGGTACAATTTTAATTCCGCAAAAACGCTGCACGTCACCTATTCCCCCTCCCCCATAGGTGAAGGTAGTTGACACTAGGTGGACTTTCAAGTGGTATCAGAGGCAGGTTACTCATCAAAAAGATTTACACCTTGAGTAGAATCCTGCCACCAGTGTCAGAAGCATGGAGCTGGATCATGAGATATCGCCACTAAGACTTCCCACATGCACAAAGGAGTATTATCCCGTCTGGAAGATGAGAGTGTCGTATAACTTGGAGGCTATCGATCCTCGAGCATCTTTCATCCTGGAAGAGGGTCCTTTTATTCCTATGAAGACCTCCGGCTCTGGAAAGAATATCCAAGTGCCCAAGTGTATTGCTGAGATGTCGGAGACGGAACTCTCATTATTTAATCTGGACAAGATGATTCGTCAGATTATCATGGATATCTGGTCTGGACCTTCTCGCTCTAGATTGGAAAAATGTGGGACGGCCAAATCTTTGTGGGTGATGATCTCAGAGCTGATGGGGGAATCCAAGAAAGCTGGAATCTGCTGTCAACTAGAGGATGAAGCCTATGTGGGGGTCCTCGCCTCTGAAGATGAAGGCAAGGATCAATCGGACAGCATCAGAGCTCCAGTGTCCGTGTCAGAGACTGAAGAAGCCAGTGAGGAAAGCAGTTCTGATGAGGATGACACAACGGTCGCTGGCGCTAGTGACAATGACTCTGAAGAGCAGGTAACTTCTTCATCTTGCCCTGTCTCTCTTGAAGTTCCTGAAGACAGGAACTGTTTCTCTTCAGAAAATCTTGATTCCCTGAAGAGAGCCCTTCAGAGAAGCAACTTACTTGTTGAGGAGCAAGCGCAGGAGATTGCTCGGCTGAAGATCTTGTTGGTTCTCTAATTAGCATCCAACAAGGTCAAGGACTCTAAAATCTCAGATCTAGAGAGTAGTCTAGAGAATGAGAAAAGGATAGTATCTAACTTTTCCAAGGTTGATGCTATGAAGAGAAAGGTAGAAAATGGGTGGATCTCCCGAATTATCAATTCGTGGAGAAATGGGGAAACGGTATTCCGACCCCCCACTCCAAGCAGGAAGGCTACTCATCATGCCTTCAGGTATGATCACAGGAATAATCGTGGTCACTGCAAGGGTGATCTGTCCTCATGTGGAGACACCCATAGTGCAAGGGCCGTCATGGCCACCCATGTGAGAATACCTAAGGCTCATTCTGAGCCCTTTGTATTCTCGGCCACTGCCCCTACTCGGCATGAATCGGCTGGCATCAGCTCTTGGAACCCTTCTCTCCACCCAAGGACACAGGAAAGGGGGGTTAGAAGTCATGCTGTAAGTTCTCATGGGGTCTCAGGAAGGGGGCTGACTGAAAGGAAGGCACCTCCTCCCAGGCCTCGTGATGCTCGCTGCATGCATTCATTCCACCCTTCCACGTATCACGATGGAAGAGGCAGTTCTGGGAGCAGATCCAGATCTATCCCGTTTGGACCTAGGCTCATGACTACCTCAGTCACTAGATCAGGTCAGAAACGGAGATACAACATTCACGCGTGTTGGTGCTGTGGCAAGGTGGGACACTTTGCCATAGACTGTTGGCACAACCCCTTTGTGTCAAGGGCAAGGGCCTATCCACATCTCCTGGGCAGAGGTAGTCTTCCTGTCAGGACTTCTGAAGGAAGGCAGTCGAGTGTTTATGCTAACAAGAACCTAGGACCCAATATGTATTGGGTTCCTAAGGTAAAGTAACTCTCTTTTGCAGGGTAGTGTAGGTTCCCGTAAATATAATGGGAACTAGACAGTAGATGTTTCAAGACTATATTGGAACAAATATATGGAATAACAGAAGTGATATCTACCTGAGCATACTCACATTGAGCACCTGGTATGTTTTAACCAGAGGGGCTAAAAGATAACTCTCATAATCCCAGGTACTCTTAATCAGCTCCAAGACTTGAGTCATATTGTATCGACATTTCCATATATATATTTATTTATATATTTATATACACATATATGTGTGTACACCTAAGGATAGGTTAACACGGTAAACATAAACCTTAGACACATCAATGAAGATTTATCAGAAATTTCACTGGTAGATTCGAGAACTAACATCTAGAGGCGTAAATCAGTTCACTGAAAACTAACGAAGATACGTCATTGGAAATCTCGACAACGAAGATACGTCATTGGAAATCTTGACATCAAGAAATGTATGGAAAAGCCCGGTTCAAACCCTAAATATATTGGCTTTAAGAAATATATATATATATTTAGAAAATTTTTTAATTATCTTGATATCAGAAGACCCGTTAAAATCCGTTAAAATCCCTTTAGACCCATCGATATCGCACAGTTCCCGCCGACCCTTCACATTCCGCAGGAAGCTCACCGAAGGACTCTCGCTGATTCGTGAAGCATTCCTGCAAGATTCACGCAAGCTACTTCCCGAAGGACTCTCACCGAAGGACTCTCACCGAAGGACCCGTGATTCTTCCCCTTCCGTCGATCTTGACGTGCAAGAATCCCGCAACTCGTGAAGAATCCCGTCGATCTCGTCGATTGCCTTCCGTGGATCTCTCCTCTCTCTCGTCCAGGGATTTCTCCGTAGTTTCGATCAATCACAGTCGCGTGCACCTCCCTGGTGTCCGTCGTCCTTGTCAAACTAACTCACCGTCTACGCTCTTGGGTAACCACATCCTCATCCTTACAAGAACTTTATTACTAGTGTCGCTTCCCTTTTGACTTTTGATTAAGCGTAGAGTAGGTATTCTATCCCTAGGTTTGCAATGGCTCCAAGGACAACCGCTGGAATGATCACTGGATGTGAGCTAGTTCGAACAGGGTTCTCACATGCTTCTGACGAATTCAGAAACATCATTATCATGCTAGAAGAGGCTGGACTCTCATTCGTACTGGAGCACCCATGTAAAATCTTGGACAAGGAAGTGCTGGAGTTCTTCGCTACCGCCAAACTCTGAAATGAAGACTCTCTCATCAAGAGCAAGGTTGCAGGGGCAACGATCAAGATGTCTGCAAGCAAGCTAACCCAATACTTGCAGCTCACTAGTTCGGAGCACGAGGATTATCTTGAGGAAGAGGATAAAACTAAGACATTATTATTCTGTGGACTCGCTCGAGGCACCAGATCAATAAAGCGAAAGGAAATGAATGAGGAGGGGAAGCTTCTGTCAGACATCATTGGGAAGGTACTCATATGCAAATCGGGTTCACATGACCACATCTCTGCGGACATGTTCAAGATCCTTGTGGCAATTATCTGTCAAAAAAGATTCAACTGGGGGGCATTGCTTTTTGAGAAGATAAAGGACACCCTCAGATCTCCTAGCTTTGGCTGAATCATCAGTCTGTATCTCAATCAGTTAAACGAAGATAAGTATGACATGAGTAAAGGTGTTCCTCTACATTACTTGAAGAAAATGGACTCGAGTGTTTTTGACAGATGGGAGAGGCGCATTGGGCAGGCTGCCGTGGTAGAACAACAGGAAGTATCTCCAGCCGAGGACGGAACTGTGGCTGACTCCTTAGTAATCCCCAGTGAAATTCCTGATGCTTTGACTGCAGGAATTGAGGGGAAGCCTCTACCCACTTATGCTAATATCGTATCTGACATCTCCCAGATAGCCAGAGATGCAGTGGCGGATATACAAGAAGAAAGTGAAGCTGTGCTGGAGAATGAGGAGGCCCTGAACCTGAACGATCTAGGAGCCGGAGGTGCTGTAGAGGAGACTGCTGACGAAGGGTTGGAAGATGATGCTGATGCGAATGATCTCATGGATGATGAAGGTGAGGAAGAAGGTAATGAGGGACAGGAAGCATCGGAGACTCAGGATATCACTGAAGTTCCATCTGACAAGCACGCTCCTGAGATCGTTCCTAAGATAATTGGTGCAACAGTGGAGGGGGAGTCCGAGAAATCTACAGAGGCCGCAAGCATTCCCCCCTTAGAGACTGTGCTCGTGTCCAGCTCTACAGGTGCATCTGCTGAAGAGCAAGGCTAAGGAGTGTCTCTGGATCATCCACTACGAGATGATCTAGCCAATCACACCGTGAATGTCATTCAGGGTATAGTGGATGAGCTTAAAGCATCTTTTGAGAAAGCTCAAAATAAACTGTTTAAAAGAATTAAGAAATCGGAGAATCTCATGCTCAAGAACATGGTGGAGATCAATCACAAACTGGACGTGATGGAAAAGAAGTTTGAAGATAAATATACAGCGGCCGGCCAAGCTGTCACTCTTCTTATGGACGGATTAAAAAGGAACACTGATACTCTCGCAATCGTAAATCAGAATGCTCATGTCGTAGCAAATAACATTCAAAAGTTTGATGGCAATATGGTAACTCTCAACACCAATCAACAAGCCTTGGTCACTGAATTCTCCAGGACTACAAAGCACGAGTCACTGCATTCTTATGCAAACTCCATTGCAGTCGAAGCCAAAAAGGGGGAGAAAGAATATATAGATAAGATGGCTGAGCTTCGGGAAATCATGATCCAAAACTTTGAACAGTCAAACCAATATGTCTATGACAGTTGCTGGTGGATGCTCCAACAAGCGTTAGGCGTCGATTTGCCTGAAAATCCTGCGGGTATTCATGCTCCTGAGAATACTACGGCTGCTGAGGGAGTAAGTGCTGCAGAAGTTCCCTTAAGTGAAGCTGATGCTGCTAGGGCCACCTCCAAGGCAAAACTGATGGCAATGTTTGACCAAGGAGCCCTAGCAAAAGCCAGAGACAAGAGAAAATCTCAAGAAGGGACATCCAAGGAAACACAAGCTGAAAAGAGAATCAGATTGAAGGAGGAGGAAGTAAGAAACGAAAAGTGGAGTCCGGTTTCAAAGAGTATCATCTTGGACACATTCTAGCTACAAGAAAAAGGAGAAATCAATCGAAACGACGTATACAGCCAGCATGAGTGGGAGTTGCACAAGACGTATGAAGTTAAACGGAACATCTTCTTCAGGACCAACACTGCGGCAGATAAAGCTCCTCCACCCAGATACTATCCAAAGCCCAAGGAATATGTTGAAAGGCAAAGAAAGAAGTTTTTGGCTCAGAAACATAAGGATGACCTAGCCAAAAATCCATAGACAGAAATTCATAGATTGTCATTGTCTCTTGAACACTTTTATCTTGTCTTATTGATATATGAACAATCCTGATTATATTTATATATATATATATGTATATGAATTTATGATTGACTCAAGCCTTGATCTGTTTGCCTATATTTTCTTGTGCCGCATCTTTATAATCTCTATGTTGTATATGTTATCTGGTTGGTGGTATTCATCTTAGCTAGTAGGATTTTGGCTTCGTCAAATAGGGGGAGATTGTTGGGTATTGTATCCACAATTACCTGGATTTGAGGAAGCCACCTGTCAAGCTAAGATGAATTCACAATGTATTTGATAAAATCTTTCAAGTTGTGCTTGCAGTTATTCCACACTAAGTACACACCAATGTCAGGGTGCAGTAGGTCAATATACACGGGTCTGCGTGACGTAATCCCTCGTTGAGCAGATCAGTGTATTGGCCTACGTGTACTCTCTCTATTGGAGGGTACTTATTTTCAAGTACAGGGCTGTGTTAAGGCAAGAGCAGACAAGGAGCAAGGATGGGTCAAGGAGCACCTCATGGGTGGAAAGACGAAAAATCGTCTAAGTGTAAATCGACGAGAATCACCAAGTGATTCTCGCTGATTCGGCGAGAATCACTAGTGATTCTCGCCGAATCGTCGAGAATCATTGGCTGATTCTCGCCGACTCGATCCAACTACTTCAAAGCGAGCAACTCTGATGCTAAGTAATAATCGACGAGAATCACCAAGTGATTCTCGCCGATTCGGCGAGAATCACTAGTGATTCTCGCCGAATCGTCGAGAATCACTGGCTGATTCTCGCCGTGTCGACCCGGCTAAATCAGAGCGTGCAATCAAGTCAACATCGACGAGAATCATCTTTGATTCTCGCCGAATCGACGAGAATCACCTTTGATTCTCGCCGATTCGACGAGAATCACCTTCGATTCTCGCCGATTTTGACTTGGGCAATTTTCTGGAAACCGCTGGACCGGATTCTGCCGCTGGCACTGTTTTGAACCGGAATTAGGGTTTCTTCTGGTGGGACCCATAACGGTCATAAAAGAGTATTTTACTGTATAAATACACGCGTATTTTTGAACAGTAAAAGGGGCGAAGAAGATTTGAAAAAGACGAGCCGCGACGTGACCTAGATCGCGAGTTCCGCTCCGCCGCTGCCGTCGTCGCCGCTCGAGCAAGTTGATCGCCGGTCTTGATCGTGGTTTCTTTCAGATCTCCCATCGACATAAGCTTATCCAAGCTTAGAGTCTCACGCGTCTAACCAGAGATCCTTTGTCTCTTGATTTGTTGATCGGGAAAACCTTCCCCGTCTGAATCGATCGAGACGATCGATCCTAGTGTGACCATTGGAAGACCTAGCTAGCTTCGCTACGAAGTTTGAATCTCCAAAGTACAGCAGCCGCACTCCGTTGTTGCCGCCGATCCCGTGAACCAAGCCGCCGCCCTCTTTGCCTCCGACGGTTCCGGGGAGATTCTCTCCAAGAGAGATCTAGGGTTGTGGACTCTTCGTGGACTTCAAGAACACGTCGTCAACGAAGAGGGACACCTTAGTCTCCAAAAGTAGTTTGTATTTCTTGTACATTCTAGTTCATTTTTGTTGTAAAGGAATGTTGGTTCCGAGTTGTAAGGGTTGGGTGCAACCCGTGTTGTGGGAGTGTTGTCTCCTACGTGTGGAAGAGTTCCTTCCGATAGTGCAAGGATTGGATTTCAATCCTGTTGGTGAAGTGACCGAGTCGCCCCTTGTAGGGAGATAGGTCGAAGGGGGAAAGTGGATGTACCCAAATCGGGGAACCACTATAAATTGCTTGTGTACCTTCTTTGCTGTGTTGTTTTATTTTTGTGTGCAGGTATAATTTTAATTCCGCAAAAACGCTGCACGTCACCTAATCCCCCCCCCCCCATAGGTGAAGGTAGTTGACACTAGGTTGACTTTCAGGTATTTCCTGGAATTCCAATCCAGTACTTCCTGCGACTTCCTTTCACAGGTAGAACCCAACAGCACAAGCAATCTACGGGTTTTTTCCAGGACTACCACTCCAATACTTCCTGCTACTTCCTTTCACAGGTCCAACCCGTCGACTCCTAAACTACACGTTTATCACGGAGTCTTCTCCAGTTCATATGCAACATCACCAATCCAAACCAACCTATCCAGATGGGCTTCACACAGCATGCATATTCCGTACTCCATTTCCGGATCTATATTAAAGGGGATTCCATGAATCAACCCAAAAGACTCCCAAAGATTCAGCCACCCTTTGGTGGGGGAATCATGCATATGCCAAAAAGGAAGCCTTCACATGGCGAAGAAGAAAGGTCGTTATCCTTGAAGACCGTGTCGGTGCCATGAACTCCTAGCTGGCTAGAAAGAACCGCAAAAGCTTTTCCTCCGCAACGATGGTCGTGAATCTCAGCTTGACACTCTCAAGCTCCACCAGAGATCAGCCCCTCTTCTTCTTCCTCCTTCTTCCTTTCCCTTTCTCTCTCTAGAAGTTTAGAAAGATGAAGGCTAACATAAAAATGAGTCTTCCTTCTCACTTTTCGGCCTTAAGGAAGCAAGGAAGGCTCTCAGCTGTTAGATTCCAGCTGAAGAAGAATGGACGACCACGAAAACACGCAAAATCATGTTTCGGGTCCGACACGCCCTGTGACACGCCCGTGCCATATGCCGTGTCACATTAAGCGGTGCACAAACCGACTTATCCCGAAACAGGTCATGCCCAGTGTACACGCCCGTGACGGCCAGGACACGCCCGTGACATAGGGCGTGTACCTCACTCGAGTCATATTCATGACCTACTTGAGAAGACTACTCGAGTAGTTAGGTATGACACGCCCGTGTCACCCACTCGAGACCCACTCGAGTGGACTTACTTGAGATAAAACCAACTACTCGAGTACTCGGATTGGACACGCCCGCGTCGAATGACATGCCCGTGTCACCGCTCGCTTACTCGAGTACTTTTCCAATTACTTGAGAGAAAAGTGTCGACCTCTCGATATAGTGGGACACGCCCTGTGACACGCCCGTGTCATAGGCCGTATACCACATACTCGATTATCGTCGAGCGCAGTTTGTCAAACACAGGGGGACACGCCCTCCTCGAATGGTACACGCCCGTGCAGCCCGCCGTGTTCCCGCGTTCGACGAACGTCGAACATAGTTCGTCGAACTCATTTTTCATCGAACTTACGACGACTCCGCACCCGAGCAGGACATGCCCTGGGACACGCCCGTGTCCCAGGCCGTGTCACCCAAAATTTTGCCTGCTGAAAAATTGGGCTATTACATGTGGAATCTTCACGATGTGTTTCATGTCTCTTCCTTGAGACGAGACCTCCGACAACCAGAACAGCGCCTTCCTACCCCACCGGTGCAACTACAATCAGATAGATCCGTCCAGCTCGAACCCGTCATAGTAGTAGATTACAAGGTGAAGACACTACGTAATAAGACCATCTCGATGGTTAAGATACTATGGTCAAACTGCGGATGAGAGGTGTTCATGTGGGAACCTGAAGCACTCCACCAAGAGAAACACCCAGAGCTCTTTACCCAGGTATGTTACTTTTCCCCACTACTTCAAGCAAATTTTCAGGGACGAAAATCCTTTTATTTTTATTGGATTGTAACATCCCGACTTTTATTGGGCCACCAGAGCCCTAGTGGGCCCAATAAAAGTGGCCTGAACCCTACCCATGACTCGGTGGGAGATAACTCTAGGCAGAAAATAGAGCTAAAGAACTCCGAATTGAGTTCTGTCAGTTCCTGTGACCTCGTATAGTCGATACGAGTGCATCAGAACTCGTTCAGTTGGACCCCGAGGTCATATAGTCGATGTGACCATTCCTCGTAAAACACAACGAGAGCGAGATTTTGGATATCGAGCTAGAGAACTTCGATTTGGGTTCTGTCGATTCCTGTGACCTTATATAACCTAGACGGGTGCATCGGGACCCGTCACGTCACAATCCGAGATCTAACGACAGATTTAGACACATCGACCGTTTTAGCGCGCTGCGACGCGCAAATTTTGGACTTTCACCAAACGGACTCCGATTCAACCCCAGTCAGTGGCGTTGGACTCGTGCGGTCAATACGAAGTCAACAGAAGTCGTTCCAGTCAATTTCAAAAACAATTGGTCAACTCGTGGTCAAATCAAGCATAGTCATGCACCGAAAAGTGAGCACACACCAATTATGACACGACACCCGAAATTTGACCCGACCTCGATGACTTGGACACACTTTGACTTTGACCAACAAGGGGGGACCCACCCTAGGGTTGACTTGGTAAACCCCCCTAAAAAAATAATTTTTGGATTTTTCTACAAATAGGGGCCCACCTCCTCTCTATGGGTGGATAGTCCTTGCCCCCCCCCCCCCCCCCCCCCGCACTCTCCTTTAGGCCCCCAACCAGCAAGCTCAACCTTAGGATAAGTGGAGGCCCACCACTACCTCTCCACTCCTCTCTTTTTCGCTTTCTTATTAAAAGCCCAAGTCCATAAGGGCTTAGCCCTCTTCCCCACATGGGGGAAAAGATGGGGCCTCCAGCTGTCCTTAGACAACTGGAGGGTGGGGATTAATCCCTCCCTAAGGAGGCATTAATCCCACATTGGCTAGGGGAGGAGAGCCCCTCCCCCCCCCCAAGCCAATAAAATACCACCCTCCTCCTCTCCCCCTCAAGCCCTCTGAGCATACCATTCCCCCCCCCCCACGCCCAACCTCTGTCGGAGCCCACGTGGTCGGAAAAGGCCAACCAAGGGAACCCTCCACCTCCACCGCCGCAATCTTGGAATAGCCGACCAGGCTGGGCCCTTACGAGCCCACCAGACCCAGGTGGAAACCTTCTCCCTCCACCTTCCATATTCTGGACTTCCTGCATGTCGCTCCCGGCGGTCGGAGCGCCTCCGGCTCCACATGAGCCATGCTCCAGGCCGAGTGGTGCCCACGGAGGAAAGCCCCTCCCCCAGCACAGGTGGTGGCACTGGGGGAGTGCTAAACCACTGGGGGAGACGACCCCCAGCGGCGGAGAGCGGTGGTGCCGTCAGAAAACGCGGCTCCGGCGACACCCGCAAAAATAGAGCAAAGCTCTGTTTAGAGGTGGCAGCGGCGGCCGGCGGCGTAAGGCCACTGGACCACCACCCGCGAGAAACCCGTCCCCCAGCGCACCGGCCGGGGGTTGGGCGGTAGGCGGCCAACCCCCCGAGGAGCGGTGGTGGCGCGGTGGCGTCGGGAGCAGAGCCCCCGCCACCCCAGGCTCTCGGGGTTTGGTTTTTCGGCCGCGGCCGGCGGCGCCAGGCCACCGGACCACCGCCTAGAGGATCGCCGGCCCACGGCAAGTCAATTGGGGCCGGCGATGGTGGCTAGTAGAGGATGGTCGGCGGTTGTGGAGGCTGCCACCCTCCACACCGCCGGGAAGTACAGCGGTCGTCCGATCTCAAGATGAGATCAGACGACCCTGATTTGCTTATTCCTAGCCCCCGCCTCAACATCAGCGCCCCCCACAGCAGATCCGCGGTCGATCCGTTGTGGGGACAGAAGGATGAAATGCGTCCTGTGGCTCAATCTCAGCCGCAGGATCAAACTGATCTGCTATAGGCAGACCAAATTCAAGGGGCAGAAATTTGTAGATTGTTTTGGGCAAAATCTATGCCTCTAAGAGAAAAATAGCCAACATAAAAAATGTTCCCCATTCTAAGGGCTTCCTCAACAAAATGTTTGAGAATTTTTGGATTTGATTTAGTATTTTTTAAAGCCAAAATAAAATTTGTTTGGCTAAATTAAAAGCCCAAAATACTTTGGAAAATTATAAAAAAAATTACAATACTCATTTTAGGCCCTCCTTAGGGTTGTATAAAAATTTGGGGTCATAGGGATAGGTTTTGATATTTTTTCCTAAAATTTGGAATCCTAGGGTCGCGCTCGGAACGTTTTCCGCACTTTTTCCCTCGAAGGTGGAAATTCGAGCGTGCGACCCCCCCCCCCCCCCCCCCCCCTTTATAATCAAATAAGTAATTCAATACTACTCTAGTTTCGTACTTGTCAAGCTTAATTCAGTACCACTCCAGTCTCGTACTGGTCAACCTTATTTCAGTACTTTCAATTCAGTACATCTCCAATCTCGTACTGGTCAAGCTTATTTTAGTACTTTCATTTTAGTACTACTCCAGTCTCGTACTGGTCAATCTTATTTTAGTACTTTCATTTCAGTATTATTTGTTGTGTACATTGGAAAATGTGTACCAGATTTGAAGAAGCCTCACCCTACTAAATGATATACATCAAGGTGTATTTGATGTGCTTTGAGTTTATATGTGCAGGTTAAGTAGTTGCAGGAAATGCAAAAAAGTTTCTAAGTTCATGTGTCGACACCTAGAGATGCAGTGTCGACACTTATGAAGGCTTGTGTCGACACCTAGAGAAGCTGTGTCGACACTTGGAGTAGATTGTGTCGACACCAGGAAAGACAGAGTCGACATCAGAAGAAATGCGTCGACACATACAGGCAGTGTCGACACACTATGAAGAATACTCAACATAATTCATGTCGACATTTAGAGGCAGTGTCGACACCCAGAGAAGCTTTGTCGACATCAAATGTGTCGACACCAGGAGGCTGTGTCGACACTCAACAAGCTTCATCAAAGTTAAAGTAAAAGAAGGCATGTGTCGACACAAAGGAGATGTGTCGACACTCAGCAAGTTTCAACACAAGAAGGCATGTGTCGACACAGAGGAGATGTGTCGACACACAGCAGAATTCAGCTAAGTGTTAAAGAAGAAGTACTTGTGTCGACACATACAATCAGTGTCGACACATTCAATAGAAGGCTTGTGTCGACACACAGAATCAGTGTCGACACATTCTGAAGAAGCAGTGTCGAGAAGCTGTTACAACAACACAAGGAGTTGTGTCGACACCATCAAGGCTAGTGTCGACACTTAGTTCACTTGTGTCGACACTTAGTCTATTTGTGTCGACACATAATGAAGATCAGTCTCGACACTTTCAGACAGAGACAGTATTTTCAAGAAGTGACTGGATGACTTGACAGCTGCCATCTCAGCCGGTCTACTGCAACTGTCAGAGCTGTCAGAAGTTCGTTAGAAATCGGATCAGCCGGTTACCTTGGAGGAATACTATATAAAGTTTTTTCTCCTTCAACAGAAGAGTATTGATCACAATAAAAGAATAATCAATCAATCAGAAGATTAAGAAGATCAATACAGATCCAGAGAAAACTGTAAATCAGTATTTTGAAGAAACTTCAGGATTACTTGGAGAGAGAGAACTCCAGTAATTGAAGTCAAGAAAGAGACTTGTTAATCAAATCTCTTAAGAAGCAGGTTCTGATCCAGACTGCAAAGTAGGATCCAGATTTAATTCTCCATCCTAAGAAGGAAGTTGTCAGCCGGTCTACTTCAAGAAGATCAACTTTACTGAGTTCAGACTCAAGAAGCCTTGAAGAAAGCAAAGACAAAGTTGATCTCAGGAATCAGTGCTATCAAGAACTGATCAAGGAGGTTGCCCTCTTCATTCTCTCAAACAGAGTTGTGATCTAAAAACTTTTTATTATCTTTTTGTAGGATCCTAAGGGATCTGAGTTGTAAGCCTAAATTTATAAAGGCTGAGGTAGGGCTTTTGAGCCTGAGTGTAGGAGAATCTATTCTCTGAGTGTAGGCCTTGTTGAAGGCTGAGGTAGGGCTGTTTAGCCTGAGTGTAGGCCTTGTTGAAGGCTGAGGTAGGGATGTTTAGCCTGAGTGTAGGTCTTGTTGAAGACTGAGTGGTAGGGCTTTATGTCTGAGTTGTAGGAGTGGGGACACTCTGAGTTGTAGGAACCTATTTGGGGTTCTGAGCTGTAAGATCTGAGGATCTGAGGAGAAGTGCAGAAGTTAGGCCGAATCTAGTACACTACTAGATAGGCGAAGGGGGAAAGTGGATGTACCCAGACCTTGGGGAACCACTATAAACACTGTGTGCACTTTATGAATGTTTGTTCATGTGGTTGCTGTGTTGTGATAGCTGTAGAATTTGCATTTGCTGCTTAAAGTACAAAACAGTTTGTCTGCCTTTAAAGTAAAAAAAAAAGTACACTTATTCACCCCCCTCTAGGTGGTTAGGCACTATTTCTTTCAAGTGGTATCAGAGGGTGGTTACTCTAAAAGGGACTTAACAGTCTGAGTAAGATCCTGTAGGCAGATTCAGAACAAACAAGAATCAAGAAAATGGGTTCTAGTGAGAATCACAAAGAGCTGGGGTCCATGAAATTGCCAATATGTAGAAAAGAGATATTTGGCATATGGAAAGAGTGAGTTAGACTCTTTATGGAAGCTTCTGACCCAAGGATATATATTACAGTTAAAGAAGGCCCATCTGTGTCAATGAAGATATCCATTCTGGATGCAAATCAGAAAACTCCCAAGGACTTCTCTGAAATGACTAAAGATGAAATCATTCTGGCCACTATGGACAAGAGAGCCCAGAATATAATTGTTAGTGCCATTGATGATACAACATTTCAGAACTTAATTCATTGTAAAACCTCTAAAGAAATGTGGGACACATTAATAGTCTATATGGAGGGCTCAGAGGAAGTAAGACAAGATAGGAAGTCAATGTTAAATCAGGAATATGAAAGCTTCAGACAAGGAAAGTCTGATAGCATTACAGAATGTTACAAGAAGTTCTATAGGATTGTTAATGAGTTGATGTCCTATGGAAGAGACTTCAGTAACTATGAGCTGAATGACAAGTTCTTAAGATCCCTGACTAAGGACTGGGACACCAAGATTTGTGCCATTAGGGAAGTGGCCAAACTAGCTGATATACCTCCTCCAACTTTGTTTGGAAAACTGCTATCTTATGAGATGCAGTTAATGGCTAGAAAGGAGGAAGAGAAGAATACTAGAGTGGAGCACAAGGAAAAGTCTGTGGCCTTCAAGACTGAAGCCACTAAGAAGTATAGAAGCAAGTCTCCATCTCCACCTCAAATAATTGCTGAGGCTGTCTCAGATAATTCAGATAACAAGAATTCAGATAGTAGTGAAAGTGATGAAGACTTTGTTGCTTTTACTAGGCATTTTCAAAAATTTCTGAAGAAGAAGCAGTGGAGGTCTAAGCCCTCCACTTCTCAGCCAAAAGATGACTACTATCAGAAGAGAAAGTAATCCAGGAATGACAGAAGAAGGTCCAAGCCAAGCAAAGCTACATCTTCAAAAATTGTGTGTTATTGCTGCAATAGACAGGGACATGTAGTGGCTGACTGTCCTGAAAAGAGGAAGCAGTCAGCTGACAAAAAGAAGACTCAGTTTAAGGGCAAAAAGGAAAAGTCCTTTGTTGCTAAGAAAGACAAGAGTCTGACAGATCGGTCATGTTTAGAAACAGAATCAGAAGCTTAAGCCTACATTGGATTATTTGCTGAAGAGGAAGAAGATGAGTTCATGCAGCTAATGAACTCAATTTATGAGCATGAAGATCATCAGTGCAAGGGACTGATGGCTATATCTGAAGGAGACAAGATCCAGGATCAGCTTGGACCAAGTAAGGTACAAAGTTGTTCTTCTAGTTCAATTTATAGTACTGAGTCAGAATCAGATACATCTGCATCAAGTGATGTGAGTGGGTCTGAATCTGAAGGAGATATTCATCAGTTAATTGATGAATATAGGGACTTGTTGCAGGCCTTGAAGAAAAGCAAAACCTTGGCCAAAACTCAGGCAAAGGAGATTGCTAGTCTTAAATTGGCTGCTGCTGATTCAGACAAGTTGTTAGATCAAAAACTGAATGAGATTGCCAGATTGAAAAATATATCTGTTATTCAAATGGGCACAATCACATTCAAGAATGATCTGATTAGAAATTTGGAGGTTAGACTTCAGAAGAAGAAAGAGATTGTGGCTAGCTTTTCTAAACCTAAATCTGTTTTACCCTTGATAGATGAATTTGTACCTCAAAAGGGTAAGGCTGGATTAGGGTTTAAAAAACCTGCCTGGACTGCTAGGTCCAAATCTAAGGGCAAAGCCCCAGCATAAAACAAGAAGCATGTTGTAGATAATTCAGCCAGGGTAGTACCTAAACAAAGGTACAACAGGTTTGAGTACTGGTGTTGTGACAAGATAGGCCACTTTACCTTAGATTGTTGGCATAATTTAAGTGTCAAGGAGAGTAGCAAACTGCCTGCTAGAAGAGCTACAGGTAGTTTTGTTAAAAGTCAGACTAACTTGCACCAAGGACCCAAGAGTTATTTGGGTTCTAAGGTTAAGTAATCTGTTTTGTAGGTGAGTCCAAGTGGCCATGCCCCTATATGGTACTTGGACAGTGGATGTTCCAGGCACATGACTGGAACTAGGGGGTTGCTAAAGGACTACACACCTATCAAGGATGGGCCTAAAGTAACCTTTGGTGGTTCAGAAAAAGTAATCATCAAGGGATTTGGTAACATTTCTAGTAATCAGATTACAATTACTCAAGTGGCTTATATAAAGGGTTTGAAACACAACCTCATTAGTATAAGTCAGTTGAGTGATTTAAGATATGACATCTCATTTGTCAAGAATGGTTGTCATATCAAAAGGTCAAGTGATCAAAAGATCATTTTGACATGTTATAGAAAAAGGAATGTTTACTATCTTGACTTTGTGTGTGAGAACAATGTTTATCCTATTTGTCTTGTAGCTGATGAGAGAGTCTCTCATTGTGTCAAATGGCACAAGAGGCTAGCCCATCTAAATTACAAGACTATTGGCCAACTCTTTAGCAAAGAGTTAGTGAGGAATGGTCCTCAAGTTAAGTATAAAAGGATGGGATATGCTCAGCTTGTCAAAAAGGCAAGCAGACCAAATCCACCTTTCATAGCCTTGAGAACAAGGATTCTATGAGGTGTCTATACCTCTTGCATATGGATCTTTTTGGTCCTATGCCTGTTCACAGTTTATGTAGGAAGGTCTACACATTTGTGATAGTAGATGACTATTCAGATATTCCTGGGTGTTCTTCCTAAGACAAAAAATCTGAAACCCCAAGTATCTTATATAGTTTTGTTAAACAAATTCAGAATGAGTTGGACAGTACAGTGGTCAAAATCAGAAGTGACCATGGTACTGAATTTCAGTCTGAAAGTATGACAAAACTGTGTGAAGAATTTGGGATATTTCAAGAATTTGTTTCACCAAGAACACCTCAGCACAATGGTATTGCTGAAAAAAGAATAGAACATTGATAGAGGCTGGTAGAACTCTATTGAGTGACACTTCTCTCCCAGAATATTTCTGGGCTGAGGCAGTAAACACTGCATGTCATGTAATCAATAGGGCTACTATCACCAAGTGCCACAAAAAGACTCCTTACGAGATTGTGAAGGGCAGAAAACCAAATTTATCCTATTTCAGGATCTTTGGTTGCAAGTGCTATATACTTAACAATGACAAGTCTTATCTAACCAAGTTTGCTGTCAAATCCCAAGAGGGGATCTTTGTTGGGTACAGCAACAATAATAAGGCTTATAGGGTCTACAACTTGGTTATTCAAGTTGTAGAAGAGTCTGTACATGTAGTCTTTGATGAAACTAGACTGATTAACAGTGAGTTGCGAAGTAGTGTATGCAGCTCTACAGGTATAACTGATAGGATGGACAAGCTTACCATTACAGAAGGTTCTACTGCAACTCAGCAAGTGGAAAATGGTGGCTGCTGTCCAGGGGGAGTACAAGACTCTCTAGATGCAGAAGAAGACCAAGAGGTGCAGCATGTTGAAAAGGCTGAAGGTGTACAACCTGAAGACAGACTACCTCCAGCAAATAGACACTTAAAGGATCATCCAGCCAATCAGATAATTGGTGATCCCAGATAAGGAGTGCAAACAAGAAGCAGGAATCTGAGTACAGTTCTTTACTCTAGCTTCCTATCCCAAGTGGAACCAAAGAAGTTTGAAGAAGCAGTTTTAGACCCTCATTGGATTGATGCCATGCAAGAGGAGCTGAATCAGTTCAAAATATGCAAGGTTTGGGAGCTAGTTCCTAAATCAAAAGACCACAACATCATTGGAACTAAGTGGATCTTTAGGAACAAGTTGGATGAGAATGGAATCATTATAAAGAATAAAGCTATACTTGTTGCAAAAGGATATAGGCAGGAAGAAGGTATTGATTTTGATCAAACCTTTGCTCCAGTAGCAATACTGGAAGCATTAAGGATGTTCCTTGCCTATGCAACATATCAAGGGTTCAATGTATATCAAATGGATGTAAAGTCAGGTTTCCTGAATGGAAATATAAAGGAAGAAGTCTATGTAGAGCAACCATCAGGTTTTGTTGATTCTCTCAAATCTGATTATGTATATAGACTTAGGAAGGCTTTGTATGGGTTAAAACAAGCCCCAAGGGCTTGGTATGAAACCCTGTCTAGTTTCCTCATTGAGAAGAAATTCTCAAGGGGGGAAATAGACAAAACTCTATTCCTTAGGGAATCTAAAGACAAGATTATCCTACTCCAAATATATGTAGATGACATAATATTTGGGTCTACAGAAAGTAGTCTTTGTAGAAAGTTTGCAAAACTTATGCAAGGAAAATTTGAAATGAGCAGTATGGGGGAACTTAAGTTCTTCTTGGGTCTCCAAGTCAGACAAACTGAAGATGGCCTGTCCATATGCCAGTCTAAGTTCACCCTAGAGTTGATAAAGAAGTATGGTATGGAATCATCCACTACCATGAAAACTCCTATGGGGTCAAGTATGTCTCTAAGCAAAGATGATGCAAGGAAACCTGTAGATGAAACTTTGTATAGAGGGATAGTTGGCTCCCTACTGTATTTGACTACTAGTATACCAGATATCATGTATGCTACATGTGTCTGTGCTAGGTACCAAGCATACCCTAAAGAATCTCATCTGACTGCAGTCAAAAGGATTTTGAGATATCTTAAGGGCACACCTTATCTAGGCCTTTGGTACCCTAGGAATGGAGATTTTGTACTGACAGGTTACTCAGATGCAGATTTTGCAGGCTGCAAGGAAGAGAGGAAAAGTACTACAGGAACCTGTCAATTTCTAGGTAGAAGACTGGTGTCTTGGAGCAGTAAGAAGCAGACCAGTGTGGCCATCTCCACAGCTGAGTTAGAATATATTTCTGCAGGAAGCTGCTGTGCACAACTTTTATGGATTCAACATCAGCTAGTAGACTATGGTATTCAAGTAAGTAGAACACCTTTACTTTGTGATTCTACAAGTGCAATTTATATAGCTAATAATCCTGTCTCACATAGTAGGACTAAGCACATAGAAATTAGATACTATTTTCTTAGAGAACATGTAGAAAAAGAGGACATTTCCCTAGAATATGTTAAAACAGATAATCAGATAGCTGATATGCTTACTAAGCCCCTAGATGAAACTAAATTCAATAAGTTTAAAATTGAATTAGGAATGTTAAACTTAGAATAGTTTAAAATATTAGCGAAGTAAAATAGTGTCGACACATAGAGTTGTCTGTGTCGACACATAGAAGTAATGTCGACATTTCAGAGAAATGGTGTCGACACATCTAGAAAGTTTGTGTCGACACTTCAGAGAATTTGTGTCGATACATCCAGGGTGGTGTCGACACTTAGGATTAACACAGAATTCGTCGAGTGAAGTATCGACTAATCGTCGAGCTGAGATGTTAAGTGTCGACACATATATTCTGTCGACTATATTTGTGTCGACACATAGTTGTCGAGACATTAGAAGTAAGTGTCGACACTTTTCAACAGTGTCGACACATTTCAAGTATTTTGACGCGCCTTTTCACCTTCGATTTTAGAAAGGTATAAATAGGTCGTCACCATTGTTTGTCGACACGCTCTCCATAGTTTCGAGACCAAACTTGTGTGTCGACATCTCTCTTCTCTAAATTCAAAATTTCTCCAAACCCTAATAGCGCCCAAGCTAGAAGAGAACATCAATGAAGGTTATGAGCTAGTGCGACATGACTTTGACGACGCGGAACCAGAAATTCAATGTGTTGTAACCCTAGTTGCAGAGACTGGGTTAGAGTATCTAGTTTCAGAGCCAATCAAGATTTGGAAGAAGGAGGTCCTCGAATTCTTTAGTGCAGCTACCCTTGATGAAACTGGTCTTAAGATTAAATCCAAAGTTCATGGAGTTAAGGTGAAAGTATCCCAGAAAAGTCTAAGAAAAGTTCTACATCTACCTAGAACTAAAGAAGAGGAAGATGTATCTGCATCAAAGATAAGGGAGGCACTGCAATGGTGTGGACTAGCTTCAAGCATGAAGATTGGATCAGTTTTTAATAGGAAAGGCATGAACATGCAGGACAAGTTCTTATTTGAAATAGTAGGAAAGGTGATTCTGAGCAAGCCAGGTGGGCATGATAGAATATCAGCTCACATGTTTAGTTTAATGACAAGGATCATTTTCAAACTCAAAACTGATTGGTCAGCAGTGATGTTTGACAAGATTAAGGAAAGTGTGAAGAAGCCCAATCTGGGTAGGATTATGAGTTTGTTCTTGGCTGGAACTATTCTAGAAGTGATAAACCAAGCTGCTGGATCAAAGATAAATCATATGAGGAGGATGGATATCAGAATTATCTCAAGGTGGGATAGAGTGTTAAACAAGGACATGCCTACTCCTGAAAAGGAAGTTTCTCAACAGAAGAAGAAGAAGAAAGCCATAATAGCTCCTGAATCATCCAGTAGCTCAGAAGAGCAAGTAGTTTTTAGTTCTGATGATGGAGAGGCTGGAAATGTTGGACAGTCACAAGCAAGAAATGAAGATGCACAAAGGCAGGGGGAGCAACCATCTGCTAGCCCTATCAACCTGGATCCACTCTAGGGGGAGCCTCAACATGTGGAAGAGTCAACTCACTTGGATAGTGAACTGGCTACTCAAACAATCCTAGAGGTAATACATGAAGTTAATCAATCTATTTTCAATATTGAGGATGAAGTATTGACTGAATCATTACTTGATGTTGATCGACAAACTCAGATACATAGTCAACCACAAGATGTTGTCATGGAAGACACATCAGTTGCAGATAATGCTCCTGAGATAAGAGATTCTCCAGTCCCTACTCAACAGGAGTTTACTCTAGAAGAGCTGTTCCCTGATCTATTACAGACTGATTTTGAGGGAGAGAAAGCAGCTTTTGAGGGGGAGTCAGCTAACCTTGAGGGGGAAAATGTCAGGTCATAGGAGGAGACTGCTAGAAATGACACTGAGGAGCAAAGGACACAGGAGGAGCTACCAAGGACTGAGAAGGAATTGCCTCCTAGTCCTATAGATAGAGTAGACTTTGCCAGTACTTCTGCTTCTGAGGATGAAGAGCCTGCTAGAGCCAAGAAAAGAAAGCTACAGGTTTTCAAAAGCAGAAGCCAGACCTATAAGAAAGCTTTGCAAACTATTGCTCCACAACAAGCTCCAACTACTGATTATAGTTCATTGTTGGTGGATTTGCAGAACAAGATGGATGAGCAAAGGAAGACTCTAGAAAAATATATGGATGAAGTACATAAATCCCTTCAATTTGATCTGGCTCAAGACATCAAATCTATAAGATTTGAGGTTAATCTGAATAAGAAAGAAATAACTGATTGTTTCCATAAAGGAGGCAATGCAGTGGTATATCTGACAACTCATCAAGAGAATATAAAGACACAGGTTGATGATATGGCAGTGAAAGAAGGATATGTCCTGGAAAATCAGATTAGGATGAATGATAATCTGACTACCTCTCATAATGTCATTGTAAGTGAAATGAAAAATATTGCTAATGCCCAAACTGAGGCTAGAACTACAGCCAAAGCAGAGTTTGCTAAGCAATTACAAGAAAACCTAATTGCTATAAAAACTGCAATTGAAGATTCTCAAAAGGCTATTACTGAAAAGCTCCAAAAGTTAAAACCTTTTTATAAAGATGGTGTTAACTATCTGAATTCTCAGATCAGATTTCAGAAGGATGATCTTAGGGATCATATAGAAAGAGAAGTCATAAAGGGGGAGAGGGTATTAGTCAAAGCAGGCTCTGACCATGCTAAATGGATTTCAAACAGCATCAGAGATACCCTTGGATATCCACCCTTGTGTGATGATGATAATGTAGCAGAATCTGGGATAAATCCTGCATATTTTGGAGGTGAGCCAGCTGAAGTTGCACAAGTAATCTACCCTCCAGCAGATTTTGAGATGATACATCAGGAGGTACAATCTATGTATAGCCCTCTTGAGGGTAATAAGAATATTATTTTTGAAAAAGTAGATAAGCCTGTGCCTGAGGAAGTTTTGAAAGAGCAAGAAGCTCAATTATCTAAGAAGAGGTTCAGAGAACAGGCAGAGTTAAGGCCTGATTTTGAACAGTGGAGCCCAACTTATAGGAATATCATATTGAATGCTTGGAAAGCTGCAAAGGATAATTTCCTAGAAAGGGGCAAATGGTACTCTGACCAAGAGTGGAGAAAACATGAAGCTAGGCAAGAGGCCATAGTTCAGTACAGAAGGAAGACTAAACTAGGGAAGCTACCTCCTAATGCACAGGAGCCTAGCAAGTATTTCCCTAAGCCTTATCATTATTTTGAGAGACAAAAGATAAGGGCTGAAGAACAGAAGAAGAAAGATCTTAAGGGCAAGAAGCCTGCTGATGACACTGATGCTCTAGTTCAAGCCAAGATTCAATCTGGCAAGGGCATTGTCATCAAGGTTCTAGAGCAGCCATAGAATAGAATTTTCTTAAGTTTACAACTTTGTAATCATTTGTGTTGGAATCCATGTAAACTTTTGATTAAAGAAACTTTTGATAGTTGAAACAAATCCTTTATGAATGCTCATTGTGTTAGCATTATAATTTTGTGATAAAATATTTTATATGCTTTGTTTCAGTAATTACCCTGACATATAATGTTGTTATACATCATATTGTGTATTTGTTATGTATGGTGTATATCATTGACTAAGGGTTATGACTTCTCCAAATAGGGGGAGATTGTTGGGTACATTGGAAAATGTGTACCAGATTTGAAGAATCCTCACCCTACTCAATGATATACATCAAGGTGTATTTGATGTGCTTTGAGTTTATATGTGCAGATTAAGTAATTGCAGGAAATGCAGAAAAGTTTCTAAGTCCATGTGTCGACACCTAGAGATGCAGTGTCGACACTTATGAAGGCTTGTGTCGACACCTAGAGAAGCTGTGTCGACACTTGGAGTAGATTGTGTCGACACCAGGAAAGGTAGAGTCGACATCAGAAGAAATGTGTCGACACATACAGGCAGTGTCGACACACTATGAAGAATACTCAACATATTTCATGTCGACACTTAGAGGCAGTGTCGACACCCAGAGAAGCTTTGTCGACATCAAATGTGTCGATACTAGGAGGCTGTGTCGACACTCAGCAAGCTTCATCAAAGTTAAAGTAAAAGAAGGCATGTGTCGACACAAAGGAGATGTGTCGACACTCAGCAAGTTTCAACACAAGAAGGCATGTGTCGACACAGAGGAGATGTGTCGACACACAGCAGAATTCAGCTAAGTGTTAAAGAAGAAGTACTTGTGTCGACACACACAATCAGTGTCGACACATTCAACAGAAGGCTTGTGTCGACACACAGAATCAATGTCGACACATTCTGAAGAAGCAGTGTCGAGAAGATGTTACAACAACACAAGGAGTTGTGTCAATACCATCAAGGCTAGTGTCGACACTTAGTTCACTTGTGTCGACACTTAGTCTATTTGTGTCGACACATAATGAAGATCAGTCTCGACACTTTCAAATAGAGACAGTATTTTCAAGAAGTGACTGGATGACTTGACAGCTGCCATCTCAGCCGGTCTACTGCAACTATCAGAGCTGTCAGAAGTTCGTTAGAAACCGGATCAGTCAGTTACCTTGGAGGAAGACTATATAAAAGATTTTCTCCTTCAACAGAAGAGTATTGATCACAATAAAAGAATAATCAATCAATTAGAAGATTAAGAAGATCAATACAGATCCAGAGAAAACTATAAATCAGTATTTGAAGAAACTTCAGGATTACTTGGAGAGAGAGAACTCCAGTAATTGAAGTCAAGAAAGAGACTTGTTAATCAAATCTCTTAAGAAGCAGGTTCTGATCCAGACTGCAAAGTAGGATCCAGATTTAATTCTCCATCCTAAGAAGGAAGTTGTCAGCCGGTCTACTTCAAGAAGATCAATTTTACTGAGTTCAGACTCAAGAAGCCTTGAAGAAATAAAATACAAAGTTGATCTCAGGAATCAGTGCTATCAAGAACTGATCAAGGAGGTTGCCCTCTTCATTCTCTCAAACAGAGTTGTGATCTAAAAACTTTTTATTATCTTTTTGTAGGATCCTAAGGGATCTGAGTTGTAAGCCTAAATTTATAAAGGCTGAGGTAGGGATTTTGAGTCTGAGTGTAGGAGAATCTATTCTCTGAATGTAGGCCTTGTTGAAGGCTAAGGTAGGGCTGTTTAGCCTGAGTGTAGGCCTTGTTGAAGGCTGAGGTAGGGCTGTTTTTCCTGAGTGTACGTCTTGTTGAAGACTGAGTGGTAGGGCTTTGTGCCTGAGTTGTAGGAGTGGAGACACTCTGAGTTGTAGGAACCTGTTTGGGGTTCTGAGCTGTAAGATCTGAGGATCTGAGGAGAAGTGCAGAAGTTAGGCCGAATCTATTACACTACTAGATAGGCGAAGGGGGAAAGTGGATGTACCCAGACCTTGGGGAACCACTATAAACACTGTGTGCACTCTGTGAATGTTTGTTTCTGTGGTTGCTGTGTTGTGATAGCTGTAGAATTTGCATTTGCTGCTTAAAGTACAAAACAGTTTGTCTGCCTTTAAAGTAAAAAATAAAAAATACACCTATTCACCCCCCTCTAGGTGGTTAGGCACTATTTCTTTCACTATTCCAGTCTCGTACTGGTTAAGCTTATTTCAGTACTTTTTATGTAGTACTACTCCAGTCTCGTACTGGTCACATTTCATTCCAACACCTTAAATAAGCAGCATAATCACAACACATGTCCTCATTGCAACTTACTATTATAATCCCGGGTCCTGCTCTGAAGAGCAGTTGTTGTTAAAGTTGAGCCTTAGTTGGGGTTAATCTGAGTTGAAGTAGTCCTCCAAGTCTAGCCCAAAATAATGTGCTCCCATGCTCCTTGTAGGAAGTAGAGCTAAGTGACGACGCCCGAAGTCTAAAGCCTAGTAGGGGAGGCCGACGTAGACCCGGTGTATATTATGATTGCCTTTTGTTTGATTGTTTATAAATTGCTTGCGGAGAAATAGTGGCGGGTTAGTCCCTCTTGTAGACCATTCGTACTGGTGAGGGAAGGTCGACGACTCAAGGTGACAGGGAGATGAGTACCATAGGTGACCGGTCGTTATATTATTCCCCGTCGGGTTTTTCTCTGCTGGTCAGCCAAAATGATTCGCCGAATGTCGCTCACATCCAAGAGTACACAAGGTTGTACATTAGGGCCTAGGGTTGTGAGGTAAAATCACCCCCAGAAGTGGCAGGACTGGCCACTGTCACCGACGGGCACATCGGTGAGGCCCGCGGGGCTCGCTACCCTGCTAGAACAGAAGCGGTCCAAACTATGCCAACATAGGGTTTGTGTGCGTGGCTATGAATGCCTGTGGTGTGTGCATTGATGTGAATGCCTGCGATAGAATTCAGGATGTGAAAACCTGATGTGTTGCTGAGCGAGTGGAGCCTTATTATAACTGATTTATACTGCTTGTAACACCCATATCCGTCAAATAGCATATAACAGTAGGTCCTGCCGGGGCCCGACGCTATATACCACAGATAGACCTGAAGGTTACGCAATGGAAACCATCCTACCAATAACCAACGTCCTATATAGAGTACATTCTAGCGGAAGTAATTTAAAAGTTTCAAAATAAGAACTCAGCCAAAAGCATGAATTTCCACTACAAAAACCCAATCGGAATGAATGTACAAATACACAAGTACTTGTCCTTATAGCCTTACAATAGTTTGCTCAAAAATAAGTGTCTTCCAAACCTCAACACGCAGGCCGGTCATACATGATATTAAAAGAAAACACTCAAAATTAGGCCTTCGAGGGCCGGCTCAGCAACAAGGGCGCTTGCCCGCTATTTGCCACCCGGCTCCGTAGCACCTGCAAGCAACAATCCACCGAAGCGGTGGCAAACAAAAGCAACGGTCAGCTAAGCTGACCAAATTATAACGATCCCGCCCCTAAAATCGGGGCGGCAATGCCCCTTCCCTGCACTTTATTAGCATAGCCAAATAATAGAGAATTTACACATCATCACAGGGGTAGGCTCGCACGGCCACACACCCCGTGCTCTCATGGCACATTCTCGGTGAACTCGGTCAAAGTCCGCGGTCTCACCACCGCCTCTTGGACGGCAATTTCTCGTGAGCATTTTGGTCCTTCCGGCAGAAGTCACGTCAATTAAAGTCATAGACCTCCTAAGACCCTCCATCTATGCCAACGGCAAGTCCCACATTCTTTAGGTCGCTTGTACCGAACGACATAGAGCGGGTACGGTTTCGCCTAACTCGTTGCTTACACCGCAACGTCAATTTAAGCCATTTGCGCGGGTCAAGCTTTCCCGAGTCCCAAATCGATCACATACTTTACATAACCCAGTTATGTACAAGTTGGCCCCAGGCCTCCAAGTTGGCAGAATCACGCATCTGCCCAGTTTTCTGGGTGCACCTTGGAGTTAGTCTCCAACGCTCCCTGTTGCAATCTACCGCGTAGAAAACCCTAAAAACAATCATCTGCCTGGAGTCTTCTCCGGCCATTCATGCAATGCAACATCACCGATCCAGACCAACTTGTCTGTGTAGGTTTCACACATCATCCCTATGTCCGTTTTCTCGATTACGGACTCTACATGCAAAACAACGTGGACTATTCATGTCTACCCGAAGGAACACCTCACACTCACTGCTTACTCGCGAGAGCGGGCTTCCTATGCATGGGAAAAGAGGACTTCACATGTCCAAGATGAGAATCGTTACCCTAGCATTCCTCTTTGGCGCCATGAAGATCTATGCGGATGAAAAGCACCTCAATGTCCTCGCCTACATAGATCTGAACTCGGTTTGCGATTTGGGGCTCTAAAGCTCCACAGGTGGCCGGATCTCTCTTCCTTCTTCTTCCTTGCTCTCCCCTCTCTCTAGAACTCTTAGAAAGAGAAATTCCAAATAGAATGAGGGTTTCTAAACCCTATCCCCGGGTATATCCCAGCAAGGACAGTCCTGAGCCGTTCGATCCCAGAATAAGGAAACGGACGGTCATGATTCACACTTAAAATCCACAACCTGGGCCGAACACATCTTGTGGCACGCCTGTGTCCCAGGCTGTGTGCCCCATTCGATGCCGAAACCGTTGCATCCCAAAAAGAACACGGGCTCTCGACACGCCCATGTCAGGCTTGACATGCCTGTGTCATCTAGTATACGCCCGTGTACCCGGGCATGTTCCTCCATCGACATAGGACCAATACCAACCCGAGAAGAACACTGGTACTCGACACACCCGTGTCGAATTTGACACGACCGTGTCAGGTTGAACACTACTGGGCTCCAGGCCGTGTTTCACCCCCGACACAACTCGACTAACCACCCGAGTAGGATATGGCCTGGGACATGCTCGTGTCTCAGGTTGTGTTTGCTGTTCGATGATCGTCGACCCAATTTCGCCGACCACACGGCCGCCATCGAACCCAAGCACGAGAAAGCCCTAGGACACGCCCGTGTCCCAGGCTGTGTGACCTCTACCAAGTCCGAAACTGGCTCAAAATGCCACCCGTCCCTCTTTTGAGTTTCGGGGCATTACAGCTCTCTCCCTCTTAAAAGAATTTTGTCCCGAAATTACAGAAAGGAAAGATATAAACAAAACTTAAACGGTACCTGAGTGGAATAACTTTGGGTACTCCTCAAGCATGGTCTGCTCTCCCTCCCACAAAAGCTCCTCCCGACCGCAGTTGTCCCAACGGACCTTGACCATCCTAATTTTCTTGTTATGCAATCGCTTGACTTCTGAGTCCTCAATGCGAACGGGCTTGACCTTCGTCGTCAACACAACATCAACCGGTACTTGATCGACCACAAGCACTTGTGAAGGCTCTTGCATCGCCTTCAACAACACTGATATGTGGAATACATCGTGTAGACCACTTAGCTCTACTGATAGTCAATCGATAAGCTACTTCGCCAATCCACTCCAGAACCTCAAACGGTCTAAGGTACCTCGGGCTTAGCTTCTTCAAGCACCACACCCGCGAGATACCCTTGAACGGCTTAATCTTCAAGTACACCCAGTCGCCGATAGTGAAGTCCACGTTCCTATGCTTAGCGTTATAGTACTTAGCTTGTCGGTCCTGAGCGATTAGCAATCTCTCAAGAATGGTTCATACCAACGAGGTTGCATCTTCCACCTCTTGCCACTTGTACAGCTTTGACTCACCCATTTCCAACCACGATAACGGCGTGCGACATCTTCTACCATAAAGGGCCTCGAAGGGAGCCATTTGTATGCTCGCATGGTAGTTATTGTTATACACAAATTCCACCAAGTACAGGTGATCTTCCCACTGCTTCCCGAAATCTAGAATGCACATGTGAAGCATGTCTTCCATCGTCTTATTGACCCTCTCAGTCTGACCATCCGCCTGCGAAGGAAAGGCTGTGCTGAAACTCAGCTTTTTTCCCAACATCTACTACACCAACCTCCAATCATTGGACGTGAACTGCCCATCTCGGTCACTCACGATGCTGCAGGGCACACCGTGAAGCCGCACAATATTATCCACATATAACTTTGCCAATTTCTCCACTGAATCATCCTTCCTATGCAGAATGAAGTGCGACACTTTCATCAGACGATCTATGATCACCCAGATGGCGTCGTTTCCCTTCGGCGACCTTGGCAAGCCATGCACAAAGTCCATAGTAATCTCGTCGAACTTCCACTCCGGAATAGGCAAGGACTTCAAGAACCCTCCGGGCTTCTGGCACTCCACCTTCACAAGGTGCAAGTTTGACACTTTGCCACATAGAGTGCCACATCCTTCTTAAGTACTGGCCACCAAAATAATTTCTTCATATCACGGTACATCTTCGTGCTCCCTGGGTGAATCGAGTACTTGGTATGATGAGCCTCGTATAACAATTTTACCCGCAATTTGCCCACATTTGGGACGCACAGATGACCGTCCTTCCAGAGCAATCCATCCACAACCTCAAATTGGGAATTTGACCCATCCAAAGACTCAACTATGATTTGCTTCATGCGGCCATCAAAATCCAGAGCCTGCCGAATCCGATCAGCCAGGTCACACTAAACTTCAGTCCAGTTCAATAGCTCTTCGGCATTAGACTGCTTGTCTTTGCAAGAGATCTCCAATGCCTCCAACCCCCGAACCAAACGTGAAAGCTAGGGGTTAGATCTGAAATACTTTAGAGGGGGCGTGAATAGAGTATTTAGGGTTTATAAAATTTTTGCTAATTAATTCAATCTATTACTAGTGCTGCAGAAGTTAAATTAAAATCATAAACACAGCAACCTAAAAAGCACAGCCACAGCAAGAACAAAAGAAAAAGAGCAACCCAGACAACATAAGAATTTTATAGTGGTTCTCATAAATTTGGGTACATCCACTCTTCCACCACCCTGGTAGGAATCCACTCGGGTTTTTGATCTGGTGACTGCCACCAATGAGCTTTTGATCAGGTGCTCAAAAACCAAACCTCAAGTCTTTTGGTCAGGTGACTTGCACCCAGGAATAACTTTTGAAGGGAGTTAAGAACCCTTTATACAGTGGGGGATGAGAGAGTGATTTTGTCTTCTCTTTCTCAGATACAACTGAGAAGACTTTTGTGGATTTTGATTTTAACAAAGAGCTCCCCCTGAGATATTGAATGGTTCAGGAAGTTGAAGCTTTACTGCAGGGTGATAGGTCTTCATACTTTTGCTTTGACCAGATGAACTCCAGGAACTTCTTGACAGATAGAGTTTGTTGTCCTTTGAAGAGTCCTAGAATGTAGAAGGAAGAAGACTCTTGATCTTGAATGTATGTTTTTCTTCTTCTTCATCTTGCTATTCTTTTCTCTGGTCAAGGGCTAGGGCTTCTTGTCTCTTGACAGTGTTGTTGCCCTGTGAGCTCAGTATGCTGTATATTCTCTGTGTAGGTTTTTCTATTCTCTTGTATTTCTATCTGTTCTGTGTGTCGTCGAGAGAGATGATGAAAATCCCTTTTATATTTTCCATATAATTTCACTTTGAAATTTGAACTCCTTTCTTCATTCAATGCTGACGGTCTGAAGAATGTTTGCATTGATTGATTTCCCCAACTGTCCCATAGAAAAACGGCAAGAAATAATCCTGATGAAGACCGTAATCAATGATTGCTTCTAACGGTAATATTCAGAGAATAGTTATGCATTGATTACTCAGGAATTATTGCAATAGAAAAGAGACAGAGGGAGGGAAGTTTCTAAGTCTGGAACTTTACAGAATTTGTTGAGCAGAATTCGTCGATCTGTGTCCAGAGTTTGTCGAGCAGAGAAGTCAAGTTCGTCGACCAGATAATCTTTGTTCATTGAGCTGAGATTCAAGATCGTCAACCTGAGGACAGAACTGCTTTCTCTGGAACCTTTTAATTATGTGCATTAAGTTCGTCAAGCAGAGAATATGACTTCGTCGACCTAATAAAAGAATTCCATTTTTTGGACTTAAGAATGTAGAAGTAATGTGTCCAGAAATCGTCGACCTCAGAACTGGGTTCGTCGACCTGAGAACTAGTTTCGTCAAGCTGAGAACTTCTAACTGTTACTTAATAAATCTTGCCAAGACTGTGGTCTAAGTTTGTCGAGCTGAGAAGGTGAGTTCGTTGACTGGAGTGTGATTCTGGACTTAGAATACTTAGTTGTTTCTGTTCTTATAGTGTTCAAGTAGATGATCCAGAAATCGTCGAACTAAGATCCAAATTCGTCGAGCTGATATTCTAACTTAGTCGACTGGAGTGTGAAGCTGGACTTCAAATATTTAGATGTTTCTGGAATAAGATGTTGAAGTAGAATACCCAGAGATCGTCGACCTAAGAAATATGTTCGTCGACTTGAGAACTAAGTTCATCGACTGGAGTTAAGTGTGAAGAATTCTGGACTTCGTGTTGAAGTATACTCTGGAATTCGTCGACCTGAGATTCAAGTTCGTCGAGCTCAGCTCAGAGAATTGTCTCTGATTTCATCGAGCTGAGCACGACTTTTGTCGACCTGAGTTCGACGAACGTCGAACTCATTTTCTGAGTCTTTGATATTTCTCTAATTCTTGAGTCTTTTGCGGTGTTGATGGCTGGTGCATGTGGTGTTGACTCTGAGTACATGGCCTAGACTCTAGGACTCATACATGGCCCTGGTATACATGTTGGGTCAAATATCCTAGTTCAGTGAACCTAGCCCAAATCCAACTAGGGATCCAACAATCTCCCCCTATTTGGGTAAGGTCACTAATTACAGAGTCACATTAATAATAAAGCAATAAAACATATATCTGGCATGAAAAATTTAAATGTGCAGCAGATATATATATATATACAGAGCTTTGTATCAAAATATAAATAAGCAGTTTAAAGTAACTTAGAAAGACTAAAGATAGTTCAAAGTTTATTTCTTCTTCTTCTCCTTCTCCTTCTCCTCTTTGGATTTGCCTCCAGACTGGGCAAATATAATTTCTCTGTTGGGATCTGCAGCTTGAGCCTTGGTCATTGTCATGTAAGAAGCCCCAATAATATTAAGAGATGTAGCCCTGGGCACTACTGCTTCTGGATGCAGTTTCATATAATCATCAACATTAAAGAACTTGTTAGCCTTTGCAAACCTGTTCAGTTCTTCCTTTCTATACTTGGACATTGTAGAGTATTGAGACGGATCCTTTCCTTCAGCTCTTGCTTTGTTGATCATTGATAGGCCAACCAATTCCTGGAATTTGGCCATCCTAGCAGTTATAGCTAACTCTGGATCTTCAAATGGTACAGGAGGTGAAGCAGGTCTCTTGGGGCTATCAACCTTTTGATGTTCAGTGAATGGCTGCTTTTGGTGTTGTTGATGTTTTTGCTGTCTGCCTGAAGAATAATGCCTTTGCTGGCTGCTTCCTGAAGAGGAGGACCTACCCTGATGTCTTTGATATGTTTTAAACTAGGTAGGCCTATGAGTTTAAGAACTAGAAGCACCAGCAGCTGGTGGAGGAGGAGGAGGAGGATCCTTTATGTATCTTTGAGGAGGTGGGGAATACCTCCTACTTTTCTTCCTTTCATTCTGTTCATTCTTGGACAGCCACATCCATGTTGGCATGCCCTTATAGGGTGTGATCTTCTGAAGTATATAGTAAGGAGTATCATTTGTAGGATTGGGTTTTGGGGCAGGAGGTGGAGGAGCTTTCCTCTTCTTGGAAACTTTCTTTTTCTTGGGCTCATCATCTGAGTCCTCCTCCTCATCATCATCATCAGTAGAATCCTGAGGATTATCATACATTGCATTTATTTCTTTCAGGGCTTCAGCAGATATCAGAGGTTTCTCAGCCTGGGAGGGAGCTGGAGGATGAGCTAGAAATAAAACTGGAGTATGAGCTGGAGAACTGTACACTTCAGTGCTTTCAACAACTGACTTATTTTCCTCTTCAATGTCAGCCATGATCAATCCATCAAGATCAGGCATGGGGGAATCATCCGTAACAAAAACTGGAGTAGAAGTATCTTTTGGAGGGGATGAAGTAATGGGTGAAATAGCTTTGGGAGGAGATGGAACAGCTGGAACCTCTATTGTAACAAAACTAGCCTTGAGTTGCTTGGCAACCTTGGGGCTTATAGGTGAGGTATATGGAATTATAGCCAAAGATGGCTTAGTGTTGTCTGCTGGAAGGTTATTAAAATAGGTTGTATCAAAACTGCTCAATAAATTTAAAAGATCAATTGTGGGATTTATAATAAAATCACCAGCAGTTGTTATGTCCTCTGGGAACTGCTCATCTATGTCCATATCAGATTCAATAAAATGAATTAAATCAAATAAATATGTATCAACATCTACTTCTGTTGCTGTTGGTTCTGCTTCTACTTCAGCTGCTTCTTGTTCTGCTGTGTCTGCTGCTGTATCTACTGCTGTTGCTGCTGTTGTTGCTTCTACTGCTATTTCTGATGCTACTTCTTCATTGAGTATCTCCCCCTGCCTTGTTTCAGTGTATACTGGAGCCAGGCCCCTAACTGAAGAGGGAGGAGCAGAAAGAGCAGATATCTGGGCAGCTAGGGAGGAAATGGAAGTAGCAAGAGGTGAAATGGCCTCTGCTATAATGGGTTTAAGAAGGGGAGTGAGAAGTGCAAGGAGTTGTGGTATGATGGAGGGATCCAAGAGTGGAGCTGTAGAGGGTGGTGTAGAAGGTGTAGCAGTGGAGACAAAGATAGGAATGGAGGAGTATGGTGGAGGTGGAGGTGGTGCATCTTACATTAGTTCATCCTGAGGAGTAGAGGTAGTGAGGGGCGGTGAGGGCAGATTGAAGAATCGGATGTTGCCCAAATGAGGGGGTAAGGGATATGAAGGTGGTGAGGAAATGGGTGTTCCATGTGGGGATGGAGGTGGGGTTGGTTGTGGTGATTGAGAAGGAGAGGGTTGATGGTTTTCCTGAATGGGAGAGGAGGGAATTTCATTGATATTTATTTGTGGAGAGGTTGTAGGAGTTAAAGCTGGAGTAGGAATATGAATTGGTTGTTGTGGTTGTTGTTGTGGTTGTTGAAGAGATGGAATTGTGGAAGAGGGTTGTTGTAGCATCTGATGTTGAGGTGGGATGACTGGAGGTGAGGGAGGTGGAGGAGGGATCTCTTGAGTAGGGAGGTAAGTGGCTGGAGCAGCCCTAGTACTCTCAGAAAGCCTGGTGGAGGAGGAAGAAGCCTTGGAGGGCTTGATGATAGTCCTCTCCCACCTGCCAAAGAGAGCACAGGTGAGCCTCTTAGAGGCATTTATGAATATAGTTTGGGAGACCAGGGATTCAGCAGCCTTTTCCTTCAGGAAGATCCCTAATATTCTTCCAAAACACACTTATTTCTTTGTATTCTTTTTCTTAATCAGATCAAACATGATCTGAGCCCAGTTCACCTGCTTCTTGTTGACTATTGCACACATCACCAGGAATTGATGCCTGGTTATGTAATCATGTGTAGTGTCCTTGCCCAACAACACTTTGCCCACAATGTCTGCTAGGAATTTGAATTCAGCAGACAGGTGTTTCTTCAGCAGCTTATTTGGGGTTTCTCCAGAGTAGCCCATCATACTCAACATCATATCAAACTCCTCAGTATCCATTTCTAATTCTTCTTCACCATTACTTAATCCAAAAATTTCAGTTAGGACGGCGAGAGTAAGAGAAATAGCATTACCTGATACTGTCCTTATCATAGTGTTCTCATCTGTGGTGGAGGAAGTATAGACCCACTCTCTAATCTCAGTGGTAGATATCTTTATCCTAGTGGACAGCAGATTCTTCAATTTTTGTTCTTCAAGCAGTTGCAGTATTTCCAGGAAGATTGGGTCAGAATGCTGGAAGGAATCAAAATCGACATCAAAGGCAGTGTCGAATTTCATTGCCGCAAGATTTCCTACTGGAATTGTCATTAGAGCACCTGCAAGAGAAACACGACGATCAAGTGCAAAGGAACTGAAAGCGCAGGATGGAGGTCGAAGAAAACCGAGATATAAGATTTTCCAGAATATGAATCGACAAACTCCGTTCCACGAAAAAAAAAATAATTCTTCAATCTGAGGTCGACAAAATAATTTGCAGTTAAGTAATTCGTCGAGCTCAGTCTGAAGATTTGAAGACATTTCGTCGATCTCCATTTGACGAAAGTTTTCTGAAGTAGGTTCATCGATCTCCGTTCAACGAACACAACTTCACTCACAGAGAGTTCGTCGATCTCCGTTCGACGAATATCTCAAGAACTTTCCCCAGTTTGTCGAGCTCCGTTCGACGAACTTTGGCAAATTCATCGAGTGCAGACAAAAATTAAACTAAGTCTTCTCCATTGATCATTCCAAGCTGATTTATAAAGAACAATTGATTTCTTTCATCCAAGGGTTTGGTGAAAATATCAGCTCTTTATAAATCAGTGTAGATATAGACAAGTTTAATTTTATTTTTGTCTACACACTCTCTAATGAAATGATGTCTAATGTCTATATGCTTAGTTCTACTGTGATGGACTGGATTCTGTGTTATGGATATAGCACTTGTGTTATCACATATTAGAGTTGAATTATTTAAGTTGAAACCATAGTCTAGGAGTTGGTTTTGAATCCATAACATCTGGGAACAACAACTGTCAGCAGCTATGTACTCTGCTTCAGCAGTTGAGATGGACATAGATGATTGTTTCTTGCAAAACCAAGAGACTAATCTTATGCCAAGGAACTGGCAGGTTCTTGAGGTACTTTTTCTGTCCACCCTGCATCTAGCAAAGTCAGCATCTGAGTATCCAGTTAACTCAAATTCTGACTCAGTAGGATATCATAAGCCTAAACTGGGACAACTCTTTATATATCTCAAAATTCTTTTTGAAAACATTAGGTGAAATTCTTTAGGGTTCACTTGGAACCTAGCACAAAGACATGTGGCAAACATTGTATCAGGTTTGCTAGCTGTAAGATATAATAGGGACCTAACAATGCCCCTATATAACTTCTGTTCAATAGGTTTCCCATGAGGATCAGAATCTATTGTAGCATTAGTAGCCATAGGTGTTTTCTTTGCTGAGGCATCAGTCATCCCAAACTTCTTAAGAAGCTCTTTAGCATACTTAGCTTGGGAGATGAAGATGCCATCAGGTAGCTGCTTCACTTGGATACCAAGGAAGTAGGAGAGCTTACCCATGCTACTCATCTCAAACTTAGAATGCATGAGTTCAGAAAACCTCTTGCATAGTTTAGAGTCAGTAGATCCAAATATGATGTCATCCACATAGATTTATACTAACAAGATTTTATCCTTATGGTGTCTAGTGAATAGTATTTTATCTACTATGCCTCTAGTGAATTCATGCTCTATCAGAAAGCTAGCTAAGGTCTCATACCAAGCTCTTGGAGCTTGCTTTAGACCATAGAGGGCTTTTTGCAATTTAAATACATGATAAGGATGGGTTGGAGAGATGAAACCTGGAGGTTGTTCAACATAGACTTCTTCTTTTAGTACTCCATTCAGAAAAGCACTCTTTACATCCATCTGATATACCTTGAACTTCTTGTAGGCAGCATAGGCAAGTAAGATTCTGATTGCCTCTAACCTTGCAACTAGTGCAAAGGTTTGATCATAGTCTATGCCTTCTTCTTGCCTATATCCTTGAGCAACAAGCCTAGCCTTGTTGCTCATAATTGCACCTTGGGCATCTAGTTTGTTTCTATATACCCATTTGGTTCCAATGACTGGGTAGTCTTTGGGTCTTGAAACCAAATCCCAAACTCTACATCTCTCAAATTGGTTGAGTTCCTCTTGCATAGCAATGATCTAGTGGGGATCCTGCTCAGCATATTTTATGGATTGAGGTTCAACTTGAGAGAGAAAACAGGCATGCATCACATCTTGGTTGAGTTGATGCCTTGTCTATACACCTGCTGACATGTCTCCATTCACTTGAGATCTCGGGTGATCCCTAAGTGTGACAAAGTCAGTGGGTGGAGTTGGTTCAGCAACAATATTTTGAATTAATTCCTCTTATGGAATTATGTTTGCTGTGGGATGAGTTTCAACTTCTTCCAAATGTTCTTCTTCACTGTCTTCATTAACCTGTGGAGAAGGATGTGTTGGAGCCTCTTGGGTGAGGCTTAGTCCATCCAATTTCTCATACAAGTGATGTACCTGCAAAGGATTACTGGTAGAAATCTCTTTCTCCTTATAAGACATGTTAGTTTCATCAAAGGTAACATGAATAGATTCTTCAATTTTCAAGGAGGATTTGTTAAATACCCTATAAGCTTTGCTTACTTGGGAATATCCTAGAAAAATTCCCTCTTCAGTCTTAGCTTCAAACTTTCTAATGTATTTCTTGTTGTTATTATGTATATAGCATATGCAACCAAATACTTTAAAATAGGTGATTTTAGCTTTCTTCCCTTTAAGTAATTCATAGGGAGTCTTATTCTTTAGTTTATGTATCAAACTTCTGTTCAGTACATAATTTGTTGTGCTTACAGCCTCTGCCCAAAAATAAAGTGGCATATAAGCATCTGCAAATAATGTGCCTGCAGCTTCAATTAGGGTCCTATTTTTCCTTTCAGCTACCCCATTTTGTTGGGGAGTTCTAGGAGCTGAGAAGCAGTGTCTGATACCTTCCTTCTCACAGAACGCATGCATAAGAAGAGACTCAAACTCTGTACCATGATAACTTCTGATCAATGCAACATGAGTAGAGTACTCAATCTGTATGGTCCTGAGAAAATCTGTAAGAACTTTAAAGGTGTCTGATTTAGATCTCAGAAAGAACACCCAAGTGAACCTTGAGAAGTCATCTACAATAACTAAAGTGTAGGATTTCCCTCCTAGGCTTTGTACAGCAATGGGTCCAAAGAGATCCATGTGTAGCAAATACAAAATCCTAGGTGAAACACTTTTATTAACTGACTTAAAGCTAGGTTTAGTTTGCTTACCTAGTTGGCAATCCCTGCAAAGGCCTTCCTTCTTGTAGGGACCAGAAGGTAAACCTCCTGCAAGGTTGTCTTTAGACAGCCTAGTAATATTTTTCATGTTAACATGTCCTAGCCTTTTATGCCATAATTCATTTTGGTTGCTAACTATATTCAGCAGACAAATATCTGGATTGGCAGAGTAGAAATCAACTAAATAAATGTTTTGTTGGATCCCTAGTTGATTTGGGCTAGGTTCACTGACTTAGGATGTGACCCAAACTGTATAGCCAGGGTCAAGTTGTGTCCTAGAGTCTAGGCCAAGTCCCTAGAGTCATCTCCAGATGGACCAGCTATCATCAAGACCATCAGATACTCAAGATTGACAGGTTTTCAAGACTAAGTAAAGTGAGTTCGACGTTCGTCGAACTCAGCTCAATGAAAGGAGTTCTGCGCTCGACGATCGTGAGACAATTCTTGGTGCTGAGCTCGACGATCTGTGTTCTCTGTTCAATGAATATTGAGGTTCTCCATCAAGCTAAAGTCAGGACAACTTCAGAATTTTTCTAAGTCCAGCTTCAAACTTTGGTCGACGAATTGGATTCTAAGCTCGACGAACTTGGACCTCAAGTTCTCAGCTTCTCAGGTCGACGAAGTCAGTCTCTCAGGTCGACGATTTCAGTACTCTCTCGACGAATTCTGGACTCATAGTATTTGTGTCGACACTTAGGGCTTATGTCAACACCAGTCAATCTATGTCGACACCAGAGGATTTGTGTCGACATCAGGATTTCAGTCAACACCAACTTATGTCGACACCAAAAGATTTGAGTCGACACCAAGATCAATCAGTCGACACCAGCTTATGTCTACACAGAATTTCAGCAGATGTAGAATATTTAGCTAAGTCCACAATCTTTCTTTGCCCGACGAATTTGGAGCTCAGCTCGACGTTTGAAGTCTGTCTGTTCGACTATTGAAGATTGTCTGGTCGACGAACTCTCTCAAGCTCAGCTCGACGAACTCAAGCTCAACTCGACGAACTCAAGCTCAGCTCGACAAATTGCGTTCTTCGTTCGACGAATCCAGACTAGGTCTTCTTCAGTTTCCCGTCCCGTTTCTTGGCGATGATTCCGGAGTTATTAATGCCAAATCTTCTCGGAATGTTACTGTTGGAACGCACATTGACTATGGACGATTACATGCCATTTTTCAATGGGACAGATAGGGAAAATATTGATTGCCGCTTCTTTCCAAGGCCGACTGTCATTACTGCTAAACATTCAAATTTTGAATGTTCCTCAATCAGAGATATACAGATAAGAAGAAAATAATCAACCAGAGATACAGAAAACAAAATTACAGTACAGCAAGCAATACAGTCAATCAGACACACTCAGATTGCACAGAAGAACAATCATACTGAAATCAAAAGCTCTACTGCAATCAGCCTGACCAGAGAACATTTTCAAGAAGAAGAAGAAGAACAACCAATCACCATCAAGAGTCTTCTTCCTTCTAACTCTACAGGATAACTTCAAAGGATAATAAATTTCAATCTGTCAAAGGAGTTCCTGAAACAAATCCTGGTCCAGGCATTCTAGGTCTTTGAAGACCTATCACCCTGAAGCAGTGCTCCAGCTTTCCTGACTAATTCAAGATCTCAGGGGGAGCAAGATCTGCTACAATCAATCCACAAGTCTTCTCTCTGATTGTTGACAGAGAAGACACCATCTCTTTTACTTCCAATTCCTGTACAGGGTTTTAAATCCCTTCAAAATTATTCTGGTTGCAAGTCTCCTTCCAAAAGATTTGAGGTTTTGGTTTTTGAGCACCTGAACAAAAGCTCATTGGTGTCAGGCACCTGATCAAAAACCTGAGTGGATTCCTACCAGGGTGGTAGAAGAGTGGATGTACCCAGGTTGGGGAACCACTATAAACTTCTTGTGTCGTCTGGTTGCCCTTCTTTGTGTTTTGGCTTTGTTGTTCTGTGATTGTTTAGGTTGCTGTGTTTATTTATTTTAATTGCTGAATTGTTCACTTAGGAATACAACATAAGTTGTAAAAAGTTTTAAGAAAGCACAATACTCTATTCACCCCCCCCCCCTCTAGAGTATTTCAGATCTAACATGCACTTTCATGTTTCCTTGTCTATTTCCAATTAAAATATTTTGTTTCTCTTTATTAGAAATAATACAAGTTTTTGAGTTGAAATGTACCTGATAACCTTCATCATATAATTGGCTTATTGAGATGAGGTTATGCTTGAGTAATCTTACATAAGTCACTTTCTTGAATGTGACTGCTCCAATCCTTACTTCTTCATAGCCTTCAGACTGGCCACACTTTGAATCACCAAAGATTACCTTTGGTCCTAGCTTGGACTTGTAATTGTATAGCTTGTCCTTACTGCCAGTCATGTGCTTGGAGCATCTACTATCCAGGTACCATGTTTGATTAATCACTAGACAGCCCTTTTCCTGTAATGAAAATAGTTAGTTGTTCTTGACCCATGTTACCATGGGTCCTTTATATTATTGATAAGAAAAACTGGATATCACAGAGTACTCAGGTTGTGATTTATATCCTAATGGATGATATCTTCTTGGAGGTATTGTCCAATCTGCAAGTGGGTTAAATAGTTTCTTGGTTTGATTTGAGTTGGTGTTATGATTATAGTTTTTGATAAGTCTGACTGGGTTCGACGAATTGTTGTGAGTTCGTCGGCCAGAGTTCGACGAAATGGGATGAGATTGTCGATCTCTACTCAGAGAATGAACAAGTTCATTTTCTGTGCCCCAAGTTCATCGATCTCTGCACGACAAACCATACACAGTTCGTCGATCGCAGTAAGACGAATGATTATTATATAAGTTTGTGTTCAGCGTTTGTTGATTTGAGTTCGACGAACTGGCCGCATTTCGTCGATCTCAGTTCGACGAAATCTGCTGAACTTTGTGTTTATTTAGGGTTTTCTGGTTTCTGTTATTTTGATCTTTTAATTTGGGCATTTCTTCCGTAGTTTGTTTATGGTTTATTATTTCTTTGCCCTTACTAGAAACTATTTTGATGGGGGTTGATAAAATATTTTTCTTAAGAATGGGGGGCAAACTTAATGATGCACCCAAGCCCAGCTTGCCATTTAGTCTGGCATTGTCTGTGCTTGTAATGTCCATCAGCTTAAGGCTTCTCCCATTGAGAGATTCCTCAAGTTGTTTGGCCTCACATAGTTCAGTTTTTAAAGAGTAAATTTGTTTATTAGCTGATATTAGTTCTTCTTTTAACTTGATGTTTTCAGAGATGATGTTTTCCTGGTTTGATAATCTTTCCCTAAGTGCCTTGATTTCCTTTTCTGAATTTATTAAATCAATGCACATTGTTTTAAATTCAATTTTAAAAGTATCATAACTATAATCAAAAGAGGACAATACCTGATCAGCTTCTGATTCAGAAGCTCCTTCACTATCAGAATCTTCTTCATCTGAATGACTCCTGGAGGCATCAATGGTCATGAGGCATACTTCTTTGGCCCTTGCCTCTTCTTCTTCTTCACTGGAGCTGGAGGATGTGGATTCATCCTCAGTTTCACTCCAGCTTTCAGCTACAAAGCCTTTCTCCTTCTTCTTGTATTTGCTGGAGGAAGGCCTGCTGCTTTGCTGTCTTCTAGAGTCCTTCTCTCTTCTCTTTTCCTTCTTTTGATTTTCTGGACACTCTGAGATGAAGTGTCCAGGTTTCCTGCAGCCAAAGCAAACCACTTCTTTAGTGGAGGTTTTGTCATACCTTGGTTTGTCATCCTGCCTGGATGACTTTCTTCTGAAATCCTTCCTTGCCATTTTATAGAATCTCTTGGCAAAGAGACTCATCAGCTCTTCATTCACAGTGGAGGCTTAGTTTCTTCAACAGCTTTAAAGGCTATGTTGTGCTCCTTCCTTGCTGGTGGAGGTGTTCTCTGCTCAGCTGCTTCTCTGGATTTGATCATCTGCTCATAAGACTTGAGCTTTCCTAAAAGAGATTTTGTGGAAATCTCATTTAGGCTTCTGGCCTCCTTGATTGGCCAGATCCTTGAATCCTATGAACTTGGGAAGCACATGAGGATTTTATCATTCACCTTAGTGAGGGTGATGTCCTTGTCCAGTGTCATTAGCTCATTGATGATTGAGCTCAGCCTATTATACATATCTGCAGTGATTCAGCTTCCTCCTTCTTAAAGTTCTCATATTGTGATATGAGATTGGATCTTCTATCCTTTCTTTCATTAGCAGATCCAGCCACCATTTGATTTAGGGAATCCCAAATGGCCTTAGCTGATGTGCATTCAGCCACCTTCTGTAAGATGTCATCTCACATGGTTTGGGTCAGAATATTCATGGCTTTGGCATCAACAACTTTAACTTTCTTCTGGGCTTCAGTCCACTCAGGTGGTGGAACTGCATTAGTGTTGGATGTTGTTGTAGAGGTAGATGGTTGAGGAGGACCTGTCACAATGGAATTGTAGATATCCCATCAATAGAGATCATATATAACTTAATTCTTACCTTCCAGATGGCAAACTTATTTAGATTGCATACAGGAGGTCTGGTGCTTGCATAGTCCTTGTTCTGTGCCCTACTGCTGTGAATATAAATCTAATAGAAATAAAAGTCAGATCTAACTCAGGATCTTTGGTTCAAGGGTTAGCTTGTACAACCAAAGGAACCTTGCTCTGATACTAATTGAAAGCTAGGGGTTAGATCTAAAATACTTTAGAGGGGGGGGAGTGAATAGAGTATTTAGGGTTTATAAAATTTTTGCTAATTAATTCAATCTATTACTATTGTTGCAGAAGTTAAATTAAAATCACAAACACAGCAACCTAGAAAGCACAGTCACAACAAGAACAAAAGAAAAAGAGCAACCCAGACAACACAAGAATTTTATAGTGGTTCCCTAAACTTGGGTGCATCCACTCTTCTACCACCCTAGTAGCAGTACACTCAGGTTTTTGATCACGTGACTGCCACCAATGAGCTTTTGATCATGTGCTCAAAAACCAAACCTCAAGTCTTTTGGTCAGGTGACTTGCAACCAGGAATAACTTTTGAAGGGAGTTAAGAACCCTTTATACAGTAGGAGATGAGAGAGTGATTTTGTCTTCTCTTTCTCAGATATAACTGAGAAGACTTTTGTGGATATTGATTTTAGCAAAGAGATCCCCCTGAGATATCGAATGGTTCAGGAAGTTGAAGCTTTCCTGCATGGTGATAGGTCTTCAGACTTTTGCTTTGACCAGATGAACTCCAAGAACTTCTTGACAGATAGAGAGTTTATTGTCCTTTGAAGAGTCCTGGAATGTAGAAGGAAGAGGACTCTTGATCTTGAATGTATTTTCTTCTTCTTTTTCAGCTTGCTGTTCTTTTCTCTGGTTAAGGGCTAGGGCTTCTTGTCTCTTGATAGTGTTGTTGCCCTGTGAGCTCAGTATGCTGTATATTCTCTATGTAGGTTTTTCTATTCTCCTGTATTATTATCTATTCTGTGTGTCATCGAGAGAGATGAAGAAAATCCCTTTTATATTTTCCATATAATTTTACTTTGAAATTTGAATTCCTTTCTTCATTCAATGCTGACGGTCTGGAGAATGTTTGCATTGATTGATTTCCCCAACTGTCCCATGGAAAAATGGCAAACAATAATCCTGATGAAGACCGTAATCAATGCTTGCTTCTAACGGTAATATTCAGAGAATATTTATGCATTGATTACTCAGGAATTATTGCAATAAAAAAGAGACAGAGGGAGGGAAGTTTCTAAGTCTGGAACTTTACAGAATTCATTGAGCAGAATTCGTCGATCTGTGTCCAGAGTTCGTCGAGCAGAGAAGTCAAGTTCGTCGACCAGATAATCTTTGTTCGTCGAGTTGAGATTCAAGATCGTTAACCTGAGGATAGAACTGCTTTCTCTGGAACCTTTCAATTTTGTGCATCAAGTTCGTCGAGCTGAGAATATGACTTCGTCGACCTAATAACAGAATTCCATTTTTCTTGGACTTAAGAATGTTGAAGTAATGTGTCCAGAAATCATCGACCTCAGAACTGGGTTCGTCAACCTGAGAACTAGTTTCGTCGAGCTGAGAACTTCTAACTGTTACTTGATAAATCTTCTCAAGACTGTGGTCTAAGTTCGTAGAGATGAGAAGGTGAGTTCTTCGACTGGAGTGTGATTCTGGACTTAGAATACTTAGTTGTTTTTGGTCTTATAGTGTTGAAGTAGATGATCCAGAAATAGTCGAACTAAGATCCAAATTTGTCGAGCTGATATTCTAACTTCGTCGACTGGAGTGTGAAGCTGGACTTCAAATACTTAGATGTTTCTGGAATAAGATGTTAAAGTAGAATACCAGAGATCGTCGACCCGAGAACTAAGTTCGTCGACCTGAGAACCAAGTTCGTCGACTTGAGAACCAAGTTCGTCGACTGGAGTTAAGTGTGAAGAATTCTGGACTTGGTGTTGAAGTATACTCTGGAATTCATCGACCTAAGATTCAAGTTCGTCGAGCTCAGCTCAGAGAATTGTCTCTGATTTCGTCAAGCTGAGAACGACTTTCATCGACCTGAGTTCGACGAATGTCGAACTCATTTTCTGAGTCTTTAATATTTCTCTAAGTCTTGAGTCTTTTGCAGTGTTGATGGCTGGTCCACGTGGTGTTGACTCCGAGGACATGGCCTAGACTCTAGGACTTATGCATGACCCTGGCTATACATGTTGGTTCAAATATCCTTATTTAGTGAACCTAGCCCAAATCCAACTAGGGATCCAACAAAACGCTCGTCATGGACCGATAGCTAGTTGGCTTGAGCTAGGGCCCTGCGACTCAACGCATCCGCAATAGCATTGCCTTTCCTAAGCACATAATGAATCTTGAATGTGTAGTCCCCTAGGAAATCCATCCATCTCCGCTGTCGCATGTTCAGATCCTTCTGATCTAACAAGTATTTCAGGCACTTGTGGTCGGTATAGATATCGACCTTCACCCCATACAAGTAATGCCTACACAGCTTCAGGGCAAATATCACGGTCGCTAACTCAAGTCAAGGACTGGATAATTCCACTCATGCACCTTCTGCTGACGTGATCCATACGCTATCACACTTCCATACTGTAGTAGGACACAACCCAATCCACTGCCCGAATCATCGCTGTAAATCTCAAAGCCTTTGGTCCCACTCGGGAAACTCAGTACAGGCGCCGTGGTCAACCGACTCTTCAACTCCTCAAAAGCTCGTGCGCACTCCGGCGTCCAAACAAAATTCTGCTCTTTACTTGTCAGATTTGTTAGGGGTAACGTTATCCGCGAGAAGTTCTCCACGAAGAGCCTGTAATAGCCGGCAAGCCCCAGAAAACTCCGGACTTTCGCTACCATAGACAGCACAGGCCACTCTCGTATAACAACAATCTTCGCCGGATCCACAACAATTCCCTCTCCACTGACTATGTGACTACGGAACGCTACTGAGGACAACCAAAACTCGCATTTGGATAACTTGGCATACATTTAAATCCTCCTCAGCGTCTTCAACACCAAATGAAGATGCTTAAAGTGTTCCTCCTCACTCTGCGAGTACACCAATATATCGTCGATGAAGACGATCACAAAGTGGTCCAAGTACTCCCTGAAAGTCCTGTTCATCAGATCCATGAACACTGACGGCACATTAGTCAGCCCAAACGGCATGACCGTAAACTCATAATGCCTGTATCTCGTACTAAAAGCTGTCTTGGGGATATCGCTTTCCCTTATCCTTAGCTGATAATACCCGGACTTAAGATCCAATTTCGAGTACACCGATGACCCGACTAACTGATCGAACAGATCATCAATCCTCGGGATCGGGTACTTGTTCTTCTCCATTAGTTTGTTCAGTTCTCAATAATCGATACAAAGTCTCAATCTTTCATCTTTCTTCTTAAAAAAAAGGACCGGTGCGCTCCAAGGCAACGAACTCAAACGCACATAACCCTGCTCCAACAACCATTGAAGTTGAACCTTCAGCTCTGCCATCTCCTTAGGCACTAGCCGATACGGGGATCGTGACACAGGTTTCGCACATGGCACTAGCTCGATGGTGAAATCGATCTCCCGTTGAGGTGGGGCTCTAGGAAGATCGCCATGGAACACATCAGGGTACTCGGATACCACTGAAAAACTATCCAACGTAGGGTAAGGCTTCGAAGCCTCAACTAGCGTAAAGAACAGCTCTGCACCAGCACGAACTGCCTTAACCACCTGAAGAGCAGACATCAAAGTCTTGCTCGACCTTTTTAAGACCGCAAACGTCGTCTCACGACCTGTTCCCAACTTGACATCCTTGCGATTGCAATCAATGTGTGCTTGCTGCTCCGAGAGTCAGTCCATACCAAAGATCACATCGCACGCTACTATCGGCAATAGCGACGCCCGCAAGTCATCAACATGACTCCCAAGCATTGCCTTTACGAAACAAACTCTATCTGCGCGCATAGGGCACCCGTAGGCAACATCCCATCCAATTTGTCCCTTGCCATCGAAGAAGGTACTCTGATGCGCGATACAAACTTTTCAGACAAAATAATGTGAAGCTTTCGCATCGAACAGTGCTCTCACCGGATAATCAAAAATCAAAACAAGCCTAACACAACCAGGCATAGGCTAACACGCGTAGGGCAATAAGTATTTAAAGCTAACCTGTTATACATACCTGTCGCCATGCCGAACTGCTTTATGGCTTCCTGCTGGCTAAGGTTGTACACCTTTAGCTGGGTTGGGGCATAATGCAATGCGGCTACCTCCGACCCCTTGCCCTTCTCCTCGTAGGTAGATCCAGGTTTCTTTTCAGACTTCCGACGTCCGCTCCAACAGTCTCGAGCAAAATGTCCCGGCTTCGCACAGTTAAAACATATAATTTCCTTCCTCCCAACGGCTGCTCTAGATCCAGCCTTCTGTGCCACTGGGATACCATTACGTGCTTTGACACTCTGTCCTATGGCTGCTCCTGTCATAGCTTTCTTTATCTTATGTGCACCATTACGATAATCTCGGGCAAAGTGCCCTCCCTTGCAACAATTAAAACAATCATATGGAGCTTGTCCAGTAGACATTTTAGACTTCTTTTTCCTCCTATTTCGGTATGCAGACTTTGCAGAATTTGGAGAGTTTGGTACCCTGAACTCTAATGTCTGATTGGCTTTTTCCAAATCTACTTCCAATGATCTAGCCGACTCCACTGAGGCTTGGAATCCCAATAATTTTGGTCCTAACAGTAAAACTCGTAACTCGCCGCGCAGGCCATTATAAAATCTATCGACCATAGACTGCTCGCTCTCCACTTCAGAGCCTGGGTAGCTTCTTATCATAAGAAACGCCTGCAAATATTCCTCAACTGAGTGCGTACCCTGCACTAGAAGCATGTTCAACTGCTGACCCAATGGTCCCTTAAATGTTGTTTGCTCCATCACTCCACCCGGCGTTGGAGTTATCTCAGGGATAGGGGATTGCACACGTATTCCATTTTGTGCATCCATCACAGTGAAGACTGCTTCAACCACCATTCTTATGGTTTCAGTGGAGGGAAGGGTTGCAGGCACGTCCACAGATGCACTACTTTCCTCAGAAAGCGAGCGTTCTGACGGCCCTGCACCACTCCTGGTCACCTATAGTCGTATAAAATACAGATAGGCGACCAAACAATATTGCAAAAAGCAATTATAGGAATACGCAGGTTCCCCAAACATGTGTATTTTCATTGCTAAGTGGACATTCATGGGTTCGTTTATGTTATAACGATGACGCACACACATGTGCTCACCACCCCTTAAAAGAATTCGTCCACGAATTCATTTAAGTTGACCGAAACTAGTAGTCTGATGCCAAATTGTAACACCCCCTATCCGTCACATAACATATAACAGTAGGTCCGGCCGGGTCCCGACGTCATATAACACAGACAGACCGGAAGGTTATGCAATGGAAACCATCCTGCCAATAACCAACGTCCTACACAGAGTACATTCTAGCGGAAGTAATTTAAAGTTTCAAAATAAGAACCCAGCCAAAAGCATGAATGTCCACTACAAAAACTCAATCGGAATGAACGTACAAATACACAAGTACTTGGCCTTATGGCCTTACAATTGTTTGCTCAAAAATAAGTGTCTTCCAAACCTCGGCACGCAGGCCGGTCATACATGAGAATAAAAGAAAACACTCAAAATTAGGCCTTCGAGGGCCGGCTCAGCAACAAGGGCGCTTGCCCGCTATTTGCCACCCGGCTCCGCAGCACCTGCAAGCAACAATCCACCGAAGCGGTGGCAAACAAAAGTTACAGTCAGCTAAGCTGACCAAATTATAACGATCCCGCCCCTATACTCTGGGCGGCGATGCTCCTTCCCTACACTTTATTAGCATAACCAAATAATAGAGAATTTACACATCATCATAAGATTAGGCTCGTACGGCCACACACCCCATGCTCTCAGGGCACATTCTCGATGAACCCGGTCAAAGTCCACGATCACACCACCGCCTCTTGGAAGGCAATATCTCGTGAGCATTTTGGTCCTTCTGGCAGAAGTCACGTCAATTAAAGCCATAAGCCGCCTAAGACCTTCCATCTATGCCAGCGGCAAGCCCCACATTCTTTATGTCGCTTGTACCTAACGACATAGTGCGGGTACGGTTCCGCCTAACCCGTTGCTCACACTGCAACGTCAATTTAAGCCATATGTGCGGGTCAAGCTTTCCCGAGTCCCAAATCGATCACACACTTTACATAACCCAGTTATGTGCAAGTTGGCTCCCAGACCACCAAGTTGGCAGAATCACGCATCTGCCCAGTTTTCCGGGTGCACCTTTGAGTTAGTCCCCAAGGCTCCCTGTTGCAATCTACCGCGTATAAAACCCGAAAAACAATCATCTGCGTGGAGTCTTCTCCGGCCATTCATGCAATGCAACATCACCGATCCAGACTAACTTGTCCGGGTTGGCTTCACACATCATGCCTATGTCCATTTTCTCGATTACGGACTCTACATGCAAAACAACGGGGACTATTCATGTCTACTCGAAGAAACACCTCACACTCACCGCTTGCTCACGAGAGCGGGCTTCCTATGCAAGGGAAAAGTGGACTTCACATGTCCAAGATGAGAATCGTTACCCTAGCATTACTCTTTGGCGCCATGAAGATCTATGATGATGAAAAGCACCGTAATGTCCTCGCCTCTGTAGATTCGAACTCGGTTTGCGATTTGGGGCTCCAAAGCTCCACCGATGGCTGGATGTCTCTTCCTTCTTCTTCCTTGCTCTCCCCTCTCTCTAGAACTCTTAGAAAGAGAAAACCCAAATATAATGAGGGTTTCGAAACCTTATCCCCGGGTATATCCCAGCAAGGACTGCCCTGAGCTGTTGGATCCCAGAATAAGGAAACAGACGACCACGATTCGCACTTAAAAACCACAACCTGGGCCAAACATGGCTTGTGAGATGCCCGTGTCCAAGGTCGTGTGCCCCATTCGATGCTGAAACCGTTGCGCCCCGAAAAGAACACGGGCTCTCGACATGCTTGTATCAGGCTTGACATGCTTGTGTCATCCAATACACGCCCGTGTACCCGGGCGTGTTCCTCCATCGACACAGGACCAATACCAACCCGAGAAGAACACGGGTACTCGACATGCCTGTGTCGAATTTGACACGCCTGTGTCAGGTTGAACATGCCTAGGCTCCAGGCCGTGTTTCACCCCCGACACAACTCGGCTAACCAGCCGAGTAGGGCACGGCTTGGGACACGCCCGTGTCTCAGGCCGTGTTTGCTGTTCGACGATCATCGACCACACGGCCACCGTCGAACCCGAGCACAACACGGCCCTGGGACATGCCCGTGTCCCAGGCCGTATGACCTCCACTAAGTCCGAAACTTGGCTCAAAATGCCACCCATCCATCTTTTGGGTTTTGGGGCGTTACACTGCTGCTGATTTTTCCAATTATACTATCATGCATTCTTTTATAGTTGCTCCTAGCTATACATATATGAAATGTTGTGCTAACCCTCTATTACTTCAGCTATTTACATTTGTTGGGTGGGTATGTGCTCGTCCCCAGGATATGGATCCGGGGAGGAGATTTGTTTCCACTTAGTTCTGTGACTAACAGTTATCTAAATAACCATTCAAAGGAAATAGAGCACCGTAGTGACCCGCTATCGCAGGAGATTATGCCAGCGGTTAGACTACTCGAGCAGATGCACCCCCACCGTCCTCGGAGTTTAGAGACGTGAGTACCGCCGAGAAGAATAGGGAGTGGGAGTGTGAGAGTTATATGTAGTACATGTATAGCCTACGAGATTATTTAAGCGTTTAGTCTTCGGCCCTAGAACCTCTGTATTACTATCTGATGTATTATATATATCTATAGTGGTTTCCTGTTAATTCTTCCGCTATACTCTGATGGGTTGTGAATGTTGTGATTTAAGCCGAGCAAGGTGGCCATCTAGTGCTTAGATAGGGTGGATCGTTTCCCCTAAGGAGCACTGGGTGGACGTCTTGGGCCAGTAGTACCCCTCCGGCCCGACCCGGGCAAAAGGTTGGGGGGTTTACAGTAGTAGTTTGCTTTCAATAACCTTCACAAAGAAAAATAACACAACAAGTACACACAGATTTATACTGGTTCCCTAAGTTTTGGGTACATCCACTCTCCTCACACCTTGCCAACTTTCTGTTAGCCAAGGCACTTCTCCAAATATGCTCCTCAGAGCTTACACCTCAGGCCCTCAGCCTTACACACAGAACTTCAGCAAGTTCCTACACTCAGTATAATTTTCAAGACACCTACCTCAGAACCAACAGGTTCCTATCTTAGAGCTCTGCAGTGCTCCTACACTCATTGAGTCTAAAGACACCTACCTCAGCCTAACATAAAGTCCTACAACTCAGGCTTCTTAGCCCTACAGTTTCAAGCACACAACCCTACTCTAAGAGTAGTGCAACACTCATACAGCTTAGTATCCAGCAGGTACCTACCTCAGTGCCCTTCCAGGCACCTACAGATCAGATCCAGTTAGATCCTACAACTCAGAGAGAATCACTCTCCTACAACTCATGCAATATTGCCCTATCTCAGGCTCAGAGAGCTCTACAACTAAAAAAGATCTTGAGTTGGAAGTATCTAATAGTAAACTGCTTTGCTTTCTCCTCCTTCCCTAGACAGAGTCAGCCACTTTATCCTTTCTTCTAGTCAGCTTCAGAAAATGGATCTTTAGTTTAGATCTTGCTAAGTTAAGAAGCAACTTGATCTATAGATACTTCTTCCTTGTTTTTTCTACTCCCTCAAAAGGAAATCCTTCTGATCTTGATGGTGTCGATGAAGAAGACACACAACTAACTGAACTTTTTGCAGGAAGACTTCAAGCTTTTTCATGCAGCAATGACGAAGAAGATGAAGTCCAGCCACAACACCTTTTTGAAAATGATAAGCCTTCAAAGTTGTTGTTGTCTTGCCCATGCCCTTCCTTTTGTAGTTCGTCGATCAACGACTCTTAGAAGTGAATGGGCCCCGCTTGCAGCATCCAGCTGCACCTTGCTTCAACAGAAGAAGACGTATGGTAGCTTAACTATAGAGTTTGCTGTGTTTTGTGGCTTCTTTGTACTTGATTTGAAATAAGTTGAGTTTACCGATTTTGCTGATTTTGTTGATATCAGCACCTGTGGACTTAGCTAAAATCGAGCATCAGTAGAATAGGCGTTGAGTGAATGAGCTTCACTCGATGCCAAAGTACTTAGACAATTTTGTCTATCTAGGCATTGATAGCGTTGAGTGAGCAAGACTCACTCAACGCTTTTTGCCTTAAACATTTCTACAGTCTTTGCTGCATGTCTGGCATTTAGAGCGTTGAGCGAGCATACCTCACTCAATGCCTTGTGCCTTAGCCATACTTTATGTTATTTAGGGTTCAGAGCATTGAGTGAGCATGCCTCACTCAACTCTTTCTGCCATAACCTTTTCTTCTTCTTCAGCATCTTAAGCGTTGAGAGCGTTGAGTGACCACGCCTCACTCAACGCTTTCTGTCTTGACCATTTCTGCATCATGGAGTTGAGAGCGTTGAGTCATCACGCCTCACTCAATGATTTCTTCCTTTGCCAGATTTTTCTGCTCCATGGCGTTGAGTGAGTAAGCTCCACTCAACGCCAAACAACTTAACAGATTCTCTTATGTTATCTTACGTTGAGTGAATGAACTACGCTCAATGCATTTGGACTTAGCCAAATATCTGTGTCTAAGAAACAACACTGACTTAGATATTTAGTCAACACATTATCACATGGCGTTGAGTGAGCTTGCCTCACTCAACGCTTGTGGACTTGGTAATTATTCACAGTTTTCCAATGCATTGACTGCTTTTACTTTCATCAAGCTGATCTCTGAGTTCGCCGAACTGTGCTCTAAGTTCGTCTAACTGAGCCTTTACTTAGCGTTATAAGTCATCAGGCATTGAGTGAATGACCTTCACTTAACGCCTATGGACTTTGCCAGTTTTCTGTCTTTCCACACCGTAGGTAAATATTTACATGACCTAGCCACTTAGGCTATCTATCTCATCATTGTTACTAGGACATCAAATACACTTTTATGTATATCATTGACAAGATTGACTTCACTCAAATATATGATATTGAGGGCAATAGACCCAACAATCTCCCCATATTTGAAGAAGTAAAAACTCTTACGCAAATGATTCAATAATGAGTCTATGACATAAATAACACTATGCAGCAATAAGAATTTTACAGAGCATATAACTTATAGTTACCACTCTTTTCCATATTTCCTTGTCTGCAGGGTGAACAATAACTGCTCCCCCAGAATTGCTGCAGCTATTCTTGATCATGATACCACCTTGCATGTACATCTTATCCTCCCTCTTTTTGACTTTAGCAAATAGCTGGCAGGGTTCTGAATTGCTGGAACAGTGCAGAACATGTTCCCCCTCAACTGATGCACCATCTTGAAGAGTCTTTATTGCTCTGAAGAACAAATCCATCTGCAAAATGGATAATAATTTGCACCAAAAATGAGAAGCAACTAAAGCTATACCAGGTTTAACATACCCAACTCAAATTTGAGGGTATTAAATTTTGCTTCATCTAGTAGCTTTGAGAAGATGTCAGCCACTTGCAAGTTGGTTGGCACAAACTCAAGGTTGATAACTCCACATTCCACATGCTCCCTAATGAAATGATATCTAATTTCAATGTGCTTAGTCCTGATATGGGAGACAGGATTCCTAGCAATTGAAATAGAACTAGTAGAATCACTTAATAAGGGACTTCTACTTATCTGCAGGTTGTAGTCTTGGAGCTGATGCTGGATCCATAATAGCTGAGCACAGCAGCTACCTGCTGAGATGTACTCCTACTCTGTTGTTGAAATTAAAACACTGGTTTGCTTCTTGCTGCTCCATGAAACTATTTTTCCACCTAGGAATTGACAGGTGCCAGAATTGCTCTTCCTATCTTCCTTGCAGCCTACAAAGTCTGCATCTGAATAGCCAGTCAGTTCAAATTCCCCATTCCTAGCATACCACGGGCTAAGATCTGGTGTGCCCTTAAGATATCTCAAAATTCTCTTTGCAGCAAAGTAATTAGATTATTTGGGGCAAGCCTGATACCTAGCACAAACACATGTAGCATACATGATGTCTGGCCTACTAGCAATTAGATAAAGAAGAGAACTAATTATCCCCCTATACAAAGTCTCATCAACAGGTTTCCATGCCTCATCTTTGCATATGGACATACTTGATCCCATGGGAGTTCTCATGTTGGAGGAATTTTCCATACCAAATTTCTTTATTAACTCCCTAGTGAACTTAGACTGGGATATGGACAAGCCATTATCAGTCTGTTTTACTTCGAGACCCAAGAAGAACTTAAGTTCACTCATACTGCTCATCTCAAACTTCCCCTGCATAAGTTTGGCAAATTTCCTGTAGAGGTTATCATCAGTAGATCCAAAGATGATCTTATCTACATAAATCTAAACAAGGATGATCTTACCCTTGTATTCCCTCAGGAATAGGGCCTTGTCTATCTTCCCCCTTGGGAATTTGTTCTCAATGAGGAAGCTAGACAAAGTCTCATACCATGCTCTAGGGGCTTGCTTTAGCCCATATAGAGCTTTCCTAAGTCTATAAACAGAATCAGGTGAGTTAGGAACTACAAAACCTGGAGGCTGCTCAACATAAACTTCCACTTTTAAGTCACCATTCTTGAAGGTTGACTTCACATCCATCTGCTAGACCTTTGATTGATATTTTCGCATCAGGTCCAAAAACTTGATGCAGTTAAAACTCCAAAAATTGGTGAGAACTCCCGCGGCGCCCCGGACGGTTTATTTAAGGAAAAAGGCGGATTCAATTTTTATTTAGAAAACGGGGTGCGCGGATTTATTTATTTGGATATAAAACGGTTTAGATCGAGTTTTAAAGAAAGGAGGCAAGCGCACCTATCGCGTGTAGTACAGGATATTCCAGTGTGGAATATCGAGGTCATATTGTTCTCGGGGTCGGTTCGATTATTTCTACTCTTCCCTGGAGGGGACTATTATTTTACCGATAATTATTTGTCGGGTATTTTATATATAATAAAAATGACAGAAAACAGAAAATGAAAGCATAAAAAGAAAGCATACAGGTGGAGCCGATGAAAAGCTTAGCGTGACGGAATCGAATAAAATTTGAACTAAAATAAACTTTTAATAAAAAGTGATCCTAAGTTTCAAATTAATTAAGGCGGAGACTTGTCCATGGAGGTTCCACTAGAATGAGCTCACCTAGCTATAGTTCTATCGCTACCTGAATGCTAAGACTATTCGACCGAACGTTTGTCCGACGAAGGATTCCTCTTAACGCCCGCATTACGCTAAGAACCCCGCTATTGGGTGGGGAACCCAATCCGATAGAGTTGGCGCGCCTCCTCTATTGAGGGTTAGTGCGGAACTCTCTTTACCAAGGGGTGATCGGTCCATACGCACGGCCTCTCAGCTAGCTAGCGTATGGACTACAAAAATAGGGCCCACACATCGATATGTGGTCCTACGTGTGGTAAACCCTAGGCAAACCTTAAGTAATTTTAATTAATTAGAAAAAAAAGGACCTTTAATTATTTAAAGCTATTTTTTCTGTCCCAATGCTCTTCGATACTGAGGGCTAAGAACGGTTAGCCACTCATCGGAATGGGGACGGCAGGCGGTGAAAGCAATAAAATAAAGCAGTAAATGAAAGCAGGAAAAGAAAGCAGTAAAGGAAAGCAGTAAATTGCAAGTCCTACTCAAATAAGTAGGACTGAAATGAAAGCAGAAAATTGCGAGTCCCGGCGCAAATGCGTGTGCGGGAGAAATGAAAGCGAGTCCTACTCAAATGAGTAGGACAAAATAAATGCAACGCACACACACTCTCGACAGAAAGTAAAACACACGCACACAAGTCCTACTCAAATGAGTAGGAGAAAATAAATGCGGGTCCTACTCAAACGAGTAGGACTAAATAAATGCACCCACTCTACAGAAAGTAAAACACACTCACTTGACAAAAAATTAAACACACTCCACACTCTCAACTTGAAAAAGTAAAACAATGTGCCATTTAACTCTTAACGAGTAGGCGGAAATAAATGCGCACATGTACAAAATTGCAAAAAACTAAGTTAATGAAAATTAAAACAACTGCATTTCTACCGCTAGAATGCGGTAGAAATGCATAAAAAGTGAAAATAAAAATTAACGGAGCAAAACGGTTTGCAAATAAACGCAAAATGAAAGTGCTCGGAAAATTAAAACAATTACATTTCTACCGCTAGAATGCTGTAGAAATGCGTAAAAAGAAGACGAAAAAATTAAACGGGCAAAAGTTCAAAATGAAAATCAAAGTGCACGAAAAATTAAAACAACTATGTTGGATCCCTAGTAAGATTTGGGCTTGGTTCACTAAGTTAGTATCATGTGACCCACAATGTATAGCCAGGGTCATAGTTGTGTCCTAGAGTCTAGGCAAAGTCCTTAGAGTCAATATCACATGGACCAACTATCAACAAGACTGCCAGATACTCAAGACTTAGAAGATTTTAAGACTCTGTAAAGTGAGTTCGACGTTCATCGAACTCAGGTTGACGATTGTCATGCTCAGCTCGATGATCTCAGAGTAAATTCTCTGAGCTGAGCTCAAAGAACTTGGTACTCAGGTCGACGAAAACTTGGACACTACAACAACACTTCAAGTTCAGAAAACATCAAGATATTCTAAGTCATTAGTATCGGACTTTGGTCGACGAACTTAGTTCTCAGCTCGATGAACTCTATTCTTTGGTCTATGAATCTTTGGACTACAGCATTCTATCAAGACTATGTTCTCTAGTCTCAGGTCGACGAACTCAGTTCTCTGCTCGACAAATTCTGGAGACTTTAACTTTCATTTCAGATACAACTGTGAATATTCTAAGTCCAAAAAAGTTGTTGAACTACAGTCGACGAACACAGTTATCAACTCGACGAACTTCAGACACAAAAGGCAAAGTTTCTGAAGCATACAGTTCTATTATCAGATCGACGATCTTAGAACTCAGCTCGACGAACAGAAGTTATCTGATCGACAAATACAGCAACTCAGCTCGACGAACTGTGGACTCAGCTCGACGAATTCTGTCATCAGTTCGACGATTCCAGTCTTAGCACTTATTCCTTTTGTCCTCAGTCTATGACAATAATTTCTGAATGATTAATGATAAAATATCCTCTGAATATTACCATTGGATGGTACATTAATCACGGCTTTCATCAGAATTATTGTTTTCCATTTTTCCAAGGGACAGTTGGGGAAAAGAATCAATGGAGTTTATTTTCAAGGACCACCAGCATTGATTGCCGCAGAAGAATTCAAATTTCGAAAGGAAATTCCCTCAGGAAATATAAAAGAGATTTTTCTCTCTTTCCTGACAACACAGATAAAAAAGATAGAATGAAAGCTAGTAGGAATAATCAGAGCACCATGAAAATTACAGAGACAGCATACACAGACACAGAGATTTTCAATGAGTCTGTCTTCAACAGCTTCTCTGATCCTTTCACAAAAGCTCTGATATAAAAAGAACATCTGCTCTCAGAAGAAGAAGAACAATCATACAAAATCAAGAGTCTTCTTACTTCAACACTCCAGGACTTCCAAGGACAACAGCTATCAAATCTGTCAAGAAGATCCGGCAGATAAAGGCTAAAAGCATGAAGGCCTATCACCCTGCAGTAAGGCTTCCATATTTCCCTAAACCATTCAATATCTTAGGGGGAGCCATTTGCTACCATCAATATCCACAAGTCTTCTCTCTGATTGTTGACAGAGAAGACATAATCAACTCTCTCACCCCCACTTTGTAAAGGGTTATCATCTCCCTTCAAAAGTGATTCCTGGTTATAAGTCACCTGATCAAAAGACTTGGGGATTTGGTTTTTGATCACCTGATCAAAAGTTCATTGGTGTCAGGCACTTGATCAAAAACCTGAGTGGATTCCTACCAAGGTGGTAGAAGAGTGGATGTACCCAAGTTGGGGAACCACTATAAATTTCTTGTGTCGTCTGGTTGCCCTCTTTCTTTTGTTTTCTTGCTGTGGCTGTGACTGGTAGTTAGTTTTTGTGTTTTATCTTTTAATCTATTTCTTACAGCAATTGGACTAATCTGCATTATCCAGCAGAGAATTTTATAAAACTCTAAATACTCTATTCACCCCCCCCCCCTCTAGAGTATTCTTGATTTAACAGCTCACTTTCAATTGGTATCAGAGGAGGTTCCTTTGGTTGTACAAGCTAATCCTTGACCCAAAGATCCTTTGTTAGATCTAAATCTTATTTTTATTTCCATTTAGATTTATATACACAGCTATGACATTAAACAAAGATTATGCAAGTACCAGACCTCCAGTTTGCATCCTTAACAGGTTTGCCATCTGGAAGGCAAGAATTAAATTGTATATGAATTCTATTGATGAGGATATATACAATTCTATTTTGACGGGTCCCCCTCAAGATTCAAACTCTACAACATATACAAGCACTACTGCAGTTCCACCACCTGAGTGGACTGAAGCCCAAAATAAGGCAAAGATAGCTGATGCCAAGGCTATGAACATACTGGCACAGACTATGTCAGATGACATCTTTCAAAAGGTGGCTGAGTGCACCTCTGCAAAAGTAATCTGGGATTCACTCAACCAAATGGTTGCTGGCTTAGCAGATGAGAGGAAAGATAGAAGATCAAACCTCATCACACAATATGAAAACTTCAAAAAGGATGAAGCAGAAACAGTTGAAGTGATGTACAACAGGCTTAGCTTCATCATCAGTGAGCTAAGGACCTTAGATAAAGAAATCACCTTGACTGAAGTAAATGACAAGATCCTGATGTGCTTCCCAAGCTCATGGGATTCAAGGATCTGGCCCATCAAGGAGGCCAAAAGCCTAACTGAGATATCTATAGAATCTCTATTGGGCAAGTTAAAGTCTTATGAACAACTGATCAAGTCCAGGGAGGTAGCAGAGCAAAGGACACCTCCACCAGCCAGGAAAGAGCAAAGTATAGCTTTTAACACTGCTGAGGAGACAGAGACATCAACATCAAATGAAGGGCTCATGAGTCTATTTGCCAGAAGATTCTACAACATGGCAAGAAAGGACTTCAGAAGAAAGTCATCTAGGCAAGATGACAAACCCAGGTATGATAAAACACCAACTAAAGAAGTGGTGTGTTTTGGGTGCGGGAAACCTGGGCACTTCCTCTCTGAGTGTTCAGAGAACCAGAAGAAAGAGAAGAGAATGAAAGACTTGATTTCAAGAGCCTAGACACCTAGAGGGGGGTGAATAGGTTCTAAATTGTTCTTCAAAAACTTTAGGCAAATAACAAAATTTATCTCAGCACTACAACAATTCAAATCACAGAATAATGAACACATCACAGCATACACCTGATTTATAGTGGTTCCCCAAGGTCTGGGTACATCCACTTTCCCCCTTCGTCTATCCAGTAATGAACTGAATTCGGCCTAACTTCTTTCCACTTCTCAGATCCGCAGATCTTACAGCACAGAACCAAGAATGGTTCCTACAACTCAGAGTGAATCCACACTAATACAACTCGGGCACAAGCCCTACCTCAGCCTCTTTTACAGGCCTACAACTTAGAGTGAAACTCCACTCCTACAACTCAGGCAAAAGCCCTACCTCAGCCTTTATAATTACAGGCTTACAACTTAGATCTAACAACAGATCCTACTAGAAATAATTTGATAATGTGATACAGAAATTGCACCAGATGAATCTCTTCACTGGTGAGCTTCTTGATCAGTTCTTGAATGGACTGATCTTCAGATCCAACCTGACTTAGCCATTTCAAAGCCTCTTGATAGAAAAAAAAAATAAGGTTGATCTTCATTTGATGTAGAAGTTGATCTTCAGATAGCTTCCTTCTTGAATTCAGAATGAAATCTGAATCTTCCTTGCAGACTGATCTGGATCTGCCTTCGTAAGGGTTTCCCCTTTTCTTGTTGTAGAAAACTTCTCTCTGAAGAATTCACTTCTTAATGTAGTGTTCCTTGCTTCTCTTCTCTATTTCTTTACTACTTCACTACTTCATTCATTGTATGTTGTATCGAGTCAGTCCTTTATATAGAGTTTCCTCCTAATTACCCGCTGATCCAGTTTGTAACAGTCTTCTGACAGTTCTGACAAAAGTGTCAGACCGGTTGGTTAAGGTTTTCCAACTCAGCATGAACCACTAAGCAAACTATTTCACATGTGTCGACACAAATAGACTTAGTGTCAACACAAGTCTTGATGATGTCGACACAACACTCCATGTGTCGACATAGTCATTCTTCTGGTACTCGACACAGCATATGTTAAATGTGTCGACACAAGTCCTGTGTGTCGACACAGCTTCTGCTTCCAGTGTCGACATAGCTTCTGCTTTCACTGTCGATATAACTTCTGGGTGTCTACAGAATTCTGGTGTGTGTCGACACAAGTTCTGTGTGTCGACACGGTCATTGTCGACAGAATTCTGGAATGTGTCGACAGCTTCTCTGTGTGTCGACACGAGTCCTGTTGATGTCGACACAATCTGGCCCTTGGTGTCGACACAGCGTTGTCGACAAATTTTCTATGTGTTGACATAAATTCTGGGTGTCGACACAATCTGGCCCTTGGTGTCGACACATCCATTCCCAAGTGTCGACACTTGTACTTAGAAAAATATTTCTTCCATTTACTCAACCTGCACATGATAACTCAATACAACATGAAATAAAACTTGATGCGTATCACTGAGTTAGGTGAGGCTTCTCCAAATCTGGTACACATTTTCCAATATACCAAACAATCTCCCCCTATTTGAAGAAGTCATAACCCTTAGTCAATGATATACATCACTTATAATAAAATAACAATATGATGTATAAAAGAATTCAATAGCAGGGTAACATATAAACAAAACAGGTAAACAATATCATCATAGAATATGATACTAACTTAATAAGCATGAATCATTGTTTTGTTTCAACTTAACAAATGTGTGTTGTCAACAGATTACATGGAGTTAAAAACTGAAGATTACAATGTTATAAGAATCTAGTCAATTTATCATAAGGCTGATCAGGCTCCTTGATCACTATGCCTTTTCCAGACTGGACCCTTGCTTGAACTGGAGCTTCAGTATCTTCAGCTGGCTTCTTGCCTTTGAGTTCTTTCTTTTTCTGTTCTTCATTCCTTATCCTTTGCCTTTCAAAATAATGAAAAGGCTTGGGGAAGTACTTGCTAGGCTCTAGAGCATTAGCAGGTAACTTCCCAGCTTTTGCTTTCCTTCTGTATTTAAGAATGGCTTCCTGCCTGGCTTCATACTTGTTCCATTCTTGCTCAGTGTACCATTTACCCCTTTCATGGGTCTTGCCCTTCACAGCTTTCCAGACATTCAATATAATGTTCCTGGAGGTAGGACTCCATTGCTCAAAATCAGGCTTCAACTCTGCCTGTTCTCTAAACTTTTTCTTTGAGAGTTGAGCTTCTTGCTCTTTATGCAAAGCTGCCTCTGACATTTCTTTTTTCTCAATGATAACATTCTTTGTAGCCTCTGGAGGGCTATACATCTAATGAACCAGGTGTTGAATTTCCTCAAAGTTAGAAGGGGGATATATGATTTGAGCTACTTCCTGCTGACCCCCTTCATTTCCTGTAGCTTGAATTCCTGACTCAACTGTGTTGTCATCATCACATAGGGGTGGATATCCCAGAGTTGCTCTAACAGCATTTGTTATCCATTTGGCATGCTCTGAGCTGGCATTGACTATCAACCTCTCCCCCTTTATGACTTCTCTTTCAATATGATCCCTGAGATCATTCTTTTGGAACCTTATTTGATTAACCAGATAATTGGTTCCCTCTGTATAATAGGCTTTAAACTATTGTAGCTGAGCAGATATAATCTTCTCAGAGGATTGAATGGCAGATTGAAAAGTGGCTAAATCTTCTTGAAGTTTCTTATCAAACTCTGATTTCTCTTGAGCCCTTGCCTCAGTCAGTGCAGTTACAGTATTATTTAATTCAGTTACAATCACATTATGTGATTCAGTAAGATTTTCATTCATTCTTAGTTGATTTTCTAGGACATAGCCTTTCTTGACCACTATATCATCAATCTGTGTCCTTGCCTCTTGTTGCTATTTTGCCAGAAAAACTACAGCATTACCTCTTTTAGGGAAGCAATCTGTCATCTCCTTCTTATTCTGGTTTACCTCAAATCTAATTGATTTTATATCTTGAGCCAAAGAGAACTGAAGATCCTTATGGCTTTCATCCATATATTTTTCCATGGTTGTTATTTGCTCATCCATTTTAATTTGAAGAGCAACCAACAGTGAACTGAAATCAACTGTTGGTGCGGAGGGTTGTGAGGCTGTCTGTAAAGCTTTCTTATAAGTTGATTTTTTCTTCTTATAAACCATCAGTTTTCTCTTCTTTGCTTTTAGGGCTTCTCCATCATCAGATTCAGAAGTACTTTCTAGATTCACAGTGTCCTTTGGACTTAAGGGCAGCTCCTTATCAGTTCTTGGTAACTCCCCCTGAGTCCCTTGCTCCTCCCCCTCATTTCTTGGCATAACTTCCTCAGTTCTTACTTCTTGTAAATCAGGGAATAATTCCTCAAGAGTAAATTATTGTTGTTGTTGAACTGAAGGAATATCTGTAGCTTGAACATTTGATGGAATATCATCTAATGCAGATGTATTATCCATAGATACATCCTGTGCAGGAATGTTGTCATGATGTGTCTCAAGAATTGTTTGAGTGGCTGTTTCACTCTCTAAGGCAGCTTGCACTTTCTCTGGAGCACTTTCTAGAGGCAAGACTTCTTGTTGAACTGGGAAAATTTCATTGGCTCTCCCTAGAGAAGGCACATCCTGACCTTGATCCAGTGGGATGGTGCTCTCTGGAATATACTCCCCCTGCATCTGACCATTTCCTACCTTCTCAGTGGCAGATGATCTCCTTGTTGATTCTTGTTGTTCTTCATATGAACTGAAGACCACTTCTTCTTTAGAATCACTGGAGGATTCTTCTTGTGGAATAGCCTTTTTCTGATGTTTATCTTTCCTAACAGCTTTTTGTGGAGTAGATACTTCCTTTGTCAACACTTTATCCCATCTAGATAGAATCTTCACATCCATTCTTCTCATGTGGTTGATTTTGGTTCCTGAGAGTTGGTTCATAACATCTGGTATTATTGCAGTGAGACATAAACTTAGAATCCTTCCCAGATTTGGTTTCTTTACTCATAGAATTTTGTCAAAAATTATGGATGCCCAGTCTGTTTTTATGGTGAAAATGATCCTTATCATGAGATTGAACATGTGGACTGAAATTCTGTCTTGTCCACCAGTTTTACACAGTATCACTTTGCCTACTATCTCTGACAGAAACTTTCCTTGGGAATTCATCCCTTTACGGGAAATGGATGATCCAAACTTGGTATTAGAATTCAGCCCGCACCAGCTTAGTGCTTCTTTAGTCCTGGAAGGTATAATTTCATCATCATCCTTAGCCATGGGGAGTTGGAGTGATTTCCTGATATTCTTTAGAGTTACTCTAACTCGAGAATCCTGAACTGTGGCCTTAATCTTCTTCCCTTCTGGGTCCACAGTAGCAGATGAATAGAATTCCATGACTTCCTTTTTTCCAAATTTTTGTTGGTTCTGAGACCAAGAACTCTAATCCATTATCAGAAACTAGGGTAATGACATCCTAGATTTTTTGTGAAGCTGTCGTGAATTCTCCACGAACCAGCTCATATTCTTCATTCACCTTATCATCTTGGTGAGGCGCCATTGTCGAGAGATGGAAGAGAAAAGAAGAAAAGGTCGTTGTCGACACAAGGTGCAGAGCCTAGATTTTGAAAGTGTAGTCGACCAGATGTTGGCTTTACCTATTTATAGCGTGAGCGTAAAGAGCAGGTCAAAAGACGGGCTGAAAGTGCAGGTTAGATCTGATATACTCTAGAGGGGGGGTGAATAGAGTATGGTGCTTGCTAAAAACTTTTTACAACTCTTGTTGTAGTCCTAAGTGAACAGGGAAGCAAATGAAATACAGCAAACACAGCAACTATCTAATTACAAAGCAATCACAGAACAATCACAAACCACGGCCAGAAAACAAAAGAAAATAAGCAACCAGATGACACAAGGAGCTATAGTGGTTCCCCAACCAATCTGGGTACATCCACTCTTCTACCACCCTAGGTAGGAATCCACTGCAGGATGAGTTGATCAGGTGTCCTGGGCACCAATGAGCTTTTGATAAGGTACTCAAAAACCAAACCAGATTTTTTGATCAGGTGTCTTGCCACCACTGAGTTTTGACAAGGTCTCAGAAACCAACACAAACTTTTGAAGGGAGTTTGATAAACTCTTTACATCAGAGAGAGAGAGAGAGAGATGATCTTCTCTGTCAACAATCAGAGAGAAGATGGTGGATGTTGTCAAAGCTCCCCCTGAGATCTATAGTTGTTCAGGTAATGAAGCTTTGCAATAGGGTGATAGGCCTTCAGAATATTTGATCTCCCGCAAAAGATGATTCCAGCAACAGCTGAAATGTGTGTTGTCTGGAGTCTTGAATAATGATGGCCTTTGAACACTGGAATCAAGAGGGATCTGAAAATTTTAGTGTGTTGATCTCCTTTTGTGATGTGTGTTCTTGTATGAATTCTGTCTGTGTATATCTTCAACTCTTTCTCTTTCTTTTGTTCTTGTTGTAATAGTTGTTGTTGTTGATGATGTCCAGCAGGAATGAAAAACTGATCTTTTATTCCTTAGATCTGAATAGAATATTTCTCAGTCCAATATAGTCATTAGCCTGTCATAAATGACTTCCTTAACTGTATTTTGTCTTCTGGAGGAAAGTCTAATAAAACATTCCTTTGAAAATCTCTTGAAACTTGCTCAAGATTAATTGAAATGGCTACAAGATCGTTGACATAAATGCTGAGAATAATTCCATAACTGTCTGAATTTGAATCTTGAAAAACGTCAATCTCTCCAGAAAAACGTCGACCTGAGCTCAACTATCGTTGAACTGAGCTCAGAGACTGGACTTAGACTGAAGCAGAAAGCATCGATCCGAGCTCAACTATCGTCAAACTGAGCTCAGAGATAGGGAAACAAACTAGAGACAGAAATGTAGATCTGAGCTCGAAGATCGTCGAATGAAGTTCGACGACTCATTGACGTTGAGCTCAGAGATCGTCGAATGGAGTTCGACGATTCGTCGAGGTGAGCTCAGAGATCGTCGAATGGAGTTCGACGATTCGTCGTCCTGAGCTCGACGAAATGACTTAGTCTCCTGAACTGAAATATCTGGTCTTGAGGGTCTTGAGGGCAGCTTTCAAACCTAAATACTAACCCTTAGACTCAGTTCTAATTGACCTTTAGATCTATACAAGGAGGTCAAAACAAATTTCCTAAAGGACATAGTGATCGTTGCCCAAATCAGTAATAGGGTGTTCCAACAATCTCCCCCTATTTGGGTTAGGATTACTATTTATAGACATTGGAAAAATAAAACATACAAAGCAGAAATGTAACAAACAAAACATTGCAGAAACACAGACATTATCACAGATAGTTCAGAAAACAAAATTTACTGTCATCTTAAAGAATCATTCCTTTTCCTTGCTCTTTCTGAGAACTATTTCTCTGTTGGGGTTGAGAGCTTCTTTCTTGGATCTTCTGTCATCAGCTGCACCTAGAGAAGTTTGATGTTTTGGCCAGGGAACTACAGCTTCTGGATGCAGCTTCATATAACTTTCTGAATCAAAGAATTTGCTGGAGGAGTATCTCTCAAGTTCTTTCTTTCTTTGATCAGAAAAAGTAGTGACATTGGATGTATCTTTTCCTTGTTCTCTAGCCTTCTTAATTTGGTCTAGTGCAGCTAATTCTTTCATTCTTGCTGTCCATGAGGTGGGATTATTTTCTGGGTCTTCAAATGGAACAGGAGGCTCATATTTGTTTGAAAGATTATTAGGAGGAGCTCTGGAAGAGACTAAATCTTTAAGCTTATAAGGGAAGGGACCAGAAGTAGTGTCAGAGGGACCTTGTCCTTCCCTTTGATAAGGATGTTGACTGGAATATCCTTTAGAATACACTTTGAGTTCTCTTTGATTTCCTCTGTACTGTCCTCTTCTGGACTGGTAGCCTCTAGACTGATTTCCTCTATACTGGGATCTTCCTTGAGGTTGATATGAGCTTTGGCTTCTGGCAGTAGATTGGAAGGCAGAACTACCACCTGCACCTGCATCAGGTGAAGGAGGAGGAGGAGGAGGATTGAAATGGGATGATCCTTTGTCATACTTTCTTTTCTTCTTCATAGCTTTCAGTTGATTCCTGTAGTACTGCATCCATGGTTCTGTAATAGGGCAATCATGCAGTATATAATATGGAATATCATTAGTATCCTTCACTTTCTCTGGGGGAACTCTCTTCATGGCTTTGCTTCTGGCTTTCCTTTTCCTTGCAATTGTTGCAGAGGAATCATCAGAGTCAGTCCTAAACTGATCACTGTCTGAGCTTTGTGGATTATCATACACTGCATCAATCTTTTTGAGATATTCTTTCTGTTATTGAGACTGAGCAGAAGAGACACCAGAAACAGCAACAGGAGCAACAGCAGCAGCAGGAATTAGAGTAGAAGCAGCACTGACAGAAGGAGCTATGACAGCAGCAGTAATAGAAGCAGTAGAAACAGATGAAACTAGAAAAACAACTTCAGAAGCAGAAACAGCAAGCTCAGAGGTAACTGAAGTAACAGATTCAGAGATAAGAATAGCAGGCTCAAAATCAAATGCCTCTGTCATGTGCACATCCTCAGACACTGAAACAACAGTAATAGAACTGGCTGAAACATCAACAGCAGCAGTAGGAGCAACAGAAACAAAAGGAGCATTGCCAACAACATTGAAGGAATTTACAAAAGAACTTATTAAGCTGGGGTCACAGCTGGAAATAGGCACAATGGCCTTAGTAAGATCTTCAGTTTTCTGGGCTGGAAGACAGCTGAAGTATACAGAATCAAAAACTGACAACAGTGACCTGAGGTCCACTGTAATAACTGCAACTGGAGCAACTGGAGCTTGGTCTGAAGTTACTGCAGCAAGCAATCTCTCAGCTTCATAAGGAATCTCCCCCTGCCTAGATTCAGTGAGAACTTGATTAAGGCACCCAGAAGAAGGGATTGCCTGAGAAGGAAGAAAAGAGGATAGCCTGGCAGACAGCTCCTGAACTATTTTCAGAAGTGGAGCCAAAGCGGTCTCCAGCAGTAGTGATAGCCTTGGAGCTATCAGCTCATATAGCCTGTCTGCAATAGCTAGAATGTCTACTTGCTCAAGAGGGACTTGAGTAGAGGTAGGGATGGAAGTTGGAGCAGCAGGAGATGTTGTTGGAGAACCTGTGGATGGTGGAAGAGATGGTGGAGATATTGGAATTGTGGAGATGGAAGATAATGGAATGGAAAGGGATGGTGTGAATGATGGTTGAGCAATGATGTCCTGAAGGAGTTGTTGATAAGAAGTGGATGAAGATGGTGGCTCAGGAGGGGATGAAGGAGAATCATCCATATAGGAATCATCTATAAGAGTGAAAGATGGAATATGAGATGATGAATCAATGTCCAGGTGTGGGTAGTGATGTAGTGGATGGAAGATTTCTTCAGTTAATGGTGGAGTTGGAGAAGGGATTGAAGTTGGAGATGGGATGAAAATGGGGGATGAAATTATGATGGTGACTGTTGTAGATGAAACAAGAGGTGGAGGAGGAGGAGATGAAGCAGGAAAGTCTTCTGCAGGGGCAGAAACCTGAGGGGAAGAGACTGAAGCAGTCCTTGTGCCTGAAGAAGAGATTGTAGAGGGCCTGCTGGGCTTTACAATCTGCCTGTCCCATTTTCCAAATAGGGCACAGGAAAGCCTCTTGGAGGCATTGATGTGCATTCCACTGGAAACAAGCAGTGCAGGGCATCTATTATGAAGAAACAGCCCTAAGATCCTCCCAAAATTAACAAAGTTCTTGTTGATTTTCTTCTTGATTAAATCAAAAAAGACTTCTCCCCATTTCAGTTGTTTCTTGTCCACCAGGGCATCCATCAAACAGAGCTGATACCTAGATATGGTATCATGAGCTGAGTGTTTTGCCAACAACACTTTTCCAACAACATCAGCAAGAAATCTATACTCAACAGACAGATTTTTCTTAAGCAATTTACTAGGGTTAGCTTCTGAATGTCCCATCCTTTCAAGCAAATTAGAAAATTCTTCTCCAGAAAGCTTAACAGAATCTTCTCTAGATTTTAATTGAAAAATCTCTGTCAAAGCAGCAGGTGTTAGAGATACCTGAGTTCCTGATATGGTTCCAACCACTGTGTTCTAATCCAGATTGTGGGCAGTATACACCCATTCCTTTATCTCAACTGCAGCCAATTTGATCCTTGTAGTCATGATGGTAACTAGCTGTTGGTCTTTGAAAAGTTCTAGAATGTCCTTGAAGATTTGATCACTGTTATTGAAAGAATCCATGTCGATATCAAAGCCTGCGTCAAACTTCATTGCGGCCAAGATTGCGACTGAAACTGCCATTGATTCCTGCAAAAATGAACAAACAAACGACCAAGTGTAGAAACGTTTGGAGGGAAAGGGAAAATTTGCAGAGAGTATGAAAGCACAAAGGGAGAATGACGGCCGAAAAAATGAGTTTTATATTAGGGTTCGACGCAGAAAAGGAAAGATCGTTGAACTATGTTCGACGATCTGGGCTTCTAAAGGAAACTGAAAGGTCATCAACATCGTCGATCTCCGTTCGACTATATTGGAGAGCGTCGAGCTCCGTTTGACGATCGCTGACCTGAAGAAAGATAGTCCAGCACTATCTGAGAAGCGCTGAACTCAGGTCGACGATTTCTGAAATCGTCGATCTCCGTTCGACGATCTTGGGGAAAATCGTCGAGCGCGGTTCAGAGACCAGAAACATACTCTATACACAAAAAAACCATGTTGATTTGCCTAGTCTTGGTCATTTTTAGATTTTCAAAAATCTTGGATCTTATTTTAGACTTCCTCCATCTAACATTCCTAACTGATTCAGGAAGAATGTATGTTTCTTTTCATCCAAGGGTTTGGTGAAAATATCTCCCCTTTGGAAATCAGTTGGGATATATTGAAGTTCAATTTTATTTTTCTCAACATTATCCCTTAGAAAGTGATGCATAATTTTTATGTGTTTTGTCCTACTATGGAGGACTGGATTCTGTGCTATAGAAATAGCACTGGTATTATCACAAAATATTTTAGACTTTTCTAAGTAGTAGCCATAGTCTAGGAGTTGGTTTTGAATCCACAAGATTTGTGAACAACAACTACCTGCAGCCATATATTCAGCTTCAGCAGTTGAAGTTGACACAGATGTTTGTTTCTTGCAAAACCAGGAGACAAGTCTGCCATCAAAAAACTGACAAGTTCCACTGGTGCTTTTCCTGTCTATTCTGCATCCAGCATAATCAGCATCTGAAAATCCAGTTAAGTCAAATGCTGAATCTTTTGGATACCAGAGACCTAGATTTGGACAACTTTTTACATACCTAAGAATCCTTTTTACTAAGGTTAAGTGTGACTCTCTAGGGCTCACTTGGAATCTAGCACATATGCATATAGCAAATATTATGTCAGGTCTACTAGCTGTAAGGTACAATAAAGAGCCAATCATTGCTCTATATGTTGTATGATCAACAGGTTTCCCATGTTCATCAGCATCTAATACATCATTAGTAGGCATAGGTGTTTTCATACATGATGCTTCAGACATACCAAATTTCTTAACCAATTCTTTTGCATACTTAGTTTGAGAAATAAATATGCCTTCAGCATGTTGTTTGATTTGCAATCCTAGAAAGAAGGATAGCTCACCCATGCTACTCATTTCAAATTTAGAATGCATTAGGTTGGAAAACCTTCTGCACAAATTTGAATCAGTAGAACCAAATATAATATCATCTACATAGATTTGTACTAGTAGGGTATGAGACTTATGGGATCTAATAAAAAGAGTTTGGTCTACTCTATCCCTTATAAACTCATTTTTCAGAAGAAAGCATGCTAGGGTCTCATACCATGCTCTAGGAGCTTGCTTTAGACCATATAATGCTTTATGTAATTTGAAAACATAATCAGGATGAGTTGAAGAGATAAAACCTGGGGGTTGTCTGACATAGACTTCTTCTTTGATGTCTCCATTGAGAAAAGCACTCTTTACATCAATGTGGTATACTTTGAATCCTTTATGTGCTACATATTCTAAGAAGATTCTTATGGCCTCTAACCTTGCAACTAGTGCAAAGGTCTGGTCATAATCTATCCCTTCTTCTTGAGAGTACCCTTGAGCAACTAGCCTTACCTTGTTCCTTACAATGACTCCTTGATCATCCAATTTATTTCTGAACACCCACTTTGTTCCAACAATGGAGTGATCCTTTGGCCTTGGTACTAGTTCCCAAACTTTGTTCCTTTCAAATTGATGCAACTCTTCTTGCATTGCAATGATCCAGTGTGGATCTTGCTCTGCATCTTGAATGGATTGAGGTTCAATTTGAGAAAGAAAGCAAGTGTGCATCAGGTTTTGGTTGACCTGATTTCTGGTTTGCACACCAGCTGAGATGTCTCCAATCACTTAGGAGATTGGATGGTCTCTTGATGTTACTAAATCAACAGGAGAAGTTGATTGTTCACCAACCTGTATTGTTGTTTCCTCTGGTGGTACAACAATTGGCCCTTCAAGAAGTTTCTCTTTAAGATGTTGAATGTCTTCTTCATCTTCACTGCTTTCATCTTTTTGAATAACTTGTAACCTGTCCAAGTCTTCAGCAAGAGAGTGTACCTGCAAAGGTTCTATGGTAGAAGTATTTTTCTCCTTGAAAGACATGTTAGATTCATCAAAAGATATATGAACAGATTCTTCAATTTTGAGAGTAGATTTATTATATACCCTATAAGCTTTACTGATCATGGAATATCCCAGAAACACTCCTTCATCAGCTTTAGCTTGAAATTTTGCCAAGTATTTCTTGTCATTATTATGAATGTAACAAATACAACCAAAAATTTTAAAGTAATCTACTTTAGGTTTCTTCCCTTTGAGTAATTCATAGGGAGTCTTGCCCTTCAGTTTATGTATTAAACTTCTATTCAACACATAGTTGGAGGTGTTCACTGCCTCTGCCCAAAAGGATAGAGGAAGGTGAGCATCTGACAACAATGTAGTAGCAGATTCAATAAGGGTTCTATTTTTCCTTTCAGCTACCCCATTTGTTGAGGAGTTCTAGGAGCTGAGAAAGTGTGTCTGATCCCTTCACTCTGACAGAACTCTTGCATAAGAAGAGAATCAAACTCTGTCCCATGATCACTTCTGATCAGGGCAATGTGAGTAATTAACTCACTCTGTATACATTTGAGAAACTCTGTCAAACATTTAAAGTTATCAGACTTCTTTCTCAGAAAGAACACCCATGTGAATCTAGAGAAGTCATCTACAACTACTAAAGTATAAGATTTCCCTCCTAAGCTTTGTACTGTAATGGGTACAAAAAGATCCATGTGTAACAAATACAAAATCCTAGGTGAATCACTCTTATTAAGTGACTTGAAACTATTTTTGGTTTGCTTGCCCAATTGACAAGCCCTGCAGAGTCCTTCCTTCTTGTAGGGGCCAGAAGGTAGTCCTCTAACAAGGTTGTCCTTGGATAGCCTAGCAATGGTTCTAAGATTTATATGTCCTAATCTCTTATGCCATAACTCATTAGGTATACAAATAGAATTAAACAAGCAAATATCTACCTTGGTTGAAAGAAAATCTACAAGATAGATGTTACCTTTCCTTTTACCTGTCAACACAGTTGTGTTGTCCTCTGATTTGATCTTGCATAAGGATTTGCTGAAAGTCACTTGGTAGCCTTCATCACATAGTTGACTGATGCTGATTAAATTGTGCTTCACTCCTTCCATATAGGCTACTTTCTTGAATGTGACTGTGCCAATCTGGACTGCACCATATCCTTTTGTTAGTCCAAAGTTTGAATCACCAAAAATTACTTTGGGTCTAAGCTTGGCTTTGAAGGATGTGAAATTGTCCTTGTTTCCTGTCATGTGCTTTGAGCACCCACTATCCAGATATCATTGCTGGTTTGATGTTAGATAGGTCTTCACCTGCACATAAAACAATTTATTTGTTTTTGACCCAGTTTACCTTGGGCCTAGGTTGATAAACTTTGAATTCAGAAATAAAAGACATCCTTGGTTGACTCTTATAGCCTTCAGGATGATATCTCCTTGGAGGTATTATCCATTCAGTATAAGGGTTATATCTTTGGGATGAAGGACCCCTAGGTTTGAAATTTGATTTACCTTTGAAAAAGTTTTCAAAACTATGATCTCTGCTCGACGATCGCTAAGCTGAGTTCGATGATCTTGGGTCAGATCGTCGAGCTCCGTTCGAAGATCGACTGTGGCAGAGTTCAGGGTTTAGAGATCGTCGACCTGAGTTCGATGATTTAGACTGAGATCGTTGATCTTCATTTGACGATCGTCTAGCTCCGTTTGACGATTTCTGTTGAACTCTTATTTTCTTAGGTAAGTGAAAGATATTGTCCCTAAGCACCTAGAGGGGGGGGGGTGAATAGGTGACTTGAATCTTTTTAACTTTTTAGGCAACAAACAGTTAATATCACAGAATTATAACTAATTTAACACAGCACACATTCAGCAATCACAGCAACTCAGCAAACACAGTAGACACAGAGTTTTATAGTGGTTCCCCAAGCTTTGGGTACATCCACTTTCCCCCTTCGCCTATCTAGCAGTGTACTAGATTCTGCCAAACTTCTCCACTAACTCAGAACACAAAACAGGCTCCTACACCTCAGGCCCAAGGCCCTACAACTCAGCTTTTCCACAAAAGCCTACACTCAGCCACAAAGGCCTACACTCAGCCACAAAGGCCTACACTCAGCCACCAAGGCCTACACTCAGCCACCAAGGCCTACACTCAGAGATTTAACTCTCCTACCCTCAGTCTTTATAATTTCAGGCTTACAATCTCAGATCCCTAAGGATCCTACAAGTTATAATGAATACAAAATGTATAAACTCAACAACTTAGATGAAAGAGAGATAAGTTGTGAGATTCTTGATGAGTTCTTGGAAGAACTCAGCTGGACTCAATCTGACTTAGCTTTCTTCAAAGCTTCTTGAAAGTAGAACTCAATAAGATTGACTCCTTCTGCAGTTGATCCTTGATCTCTGCTTCTTAAGATTCAGACTAATCTGAATCCTTCTTCTCAGCTGGGTTCCAACAGCTGATTTCTTGGATGGAGCTCTCTCTCCAACTTCTTAGATCTGCACTTGATTCTTCAAGGAATAGCTAGATCTTCTTTGTTAGATACTTGATCAATAATTTGAACTTTATCAATCTTCAACAACCTCAACAACAGTTTTTGTAGACTGTATAAGCCTATTTATAGGCCTTCTTCATGGTAACCGGCTGGTCCGGTTCATAACTGCTTTTTGACAACTCTGACAAGTGCTGTAGACCGGCTGGAACGGCAGCTGTCAAGTCATCCAGTCAGTTCTTGAAAATTCTCTAACTGTCTGATAGTGTCGAGACTTTCTGTCTTTAAGTGTCGACACTTATAGACCAAGTGTCGACACAAGTTGTCTAAGTGTCGACACTAGTCTACAAGGTGTCGACACAATTCCTTGTGTTGTAGATATTATATCTCGACACTACTTCTTTTTCATGTGTCGACACTGAAATTGAGTGTCGACACAAGTACTTGTACTTCGGTATCTTTGCTGAATTCTTCTAAGTGTCGACACAACACCTTTGTGTCGACACATCTTCATGTGTTGAATCTGTTAAGTGTCGACACTACTTCTTGGTGTCGACACATGTCTTCAGTGTTGATACTTGTTGAGTGTCGACACAGCTCCTTGTGTCGACACATTCTTCTTCTTGTTGAGACTTTAGCTGAGTGTCGACACATTCCCATAGTGTCGACACTTGTACTTAGAATAATTTGTTGATCTTGCTGTTCTTCACTAAGTGTCGACACAGCTCCATATGTCGACACTTTCTTCAAGTGTAGAGTCTTCAGCTGAGTGTCGACACATACTGTCTTGTGTCGACACTTTCTTTAAGTGTTGATTCTTCTGTTGTGTGTCGACACATTGTTCTGGGTGTCGACACTTTCTTCAAATGCTGACTCTTCTATTGAGTGTCGACACTTTCTTCAAATGCTGACTCTTCTATTGAGTGTCGACACATTGTTCTGGGTGTCGACACTTATACTTAGTCTCTGCTAACTGTTGCTGAGTGTCGACACAGCTCCAGGTGTCGACACTTTCTGGTGTAGACACAGTTCTTCTAGGTGTCGACACTGCTGCTAAGTGTCGACACAGCTTCACTGTCTTTTCTTCACTGAGTGTCGACACAGTTCCTTGTGTCGACACTTTCTGTCTGGTGTCGACTCAGCATCCCTGGTGTCGACACAATGACTCCAAGTGTCGACACTGCTTGACTGGGTGTCGACACAAGTCTTCTTAAGTGTCGACACTTTCCCTCTGGGTGTCGACACATGGACTTCGAAACTTTTACTTCTTTCCTGCAAATACTTAGCCTGCACAAGTAACTCAAAATACATCAAATACATTTTGATGTATATCATTGAGTTGGGTGAGGCTTCTTCAAATCAGGTACATTTAGACCAATGTACCCAACAATCTCCCCCTATTTGGAGAAGTCATAACCCTTAGTCAATGATATACACCATTCATAATAAAATTACAAAATGATGTAAAGCAGTATTATATATATAGCAGGGTAAACATAAACATGTATCAATCACACATGTATACATCATCATCACAAAACAATTTATGAAACAAATTTATTACACAACAAATTTATCACACAAAACATTGTTCCAATACTTTGTCATATACAAAATTCTAAAGTTTACAGAATGTTTTATATCAAAAGAATACATAGTAAACTTAAGAAATTTTCTAAGCTATTTCTGTTCAGCCTTCTTAATGACTATTCCTTTTCCAGCTTGAACTCTGGCTTGAACAGGAGCTTCAGCATCTTCTGTTTCAGCAGGCTTCTTACCTTTCAGCTCCTTCTTCTTGAGTTCCTCTACTTTAATCTTTTGCCTTTCAAAGTAATGATAAGGCTTGGGAAAGTACTTGCTAGGCTCCAGAGCAGTAGGAGGTAGCTTTCCCATCTTGGCCTTTCTTCTATATTGGAATATTGCCTCCTGCCTTATCTCATGTTTTCTCCATTCAGCCTCAGAAAACCATTTGTTCCTGTCATGCACATTATCTTTGGCAGCTTTCCAGTCAGTCAAAATGATATTTCTTGAGGTAGGGCTCCACTGTTCAAAGTTTGGCCTTTGTTCAGCTTGTTCCCTAAACCTCTTCTTAGACAATCTAGTCTCTTCTTCTTTCTGTAGAGCTTCTTCTTCTTTCTGAAGAGCTGCTTGCATAGCTTCAGATATAGGCTGAACCACTTTTTCTAGAATGATATTGGACTTCCCTTCAGTTGGGCTATACATGTGATGAATATCATCTTGCACCATTTCAAAATCTGGAGGAGGATAGATAACTTGAGCCACTTCTGGTTTCTCCCCTCCTAAATATGCAGGATGAATTCCAGATTCAGCAACATTGTCATCATCACAAAGAGGAGGATAGCCCAGTGAAGCTCTGATGGAATTAGATATCCATTTGGCATGATCAGAGCTAGCTTTGACTAAAACTCTCTCCCCCTTTATGACTTCTCTAGCCATATGATCTCTGACATCATCCTTCTGGAATCTGATTTGATTATCCAAGTATCTGACTCCATCTTTAAAGAAAGGTTTGAGCTTATTAAGTTGTTCAGATATAGCCTTCTGGGAGTCGTGAATTGCAGTCTTAACAGCAGTGATTTCTTCTTGAAATACTTTGTCAAATTTAGTTTTAACAGTAGCAGTAGAGGTAGAAGGTCCAGCAGCTATGTTCTTTATTTCTGTGATAATTGCATTATGAGATTCTGTCAAATTGTCATTCATTCTAAGTTGATTTTCAAGTACATATCCTTGCTTCAGGGCTATGTCATCAACTTGAGCCTTAATCTTTTCTTGGTGTGTAGCTAAGTACACTACTGCATTCCCCCTTTGTGGAAGCAGTCTGTCATCTCCTTCTTGTTAAGATTCATTTCAAATCTTATTGATTTTATGTCCTGGGCTATATCAAACTGTAGTGATTTGTGCCCTTCATCAACATACTTTTCAATGGCCTGCCTTTGCTCATCCAACTTGACTTGCATTGCAACCATTAAAGCACTATAATCCACAGTTGGAGCTGGCTGTGCTATATGCTGTGGAGCAATAGATTGTAAGGCCTTCTTATAACTCTGACTCCTTCTCTTGAATACATAAATTTTTTGTTTCTTTGCCCTTGCAGCCTCCTCATCTTCAGATGCTGAGGAGCTGGCTATATCTACCCTCTCCTTAGGGCTTGAGGGCCTCTCAGTCTGCACATCTGGTGCCTTCTTAGTTTCTTTTCTTGCAGGCTCTTCAAGAAATACAACTTGCTCCCCCTCAACTGGAGCATTCTCTACTTCAGCAGCAGCATTGTCCTTGTCAAAATCTGTTTGATCCAGATTTAAGAAAAGATCTTCCATGGTATACTCTTGTGGTGAATGAGCTGGAGAAAGTCTTGTCTCTTCAACCACTGGATCAGAAACAAATTGAGCTGCAGCAGATGTGTCTTCCATGACAACATCTGGGACTTGACTAGCAGGCTGTGGTTGCTGATAAACATCAGACAAATCAGTATCTTCTATAGGAAAAACCAAAGCATTAAGCTCAGTAATTACCTCTAGAATTGTTTCTGTAGCTTGCTCACTCTCAAGAGGAGTGGGTTCTTCCACAACTAGTGGCTCCCCCTGAATGTGATCTTTGTGTATGGGGCTATCTTGTGGTAGCTCCCCCTGGATTTCAGCATCCACTTGTTGTGCTGGAGACTTCACAGCAGTTCCTGTGTCTTCTTCATCAGGTGTGAAGACCACTTGTTCTTCACTTTCAGAACTACTAGTGGAAACCTGTGCCACTGAAGCAGTTTTCCTCTTCTTCTTTGGGGGTGATACTTTCTCAGGAACTTTCTTCTCAGGGGTAGGCATCTCCTTAGTCAACACCCTGTCCCATCTGGAAAATATTCTTAAATCCATCTTCCTTATGGGGTTGATTTTGCTTCCAGCAGCTTGTTGCATAACCTCTGGTATGGTACCAGCTAGGTATAGACTTATGATCCTGCCCAGATTGGGCTTCTTCAAGCTTTCCTTGATTTTCTCAAATATGATAACAGACCAATCTGTTTGCAAGGTGAAGATGATTCTTGTCATAATACTGAACATAGAGGCAGATACCCTATCATGCCCTCCTGGCTTGCTCAATATGACTTTCCCAACAATTTCAGAAAGGAATTTTCCTTGGCTGTTCATGCCCTTTCTAAGGAACACTGATCCAATCTTCATCTTAGAATCCAGACCACACCATGCCAATGCATCTCTGGTCCTGGAAGCTGTTACTTCATCCTCTTCCTTAGTTCTGGGTAGCTGTAGAATCTCCCTCAAGCTCTTAGGTGATACCTTCACCTTCTCACCATGAACCCTGGATTTGATCTTCAATCCAGTGTCGTCTACTTCAGCTCTATTGATGAATTCCAGTACCCCTTTCTTCCAAATATTTGTTGGCTCTGAGACAAGATATTCTAACCCTGAGTCGGCGACTAGGGTTATCACGTTCTTGATTTCCTGGTCAGCATCATCAAAAGCATTGCACACCAGCTCGTAGCCTTCGTTGACGTTCTCCTCAAGTTTTGGCGCCATTAGGGTTGAACAATTTAACTTGAGAGAAGAGAGATGTCGACACAGAAGTTTTGGTCTCCAAACTTTTGAAAGCGTGTCGACAGACAAAGGCAAAACCCTATTTATACCTTTCAACTTTTGAAGATGAAAAGGCGGGCAGCCAACTTAAATTGTGTCGACACTGGCAATAAGTGTCGACACTGACTTATAATGTCTCGACACATATGTGTCGACACAAGTTTAGTCAACAGATTTTATGTGTCGACACTTGTTTATGTGTCGACACTTCATAACTCGACACATAGTCGAGACATTACTTAGAGAATTCTGAGTAAATACTAAGTGTCGACACAACATTGGATGTGTCGACACCTACATGTCATGTGTCGACACTAATATTCTGAAGTGTCGACACCAATTTCCTAGATGTGTCGACACCTTTTTCCTGAAGTGTCGACACCACTATTTTGTGTCGACACAGAAATCTCTATGTGTCGACACCTTTTTACTTAGCCAATTTCAATTCTGTAAACTTACTCTAAGTTTATCATTCCTAGTTCAATTTTAAATCTATTGAACTTAGCTTCTTCTAGGGGCTTAGTATACATATCAGCTAGTTGTTCATCTGTTTTAACATATTCAAGTAAAATATCTTCTCTTTCTACATGCTCCCTAAGAAAATGATATTTAATTTCAATATGTTTTGTTCTACTATGGGATACAGGATTATTAGCTATTGAAATAGCACTAGTAAAATCACAAAAGAGTGGAGTTCTACTTACCTGAATTCCATAGTCCTCTAGCTGATGTTGAATCCAAAGAAGTTGAGCACAGCAACTTCCTGCAGCCACATACTCTGATTCTGCAGTGGAGATAGCCACACTTGTTTGCTTTTTGTTACTCTAAGAAATCAGTCTTCCACCTAGGAATTGACAGATTCCAGAAGTCCTTTTTCTATCTTCTTTGCATCCTGCAAAGTCTGCATCTGAATAACCTGTTAGATCAAAATCCTCATTCCTAGGGTACTAGAGGCCTAGATAAGGAGTGCCCTTTAGATATCTCAATATTCTCTTGACTGCTGTCAAATGAGACTCTTTAGGGCAGGCTTGATACCTTGCACAGACACATGTAGCATACAAGATATCTGGTCTACTTGCAGTCAAGTATAATAGGGAGCCAACTATCCCTCTATACAAGGTTTCATCTACAGGTTTCCCTGCATCATCCTTGCTAAGAGACATACTTGACCCCATAGGAGTCTTCATGGTACTGGATGAATCCATACCATACTTCCTTATGAGTTCTAGGGTGAACTTGGACTGGCATATGGATAAACCACTCTCAGTCTGTCTTACTTGGAGACCCAAGAAGAACTTTAGCTCTCCCATACTACTCATCTCAAATTGACCTTGCATTAGCTTTGCAAACTTTTTGCAAAGGCTACTTTCAGTAGACCCAAATATAATGTCATCTACATATATTTGGACTAGTATTACTTTGCCTCTAGATTTCCTAAGGAATAGAGTCTTATCTATTTTCCCCCTTGAGAACTTGTTCTCAATGAGGAAACTAGATAGGGTTTCATACCAAGCCCTAGGGGCTTGCTTTAACCCATATAAAGCTTTCCTAAGTCTATAGACATGATTAGTTAGAGTTGAATTAACAAAACCTGAGAGCTGTTCCACATAGACTTCTTCTTTAAGATTACCATTTAGAAATGCTGACTTGACATCCATTTGGTAAACTTTGAATCCTTGAAAAGTTGCATAGGCCAGGAACATTCTTATGGCTTCCAGTCTGGCTACTGGAGCAAAGGTTTGATCAAAATCAATACCTTCTTCCTGCCTATATCCTTTAGCAACTAGTCTTGCTTTGTTCTTAATGATGACTCCTTGTTCATCCATCTTGTTCCTATAGATCCACTTGGTTCCAATTATATTGTGGTCTTTAGGTTTAGGAACAAGCTCCCAGACCTTGCATCTCTTGAACTGATTGAGTTCTTCTTGCATAGCCTCAATCCAAAGTGGGTCTTTGATGGCTTCTTCAAACTTCTTAGGTTCAACTTGGGATAGGAAACTGGAGTAGATTGCTGCATTCAGGTTTCTGCTCCTTGTTTGTACCCCTTGTCTTGGATCTCCAATAATCTGCTCTACTGGATGATCTCTAAGATGCCTATTGGCTGGAGGCATCCTGACTTCTGGTTGAACCTCTTCAGTTTCATCATCTTGTTGTACTCCTTGTACTTCTTCTGCATTTGGTACATGTAGTACTCCCCCTGGACAACAGCCACTGTCTTCTACTTGCTGTCTTGCAGTAGATTCTTCTTCTAGAGTGAGCTTGTCCATCTTCTTTGTTAAACCTGTGGGGCTGCATGCACTACTAGACAACTCATTGTTAATAAGTTTAGTCTCATCAAATACTACATGTACAGTTTCTTCTACAACTTGAGTAGACAAGTTGTAGACTCTATAAGCCTTACTATTGTTGTTATACCCAACAAAAATTCCCTCTTGGGACTTGGCAGCAAACTTAGTTAAGTAAGACTTTCCATTGTTAAGTATGAAGCATTGGCAACCAAAGATCCTGAAGTAGGATAGGTTTGGTTTCCTGCCTTTCACAACCTCATAGGGGGTCTTGTTGAGGGCTTTAGTTATGGTAGCCCTATTAATAACATGGCATGCAGTATTGACTGCTTCAGCCCAGAAATATTCTGGTAGTGATGTATCACTTAATAGGGTTCTACCTGCCTCAATCAAGGTTCTATTCTTCCTCTCAGGAATGCCATTTTACTGAGGTGTTCTAGGTGAAGAAAACTCTTGAAATATCCCAAAGTCTTCACATAGTTTTGTCATGCTATCAGACTGAAACTCAGTACCATGGTCACTTCTTATTTTGACCACTGTACTATTTAGTTCATTCTGAATTTGCTTGACAAAGCTATAGAAGACATTAGGTGTTTCTGATTTCTGTCTTAAGAAGAACACCCAGGAAAACCTTGAGTAGTCATCTACAACTACAAAGGTATAGACCTTCCTACCTAGGCTGTGAACTGGCATTGGACCAAAGAGATCCATATGCAAGAGGTATAAACACCTCACAGCATCTTTGTTTTCTATGCTTCTAAAGGTGGATCTTGTCTGCTTGCCCTTTTGACGAGCTGAGCAAATACCATCTTTAACACACTTAACTTGAGCATCATTCCTCACTAACTCTTTGCTAAAGAGTTTGTCAATTGTCTTGTAGTTTAGATGAGCTAGCCTCTTGTGCCATTTGACACAATGAGAGACTGTCTCATCAGCTACAAGACACACTTGAGAACCATTGGTCTCACACATAATGTCTAGGCAGTAGACATTCCTCTTTCTATAGCCAGTCAAAATGATCTCTTGATCAGTTGACCTCTTGATATGACAACCATTCTTAACAAATGAGATGTCATACCCTACATCACTTAATTGACTTATACTAATTAGGTTGTGTTTCAACCCTTTAACATAAGCCACTTGAGTAATGGTAACTAAGTTACTAGAAATGTTACCAAATCCTTTGATGATTCCTTTTTCAGAACCACCAAAGGTGACTTTTGGACCATCTTTGATTGGAATGTAGTCCTTTAGTAGTCCCCTAGTTCCAGTCATATGTCTGGAACATCCACTGTCCAAGTACCATATTGGGGCATGGCAACTTGGACTCACCTGCAAAACAGATTAATGAACCTTAGAACCCAAAGTATTCTTGGGTCCTTGGTATTTGTTAGTTTGCCTCCTGACAAAGCTACCTGCAGGCTTTCCTACAGGCAGATTGCTACTCACGTTGGCACTAGCATTGTGCCAACAGTCCATTGCAAAGTGGCCAACCTTGCCACAACACCAACACTCAAACTTATTGTACCTTTGCTTAGGTACAGTCTTAGCTGTTTTATCCACAGCTGGCTTGTTGAGTGTTGGGGCTTTGCCCTTGGACATAGACTTGGACTGAACAGTCCTTGCAGGTCTTGTAAAACCCAGTCCAGCTTTACCTTTGTGATGAATAAATTCATCAATTATGGGTAAAACAGACTTAGGTTTAGAAAACCTAGCAACCAAGTCTTTCTCCTTCTGAAGATTAATCTCCAGACTCTTGATTTGATCATTTTTAAATGATATAGTTCCCATCTGAATCACTGTTATGTGCTTCAGTCTGGCTATCTCATTTAGCTTTTGATCAATCAATTTCTCAGAATCTGTTGCTGCAGCTTTGAGATTTGCAATTTCCTTTGCCTGACTTTTGGCTAGGGACTTGCTCTTCTTGTAAGCTAGCAACAGTACTTTATATTCATCTATCAGCTGATGAATATCTTCTTCAGACTCAGATACACTCTCATCACTTGATGAAGATGAATCTGATTCTGTACTGGCACAAGAACCTGAACTGGAAGTTGAACTTTGTACCTTACTGGGTCCTGGCTGCTCCAGGATTTTGTCACTTTCAATCAATGCCATTAGTCCTTGGCACTGACAGTCTTCTTGTTCATATATAGACTCCATAATCTGTATGAACTCTTCTTCTTCTTCAGTAAACAGCCATATATATGCCTCAGCATCTGACTCAGTTTCTGAAGAAGAAATATCTGACAGAGTCTTCTCCTTTTTGGCAACAAAAGACTTCTCTTTCTTGCCTTTGAAATGAGTCTTCTTCCTCTCACCAGACTCCTTTCTTTTTTCTGGACAATCTGCAACAACATGGCCTTGTCTATTGCAGCAATAGCACACTATTTTTGAAACAGTTGCCTTACTAGATTTAGTCCTCTTCCTATCCTTCTTTGAAGCCTTTTTATTCTGATAAAAGTCTTCTTTTCCCTGTGAAGTAGAAGGCCTTGACCTCCACTGTTTCTTCTTTAAGAACTTCTGAAAATGTCTAGTGAAGGCAAAAAAGTCTTCATCACTTTCACTGCTTTCAGACTTTGTGCTGACAGACTCATCTGACTCTGATTCAGCAACCTTTGGAGGTGGAGTTGGTGACTTACTCCTGTACTTTCTGGGGGCTTCTGTCTTGAAAGCTACTGTTCTTTCCTTATGTTCATTTCTTGTTGATTTCTCCTCCTCTTTCCTCACTGTCAACTGCATTTCATATGACAACAATTTACCAAACAGTGTAGGTGGAGGAATTTCTCCCAACTTAGCCATTTCTCTAATGGCACAAATTTTGGTGTCCCAATCTTTTGTTAGGGACCTTAGAAACTTGTCATTAAGTTCATAATTACTGAACTCTCTGCCATAGGACATGAGTTCATTCACTATCCTGTAAAACTTCTTATAGCACTCAGTTATGCTATCACCCTTTCCTTGTCTAAAACTTTCATACTCTTGATTTAGCAAGGATTTTCTGTCTTGCCTAACTTCTTCAGATCCTTCCATATACACAATAAGGGTATCCCACATCTCTTTGGCTATCTTACATTGTATTAGATTCTGAAAAGTTGCATCATCTATGGCACTCACTATAATGTTTTGAGCCCTTTTGTCCATGGTGGCTAGGACAATCTCATCCTTTGTCATTTCAGAGAAATCCTTTGGTGTTCTCTGATTAGCATCTAGGACTGACACCTTCATGGGCACATATGGCCCTTTCTTTACTGTGATATAAATTCTAGGGTCTGATGCCTCCATAAACAGCCTCACCCTTTCCTTCCATATGCCAAAGATTTCCTTCCTATATATAGGTAATTTCATGGATCCCAATTCCTTGTGATTTTCAGTGGAACCCATGGTTCTTGATTTTCTTGAATCTGTACTTGACTTAACCTGAAACTGCCAATCAGGATCTCCTCAGACTGTTAGTCCTTTTTTGAGGAACCTCCCTCTGATAGCACTTGAAAGATATTGTCCCTAAGCACCTAGAGGGGGGGTGAATATGTGACTTGAATCTTTTTAACTTTTTAGGCAGCAAACAGCTAATATCACAGAATTATATCTAATTTAACACAGCACACATTCAGCAATCACAGCAACTCAGCAAACACAGTAGACACAGAGTTTTATAGTGGTTCCCCAAGCTTTGGGTACATCCACTTTCCCCCTTCGCCTATCTAGCAGTGTACTAGATTCGGCCAAACTTCTCCACTAACTCAGAACCCAAAACAGGCTCCTACACCTCAGGCCCAAGGCCCTACAACTCAGCTTTTCCACAAAGCCTACACTCAGCCACAAAGGCCTACACTCAGCCACAAAGGCCTACACTCAGCCACCAAGGCCTACACTCAGCCACCATGGCCTACACTCAGAGATTTAACTCTCCTACCCTCAGCCTTTATAATTGCAGGCTTACAATCTCAGATCCCTAAGGATCCTACAAGTTATAATGAATATAAAATGTATAAACTAAATAACTTAGATGAAAGAGAGATAAGTTATGAGATTCTTGATGAGTTCTTGGAAGAACTCAGCTGGACTCAATCTGACTTAGCTTTCTTCAAAGCTTCTTGAAAGTAGAACTCAATAAGATTGACTCCTTCTGCAGTTGATCCTTGATCTCTGCTTCTTAAGATTCAGACTAATCTGAATCATTCTTCTTAGCTGGGTTCCAACAGCTGATTTCTTGGATGGAGCTCTCTCTCCAACTTCTTAGATCTGCACTTGATTCTTCAAGGAATAGCTAGATCTTCTTTGTTAGATACTTGATCAATAATTTGAACTTTATCAATCTTCAACAACCTCAACAATAGTTTCTGTAGACTGTATAAGCCTATTTATAGGCCTTCTTCATGGTAACCGGCTGGTCCGGTTCATAACTGCTTTCTGACAACTCTGACAAGTGCTGTAGACCGGCTGGAACGGCAGCTGTCAAGTCATCCAGTCAGTTCTTGAAAATTCTCTAACTGTCTGATAGTGTCGAGACTTTCTGTCTTTAAGTGTCGACACTTATAGACCAAGTGTCGACACAAGTTGTCTAAGTGTCGACACTAGTCTACAAGGTGTCGACACAATTCCTTGTGTTGTAGATATTATATCTCGACACTACTTCTTCTTTCTGTGTCGATACTGAAATTGAGTGTCGACACAAGTACTTGTACTTCAGTATCTTTGCTGAATTCTTCTAAGTGTCGACACAACACCTTTGTGTCGACACATCTTCATGTGTTGAATCTGTTAAGTGTCGACACTACTTCTTGGTGTCGACACATGTCTTCAGTGTTGATACTTGCTGAGTGTCGACACAGCTCCTTGTGTCGACACATTCTTCTTCTTATTGAGACTTCAGCTGAGTGTCGACACATTCCCATAGTGTCGACACTTGTACTTAGAATAATTTGTTGATCTTGCTGTTCTTCACTAAGTGTCGACACAGCTCCATGTGTCGACACTTTCTTCAAGTGTAGAGTCTTCAGCTGAGTGTCGACACATACTGTCTTGTGTCGACACTTTCTTTAAGTGTTGATTCTTCTGTTGTGTGTCGACACATTGTTCTGGGTGTCGACACTTTCTTCAAATGCTGACTCTTCTATTGAGTGTCGACATATTGTTCTGGGTGTCGACACTTATACTTAGTCTCTGCTAACTGTTGCTGAGTGTCGACACAGCTCCAGGTGTCGACACTTTCTGGTGTAGACACAGTTCTTCTAGGTGTCGACACTGCTGCTAAGTGTCGACACAACTTCACTGTCTTTTCTTCACTGAGTGTCGACACAGTTCCTTGTGTCGACACTTTCTGTCTGGTGTCGACTCAGCATCCCTGGTGTCGACACAATGACTCCAAGTGTCGACACTGCTTGTCTGGGTGTCGACACAAGTCTTCTTAAGTGTCGACACTTTCCCTCTGAGTGTCGACACATGGACTTAGAAACTTTTACTTCTTTCCTGCAAATACTTAGCCTGCACAAGTAACTCAAAATACATCAAATACATTTTGATGTATATCATTGAGTTGGGTGAGGCTTCTTCAAATCAGGTACATTTAGACCAATGTACCCAACAGTAAGTCAGAATTCTTCCTAGCTACCTCTACAACTCCCTTACCTTTATCAGAGATAAATTTGATTGGGGTTGTTAATACTATAGGTTGGCTGGATGAAGCACCCAAGCCCAGTGTACTGTTGAATCTTGAGTTCACTGTGCTTATGATGTCCATTAATTTGATACTTCTCCCATTAAGGGATTCTTCAAACTTTTTGGCCTCTGATAGTTCACTTTTTAGTGAGGATATCTACTCCTTACAGCATTCTAACTCCTCAGAGAGTTTGAGGTTTTCTGATTTTAAAGTGCTGTGTTCAGATAACTGATTTCTGAGAGAAATGATTTCCTTCTCAGATTTTAATAAATCTAAACACATTGCTTTAAACTCACACTTGAAGTCCTCAGAATTAAAATCAAAAGAACTTATTACCTGGTCCTCTTCAGATTGAGTCTCTGATTTTGACTCTGACTCTTCTGCATCAGAACTTTGTTGTGAGGCATTGATAGCCATCATGCAGAATTCTTTTTTTTCAGCATCATCTTCATCATCACTTGAGCTGGATGAAGCTTTAGATTCTTCTTCTGTCTCACTCCAAGTTTCAGCTACAAACCCCTTCCTGGTGTGTTTGTTCTTGCTGGAGGAGGGTTTGTCATTGTTGTTCTTCCTGAAATCCTTTTCTTTTCTCCTTTCTTTCATGTCCTTCTTGTCCTTGTTTTTATTTTTTGGACAGTCAGACACAATGTGGCCTGGTTTCTTGCATCCAAAACAAATAATCTCTTTGTTATTTGATTTGTCATACCTTGGCTTGCCATGCTCTCTGTGTGATCTTTTCCTTAAATCCTTCTTGGCCATTTTGTAAAATCTTTTGGTCAGTAGGCTTAGAATCTCTTCATTGCCTATGACTTTGTCTTCAAGCTGATCTTCAATGGCCTTGAAAGCTATTGATTTTTCTTTTCTTGTAGCTAGTGAGGCAGCCTTCTGCTCTTCTTCTCTATTCTTAATGAGCAGCTCATAAGACTTGAGCTTGCCCAAGAGAGCTTCAGTTGTGATCTCATTTAGGCTTCTGGCATCCTTGATTGGCCAGATCCTTGAGTCCCAAGTGCTTTGGAAGCACATTAGGATTTTATCATTGAGCTCAGTCAATGAGATCTCCTTGTCCAATGATTTCAGCTCATTGACTATGAGACTGAGTCTATTATACTTATCTGCTACTGACTCAGCTTCTCCTTTCTTGAAGTTCTCATATTGGGTTATGAGGTGAGATCTTCTATCTTTTCTCTCATCAGCAGATCCTGAGACTATCTCAGATAGCTTGTCCCAGATATCCTTTGCTGAGTTGCATTCAGCTACCTTTTGGAATATTTCATCAGACATAGTCTGGGCTAGAATGTTCATAGCCTTTGCATCAGCCAATTTCCATTTCTTGATTTCTTCTTCTGTTCCTGAAGGAGGTGGAACAGCACTTGTACTTGTATTTTCTGGAGGTCTTGGACACACTGTCAAAACAGAATTGAAAATATCTTCATCAATAGAGTTCTTGTATAGTCTAATCATTGCCTTACAAAGTGCAAACTTAGATAGATTGCACACTGGAGGTCTAGTGCTAGCATAATCTTTATTTTGGGTCATGTTCTGTGAAGAAATAATTCTAATAGCAAACTTAAACAAGCATATCTAACTAGAGGGATCTTTGGGTTCAGGTGTTAGCCTGTGCAACCACTAAGGTGTGGTATTTTAACGAACCTGCCTCTGATACCAATTGAAAGTGCAAGTTAGATCTGATATACTCTAGAGGGGGGGTGAATAGAGTATGGTGCTTGCTAAAAACTTTTTACAGCTCTTGTTATAGTCCTAAGTGAACAGGGAAGCAAATGAAATACAGCAAACACAGCAACTATCTAATTACAAAGCAATCATAGAACAATCACAAACCACAGCCAGAAAATAAAAGAAAATAAGCAACCAGATGACACAAGGAGCTATAGTGGTTCCCCAACCAATCTGGGTACATCCACTCTTCTACCACCCTAGGTAGGAATCCACTGCAGGATGAGTTGATCAGGTGTCCTGGGCACCAATGAGCTTTTGATAAGATACTCAAAAACCAAACCAGATTTTTTGATCAGATGTCTTGCCACCACTGAGTTTTGACAAGGTCTCAGAAACCAACACAAACATTTGAAGGGAGTTTGATAAGCCCTTTACAGCAGAGAGAGAGAGAGAGATGATCTTCTCTGTCAACAATCAGAGAGAACATGGTGGATGTTGTCAAAGCTCCCCCTGAGATCTATAGTTGTTCAGGAAGTGAAGCTTTGCAGTAGGGTGATAGGCCTTCAGAAGATTTGATCTCCAGCAAAAGATGATTCCAGCAGCAGCTGAAATGTGTGTTGTCTGGAGTCTTGAATAATGATGGCCTTTGAACACTGGAATCAAGAGGGATCTGAAAATTTCAGTGTGTTGATCTCCTTTTGTGATGTGTGTTCTTGTATGAATTCTGTCTGTGTATATCTGCAACTCTTTCTCTTTCTTTTGTTCTTGTTGTAATAGTTATTGTTGATGATGTCCAGCAGGAATGAAAAACTGATCTTTTATTCCTTAGATCTGAATAGAATATTTCTCTGTCCAAGATAGTCGTTAGCCTGTCATAAATGACTTCCTTAACTGCTTTTTGTCTTCTGGAGGAAAGTCCAACAAAACATTCCTTTGAAAATCCCTTGAAACTTGCTCCAGATTAATTAAAACGGCTACAAGATCCTTGACATTAATGCTGAGAATAATTTCATAACTATCTGAATTTGAATCTTGAAAAACATCGATCTCTCCAGAAAAACGTCGACCTGAGCTCAACTATCGTAGAACTGAGCTCAGAGACTGGACTTAGACTGAAGCAGAAAGCGTCGATCTGAGCTCAACTATTGTCGAACTGAGCTTAGAGATAGGGAAACAAACTAGAGACAGAAACGTCGATCTGAGCTCGAAGATCGTCGAATGGAGTTTGATGACTCATTGAAGTTGAGCTCAGAGATTTTCGAATGGAGTTCGATGATTCGTCGAGGTGAGCTCAGAGATCGTCGAATGGAGTTCGACGATTCGTCGTCCTGAGCTCGACGAAATAACTTAGTCTCCTAAACTGAAATATCTGGTCTTGAGGGTCTTGAGGGCAGCTTTCAAACCTAAATACTAACCCTTAGACTCAGTTCTAATTGACCTTTAGATCTATACAAGGAGGTCAAAACAAATTTCCTAAAGGACATAGTTATCCTTGCCCAAATCAGTAATAGGGTTTTCCAACACGGGCCTTAGTCGACAAATTTTTTACATGTGTCAACAAAGATGACCTAGGTATCGATAAAACATAGGATAAGTCCACACGACTAGGTGTCGACATACTTGTGTCAGAGTCGACACATAAAAAAAATCCTCTAGATATAATGTCTTGACAAGGTTGTGCTGACACTTATTCTTCTGTCGACACAGATACTGTTTCTATGTCAACACATCCTTATTCTTTGTCAACAAAATATACAAAGTGTGTCGACAGAATGTTGCTTGTGTCGACACAAACTTTATACTTAGACAAATTTCCTGAGAAATTTTGTACTTACTAATTCTTCATAGAGAAGTTTTTGCTAACCTATTCTAGGTTCAACATACCTAATTCAATTTTAAAATAATTGAATTTAATTTCATCCAGGGGTTTTGTAAATATATCAGCTAATTGATTATTTTTGTTCACAAACTCTAGACTAATATCTTCCTTCTCAACATGTTCTCTTAAGAAATGAAATTTAATTTTATGTGATTGGTTCTACTGTGTGATACAGGATTCTTAGCAATAGAAATTGCACTGGTATAATCACAAAATAATGGAATTCTACATACCTTGATGTCATAATCTTCTAGTTGGTGCTTTATCCACAACAGTTGTGCACAACAACTACCTGCAGCTACATACTCAGACTCAGCTGTTGATATAGCTACACTTGTTTGCATCTTGCTGCACCATGACACCAGCCTTCCTCCTAGGAATTGACAAGTTCCTGTTATACTTTTCCTGTCTTCTTTGCATCCTGAGGGTTGTTCAACATAAACTTCCTTTTTTAAGTCACCAATCAGGAATGTTGACTTTACATCCATTTTATATACTTTAAACCCTTGATATGCAGCATAGGCCAAGAACAATCTTATAGCCTCCAACCTTACCACTGGGGCAAAGGTTTGATCAAAGTCAATCCCTTCCTCTTACTTGTAGCCTTTTGCTACCAATCTGGCCTTGTTCTTGATTATAGTGCCATTTTTATTTAGTTTGTTTCTGTAGATCCACTTGATTCCTATGATGTTGTGATCCTCTGGTCTAGGAACCAGTTCCCATACACTACATCTTTTGAATTGAGTCAGCTCTTCTTGCATAGCATCAATCCAGTTTGTGTCTAGCATGGCTTCTTCAAACATTCTGGGTTCTATTTGTGACAAGAAGCTAGAACATAGGACTGAGTTCATACTTTTGCTTCTTGTGATAACACCTTGACTTGCATCACCAATAATTTGGTGTGCTGGATTATCCTTCACGTGTCTTCTAGCTGGAGGAAATCTGTCAACCTCATGGCCCTCTTCATTTTCCTCAACCTAATGCTCCTCATTGTCTTCTTCATCTAGTGAGACTTGTTCTCCCCCTGGACAGCAAGCATCTTTATCTTCATCCAGCCTAACAGGTACTTCTTCATTGATGGTCAGCTTGTCCAGCCTGTCTGTTAGACCTGTAGAACTAACTGAAGAACTAGACAATTCACGGTTAATCAACTTAGACTCATCAAATACAACATGAACAGATTCCTCTACAACTTGGGTAGTTAAGTTGTATATTCTGTATGCCCTACTATTATTGATGTACCCAACAAATATCCCTTCTAGGGACTTGGCAGCAAACTTTGTTTGGTAGTGCTTACCATTAAATAAAACATAACACTTACTACCAAAGATTCTAAAGTAGGAAATGTTTGGTTTTCTGCCTTTCAAAATCTGATAGGGGGTCATCTTATGTTTCTTACTGATGGAGGCTCTATTGAGAACATGACATGCAGTATTTACTGCCTCAGCACAGAAGTACTCTGGGAGAGTAGTGTCACTAAGTAGTGTTCTACTTGCCTCAATTAGAGTCCTATTCTTTCTTTCAGCAACTCCATTTTGCTGAGTAGTTCTAGGTAAGGAGAATTCCTGATGAATCCCAAATTCATCACAGAACTTTATCATACATTAAGACTGAAATTTAGTTCCTTGATCACTTCTAATTTTGACCACAAAACTATTATATTCATTCTGAATTTGTCTAACAAAAGTCTGGAAAACAGTTGGGGTTTCAGATTTCTGCCTTAAGAAGAAAACTCATGTGTATCTAGAATAGTCATCCACAATAACTAATGTGTATATTTTCCTACCAAGACTGTGAACTGGCATAGGACCAAACAAATCCATATGCAAGAGATATAAACATCTTATTGAATCTTTGATATCAAGTGTATGGAAAGAGGACTTAGTCTGTTTGCCCTTTTGGCAAGCAGAACACACACCCACTTTAATGCACTTGACTTAAGGACCATTCCTCACTAACCCCATGCTAAACAGCTGTCCAATTGACTTATAGTTCAGATGGGCAAGCCTCTTGTGCCATTTGACACATAGTGAAGCTTTTTCTCCTACAACTAGACATATGGGTGAGTTGTCAAACTCACAATCTAGGTTAAGACAATATACATTCCCTTTCCTAGTGCCAGTCAAAATAATCTCTTGATTACTTGACCTTCTTATTTGACACTCCTCTTTGAGAAAGGAGATGTCATAACCTAGATCACTAAGTTGACTTATGCTGATCAGGTTATGTTTTAGACCCTTCACATAAACCACTTTAGTGATAGTAATTAAATCACTAAAAATGTTACCAAATCCTTTGATAATTCCTTTTTCTGATCCACCAAAGATTACTTTAGGTCCATTCTCTATGGGTATATAGTCCCTCAACATTCTCCTTGTTCCAGTCATGTGTCTGGAACATCCACTATCCAAGTACCATATAGGGGTATGGTCACTTGGATTCACCTGCATCAAATACAGAATCACTTACCCTTAGAACCCAAATTGTTATTGGGTCCTAGGTCATTGTTAGGTTGAAATCCCGCAGCTGTTCTGATAGGTAAACTACTCTTGGTTTTAACACTTGTGTTGAAACCAAGAATCCCTGGCAAAATGGCCCACTTTGCCACAGCACCAACACTCAAACCTATTATACCTTCTCTTAGGTACAGACTTTACTACTTTGTTGTCAGGAGTTCTGTTGAGTGTAGGTGCTGGAGCATTAAACCCCAAGACTTCCTATTGAACCTGATGGGCTTGCCTATAGTGTGATTTATGGGCATTTGCACCCTTGCCCATGAGACCTTCATCCTCATAGTGACCATGAGTACTATCATGATCATACATGTTTGTTGGTTGCATCACTTTCCTAAAGAAAATATGGGGCTTAGAAGCTAGTGGCTGAGTTGGGGCCTTACCTTTTCTATGAAAATTGATGGCCCTAGTTCTACCCTTGAAACCTAAACCATTCTTCCCTTTATGAGAAATGAAATTATCAATTAAGGGCAAGACTGATTTTGGTTTAGAGAATTTAGCCACGAACTCTCTTTCTTGTTGAAGTTTTGCCTCTAGTTTCTTGATGTGATTCTCCTTGAAAGAGATTGTACCCATCTGAATAACAGTAATGTTTTTCAGTTTGGCAATCTCCTTCAGTTTTGAATCTATCAACAAGGTTGTATCTAATGCAGCCTGCTTCAGAGACTCAATCTCTTTGGCCTGCTCCTTAACAAGAAACTTGATCCTCTTCAGAGCTTGCAGCAACCCACCGTACTCATTAATGAGTTGATGCACATCCCCCTCTGATTCAGAACCATCCACATCTCTTGATGCAGAAGTTTCTGAATCTGATGCAGTGCAGTAATCTGAAGCTGAGGGAGAACTGTATACCTTACTAGGACCAGGCTAATCCTGGCACTGATCATTTTCTGATAGAGCCATCAGCCCTCTATAGCAATAATCTTCTACTCCATTTATGGAGTCCAACATTTGTAGAAATTCTAGTTCCCTAGAATCCTCTTCTGTTGAGATTAGCCCAACATATGCTTCTGCATTATCTTCATCTCCTGATCCTGAAGATGAAGAGTTTGTCCACCTCTTTTGCTTCTGAGCAACAAGGGATTTCTCCTTCTTGCCTTTCACTTGATGCTTCTTCTTATCTTTAGATTCAGTCCTCTTATCTGGACAATCAGCTATGACAAGTCCAGGCCTGTTGCAACAATAACACACAATCTTAGTATTAATTTGTTTACTAGGTTTTGATGCATACCTGTCCTCCTTGGGAGTCTTCTTTTTCTTGTAATACTCATCCTTAGAAAAAGATGTTGATGGCTTGGTTCTCCATTTCTTCTTTTTCATGAACCTTTGGAATTGCCTTATAAAGGCAGCAAAGTCCTCATCAGAGGTGTGGCTATCTGATGTGATGTTGTCAAGATTTTCTTCTTCAGCCTCAGCACTCCTTCTAGGTGGAGAAGAAGACCTTTTCCAACCCTTTCTTGTGCCTTCAGCCTTGAAGGCTACAGACCTTTCTTTGTATTCAGGCCTACTATTTTTCTACTCCTCTTTTCTGTTAGTGAGCTGCATTTCATATGATAGCAGCTTTCCAAATAAAGTGGGTGGAGGTGTATCAGCAAGCTTGGCCACTTCTCTGATGGCACATATCTTTGTGTCCCAGTCCTTTGTTAGTGACCTGAGAAACTTGTCATTCAGTTCATATGTGTTGAAGACTCTTCCATAGGTCATCAGCTCATTGACAATCCTGAAGAACTTCTTGTAACATTCAGCTATGTTGTCAGTCTTGGCTTGTATAAAGCTCTTATACTCTTGATTCAACATAGATTTCATGTCCTCTCTGACTTCTTCTGTACCCTCCATGTAGACAATCAGGGTGTCCCACATTTCCTTGGAGGTTTTACAGTGCACCAGATTCTGAAATGTGACATCATCTATAACACTTACTATAATGTTTTGTGCTCTTTTGTCTAATGTTGCCAGGATGATCTCATCCTTAGTCATTTCAGAATAGCTCTTAGGGGTTTTAACATTTGCATCCAGAACTGATATCTTCATTGGAATGAAGGGACCCTCTTGTACTATAATGTAGATTCTTGGATCAGATGCTTCCATAAACAACCTGACCATTTCCTTCCATATGCCAAAGCATTATTTCCTGCAGATAGGCAGTTTCATAGATCTAAATTCCTTCTGATTCTCTATTGACCCCATTCTTGAAATCTGTTATTTGCCTTGGATCTTCACTTAGACTGTTATGTCAAACTTTGAGTAACCTCCCTCTGATACCACTTGAAAGACTTGATTTCAAGAGCCTAGACACCTAGAGGGGAGTGTGAATAGGTTCTAGATTTTTCTTCAAAAACTTTAGGCAAATAACAAAATATATCTCAGCACTACAGCAATTCAAATCACAGAATAATGAACACAGGCACAACATACACCAGATTTATAGTGGTTCCCCAATGTCTGGGTACATCCACTTTCGTCCTTCGCCTATCCAGTAATGAACTGGATTCGGCCTAACTTCTTTCAACTTCTCAGATCCGCAGATCTTACAGCTCAGAACCAAGAATGGTTCCTACCACTCAGAGTGAATCCACACTCCTACAACTCAGGCACAAGCCCTACCTCAGCCTCTTTAACAGGCCTACAACTCAGAGTGAAATCCCACTCCTACAACTCAGGCAAAAGCCCTACCTCAGCCTTTATAATTACAGGCTTACAACTCAGATCTAACAACAGATCCTAACAGAAATAATTTGATAATGTGATACAGAAATTGCACCAGATGAATCTCTTCACTGGTGAGCTTCTTGATCAGTTCTTGAATGGACTGATCTTCAGATCCAACCTGACTTAGCCGTTTCAAAGCTTCTTGATAGAACAAAATAAGGTTGATCTTCACTTGATGTAGAAGTTGATCTTCAGATAGCTTCCTTCTTGAATTCAGAATGAAATCTGAATCTTCCTTGCAGACTGATCTGGATCTGCCATCGTAAGGGTTTCTCCTTTTCTTGTTGTAGAAAACTTCTCTCTGAAGAATTCACTTCTTAATGTAGTGTTCCTTGCTTCTCTTCTCTATTTTTTTACTACTTCACTACTTCATTCATTGTATGTTGTATCGAGCCAGTCCTTTATATAGAGTTTCCTCCTGATTACCGGCTGATCCGGTTTGTAACAGTATTCTGACAGTTCTGACAAAAGTGTCAGACCGGTTGGTTAAGGTTTTCCAACTCAGCATGAACCACTCAGCAAACTGCTTCACATGTGTCGACACAAATAGACTAAGTGTCGACACAAGTCTTGATGATGTCGACAAAACACTACATATGTCGACATAGTCATTCTTCTGGTACTCGACACAACATCTGTTAAATGTGTCGACACAAGTCCTGTGTGTCGACACAGCTTCTGCTTCTAGTGTCGACATAACTTCAGGGTGTTGACATAGCTTCTGCTTTCATTGTCGACATAACTTCTGGGTGTCGACAGAATTCTGGTGTGTGTCGACACAAGTTCTGTGTGTCGACACAGTCATTGTCGACAGAATTCTGGAATGTGTCGACAGCTTCTCTGTGTGTCGACACAAGTCCTATTGATGTCGACATAATCTGGCCCTTGGTGTCGACACAGCGTTGTCGACAAATTTTCTGTGTGTCGACATAAATTCTGGGTGTCGACACAATCTGGCCCTTGGTGTCGACACATCCATTCCCAAGTATCGACACTTGTACTTAGAAAAATATTTCTTACATTTACTCAACCTGCACATGATAACTCAATACAACATCAAATACAACTTGATGCATATCACTGAGTTAGGTGAGGCTTCTCCAAATCTGGTACAAATTTTCCAATGTACCCAACAGAGAATAGAGAAAGACACCAGGAAACAGCATATCAGCAAACCTTCTTCTAGCAAATACAAGAGGAAGGAAAAGGGTTTTGTGGCTGAATCCTGGAGTGAAACTAAGGATAAATCAACATCTTCCAGGTCCAGTGAAGATGAGGAAGAAGCAAGTGCTAAGGAGGTTTGCCTCATGGCAATTGATGCCTCCAGGAGTAATTCAGAAGAAGAGGAATCATACAATGAAGAAGCTTCAGATTCAGAAGTTGATAAGGTACTATCTTCTTTTGATTACACTTCAGATTCTTTTAAGATTGAATTTAAATCAATGTGTATAGACCTAATAAATTCAGAAAAAGAGATTAAAACCCTTAGGGAAAAATTAGGAAATTTAGAAAACATTAACTATGAAAATAATAGGTTAAAAGATGAATTATGCTTAGCTAATGAGAAAATAACATTGTTAAAAACTGAGCTTTGTGAGGCTAAATAACTTGAGGAAACTCTTAATGGGAGAAGCCTCAAGCTGATGGACATCACAAGCACTGTGAATGCCAGACTTAGTGGTAAGCTAGGCTTGGGTGCTTCATCAGGTTTGCCCCCCATTCTCAGGAAGAACATCTTAACAACTCCCATAAAATTTGTCACTGCTAAGGGAAAAGAAAAAGTAATCAATAAACAAACAACATGAAATGTTTCTAAATCAATAGGTCAGAAAACCAACAACCAGAAAACCATAGGTAACAAGGTTCAGCAGAATTCATCGAACTTAGATCAACGAAATCTATCCAGTTCGTTGAACCCAAGTCGACGAACTATGAACGCAAACTATAGTTATAGTTATTCGTCTAACTGCGATCGACGAACTCTGTATGGTTCATCGAGCAGAGGTCGACGAACAAGGGGCACAGAAAATGAATATATTCATTCTCTGGACAGAGATCGATGACCTCAACCCTATTCGTCGAACTCTGGTCGACGAACTCACAGAAATTCGTCGAACCCAGAAAGACTTAACCAAAACTTTAATTATAACAGAAACTTAAATAATTCCAGGAAAGTTTTTAATCCACTAGCTGATTGGTTCATACCACCTAGGAGATATCACCCTCTAGGATATAAATCCCAACCAGAATATTCTGTTATTTCCAGCTTTTCATACCAGGAAAACAAAGGACCCAAGGTAACCTAGGTCAAGAACATTTAACTGTTTTCCATTATAGGTGAAGAGCTGTCTAAGTGTGAATCAGACCTGGTACCTGGACAGTGGTTGCTCCAAACATATGACAGGCAGCAAGGACAATCTAACTAATTATAAGTCCAAGCCAGGACCAAAGGTCATCTTTGGTGATTCCAAATGTGGCCAGTCAAAAGGTTTTGGAGAAGTGAAGATTGGAGCTGTCACATTCAAGAAAGTGACATATGTCAGAGGACTGAAGCATAACCTCATCTCCATAAGTCAATTATGTGATGAAGGTTATCAGATACATTTTAGTTCATCTTCATGTATTATCTCTAATAAAGAAAACCAAACAGTTTTGATTGGGAATAGACAAGGCAATATATATTTAGTTAATTTTTTATCTGCCAGTTCTGATATCTGTTTACTTAACTTAATTTATAGCCAGAATGATTTATGGCATAAAAGACTAGGTCATGTAAATCTGAAAAACATTGCTAGGCTATCAAAAGATAACCTTGTTAGAGGTTTACCTTCTGATCCCTACAAGAAGGAAGGCCTCTATAGGGCTTTTCAAATAGGTAAGCAAACTAAAGCTAGTTTCAAATCCATTAATAAAAGTGATTCACCTAGGATTTTGTATTTGCTACACATGGATCTATTTGGACCCATTGTTGTACAAAGCCTAAGAGGGAAATCCTACACTTTGGTTATTGTAGATGACTTCTCCAGGTTCAATTGCGTATCCTTTCTGAGATCTAAGTCAGATACCTACAAGGTTGTTATAGATTTTCTCAGGACCATACAGATTGAGTTCTCTACTCATGTTGCATTGATCAGAAGTGATCATGGCACAGAGTTTGAGTCTCTTCTTATGCATGAGTTCTGTGAGAAAGAAGGTATCATGCATTGCTTCTCAGCTCCTAGAACTCCTCAACAAAATGGGGTAGTTGAAAGAAAAAATAGGACACTCATTGAAGCTGCAGGTACATTACTTGCAGATGGTTACATGCCATTATCCTTTTAGGCAGAGGCTGTGAACACTGCAAACTATGTCCTGAACAGAAGCCTGATACATAAGCTAAAGAATAGGACTCCCTATGAATTACTAAAATAGAAGAAACCTAAAATAAACTATTTTAAAGTCTTTGGTTGTATATGTTATATTCACACAAACAAAAAAAGATATATTAGAAAGTTTGAGGCAAAGGCTGAAGAGAGAATTTTTCTAGGATATTCCCAAGTAAGTAAAGCCAATAGGGTTTATAACAAATCAACCTTAAAAATTGAGGAGTCTATCCATGTTACTTTTGATGAAGCTAACATGTCTTGCAAGGAGAAAGAAATTTCTACCCGTAGCAACTTGCAGGTACATCACTTGTGTGAGAGTTTGGATGGACTAAACCTTACCCAAGAGGTTCCAAATCATCCTTCTCCACAAGTCATTGAAGAAAGTGAAGATGAAGGCATTGAAGGGAGTGATATTCCCCCAACAGCAAACATAATTCCACAGGAGGAATTAATTCCAAATGTTGTTGCAGAACCAACTCCACCAGCTGATCTTGTCACACTTAGGGATCACCCTAGATCTCAAGTCATTGGAGACATATCAGCAGGTGTACAGACAAGGCATTAACTCAATTAAGATGTGATGCATGCCTATTTTCTCTCTTAGATTGAACCTCTATCCATCCATGATGCTGTGCAAGATCCCCACTGGATCATTGCAATGCAGGAGGAATTAAATCAGTTTGAGAGATGTAGAGTTTGAGATTTGGTTCCAAGGCCTCAAGACTACCCAGTCATTGGAACCAAATGGGTCTACAGAAACAAGCTGGATGCACAAGGAGTAAGAGTGAGGAATAAAGCCAGGCTTGTTGCACAAGGATATAGGCAAGAAGAAGGAATAGATTATGACCAGACCTTTGCACCTGTTGCAAGGTTGGAAGCAATCAGAATCTTCCTTGCCTATGTAGCTTACAAGAGATTCAAGGTCTATCAAATGGATATAAAAAGTGCATTCTTGAATGGAGTACTCAAGGAAGAGTGTATGTTGAACAACCTCCAGGTTTTGTTTTTCCAACTCATCCCTCTTATGTTTACAAATTGCATAAAGCTCTCTATGGTCTAAAGCAAGCTCCAAGATCTTTGTATGAGACTCTAGCCAGCTTTCTGTTAGAGCATAAATTCATTAGAGGCATTGTAAATAGAACACTTTTCACTAGACATCATAAGGACCAAATACTGTTAGTATAAATATATGTGGATGACATAATATTTGGGTCTACTGATTCAAAATTGTGCAAGAGATTCTCTGATCTCATACATTCTAAATTTGAAATGAGTAGCATGAGTGAGCTTTCTTACTTCCTTGGTCTCCAAATGAAGCAGTTTCCTGATGGCATCTTCATATCTCAAGCTAGGTATGCTAAAGAGCTTATCAAAAAGTTTGGGATGGTTGATTCCTCAGCAAAGAAGACACCTTTGGCTACAAATATTGTAATTAATTCAGATGCACATGGGAAACCTGTTGATCAGAAACTATATAGGGCCATTGTTGGATCCCTGTTATATCTTATAGCAAGCAGACCTAATATCAAGTTTGCCACATGCCTTTGTGCTAGGTTCCAGGTGAACCCAAAAGAATCACACCTTATTTTCCTAAAAAGAATTTTGAGATATATAAAGGGTTGTCCTAGTCTAGGCCTATGGTATCCCACAGAATCAGAATTTGAGTTAACTGGATACTCAGATGCTGATTTTGCTGGATGCAGGGTGGATAGAAAAAGTACTTCAGGAACTTGCCAGTTCTTGGGTATGAGATTAGTATCCTGGTTTTGTAAGAAACAGTCATCTGTATCTATCTCAACTGCTGAGGCAGAATACATTGCAGCAGGTAGCTGTAGTTCCCAGATGTTGTGGATACAAAATCAATTACTAGACTATGGTATCAACTTAAATAATTCAACTCTACTTTGTGATAACACAAGTGCTAGAGCCATAGCACAGAATCTAGTCCATCACAGTAGGACAAAGCATATAGATATTAGGCATCATTTTATAAGAGAGTGTGTAGACAAAAACAAAATTAAGTTTGGCTATATCTACACTGATTTACAAAGGGCTGATATATTCACCAAACCTCTAGATGAGAGAAATCATCTCTTTTTATAAATCAGCTGGGAATGATCAATGGAGAAGACTTAGTTTAGTTTAAGTCTGCACTCGACGAATTTGTCAAAGTTCGTCGAACGGAGCTTGTCGAACTATGGAAAGTTTGTGAGATATTCATCGAACGTAGGACGACGAACTCTCTGTGAGTGAAGTTGTTTTCATCGAACGAAGATCGACGAATTCACTTCAGAAAACTTTCGTCGAACGGAGCTCGATGAAATGTCTTCAAACCTTCAGACAGATCTCGACGACTTATTTGACTATTGATTATTTCGTCGATCTCCGGTCGAAGAATTTCTTAATTTTTCGTGGAACGGAGTTTGTCGATTCATATTCTGCAAAACCTTATATCTAGGTTTTTCTTTGACCTCTGTCCCGCGCTTTCTATTCCCTTTGCACTTGATCGCCATTTGTCTCTCTTGTAGGTGATTCCAATGTCTATTCCAGCAGGTGCCCTAACCGGAATGAAGTTTGTCCCGGGCTTTGACATCAACTTTGAATCCTTTCAACATTCAGATCCCATATTTCTGCATATACTGGAACTTCTGGAGGAACAGAAACTGAAAAATATGATGTCAACCAGGATAAAGCTGTCTGCAACTGAAATCCGAGAGTGGGTTTATACATCTACATCAGAGGAGAACACTATGATCGGAACAATTGCGGGTAACTCTGTATCTTTATCTCTCGCTGTACTTATTGAGATTTTTGGATTGATTAATGGTGAAGAACAGTTAGAAATCGATTTAGATGAATATGATATGATGTTGAGTTTAATGGGATATACTGGAGATAATCCCAATAAGTTGTTAAAGAAACATCTGTGTGCCGAATTTAAGTTCTTGGTAGATATTGTAGGCAAGGTCTTGCTGGGCAAGCATACTGCCGATGACTACATTACCAGACACCAGTTTCTGGTTATGTGTGCAGTGATTAATAAGAAGGACGTGGATTGGGCTCAAATCATATTTGATTTGATAAAGAAAAAGAATAACAAGAAGGAAGTATGCTTTGGACAGATCCTAGGGATCTTCCTGAAGGAGAAGGCTGCTGAATCCCTGGTCTCACAGACCATATTCATTAATGCCAGCAAGAGGCTCATCTGCGCCTTATTTGGTAGGTGGGAGAGGACCATAACTAAGCCATCCAAGGCTTCAACCTCTTCCACCCCAGCTTCTGAAAGCACCAGGGCTGTAAGAGCCACTCCCCACCCTACTTAAGAGATCATCCCCACATCTCCCTCTCTTCCAGCAACTCAACAATCACACCAACTCCAACAACAACTTCCACCACCTCAACAACCAAGACCCCCTGTTCATATTTCCACTACAGTTACATCTTCTGCCACCTCTCCACCCCAAGATCTTACCACCATCCCCTCATCTCCTATTCAGGAATACCATCAACCCACTCCACCTCAATCACCTCAATCCCCCACAGATTTACCAGATTCAACACCACCTTCATCTCCTCCTCCACCTCACCTATCCTCCATTCCAACTTTTGCTCTTCTGACTTCCCCCCTCAATTCCCCTCCTCCTCAGGATCTCCATATTCCAGATGTCCCTCCTTCATCATCTCTACCATCTACCATCCCTCAACATGTCTCCACCCCACATTCTACTGAACCATCTGCTACTCCAACATTGGACCCCTCCACCATATCTTCCATCATTGCTATCATCACACCCCTCATAAAATCAATCATAGCAGAGGTCATTCTACCTCTTTCTACCTATATATCCACTCTATCTGCTCAACTTTCTGCCTTCACTGCTGCCCCCTCTTCATTCAGGGGCCTGGCTCCAGTATACACGGCAACCAGGCAGGGGGAGATGCTTAATGAAGAAGCTGCAGCACTTCCAGCAGAAGCAGAAATCTCAGCTCTAGCAGCTCTAGAAACAGGAGAGGCAGAAGCACCACTAGCAGATACAAATTTAATTCCAGGGTATGCAGATTTTATTCCTGCTGATAGTGATTTAATTGATTTGATTCATTTCATTGATACTGACATGGACTTTGATGAGTCAGTTACTGAAGAAATTCTTTTTGTTTCTGAATTCCACATTAATCCCACAGTAGACTTAGTTCATTTGTTGAAAGTATTTGATACTACATTTTTGAAAGTTATTCCGTCAGTATATACTAAGCCATCTTTGGCTATTGTACATTATACTTCTCCAATCTCTCCAAAAGTTGCTAAGAAACTTAGAGATAATTTTGTTCTTTCAAAGCCAGCAGTCATACCATCTCCAGAAGAAATTATTTTTATTCCAACATTCGTAATGGATGACTCACCCATGCCAAATCTGGATGATTTGATTTTGGCTGATATAGAAGAAGAAAGTAAGGCAGTTGCTGAAAGCACTGTCAGAACAAGTTCTCCAGTCTCTCCTATGGCTTCTTCTCCTGCTCCTGTTGAAGTTTCTGCTCAAGTTCCTGAAAATCCAATCATTTCTGCTAAGGCTCTGAAAGCACTCAATGACCTATATGATAACCCTCGGAGATCAGATAATGATAATGATGATGATGAGGATGAGGAAGATGACTCAGATGATGAACCTAAGAGGAAGTTAGTATCAAAGAAAAGAAAAGCCCCTCCTCCTCCTCCTGCTCCTAAGCCTAATCCAAACAATGACACTCCTTATTATATTCTCCAAAAGATAACTCCATACAAAGGGATGCCAGCATGGATGTGGCTATCTAAAAATCAGCAGAAGGAAAGGAATAAAAGCAGAAGGTACTCTCCTCCACTAGTTCAGAAATATAGAAAAGATCCACCTCCTCCACCTCCTCCAGCTGCTGGTGCTTCAAGCACATCTTCTCAAAGATCTGTCCCACTTCAAACATATCAAAGACACCAAGGGAGATCACATGAAAGCAGCCAACACAGGCAATATTCTTCAGGAAAGCAACATCAGCAGCAGCAACAACATCAACAACAATAGTAACAATCCACTGAAAATCAACCAGCTGAAGGCTCTAAAAGACCATCCTCTCCTCATGTTCCTTTTGAATATCCTGAAATAGCTACTACAGCTAGAATGGCCAGGTTCCAGGAACTTGTAGCCCTTTCTATGATTAACAAGGCCAAAGCTGAAGGAAAGGATCCCTCTGAATATACTACCATGCCAAAGTACATGAAAGAGGAACTTAAGAGATTTGAGAAAGCAAACAAAATCTTCAATGTTGATGACTACATAAAGTTGCACCCAGAAGCAGTTGTCCCCAGAGCTACATCTTTGAAGATTATCGGGGCTGCTGACATGACCATGACAAAAGTGCAAGCTTCAGATCCCAAAAGAGAAATTGTGTTCACAAAACCTGGAGAGAAGAGCAAGCAAGAAATGCCAAAGGAAAAGAAACAGAAGAAGTAAAATTTTGAACTCCTTTGTTTTCTACAATTATTTACAACTGCTCTATCATCTGAACAAAGCTTATGTATATATGTCTATCTTCTGCATGTGTTATTGATCTCTGCCAGATATATGCCTTTTTCTGCTTTGTTTATTTTTCAATTTTGATTTGAGTCTGTAATTAGTGACCTCACCCAAATAGGGGGAGATTGTTGGATCCCTAGTAATATTTGGGCTAGGTTCACTAAGTTAGGCTCATGTGACCCACAATGTATAGACAGGGTCATAGTTGTGTCCTAGAGTCTAGGCAAAGTCCTTAGAGTCAACATCATATGGACCAGCTATCAACAAGACTGCCAGAGACTCAAGACTTAGAAGATTTCAAGACTCTGTAAAGTGAGTTCGACGTTCGTCGAACTCAGGTCGACGATTGTCATGCTCAGTTCGACGATCTTAGAGTAAATTCTCTGAGCTGAGCTCGACGAACTTGGTACTCAGGTCGACGAAAACTTGGACACTACAACAACACTTCAAGTTCAGAAAACATCAAGATATTCTAAGTCCTTAGTATCAGACTTTGGTCGACGAACTTAGTTCTCAGCTCGACGAACTCTATTCTTTGGTCGATGAGTCTTTGGACTGCAGCATTCTGTCAATACTATGTTCTCTAGTCTCTGGTCGATGAACTCAGTTCTCTGCTCGACGAATTCTGGAGACTTTAACTTTCATTTCAGATACAACTGTGAATATTTTAAGTCCAGAAAAGTTGTTGAACTCCAGTCGACAAACACAGTTATCAGCTCGACGAACTTCAGACACAAAAGGAAAAGTTTCTGAAGCATACAGTTCTGTTATCAGATCGACGATCTTGGAACTCAGCTCGACAAACAAAGTTATCTGATCGACGAATACAACAACTCAACTCGACGAACTATGGACTCAGCTCGACGAATTCTGTCATCAGTTCGACGATTCCAGACTTAGCACTTATTCCTTCTGTCCTCAGTCTATGGCAATAATTTCTGAATGATTAATGATAAAATATTCTCTGAATATTACCTTTGGACGGTGCATTAATCACGGCTTTCATCAGAATTATTGTTTTCCATTTTTCTAAGGGACAGTTGGGGAAAGGAATCAATGCTGTTTATTTTTAAGGACCGCCAGCATTGATTTCCGCAGAAGGATTCAAATTTCGAAAGGAAATTCCCGCAGGAAATATAAAAGAGATTTTTCTCTCTTTCCTGACAACACAAATAAAAAAGATAGAAAGCAAGCTAGTAAGAACAATCAGAGCACCAGAAAAATTACAGAGACAGCATACACAGACACAGAGATTTTCAATCAGTCTGTCTTCAACAACTTCTCTGATCCTTTCACAAAAGCTCTGATACAAAAAGAACATCTGCTCTCAGAAGAAGAAGAACAATCATACAAAATCAAGAGTCTTCTTACTTCAACACTCCAGGACTTCCAAGGATAACAACTGTCAAATCTGTCAAGAAGATCCTGCAGATAAAGGCTAAAAGCTTGAAGGCCTATCACCCTACAGGAAGGCTTCCATATTTCCCTGAACCATTCAATATCTCAGGGGGAGCCATTTGCTACCATCAATATCCACAAGTCTTCTCTCTGATTGTTGACAGATAAGACATAATCAACTCTCTCACCCCCACTGTGCAAAGGGTTGTCATCTCCCTTCGAAAGTGATTCCTGGTTACAAGTTACCTGATCAAAAGACTTGGGGATTTGGTTTTTGAGCACCTGATTAAAATCTCATTGGTGTCAAGCACCTGATCAAAAACCTGAGTGGATTCCTACCAGGGTGGTAGAAGAGTGGATGTACCCAGGTTGGGGAACCACTATAAATTTCTTGTCGTCTGGTTGCCCTCTTTCTTTTGTTTTCTTGCTGTGGCTGTGACTGGTAGTTAGTTTCTGTGTTTTATCCTTTAATCTATTTCTTACAATACTGGGACTAATCAGCATTATCCAGCAGAGAATTTCATAAAACTCTAAATACTCTATTCACCTCTCCCCCTAGAGTATTCCTGATCTAACAGCTCACTTTCAAACTATATAATCATTCCTATAACTCCGTAAAAGTGCGTAAAAAGTGAAAATAAAGGAAAAAGAACCAAAAAGTTTTACAATCTAAACACGAAAATCTAAGTTAGCAAAAAATGAAAATCACTTTAAAAATGTTTTTGCGGGTTTATAGGAATGAATAGAAACTATAAAAAACCTAAGTCTAACAAAAGCTAATGAAAAACATAATGAAAACATAGAAGTAAAACTATACTCATACACTCACACACGCATTTTAAAAGAAGAAAAATAAAGTTAAAACAAAGCATAAATAAGATTGTATAAGAGTGGCCACAAAGATGAAATCCAAATCCATAGAAAGAGAGAAAATCTACAAATTTTATTAAGCAAAGTAGGAAATTACAAAACAAAGAAAATAAAGGAGGGGGGGGGGAGTTCCCTTACATAGCATTTGGAATTCATTTCAGTAGCATAACCCTATACAAAATGGCCCAAAAAGTGGAACAGGAATACATACAGAAGGCTGGAATTTATAGACGAAAATTTCCATGGGACACGCCCTCTGACACGGGCGTGTCAGGGGGCGTGTCAGCACTGTGCAAATGGGGGGCGACGAGATTTGGAATCAAAGTTGACTTCTGCAGGACACGTGTCGGTCATGTGGAGGTCATGCCCCAGGTCACGGGCGTGACTATGGGCGTGTCGGGGAGGTAGAACTGGGCGCGGGCCGCGTCGAAAGTCGCGGGTGCAGTCTTGTCGGCCAGTTGGAGAAGTATACGTGGCGGTCATGCCCATGTCTTTGTCTACACGGGGCGTGTCGGGTTGGTCTCGACGAATGTCGAGAGCGTTGTGTCGAGTCTGGAAGTTGTCGAGCGGAAAATGTCGAGAGCGAGTGACACGGGCGTGTCGGTTTGGGTAACACGGGCGTGGCAGGTTGGTCGACGAACGTCGAGTGCGTCTTCGTCGAGCGGGAAGCCTTAATCGTCGTTCGGGAATGATACGGGCGTGTCGGGGCATTGGACACGGGCGTGTTGGATCGGTCGACAATCGTCGAGTGCAAAATGTCGAGAGCGGTGACACGGGGCTCGGTCACGGTAGTATCATATTTGACACGGGCGTGTGGCCGGGCATGTCAAGCTTTTTTCACCAAAAATTGCTGATCTCACGGAATTTGAAATATCACGACCTTGACACGGGCGCGACCAGTAAGTACACGGGCGTGTACTTCCAATTTTTGATAATTTTCCGAAATTTTCTGAAAATCAAAATAAAAGTAAGTTAGCAAAATATTTACAAAATAGGAGCAATTTATAAAGGAAAAATGAACAAAAATAACAAAAATAAACTAAAACAATTTTTTAATGTACATAAACATAGGTATATTTACAATTCATATAATACCCCCATACTTAAGCTTTTGCTATTCCAGAGCAAAAGTTGGAGATGAACTTATAAGGAATTAAAGAAACCCTAAGTTTAGCTACCGCTTGAATTAATTAAAAGAAAGATCAAAATAAACATCCGGGGTACTAGAGTTAAATCATAAATTATGAAAATATTATAAAATAGAGGAAGAGTTTCAAAAAGACTTCTAGATAAAATAAAATAGAAAGCAAAAATTTATTTTTGTTAGTTTAACAAGGATGGATTGAAATTATATAAAAAACTTAAGTTTAAAAGAAGTTAAAGGAAATAATGCAATTTAAAAATTATGCTCTTAAAAAAAATTAAATTAATTCTAGAATCATTGAAATAGGATAAGTGGTTTGGTGGTTTATGAAGAGCGTTTGGATTTAGAGGCGAGGTAATTTTTTCTCGAACCTCTATACATTTTTTTCTTTTGAATAATTAGGAAAATGAAATCTTATTTTCCTAAAATATAAATTTTTTCTTTCTTCATAAATAATAAATAACCCAATGTATATATATAGGAGTAATGAATTTTATAATCTTACTCTGTAACATATAATTTTTTTAAATATTGGATGCATATGTTTACGGAATGAAATCTTATTCTCATTGACATAAGATCTTTTAAGGGGTGAAATAGGGGTAATCATGTCAAGTACGACATGAAAATTAGGTGGTGGGATTATATTTTTTTTTCAAAAAGAAAACTAGATTTTAATAAAAAAATTTTGAGATCAACCTTTTTAAAATAAACGTTCTTATGTTTCTAAAAGCATGAAGTAGAAATAATAGAAATCCATGGTTGTTATTTTCTAACATAAAAGACGAGCTTCTATTTATAAAAATTAGAAGTGGTGGTGAAAAACAAGTTTCCTATTATAAGGAAAAGACATAAAAAATTCTTTAAATCTTAACCCCAGACACTTAAATCTATCGAACTTTAATTAATAAACGAATAGTAAACAAAGAATAATTAAAATTCGCATATAAATTGACTCGAAATTAGATTTTTGGAAAGCAAAAAGTGTTAAGATATGGTATATTCGATTTATTCGTTACATAACTTTTTGGATTTTTGGGTTTTTATCATGTTTTGTATTTTTTGTGATTATTATCTTTTTTTGAATTTTTAAAGGTTTTTTTATCTCTTTTTTTTTATTTTTTTATTTTTTTATTATTATTTTTTTTGAATTTTTAGAGTTATTCTCTTTTTTGAATTTTTGGTTTTTCAAAATTTTTTTATTATTTTTTAGTGTATTTTGGTAAGTTATTTACAAGAAAGAAGAGAGAAAGAAATGTTATTTACAAGGAAGATAGTGGGAAAAGAGAGATTTTTACAAAAAAGAGTACAAAGTAAAAACTCGATTGCCCGCGAACAGACTCTTATTTAAGTGGTTGGTTCGATGAGTCGAACGTCGCGGGCTTGCTAAAAAGGCGAGCTTTTACAAAAAAAAGAAGATAGAGGGGGGGGGGAAGATTTTTTTGTTTGTTTTTTTTTAAAAAAAAGAAGAAGAAGAAGAGAGGGGAAAAGAGAAAGAGTTTTGACAAAATTATTTTACAAATTAAAGTAAATAAAATTTTTTTAAAAATTTTTCTGTTTTATGGTTTTTTTTGAAGTTTTTGATTGTTATAAAAACAATGAAAATTTGTTTGAGGTTTTGATTTTTTTCATTTTTTTGTATTTTTTGCTAAGTACAGAATATAAAAAATGCAGAATAGGAAAATACCCCAATACTTAAATCCAATATTATCCCCAATGTTGCAATTTAAGTATGCGGAACGAATAATTTACAAAATAGAATATGTACAAAAAAAAGAGAGTAGAAGCTTCCCTAAGACGAGGTCGGGGAGGCTCGGGTTGATACTCTGCATTATTAATAACAAAAAAAAGAAAAAGATAAAAAAGAAAAATAGAAAAGATAAATTCGGCGAAACGTTTGCGGGCGATAGGGGTGGCAAGTGTGTGGGTGACTCGTAAGCTGACGTCTTAGCAGATGAGCGCTACAAATATGCGTTCCCCTAGCGCATACAAAAGTGTGACGTACGTCGAAGCGAAACAAAATAAGTTAAAATAAAATAGATACATGTTTAATAACAAATTATTTTTTGGTGTTTTTAAGTAGGTTTTTTATTTTGTTGTTGGTTTTTAGGTAGGTTTTTAAGTTGGTTTTTTTGTGTTTTTTTGTTTTTGAGTTTTTAGGATTTTAAGGTTTTTATAAGTTGGTTTTTTGGGGGGTTTTAGTGTTTTTTATATTTTTTGGTATATCATTTTTTATAACAAGAATGAAACAGTTTTTTTTCTTTTGTTTAAGTTTTTTTTTTCATTTTTTAGATTTGTTTTGGTTTTTTAAAGGTTTTTTGATTTTTTTTTGTTTTATGCTTTCTTTTCAAATTTTTTGGAAACATCGCTATTTCATTTTTTATTTATAGATAAATATATAAGAAATTATAAGTATAAAATAAACTTCTTTTTGTTTTTTTTGTAAGTTTTTGTTTTTTTGTAAGAAGTTTTATTATTATTATTTTTATTATTATTAGTAGTAGTAAATTTTTTTTAGTAGTTTTATTATTATTATTATGATTATTATTATTATTAGTAGTATTATATTTTTTGTTGGTCATTTTAAATTTTCGTTATATATAGAGATATATGTAAAATTAATAGATTTTCAGGGTTCAAAATAACGACTCGAAAAATTTCCTGCAACGGCGTCAAAAACTTGATTGATATTTTTGCATCGGGTCCGAAAACTTGATGCGGTTAAACTCCAAAAATTGGTGAGAACTCCCGCGGCGCCCCAGGCGGTTTATTTAAAGAAAAAGGCGGATTCAGTTTTTATTTAGAAAACGGGGCGCGCAGATTTATTTTTTTGGATATAAAACGGTTTAGATCGAGTTTTAACGAAAGGAGGCAAGCGCACTTATCGTGTGTAGTACATGATATTCCGGTGTGGAATATCGAGGTTGTATTGTTCTCGGGGTCGGTTTGATTATTTCTACTCTTCTCTGGAGGGGACTATTATTTTACCGATAATTACTTGTTGGGTATTTTATATATAATAAAAATGACAGAAAACAGAAAATGAAAGCATAAAAAGAAAGCATAAAGGTGGAGCCGATGAAAAGCTTAGCGCGACGGAATCGAATAAAATTTGAGCTAAAATAAACTTTTAATAAAAAGAGATCATAAGTTTCAAATTAATTAAGGCGGAGACTTGGCCGTGGAGGTTCCACTAGAATGAGCTCACCTAGCTATAGGGCTATCGCTCACCTGAACACTAAGACTATTCGACCGAACATTAGTCCGACAAAGGATTCCTCTTAACGCCTGCATTATGCTAAGAACCCCGTATTGGGTGGGGAACCCAATCCGGTAGAGTTGGCGCACCTCCTCTCTTGAGGGTTAGTGCGGAACTCTCTTTACCAAGGGGTGATCGGTCCATAAGCACGGCCTCTCGGCTAGCTAGTGTATGGACTACAGAAATAGGGCCCACACATCGATATGTGGTCCTACGTGTCGTAAACCCTAGGCAAACTTTAAGTAATTTTAATTAATTATAAAATAAGGACCTTTAATTTTTTAAAGCTATTTTTTCTGTCCCAATGCTCTTCGATACTGAGGGCTAAGAACGGTTAGCCACTCATCGGAATGGGGACGGCAGGCGGTGAAAGTAATAAAATAAATCAGTAAATGAAAGTAGGAAAAGAAAGCAGTAAAGGAAAGCAGTAAATAAAGCAGTAAATTGCAAGTCCTACTCAAATAAGTAGGACTGAAATGAAAGCAGTAAAGTGTGAGTCCCGACGCAAATGCGTGGGCGGGAGAAATGAAAGCGATTCCTACTCAAACGAGTAGGACAAAATAAATACAACACACGCACACTCTCGACATAAAGTAAAACACACGCATACAAGTCCTACTCAACTGAGTAGGAGAAAATAAATGCGGGTCCTACTCAAACGAGTAGGACTAAAGAAATGCACCCACTCTACAGAAAGTAAAACATACTCACTCGACAGAAAATTAAACACACTCCACACACTCTACTTGAAAAAGTAACACAATGCGTCATTTAACTCTTAACGAGTAGGCGGAAATAAATGCGCACACGCACAAAATTGCAAAAAAATAAGTTAATGAAATTTAAAACAACTGCATTTTTACCGCTAGAATGCGGTAGAAATGCATAAAAAGTGAAAATAAAAATTAAATGAGCAAAACAATTTGCAAATAAACGCAAAATGAAAGTGCTCGGAAAATTAAAACAATTACATTTCTACCGCTAGAATGCTGTAGAAATGCGTAAAAAGACGACGAAAAAATTAAACGGGAAAAAGTTTAAAATGAAAATCAAAATGCACGAAAAATTAAAACAAATATATAATCATTCTTATAACTCCGTAAAAGTGCGTAAAAAGGGAAAATAAAGAAAAAAGAATCAAAAAGTTTTACAATCTAAACACGAAAATCTAAGTTAGCAAAAAATGAAAATCACTTTAAAAATGTTTTTGCGGGTTTATAGGAATGAATAGAAACTATAAAAAACCTAAGTCTAACAAAAGCTAATGAAAAACATAATGAAAACATAGAAGTAAAACTATACTCATACACTCACACACGCATTTTAAAAGACGAAAAATAAAGTTAAAACAAAGCATAAATAAGATTGTATAAGAGTGGCCACATAGATGAAATCCAAATCCATACAAAGAGAGAAAATCTACAAATTTTATTAAGCAAAGTCGGAGATTACAAAACTAAAAAAATAAAGGAGGGGGGAGAAGTTCCCTTACATAGCATTTGGAATTCATTTCAGCAGCATAACCCTATACAAAATGGCCCAAAAAAGTGGAACAGGAATACATACAGAAGGCTGGAATTTATAGACAAAATTTTCCATGGGACACGCCCTCTGACACGGGCGTGTCAGGGGGCGTGTCAGCACTGTGCAAATGGCGGCCGACGAGATTTGACATCAAAGTTGACTTCTGCAGGACACAGGTTGGTCACGTGGAAGTCACGCCCCAGGTCACGGGCGTGACTATGGGCGTGTCGGGGAGGTAGAACTGGGCGCGGGCCGTGTCGAAAGTCGCGGGTGCAGTCTTGTCGGCCAGTTAGAGAAGTACACGTGGCGGTCACGCCCGTGTCTCTATCTACACGGGGCGTGTCGGGTTGGTCTCGACGAATGTTGAGAGCATTGTGTCGAGTCTGGAAGTTGTCGAGCGAAAAATGTCGAGAGCGAGTGACACAGGCGTGTCAGTTTGGGTAACACTGGCGTGGCAGGTTGGTCGACGAACGTCGAGTGCGTCTTCGTCGAGCGGGAAGCCTTGATCGTCGATCGGGAATGACACGGGCGTGTCGGGGCATTGGACACGGGCGTGTTGGATCGGTCGACAATCATCGAGTGCAAAATGTCGAGAGCGGTGACATGGGGCTCGGTCACGGCCGTGTCATATTTGACACGGGCGTGTGGCCGGGCGTGTCAAGCTTTTTTCACCAAAAATTGCTGATCTCATGGAATTTGAAATGTCACGACCTTGACACGGGCGTGACCAGTAGGTACACGGGCGTGTACTTCCAATTTTGACAATTTTCCGAAATTTTCTGAAAATCAAAATAAAAGTAATTTAGCAAAATATTTACAAAATAGGAGCAATTTATAAAGGAAAATGAACAAAAATAACAAAAATAAACTAAAATAATTTATTTAATGTACATAAATATAGGTATATTTACAATTCATCAACCTTGAATCCCTTGTGTGCAGCATATGCAAGGAATAATCTTATGGCCTCCAATCTTGCTACAGGGGAAAAGGTTTAATCAAAATCAATGCCCTCTTCTTCCATGTACCCCTTAGCTACTAATCTTGCTTTATTCTTGATTATAATCCCATTTTCATCAAGTTTGTTTCTGTAGATCCACTTGACTCCAGTGACATTATGTCCATGAGATCTGGGAACCAGCTTCCAGACTTTGCATCTTTTGAACTAGTTCAGTTCCTCTTGCATAACCACTATCCAGAATTGATCTATGTTGGCTTCTTCAAACTTATTTGGCTCAACTTGTGATAGGAAGCTTGCATGCATAGCTGTATTTAGATATCTTCTTCTTATCACTACTCCAGGACTTGGTTCACCAATGATTTGGTGAGCATGATGGTCTCTTAAATGCCTCATTGCTGGAGGTAATCTTCTTTCTGCATTAGCTTCTGGAAGTACTCTTCTTCCTGCATCAGCTTCAGGAACAGCTCCTTGGTGATCCTCATCTACTTCAAGAGTGTCTGGTGGACCTTTAGGAATATTCCCTTCATTTTGGATAGCAGATTCTGCTTCCTTGATGGTCAGATTATCCATCATCGTTTTTGTACCTGCTGTAACACCCCCTATCCGTCACATAGCATATAGCAGTAGGTCCGGCCGGGGCCCGATGTCATATACCACAGACATAGCGGGTGGTTACTCAATGGAAACCATCCAACTAATACACAACGTCCTACACAGAGTCATTCTAGTAGAAGCAAATTTAATAGTTGCAAAATAAAAAAACCTTGCTACTATCATGAATGTCCACTACAAAGCCAACAGGAATGATCGTACAAATACACAAGTACTGCTCTTAAGGCCTTACAACAGTTTGCTTGAATATCAATGTTTTCCAAACCTCGGCACGCAGGCCGGCCATACATGGATAACAGAAAACACTCAAAATTAGGCCTTTGAGGGCCGGATCAGCAACTTGGTCTTTAGCTCGCTATTTAGCACTCGACTCCGCAACACCTGCAAGCAACAATCCACCGCACTGTGGCAAACAAAGGCAACAGTCATATATGCTAACCAAATTATAACGATCCCGCCCCGAAATCGGGGCGGCGATGCTCCTTCCCTACACTTTGTTAGCATAATCCAACAGTATAGTGTAAACAACACAACAACACAGGCATAGGCACTCACGGCCACACACCCCGTACACTCAAGGCACATTCTCAATGAACCGGTCAATGTCACGTCAATTTAAGCCATAGACATCTCGGTCTCACCACCGCCACTGGGACGACCGATCTCGTGAGCATTTGCCTTTCAGGCATTGGCCACGTCATTTTAAGCCATAGACCGCCTAAGACCCTCATCTATGCCAACGGCTCCAACCGAATGATATAGAACGGGTACGGTTCCGTCAAACCCGTGCTCACATCGCAACAACAATTTAAGCCATATACGCGGGTCAAACTTATCCGAGTCCCGTTTTCGTTACACACTTCACATAACCCGGTTATGTTCAAGTTGGCTCCCAGGCCACCATGTTGGCAGAATCACGCATCTGCGCAGTTTTCCGGGTGCACCTAGGAGTTAATCCACAAGGCTTCCTATTGCAATCTACCACGTAGAAAACCCGAAAAACAGCCATTCGCACGGAGTATTCTCCGGCCCTTCAAGCAATGCAACATCACTGATCCAGGCCAACTTGTCCAGGTAGGCTTCACACATCATGCCTATGTCCGTTCTCGATTACGGACACTACATGTACACAACAGGGACTATTCATGTCTACCCGAAGGAACGCCTCAAACTCACCGCAAACTCGCGAGAGCGGGCTTCCCTATGCAAGAGAAGTAGAGCTTCACATGCTCAAGTAGAGAATCGTTACCCTAGCATTCTTCCTTGGTGCCATGGAAAAGTATGCGAATGAAATGCACCGCACCCTCCTTGCCTCCGTAGATCCAAAGTCGGCTCGCGATTTGGAGCTCCGAAAATGCGTCGGTGACCGGATCTAACCTTCTTCTTCCTATTTGCTCTCCCCTCTTTCTAGATCTTAGAAAGAGAGTAGGTGAATAGAAATGAGGGATTAGAAACCCTATTCTCGGGTATATCCCAGTAGGAACAATACCCAGCCGTCGGATCCCAAAATAAAGAAACGAATGATTATGATCCGGGCCTGAAGTGGAAAATTTGGACCGAACACCGCACAGTTCACGATCCGTCCGCGTCAAACTCGAACACCGCTTGTGTCGAGACATTTTGTCGAGACCCTGTTGAGACCCTGTGTCGACAACCTGTGTCGACACCCTGTGTCGACACCCAGTGTCGACAACCGATGTCGACACCCTGTGTCGACACCCTGTGTCGACACCCTGTGTCGACACCCTGGCATTGTGTCGACATCGTAGCCTTTGTGTCGACACCAGATGGGGCTCCCAACGCTGGCTGTCACATTTTCAAATTTTGGGGCGTTACAACTCTCTCCCTCTTAAAAGAATTTCGTCCTCAAAACTACATAAAGGAAAGAAACATAAAACTTAAACAGTACCCAAAAGGAATAACTCTGGGTACTCCTCTAGCATCGTTTGTTCTCGCTCCCAAGAGAGCTCCTCGCGACCGCAATTGTCCCAACGGACCTTGACCATCCTGATCTCTTTATTGCGTAGCTGCTTGACCTCTGAGTCTTCAATACGTACGGGCTTGACCTTCGTCGTCAACCCACTATCGACCGGCACTTGATCGACCGCGAACACTTGCGGAGGCTCTTGCACCGCCTTCCGTAGCACCGATATATGGAATACATCATGTAGACCACTAAGCTCCACTGATAGCTTCAACCGATAAGCTGCTTCGCCAATCCACTCCAGAACCTCAAACGGTTTAAGATACCTCAGGCTTAGCTTCTTTAAGCGCCGCACCCGCGAGACACCCTTGAACGGCTTGATTTTCAAGTACACCCAATTGCCAACAGTGAACTCCACGTTCCTGTGCTTGGCATTATAGTACTTCGCTTGCCGGTCCTGAGCGATAAGCAACCTCTCTCGAATCATTTGAACTAAAGACGTAGCATCATCCACCTCTTGGCGCTTGTACAACTTTGACTCACCCGTTTCCATCCAAGACAACGGCGTGCGATATCTTCTACCATAAAGGGCCTCGAAGGGTGTCATTTGTATGCTCGTCTGGTAGCTGTTGTTGTAAGCAAATTCCACCAAGTACATGTGATCTTTCCATTGCTTTCCAAAGTCCGGGACACACATGCGAAGCATGTCTTCCATTGTCCTATTGACCCTCTCGGTCTGCCCATCCGTCTGCGGATGGAAGGCTGTGCTAAAATTCAGCTTTGTTCCCAACATCTGCTGTACCAACCTCCAATCGTTGAACGTGAACCGCCCATCCCGGTCACTCACGATGCTGCGGGGCACACCGTGAAGCCGTACTATGTTATCCACATACAACTTTGCCAATTTCTCAACCAGATCATCCTTCCTATGCGGAATGAAGTGTGACACCTTCGTTAGACGATCTATGACCACCCAAATGGCGTCGTTCCCCTTTTGCGACCTCAGCAGCCCGTGCACAAAGTCCATGGTAATGTCGTCAAACTTCCATTCCGAAATAGGCAAGGATTTCAAGAATCCTCCCGGCTTTTGGCATTTTGCCTTCACCAAGGCGCACGTCTGGCACTTCGCCACGTACAATGTCACATCCTTCTTCAGTCCTGGCCACCACTAGGACGGCCGATCTCGTGAGCATTTGTCTTTCAGGCATTGGTCACGTCATTTTAAGCCATAGACCTTCTAAGACCCTCATCTATGCCAACGGATCCAACCGAACGACATAGAATGGGTATGGTTCTGTCTAACTCGTGCTCACATCGCAACGACAATTTTAGCCATATGCGCGGGTCAAAATTCTCCGAGTCTCATTTCCGTTACACACTTCACATAACTCGGTTATGTTCAAGTTGGCTCCCAGGCCACCATGTTGGTAGAATCACGCATCTGTCCAGTTTTCCGGGTGCACCTAGGAGTTAATCCCCAAGTCTCCCTGTTGCAATCTACCACGTAGAAAACCCGAAAAACAACCATTCGCACGGAGTCTTCTCCGGCCCTTCAAGCAATGCAACATCACCGATCCAGACCAACTTGTCCGGGTAGGCTTCACACATCATACATATGTCCGTTATCGATTACGGACTCTACATGTACACAACAGGGACTATTCATGTCTACCCGAAGGAACGCCTCAAACTCACCGCAAACTCGCGAGAGCGGGCTTCCCTATGCAAAAGAAGTAGAGCTTCACATGCCCATGTAGAGAATCATTACCCTAACATTCTTCCTTGGCGTCATGGAAAGGTATGTGGATGAAAAGCACTGCACCCTCCTTGCCTCCGTAGATCCGAAGTCGGCTCGTGATCTGGAGCTCCGAAACTCTGCCGGTGACTGGATCTAGCCTTCTTCTTCCTCCTTGCTCTCCCCTCTCTCTAGATCTTAGAAAGAGAGCACGTGAACGGAAATGAGGGATTAGAAACCCTATTCTTGGGTATATCCCAGTAGGAACAACACCCAGCCGTCGGATCCCAAAATAAAGAAACAAACGACTATAATCCGGGCCTGAAGTGGAAAAACTGGACCGAACACCGCACGGTTCACGATCCATCCGCGTCAAACTCGAACACAGCTTATGTCGAGACATTTTGTCGAGACCCTGCTGAGACCCTGTGTCGACACCCGGTGTTGGCACCCGGTGTCGGCACCCGGTGTCGGCACCCGGTGTCGGCACCCGGTGTCGGCACCCGGTGTCGGCACCCGGTGTCGGCACCCGGTGTCGGCACCCGGTGTCGGCACCCGGTGTCGGCACCCGGTGTCGGCACCCGGTGTCGATACCCTGGCTTTGTGTCGACACCACAGCCTTTGTGTCGACACCAGATGGGGCTCCCAACGCTGGTTGTCACACTTTCAAATTTTGGGGCGTTACACCCGGAGTGCTGCAGGAGGGTCTTGACAACACCCTATTAATCATACTAGACTCATCAAATACTACATGCACTAACTCTTCTACAACTTGACTTTTCAAGTTGTATATCCTGTAGGCTTTGCTATGATTGTTGTACCCAACAAAAATTCCATCAAAGAATTTGGCAGCAAACTTAATCACATAGGACTTTCCATTATAGAGCATATAATACTTACTACCAAAGAATCTGAGATAGCCCATATTTGGTTTTCTACCTTTCAAGATATTATAGAGAGTCTTCTTGTGCCATTTGGTGATATAGGCTTTGTTGAGGACATGACATGCAGTGTTGACTGCCTCAGCCCAGAAATATTCTAGGAGAGATGTGTCACTCAACAGGGTCCTACCAGCCACTATAAGAGTTCTATTTTTTCTCTCTATAATCCCATTTTGCTGCGGTGTCGTAGGTGAAGAGAATTCTTAATGAATCTCATGCTCTTCACAAAACCTTGCCATGCTATCAGACTGGAATTCAGTTCCATGGTCACTCCTGATTTTGTCCATAGAGCTGTTAATCTCATTCTTAATTTGGATGACAAACTTAATGAAGATATCAAGGGTTTCATTATTTCTCTTTAGGAAGAATACACAAGCAACCCTGGAAAGGCATCAACCACCACAAGGGTGTAGACCTTCCTACCAAGACTATGAATTGGCATAGGACCAAACAAGTCCATATGCAGGAGGTATAGGCACCTCATAGAATCTTTGATCCCAATACCCTTGAAGGAAGCTTTTGTCTGCTTGCCCTTTTGATAAGCAGAGCAAATGCCCTCGTTGGAGCACTTCACATTGGTATAATTCCTAACTAGCTCTTGACTAAAGAGCTTGCTAATAGCCTTATAATTTATATGGGATAGCCTCTTGTGCCATAGGACACAATAAGAGGCTTTCTTATTTGCCACTAAACAGACATGAGAGTCTGTATTTAAACATAGAAAGTTCAAGCAATAAACATTTCCACTCCTAGTGCCTGTCAAGATGATCTCTCGGTCACTTGACCTCCTAATTAGGCACTCATCCTTGTGGAAGACAATAACATAGCCAAGATCAGAGAGCTGGCTTATGCTTATAAGGTTTTATTGCAACCCTTCAACACAAGCAACCTTAGTAATGGTGACTATGTCATTGGTGATCTTACCATATCCTCTTATTATCCCTCTATCTGAACCACCAAAGATTACTTTGGGCTAATCTTTTATTGGAGTGTACTCTTGCAAATTGCTCCTTGTCCCAATCATGTGCCTGGAACATCCACTGTCCAAGTACTATATAGAGGTATGGACACTTGGACTAACCTGCAATATACAGTTTACTTTACCTCAGTACCCCAATATCTATTGAGTCCTAGGTGCATATTAGTCTGAAACAGAACATGTCCACCAGCAAGATTTCTGACTGGTGGACTAACTTTAGCTCTGACCATATTGGGATTGTGCCAGCAGTTAATGACATATTGGCCTATCTTGCCACATCACCAACAATCATGAATGTTGTATCTCCTCTTTTGTGTGGGCCTGTCAATTGGTTTAACTGCAGTCTTGACAAAAGGAAGAGATACATCAACCACTTTCTATTTTCTTTCAGCATGGATTTGACTGAAGGTTAGTCTGTTTACTGGCCTGTGTGGCTTGTTCTGAATCCTATCAACAACACACCTCTTTTCAGATAGTGTGCTCTTGATAGCATCAGAAATAGCCATATCAGGCAAGCTAACAGACTGACCCTTAGTCATATTCTATGCTAGCAGGTTCAGAAAACTGGGTGCAGCCACATTTTTGAGAGGGTGGGCTATAGCACCAAAGACAAATTGTCTATGATGGGCCATTTGAATTTCTTCATGGACAGCCTTAAAGGTACTTGCCCTACTGTAGCTTCCACAATGGCATGGAACATCTTTTGTTCCACTTGTGGATGCACCATTCATATAGTGACCATAAATACTTTCTTGGTCATACTTATTTAAAGGGTATATTACCCTCTTGAATGGGTTAGGTGGCCTAGATGTCATTGGCACAACTGGAACTTTCTCTTTCCCTTTGGGATGGGTTGGTCTTGTGTTACCCTTGAAGCCCAACCCCTTCTTACCCTTCTGTGAGGAGAAGGAATCTATCAAGGGCAACACTGTATTGTGCTGAGAGAAGCTGGCCACAATACTTTTTTCCCACTGATGTTTTCTTCAAGAACTTTGGTGAGACTATCTTTGCTCTTGATAGTTTCCATCTGGATGCCTGACAGGGTTTTCAGATGACTGAGCTCCCTCATTGTCTGATTCAGCACAGCAGCTATTTCAGCACGCTGAGTGTAACACCCCAGTTTTGAGAGAGGGCTGATTTGCGTTTCTGGAAATTTTTGGTTTCTGGCAGGGGGCACACGGCCTGCGACACGGGCGTGTCGCAGGGTGTGTCGAGCCCGTGTCGACACTCGGCCCGGGGTTTCGACACTTTCGCTCGACAATGTGTCGAGACTAGGGCACACGGCCTGCGACACGGGCGTGTCACAGGGCGTGTCGAGGCCGTGTCGACACTCGGCCCGGGGTGTCGACACTTCTGCTCGGCAGTGTGTCGAGACAAGGCACACTGCCCAGGACACGGGCGTGTCCAAGGCTGTGTGGGTCTGTCGACGATCTTCAGTCGACGATGTTCACTCGACGAGTATCGAGTGTCGAGTGTCGAGTATCGAGTCTGGGGCACACGGCCTGTGACACGGGCGTGTCACAGGGCGTGTCCCGCTTGGTCGACGATCTTTGTTCGACATTTTTCCGCGGTGTCGACACCAAGGCTGTCGACGAGTGTCGAGACTTGGCACACGGCTTGGGACACGGGCATGTCCCAGGCCGTATCACCTCTCGGGTTGGTTTTGGGGCCGTGTCGATGGAGGCACTTGGCCAGCCACACGGTCGTGTCATTGGGGACACTGGCGTGTCGGATCGAACACGGGCGTGTCGGATGCCCGTGTGCTGTTCCAGGCGCATCGATTTGAGACGGAGAATGAGGCACACAGCCCTGGACACGGGCGTGTGCCAGGCCGTGTTCGGCCCAGGTCTTTTATTTTTCTGTCGGATCGTGGCTGTTTCTTCCCCTGGTTTTAGGATCTGATGGTTCAGATCATTTCTTTAGGAGTTAAGTCCGAGAATAGGGTTGAAAACCCTCATTCTTCTCCAACCTTTCTCTTACTAAAGATCTAGAGAGAAGTGAGAGCAAGGAAGAAGGAGAATGAGGGTTTGGGCTGTAGGAGAGGCTGCGGTGCTCCAAGTTGCGAGCCGAGTCTAGATCCGTGGAGGCTAGATCGTTGCGATGCTTTTCATCCGGCTATTTTTGCCATGACAAGGAAGAGGAGTCGAAAGGTAACAACACTTCTCCTCTCGGTCTTAGGATGCATGTCTTTAGCATCTTTTCTTTCTAGCTTTTGGGCACCAAACTCTCAAATGAGAGGGGTCTTGGTTTGCCAAGGTTCAAGAGGAACCTCCGGGTTGATTGAGTCCGTCCCCGGCATATTTTGCATTAGAGATCCGCTTCGTTAGTGGATTAGGCATGGTGGAAGAAGCCGTTGTCGCGACCGTTAGTCCGACTCGGTGATGTTGCATACGAACATTAAGGATTCGTAGAGATTTCGTTGCGGCAAGACGTCGTTTGTGATGTGGTGATGTTTCGCCCTTTTGCTCGAGTGAGTACGGGTAGTCGGAACCAGACAAGGTTAGCTCCTCGTGGCGGTAGATGGTTTCCTTGGTGGACAAGGTTAGCTCCGCATGAGTTGTAGATGTTTCCTTGGTGCGCGGGAACGCTGCAGTACAAATGAGGGACTAGGGTGGAATTGTCTTGGTTTGTGATGTGCCAAGGCGTGGCTATGTCTCCGTGGTTGGCTGGCTATCCCGTGACGTTCACGTCATGTGCGGAGAGTGTCCCGGCGAGACTAGTCCCCTTCTGTGAGACTGACGAGAATGCCAAGCATGGGGGCAAGCCCGGGCAATGAGGCCATGAGCGGATGGGGTCCGGCAAGGCTTCTTAGAATCGGTCAGTTTTGTGTTTGTTGGAATCCTGACATGAGACGTCAGAGCTTGTAAGCAAGCCCGGGTCTAAGACCTTGAGCGGGTGGGGCCTTGCAAGAGTTCCATGAGGCGGCTTGTGTGTCGTTGCGGGGTATGGTGTTACCCCTTTGTTTGGGCTTTATGCCAATGGGGAATCGATGAGTACCCATATGTTGTGATGATGTGTTAGATGCATACGAGATAGGGTGCCTTGGGTGAAACCCGGGTTGTTGCATACATGATTGCATAAGTAGGCCCTTTTTATTACATGCTCAACCAGTAGAGAACATGTATGATGCGTGTGACATCCAAGTGTGTTTCTGTAGCTGCTTTTCTTGCTTATGAAAATTGCATACGAAGTGCTAACTTGCAGGTTGGAGGGGTACCCCGGGGTCCGTTAGGGGCGGCCGGGAGGAGATGTGTTGTTACACAGTTTGAGGTCAGCCTTTGCTGACCCACGTTACTAATAAATTTTACAGGGCAAGGATCGCATGCAGGAGCTAGCTCGCCGGCCAGAAAAGCCTAAGCCTCATGAAGTGCTTTTCTTTTTGTAGCTCTACTTATGTGATGTTGTATGTTTGAGACTCATGTTGTTCGGCTTGCATGCCGAGGTAGACTAGGAGTGCTAAGCACATTCATGACTGTTGTATTATTTGTTTTTGGACACTTATTGTAAGGCCATAAGGCCATTGGTTTTACTCTTCTAGTGGTGGATAACTTCTTATCTTGCTTGTGTTTCCGCTGTGTTGTGCAAAGTGTTTTGAGTGTGGGTAGCTATATCAACTTTTAATACTAAAGCTGTGGCGTCTGTATGTTGTGGGGCCCCGGCCGGACCCATATTATACGTTCATTACAGGGGAGGTGTTACAATTTGGTATCAGAGCCAGGTTAGATTCAAGGTCGATGCGTAGAGAAGTTATCCACATAAGAGTAATGCGGGACCATGAGTGTCCTAATGTTTAAGTCTTGAGATTTGAGACTGATTCCTTGTTTCTTGTTCTTTAAGAGTGCAAGCAACGAGGAGGGAACGTCGAGAGTAAGAGAAGAGCTTTCGGCGAGCAGTGCTACTGCTCCAGGTCTTTTGGGCACGGGTGTAAACCCGGCCGACTTCTGTCGCATGCTTGCAGAAGCGATAGTGGCAGCCCAAGCTGCAGCGGCAGCTCAGGTAGCAACCCCTGCTACACCGGACACGGCGACGGCCGTGCCAGGCGGAGAGGCCAGGCGAGTGGAGCCTTTGGCGGAAAGGGTAGTTGTCGGACATGGAGACCGACACATGAAGTATTTCTTGAGTTTCCATCCCCCGTCATTCAAGGGAGTTGGTACGCCAACGGATGCGGAGGACTGGTAGGTTCGCATTCAAGAGTTGTTAAGGGCGGCAGAGACGCCAGAGGAAAAGAAAGCTGAGTATGCGGCTTTCATGTTGGAAGGAGATGCCAAGTTATGGTGGGTGAGCCATAGAGGCCGCCAGTTCCCGGGACGCACCCCATCGGTGGAAGAGTTTGGGGATGTTTTTCTTAAGAGGTATATTCCAGTTTCTACAAGTTTGGCCCTTCAGAGGCAGTTTCTGCATTTAATGCAGCGAGACAAGACAGTGGATGAGTATGTGCAGGAGTTCACCCGTTTGGGTCGTTACGCGGGAACGACGATGGCAGATGATGTAGAAAGGGATAACCTCTTCTACCAGGGGCTGAGGGAGAATTTGAGGCAACCCCTCATCTCCATGAAGAGGGCGGGATTCAATGAACTAGTTGAGGCTGCCAGAATTTTGGAAAGTGATTTGGAGCGAACCCAACGCCATAAGGGTTTTACTCCCAAGCAAGGGGAAGGGAAGCCTTCCCAATCTCATGGAAAGTCTGAAGGGAGTAGGTGGAGGAAGAAGCCTCACACTCCCAGATCCGGTGAGAAGAGCAATTGGGCGCCTGGAGGTTCTCACTCTAGGGGACCGCCGACGTGTTTCAACTGTGGTAAGGTGGGGCACATAGCTCGTGGTTGTCCCCAAGGAGGAGCGGGGCAAGAGGCTAGGCAGGAGCAGTCTGTGCGCTCCGGCCCCAGTACTGCAGAGAAGGGGAAAATGGCGGAGTCGAGCGCTTCTCGGTTCCAACCGATGCAACCAAGGGCTTACAACCTTGGACAGCAAGAAGCGATCCGCCAGACTTATGTGGTGACAGGTATGAAGAAGATTTAAGTTTAAATTTTGTGCTTCATACTTTTAGACTTTTGTGTGATGTATATGTTGTAGGCTTCGTGTTAGTTTCTGGATACCCCGCTAGGGTATTATTTGATACGGGAGCATCGTACTCCTTCCTTGCGGAGAGCTTCATCCGGAGAATAGGATTTGAGTCTTTCTCGACGGACGCGGAGTTGAAAGTGCGCATGCCCAATGGGTCATCCATGACCACCGGGGCCAAAGGGCGCATCTGTTGGGAGCTAGACGGAGTTGACTTCGTTTTGGTAGCAGCGATTTTACCGTTGGTTGAGTTCGATGTCATTTTGGGCATGGACTGGCTTGCAGAGCAGCGCGCCAGTATTGATTGTCTATCTAAGGTAGTGACCCTAAAGAGCAAAGGGCAGGCGGAGGTCAAATTTGAGGGCCTTTGTGGAGTGGCCTGTTCCCTGATTTCGGCCATGCGGTTGATGCGGGCGGTTAACCAGGGTGGTGTAGCGCTTGTAGCGTTATTGGAAGTTCGTCTCTCCCAGCTGACTATTGAGGAAGTGCCCGTTGTGGCAGAGTTCAAGGATGTGTTTCCGGATGAACTTCCTGGAGCACCTCCTCGGAGGGAGATCGATTTCTCAATCGATTTAGTGCCGGAGGCTAGGCCGGTGTCACGTCCTCCGTTTAGGATGGCACCAAAGGAGTTGGCTGAACTTAAGGTACAGTTATATCAGACCCAGTTCTGCACCGTGGCGTGCGCCGGTGTTGTTTGTAAGGAAGAAAGACGGTAGCATGCGGCTATGCATAGACTACCGAGAGCTGAATAAATTGATCGTCAAGAATAAGTATCTGATTCCTCGGATAGATGACTTGTTCGACCAATTGGTAGGGTAAGTGGTGTATTCAAAATTGGACTTGAAGTCAGGCTATTATCAGCTGCGAATTCGGGATGAGGACATACCCAAGACTGTCTTTGGTACAAGGTATGGGCACTTTGAGTTTACGGTGATGCCGTTCGAGCTGACGAACGCACCATCTGTGTGCATGGATCTTATGAATCGAGTATTTCGGGAATACTTGGATTCTTTTGTGGTTGTCTTCATTGATGACATCTTGGTGTATTCCAAATCGGAAGTGGAGCATGAGACCCACTTGAGAGTGGTCTTGCAAGTGTTGAGGGAGAATCAGTTGTATGCAAAGTTATTCAAGTGTGAGTTCTGGTTAGAGAAGGTGGTATTTTTGGGCCACGTGATTAGTGGGGATTGGGTGGCAGTAGATCCAACAAAAGTGGAGGCCATCAGAGATTGGCCAGTCTTGAGGACCGTGGCGGAAGTCCAAAGTTTTCTTGGACTAGACGGGTATTATAGGAGATTCATGGAGAATTTCTCGCGGATAGCTCTACCCCTCACCTCACTCACACGTAAAGATCACAAGTTTGTGTGGACTCAAGAGTGCAGCCAAGCATTTGAGGCACTGAAGGAGAGACTGATGATGGCTCCAATCCTAAGTCTACCGCAAGGGACCGAGGGATTTCAGATTTTTAGTGACGCATCGGGATGCGGTTTGGATTGCGTTTTGGTGCAACATGGCAAGGTGATAGCTTTTGGGTCTAGACAACTGAAGCCCCATGAGAGGAATTACCCCGTCCATGACTTGGAGTTGGCGGCGGTAATTTTTGCGTTGAAAATATGGCAGCATTATGTTTATGGTGCAAAGGTGGAGATCTTCACGGATCATAAAAGCCTGAAGTATCTTTTGGATCAAAAGGACTTGAACATGCGGCAACGCAGGTGGGTTGAGTTTCTTGGAGACTACGAAGTGGCGATTCAGTATACGCCAGGTAAAGCCAATGTGGTGGCGGATGCCTTGAGTAGAAAGTACTAGGGGCAAGGGAATTGGATCGAAGCTCATGATGAGCGGTTGGTACGGGAATGGGAGTCCCTTGGTTTGGAATGTGTTGCGAGAGGCGAGTCCAGCGTGGCTCGGTTGAACTGGATCGAAGTGCAGAACGACTTGACCGATCGCATTCGGGAAGCGACTCGGTTGGATGTGGAGTTTCAACCATTTGTGTTGGAGGCTCAAGCGGGCGAGAGTAGCGCCTGGGAGATGAGTGATGGGATTCTGAGGAAGAACGGAAGGGTTTGTATACCGCAGTTTGGCAAACTCCGTGAGGAGTTGATGTTTGAGGCTCACTTCACAAAGTACTCTATTCACCCGGGCAGTACAAAGATGTACTTGGATATGAAGAAATCCTTTTGGTGGTCGGGGCTGAAGCGGGACGTAGCTTTTTATGTGAATCGTTACCAGACTTGTGCCTTGGTGAAGGCCGAATGTCAGAAACCGGGCGGGTTCCTAAAGCCCCTTCCAATCCCTGAATGGAAATTTGATGACATCTCCATGGTTTTTGTGCATGGTCTGCCTAGATCGCAGTAGGGTAATGATGCTATTTGGGTGATCGTGGATCGCCTAACCAAGGTGGCTAACTTCATCCCAAATCGGAAAGTGGACAGCGTGGAGAAGCTGGTGGAGTTGTATGTTCGCAACATTGTGCGACTGCATGGGATTCCAAAGACTATAGTCAGCGATCGAGATGGACGGTTTACGTCCAAGGACTGGAGACTAGTTCAAAAGAGTTTGGGCACGAAGCTAAAGTTCAGTATGGCGTTCCATCCTCAAACTGATGGGCAAACTGAAAGAACAAACCATACTATGGAGGATATGTTGAGAATGTGCGTTCTTGACTTCGGCAAGAAGTGGGAGGATCACCTCTTCATGGTGGAATTCGCATACAACAACAGTTTTCAAGCAAGTATAAAAATGGCGCCATATGAAGCTTTGTATGGGAGATGGTGTCGAACACCGATGTCTTGGGCAGAGGCGGGAGACACCAAAATTTTGGGAAAGGAGGTGGTAGTTGATGCTTGTGAGATGGTACGGACCATACAAGAGCGTATGAAGGTCGCGCAAGACCGACAAGCAAAATACTTTAATGCTCGTCACCGAAAGTTGGAGTTTGCGGTAGGTGATTGGGTCTATTTGAAAATCAAGCCGTTCAAGGGCGTCTCTCGGATTCGCCGACTCAAGAAGTTGAGTCCAAGGTTTTTGGGGCCTTTTGAAGTTGTTGAACGGGTGGGAGAAGCAGCCTATCGGTTGGCGTTGTCCGCGGAGATGAGTGGAATGCATGACGTCTTCCACGTCTTCGTTTTGAGGAAAGCCTTGGTGGAGGCTAGTGTGGTGATTGAGCCGGCGTCGGTGCCGATTGAGGAAGACTTGAGGACGCGAGTCCTTCCAATTGCTATAGAGGATTCGGAGACTCGGCAGTTGCGGAATAAAGAGGTTAAACTCGTGAAAGTTCGATGAGACAACTGCGGTCGAGAGGAGTTCACTTGGGAGCGAGAACAGGACATGCTAGAAGAGTATCCAGAACTCTTCATTTCAGGTACAAGTTAAGTTTTGTACCCTTTTGTTTTGTAATTTCGGGACGAAATTCTGTTAACGGGGGGAGAGTTATAACACCCCAGTATTGAGAGAGGGCCGATTTGCGTTTCTAGAAATTTTTTATTTCTGGCAGGGGGCACACGGCCTGTGACACGGGCTTGTCGCAGGGCATGTCGAGCCCGTATCGACACTCGGCTCGGCGTGTCGACACTTTCACTCGACAATGTGTCGAGACTAGGGTACACGGCCTGCGACACGGGCGTGTCGCAGGGCGTGTCGAGGCCGTGTCGACACTCGGCTCGGGGTGTCGACACTTCCGCTCGGCAGTGTGTCGAGACAAGGCACACGGCCCAGGACACGGGCGTGTCCACGGCCATGTGGGTCTGTCGACGATCTTCAGTCGACGATGTTCACTCGACGAGTGTCGAGTGTTGAGTGTCGAGTGTCGAGTCTGGGGCACACGGCCTGTTACACGGGCGTGTCACAGGGCGTGTCCCGCTTGGTCGACGATCTTCGCTCGACGTTTTTCCGTGGTGTCGACACCAAGGCTGTCGACGAGTGTCGATACTTGGCACACGGCTTGGGACACGGGCGTGTCCCAGGCCATGTCACCTCTCGGGTTGGTTTTGGGGCCGTGTCGATGGAGGCACACGGCTAGCCACACGGTCGTGTCATTGGGGACACGGGCTTGTCGGATCGAACACGGGCATGTCGGATGCCCGTGTGTTGTTCCAGGCGCGTCGATTTTAGACGGCGAATGAGGCACACGGCCCTGGACACGGGCGTGTGCCAGGCTGTGTTCGGCCCAGGTCTTTTATTTTTCTGTCGGATCGTGGCCGTTTCTTCCACTGGTTTTAGGATCTGATGGTTCAGATCATTTCTTTAGGAGTTAAGTCCGAGAATAGGGTTAAAAACCCTCATTCTTCTCCAAGCTTTCTTGTACTAAAGATCTAGAGAGAAGTGAGAGCAAGGAAGAAGGAGGAGGGTTTGGGATGTAGGAGAGGCTGCGGTGCTCCAAATCGCGAGCCGAGTCCAGATCCGTGGAGGCTAGATCGTTGCGAAGCTTTTCATCCGGCTATTTTTGCCATGACAAGGAAGAGGAGTCAGAAGGTAACGACGCTTCTCCTCTCGGTCTTAGGATGCATGTCTTTAGCATCTTTTCTTTCTATCTTTTGGGCACCAAACTCTCAAATGAGAGGGGTCTTAGTTTGCCAAGGTTCAAGAGGAACCTCTGGGTTGATTGAGTCCGTCCCCGGCATATTTTGCATTAGAGATCCGCTCCGTTAGTGGATTAGGTATGGTGGGTGAAGTCATTGTCGCGACCGTTAGTCCGACTCGGTGATGTTGCATACGAACGTTAAGGATTCGTAGAGATTTTGTTACGGTAAGACGCCGTTTGTGATGTGGTGATGTTTCCTCCTTTTGCTCGAGTGAGTACGGGTAGTCGAAACCGGAGAAGGTTAGCTCCTCGTGGCGGTAGATGGTTTCCTTGGTGGACAAGGTTTGCTCCGCATGAGTTGTAGATGTTTCCTTGGTGCGAGGGAACGCTGCAGTACAAATGAGGGACTAGGGTGGAATTGTCTTGGTTTGTGATGTGCCAAGGCGTGGCTATGTATCCGTGGTCGGCTGGCTATCTCGTGACGTTCACGTCATGTACGGAGAGTGTCCCGGCGAGACTAGTCCCCTTCTGTGAGACTGACGAGAATGCCAAACATGGGGGCAAGCCCGGGCAATGAGGCCATGAGCGGGTGGGGTCAGGCAAGGCTTCTTAGAATCGGTCAGTTTTGTGTTTGTTGGAATCCTGACATGAGACGTCAGAGCTTGTAGGCAAGCCCTGGTCTAAGACCTTGAGCGGGTGGGGCCTTGCAAGAGTTCCATGAGGCGGCATGTGTGTCATTGGGGGGAATGGTGTTACCCCTTTGTTTGCGGCTTTATGCCAATGGGGAATCGATGAGTACCCATATGTTGTGATGATGTGGTAGATGCATACGAGATAGGGTGCCTTGGGTGAAACCCGGGTTGTTGCATACATGATTGCATAAGTAGGCCCTTTTTATTGCATGCTCAACCAGTAGAGAACATGTATGATGCGTGTGACATCCAAGCCTGTTTCTATAGCTGCTTTTCTTGCTTATGATTATTGCATACGAAGTGCTAACTTGCAGGTTGGAGGGGTACCCCAGGGTCCGTTAGGGGCGGCCGGGAGGAGATGTGTTGTTACACAGTTTGAGGTCAGCCTTTGTTGACCCACGTTACTAATAAATTTTATAGGGCAACGATCGCATGCAGGAGCTAGCTCGCCGGCCAGAAAGGCCTAAGCCTCATGAAGTGCTTTTCTTTTTGTAGCTCTACTTATGTGATGTTGTATGTTTGATACTCATGTTGTCCGGCTTGCATGCCGAGGTAGACTAGGAGTGCTAAGCACATTCATGACTGTTGTATTATTTGTTTTTGGACACTTGTTGTATGGCCATAAGGCCATTGATTTTACTCTTATAGTGGTGTATAACTTCTTATCTTGCTTGTGTTTCCGCTATGTTGTGCAAAGTGTTTTGAGTGTGGGTAGCTATATCAACTTTTAATACTAAAGCTGTGGCGTCCGTATGTTGTGGGACCCCGGCCGGACCCATATTATACGTTCATTACAGGGGAGGTGTTACACTGAGAAGAAGCAGTTTGAAGAGATAAAATCTCTTTAGCCTGTTTCTTTGTCAACTTCTTGCATTTCTTGAAGGCATTCAGAAGTTTACTATATATATCAATCAATTGATTGACATCACCCTCTGATCCAGAATCATCTTCACCATTAGATGAAGAGGCTTCTGCATCAGGACTTTTCTCATGCATGGACACAGAACAGGATGGAGAATGTACCTTACTTTTACCAGGCTGATCTTGGCTGCTCTCTTCATCAGTCATTGTCATTAGCCCTCTATAGCTGTGGTCATCCTCATCCACCTCTGAGTCACTATCTGATAGTGTCAGATGGGCCCTTTTTCCTGTCCTTCCTGGAGGGAAGACATCTCCTGATGTAACAGTTTTATCTATTGCAGCAGCAGCAACTAGCCTAATATAGGCTTCCTCTTCTTTAGACTCAGATGATGAAGAGTCTATCCGACTCTTTTCTTTCTTAGCCACAAAGAACTTTTCTGTATTGTCTTTGTGCTTCTAGTGAGATTTCTTCTCACCATCCTCCCTTCTCTTTACTGGGCAATCAGCAATGACATGCCCTGGCTTGTTGCAGCAGTAATAGATAACATTAGCTGAATCATGTTTCTTGTGTTTAGAGCCATACTTGTCCTCCTTGGAGGATTTCTTCCAGTGATGTGCTGAGGAGGAGGGTCTGGTGTTCCAGTGCTTCTTCTTCATCAGCCTATGGAGCTGCCTGGAGAATACAACAAAGTCCTCATCAGACATGCTGATGTCTGATGCTTATGACTCAAAGCAGACAGAATCTGCTAGTCTTCTTGGAGGAGAAGGGGTCTTTCTCTTGCTCTTGCTTTTGGCTTCAGCTTTTAATGCCACTGACTTCTCTTTGGCCTAAGACTTACAGTTTGTCTCTTCTTCTTTCCTGACTGTTAGTTGTATCTCATAAGAGAGCAGATTTCCAAATAGGGTGTGAGGTGGAGTGTCACCTAGCTTAGCCATCTCTCTGATAGCACAAATCTTTGTGTACCAGTCTCTAGTGAGAGACCTGAGGATCTTATCATTTAATTCATAATGACTAAAGACCCTTCTATAGGTCCTTAGCTCATTCACTATCCTAAATAATCTTTCATAGTAGGTGGCTATGTTCTCCCACTTGGTTTGTCTGAAGGCCTCATAATCCTAGTTGAGCATAGACTTTCTATCACCCCTGTACTCCTTTATTCCTTCCATGTATATCATCAGAGTGTCCCACATCTCCTTTGCGATTTTGTAGTGAATCAGATTATGAAGGGTAGAATCATTAATTGCACTGACTATGACATTTTGAGCCCTCTTGTCCATGGTGGCAAGAATGACTTCATTCTTAGTCATCTCTTCATAGGTCTTGGGTTTCTGGATGTTTGCATCCAGGACAGACACTTTCATGGGGATGAAAGGTCCTTCTTTGACAGTTACAAAAATTCTAGGGTCAGCTGCTTCCATGAACAGCCTTACCCTCTCCTTCCATATGCCAAAACCTTCTTTCCTACAGATGAGAAGCTTTATGGCACCGAGCTCCCTATACTTCACTCCTGAACCCATCTGAACAGTCTGTAGCTACCTTGGAAGATCCTCAGATGGTTTGATCCTTTTTGAGCAACCTCCCTCTGATACCACTTGAAAGTCTTTATTTTTAAGGTCGCTTACAACCTAGGGGGTTAATAGGTTGTATGACTGTTATTAATTTCCTTTTGATTTTATCTTTTCCACTATGTGTGTTGCTAGTAGTTTGCTTTCAAGAACCTGCACAAAGAAAAACAACATAGTAAGTACACACGGATTTATAATGGTTCCCCAATCTTTGGGTACATCCACTCTTCTACCACCTTGACAACTTCCTGTTAGTAAAGGCACTTCTCCAAATATGCTCCTCAGAGCTTACACCTCAATCCCTTAGCCTTATACTCCGAACTTCAGCAAGTTCCTACACTCAGTATACTTTTCAGGACACCTACCTCAGAACCAACAGTTCCTACCTCAGATCTCTGCAATGCTCCTACACTCAGTGACCCTCAAGCCACCTACCTTAGCCTTACACAAAGTCCAAAAACTCAGGCTTCTCAGCTCTATAGTTTTAGGAACACATCCCTACTCTCAGAGTGCTGCAACACTCCTACAGCTCAGTACCCAGTAGGTACCTACCTCAGTGCCCTTCCAGGCACCTACAGCTCAGATCCAGTTGGATCCTACAACTCAGAGAGCTTCACTCTCCTACAACTCAGGCAATATTGCCCTACCATAGGCCCAGAGAGCCCTACAACTCAGATCCAAAAAGGATCCTATAGGAATAAAGTAGGTTTATATCTATCACAGAGAAATTTATCTATGACAGCCCCTTGAGTTGAGTTATCTTAGCTCAACCTTTCTTCACAGCTACAAATATCTTGAGCTAGAAGTTTCTAGCAGTAAACTGCTTTGCTTTCTCCTCCTTCCCTGGACAGAGTCAGCCACTTTATCCTTTATTCTAGTCAGCTTCAGAAAATTGATCTTTAGTTTAGATCTTGCTGAGCTCAGAAGCAACTTGATCTGCAGAGACTTCTTCCTTATTTCTGCTACTCCCTTAGAAGGAAAGCCTTCTGATCTTGCTAGTGTCGATGAAGAAGACATACAGCTAACTGAACTTTTTGCAGGAAGACTTCAAGCTTTTTCACACAGTAATGGCGAAGAAGATGAAGTCCAGCCACAACACCTTTTTGAAAATGATAAGCCTTCAAAGTTGTTATCGTCTTGCACATTCCCTTCCTTTTGTAGTTCGTCGATCAATGGCTCTTAGAAGCAGTGGGCGGCGCTTGCAGCATCCAACTGCACCTTGCTTCAACAAAAGAAGACGTACAGTAGCTTTATGACAGAGTTTGTCGTGTTCTGTAGCTTCTCTGTACATGGTTTGAAATAAGTTGACATTGTCGATTTTGTAGATCTTACTGATATCAGCACCTGTAGACATAGCCAAAATCGAACATCAGTAGAATATGCGTTGAGTGAATGAGCTTCATTCAATGCCTAAGTACTTAAACAATTCTATTTATCTAGGTGTTGACAGCATTGAGTGAGCAAGCCTCACTCAACGCTTTTTTCCTTAACCATTTCTGCAGCCTTTTCTGCATGCTTAGCATTGAGAGCGTTGAGTGAGCACACCTCACTCAACGTCTTGTGCCTTAGCCACACTTTCTGTTATTTAGGCGTTGAGAACTTTGAGTAAGCATGCTTCACTCAACGCTTTCTGCCTTAACCTTTTCTGCTTCTTTAGTATCATAAGTGTTGAGAGCGTTGAGTCACCACGCCTCACTCAATGCTTTCTGTCTTGACCATTTCTGCATCATGGCATTGAGAGCTTTGAGTGACCATGCCTCACTCAACGCTTTCTTTCTTTGCCAGATTTTTCTGCTCCATGGGATTGAGTGAGTAAGCTCCACTCAATGCCAAACAACTTAACAGATTCTCTTTTGTTATCTTGCGTTGAGTGAATGAACCACACTCAACACATTTAGAATTAGCAAAATTTTTGTGTCTAAGAAATAATACTGACTTAGAGAATTAGTCAACACATTATCACATGGCGTTGAGTGAGCTTGCCTCACTCAACGCTTGTGGACTTGGTAAATATTCACAGTTTTCAAATACGTTGATTACTTTTACGTTCGTCGAGCTGAGCTATGAGTTCGTCAAACTGAGCTCTAAGTTCGTCGAATTGATCCTTCACTTGGCGCTATAAGTCATCTGGAGTTGAGTGAATGTCCTTCACTCAACGCCTGTGGACTTAGACAGTTTTTTGCCTTTCCACACCCTAGGTAAATATTTACCTGACCTAGCCACTTAGGCTATCTATCCCATCATTATTACTAGGACATCAAATACACTTATATATATCATTGACAAGATTGACTTCAATCAAATCTAGGACATTGAGGGCAATGAACCCAACAGTCAGTATACAAGTATAAGGCTAGGATTGTAGCCAAAGATTATTCTCAGATACCAGGTGTAGATTTTAATGAAACATTTGCACCTGTTGTTAGAATGGAGACAATTAGAACTCTTCTAGCTTTTGCAGCATAGTATGGCTACACAGTTTTTCAATTAGATGTAAAGTCAGCCTTTTCAAATGGTGAAATTGAACAAAATATATATATATAGAACAACCAAGAGGATATGAAGTGGTTGGTGAAGAGAATAAAGTTTGCAGGTTAATTAAAGCTCTATATGGATTAAAACAAGCTCCGAGAGCTTGGAATGCAAACATTGATAAATGTTTTCTTTCAAAATAGTTTTATCGAAGCAAGTATGATCCCTCATTATATCAGAAGCAGCTAAATAGGCATAAGATAATAGTTTGTGTTTTTGTTGATGATCTCATTTTCACTAGCAGCAATATAAGCCTAGTAGATGAATTGAAAATGGATATGAAATATAAATATGAAATGACAGACTTAGGGCAGCTTCGATTCTTTTTAGGGTTGCAAATCATATAGAGCCCAAGTTATATAAAGTTATCTCAAGAAAAATATATTATAGATCTATTAAAGAATTCAAGATGGAAGAATGTAATCCTGTGTTACTACCCATGACACCTAGTGAATCTCTAACACCAGCAAAAAGCAATGAAGAAATGGTAGAAGCAACTACATTTAGAATCTTGGTTGGATCATTGATCTACCTAACAAATACAAGATCGGATATAGAATTTTTCGTGAATTTTATTTCAAGGTTTATGAATAATCCAACCAAAGCTCACTACGAGGCAGCAAAGAAAATTCTCAGGTATGTTCAGTGGACCAAGAGTTTTGGTCTAATTTACCAAAGACATCACCATAGCCAACTTACAGGGTACATAGACATAGATTGGGGGAGATCAGTTGAAGACAGAAGAAGTGTTAGTGGATACATTTTATTCATTGGGCAGAATGTTATAAGTTGGTCTTCCAAAAAGCAGCATTTCATTGCCCTCAATTCTATTATAGCAAAGTACATGTCCCTAAGCAAAGCAACCACAGAAACCATTTGTCTATGAAGACTCAACAAAGAAATTTTCTCAGAAAAGCGAGAGGAAACACTTCGAAGACTATTTACTCTGATAGTTCCTTGGCAATAGTCCTAACAAATAATCTTGTCTTCCATAGCTGGAGTAAACACAGAGATCAAGTATCATCACATCATGGAGAATATAGAGACGAGAAAAATCAATTTAAGGCACTTATCTTCTAATAAACAGCTCGCAGATCTGGTTACCATGCCCTTAGAAAAACCTCGTTTTGAATACTTGAGAACGAAGATAGGCATTCCAGATCTCTCGTGCTTAAGAGGGGGTGTTAAAATACAAGATGAAGGTATAAGCTCAAGAGACATGAAAGTAGAAAGCAACTTTTCAGAGAAGAAAAGGGGAAAAGTGAATCATGGTGAAGAGCCAGCACATCAAACTTGCTTAGCCGTGATGAAAATTCTGAAGAGATGTCGCCGGTGTGCAAAAGAAAAGTGATGGTTCAGAAGAGTTGTTGTTTCTAAGCAAAAGGTTCCAATGAAACTTGTGCCCATTGAAAAAAAAGCTTAAATATTTTACCTCTTTCTTTTGTCTATTTAAAGTCCCAAGATGGACAATGTAAGCAACAATTAAAAATTACTATTGTTTGTACCTGCCTTTGACTATTGAACATTCTTCTCGTTTCTTTTTCTTGCTTCTTTTTACCTACTGTACAATAGTCAGTTCTTATTTAAGTTTTCAACATCTCTTTGGGGCAGCCACTTTAGTCACCGCTAAGGAAATCACAAGTGTGTTGCAGAATTATTGTGCAGTTTCAGTGAGGCAATCAACTAGCATAAGTCTAGCATCCTATTTGGTCCTATTAAATAAGATGAAAAGGACATCTCCCCAACCTGACAGTTGCTCTTCAATGGCGCTGCTGTTTTGCTTTAGAAATTATTCTGTTTGCTTTGGAAATGGCTCTCTCTTTTTTTCTCTTCAAAGTTTAATGGTCTTTTTAATGTCTATTTACTATTTTAGCTATAGGTTACTAGCCTTTGTGCTGTATATATATGTTCATCTTTGATTGAATACGGACATCACACTTTTGCTCTCTCTCTACCTTTCTTGTTTGTGCATTGTTTTCTTTATGGTATATGAGGGATCACATATGACTCATCTCTTTCTCTTGCTTCCTCCTCTCTCCCCTACAAACCTGCGCTTCCTGTGACTTTCAATCCCCAGTCTCTGTTTGTCAATATTCACCTCACCAAAGACAATTATCTTCTATGGAGCAACCAATTTCTCACGATCCTGCGTACTCATAATCTTGAAGACATGCTCACATCCTCTCCTCCACCGGAGATCTCCGAAGATGGACTCGCAAATAGTGAATACACCTATTGGATGAATGCCTCAAACCTTATTCTCTCATGGATTCAAGAAACTGACACTGTTCAAATTCTGCCCTTTCTGTGTGGTTGTAGCACCACTCCCGAAGCATGGGCAACCCTTCACTCTCAATGTCAAAGCGCCTCAAAATCCTTCATCTTCACTCTTTGAAATTGCTTATTCTGACTTCGATAACAACCAAATTAGTCCATGTGTGATTTTCAATGTTAGCCAATACCACTGTTAATGCTCTTCAGGTTGCTGGTGATCCTGTGTTCAACTCCGAACTCGTGGACCGTATCCTTTTTAGCCTAAAGATTGAGTATTGAGGCTTTATTCCGTATTTTCATCTCAATCCCAAATGTTATTTTGATAATTTGTATGATCTTCTAATTCAAGAAGAAAGTTTCCATTAACAAATCAGTGAAAACTCCTGTTGGAACCCAAGGTTGGATTTGGGTAAGGATCACTATTAGGGTTTATAAGATTGACCCAAAATGTATAGTCATGGGTCATAGGATTATTTCCAGGTTTGGTCTTTTAGAAAAATTTCAGAGAAGTTCAGATTTGAAGTTCAGAAAATTGCTGGAAGAAAATCTCTGAACTCAGTTCAACTATCTCTGAGCGGAGATCAACTATCTCTGAGCTCAGCTCAAAGAAGCTTTAAAGTTAAGATGCAGTTCAAAATCTCTGAACTCAGCTCAACGATCTCCGAGCTGAGTTCAACGATCTCCGAACCCAATTTGAAGAAGCTTTAAGATTTTATTTGGCGATTTCCTATGCCATTTTTCAGACCTTCTTATTTACAGCTGGCAGATTTAATTAAGGCTTAACTGCAGGCATTTATAGCTCTCAGATTTAATGCTATCAAATATAGTTGTTTGAATGACAGTACAAAATATGGCTTATTACAGAGATTAAATGCCAATTGATTTCTCAAGACATATTCCATTCTCGGGAATTGATTTAGCCATTCCAAGATAGAAAGAATTCAAATGCTTGAATTCTTCAGGCATTAAATATACAGATATTATATCTTACAGAGAACATAAAAAGAGAAATACAGCACTCGACAGAATAGAAGAGATAGAGAGAGAATATTCAAGAAGACTTTTTCTCTCAACAAAGAAGAACTTAGCTACAAGTTTTCTTACAGCAAATCAACATCATCTTCTTCATCTGCTCTAGGCTTTCAAGAGACAATCAATTCATATCAGTCTAAAAGCTTATTGGAGAGCAACATCAACTTGAAGGCCTACACCCTGAAGCAAAGCTTCCACTCCTGAACTATTCTACATCTCAGGGGGAGCTTTGACAACATCACTGAATCCACATAGTCTTCTCATTGTGATTGAGAAAAGAAGACTTCCATCACTCTCTCATCCCCACCTCTGTAAAGGGTTTTTCAAACTCCCTTCAAAAGTTTGTGATTGGTTTCTGAGACCTTATCAAAACTCAGTGGTGGCAAGACACCTGATCAAAAAATCTGGTTTGATTTTTGAGCACCTTATCAAAAGCTCATTGGTGCCCAGGACACCTGATCAACTCATCCTGCAGTGGATTCCTACCAGGGTGGTAGAAGAGTGGATGTACCCAAGTTTAGGGGAACCACTATAAATTCTTGTGTCGTCTGTATGCTTGCTTTTCCTTCTTTATCTTTGTGTTGTGACTTTTTACATTAACTCTAATTTAGAAGAAAGTTAATATCTAACTGCTCACTTTCAATTGGTATCAAAGCGAGGTTGGTTAAAAATACCACATCTTCCTGGTTGGTTAAAATACCACACCTTAATGGTTGCACAGGCTAACACCTGAACCAAAACGATCTGATAGATCTTAAATTTCTTGAGAGTTTTTCATGGCACAAAATGAAGAATGTTCACGCACTGGACCTCGTAAGTGCAATCTGGATAAGCTTGCACTATGGAAGACAAGGATTATGCTTTTTATGAACTCTATTGATGATGCCATTTTCAATCATATTTTGACAGGTCCTTATCAACCATTGGAAACAACAAGCATGAATGCTGCTCCATCACCTCAATGGACAGAAGCTTAAAAATTGCTAAAGATTGCTAATGCAAGAGCAATGGACATCCTTGCTCAATCAATGTCTGATGACATTTTTGAAGGAGTTATTGAATGTACTTCGGCAAAAGACATCTGGGACTCCCTCACATCAATGGCTGCTGGATCAACAAAATAAAAAACATCAAATACTGAATCTTGGAGTGACTCTGAAGCTTTATCCTGTACAACTGAAGATGAAGAAGAGTCAAGAGCAAGAGAGTTTTGCCTAATGGCAATAAATGCTTCATGCAGCAGACATGATGAAGAATCAGTCTCTGATGGAGAATCAGAATGTGAATCAGAAGAGGATCAGGTTATCTCTTCCCTTGATTTTGACATCATAACTGAATTTTTACCAAAACAAATTAAAAAATTTCAGAAAATTTATGTTCAACATAGTTCATCGAACGGAGCTCGACGAAAACTGAGATTTTTGGTCAGAAAATCTTGATCGACGAAATAAATACCCTTTGTCGAACCGAGAACGACGAACGTCGAACTCAGATCAACGAAAATATTTTTCGTCGAACTCAGAATTTCAAAACAGAAATTTTTATTCTTTTATTTCAAATTATTATTGTGAAAGAAAAATAGGACCCAAGGTAATCTGGGTCCAGAACTCCTAACCTCTCTTTTCAGGAAATGCAGAGGATACAGCAGTAGTTGTATAGGGGGAGATTGTCAATTTTATGTGTAAAGAAAATTGCTTATTAGGAATCTCTAGTAGTTTTTTTTTCATGTATTTTATTTCTCAAAGTACCCTTGTACATCTGCTGAAAAACTTTTAAATCAGGCAGATTATTTTTGCTTTGTGTTTTATTTTATGTGAATAATGTCCTCACCCAAATAGGGGGAGATTGTTGGAACCCAAGGTTGGATTTGGGTAAGGATCACTATTAGGGTTTATTAGATTGACCCAAAATGTATAGTCATGGGTCATAGGATTATTTCCAGGTTTGGTCTTTCAGAAAAATTTCAGAGAAGTTCAGATTTGAAGTTCAGAAAATTACTGGAAGAAAATCTCTGAACTCAGTTCAACTATCTCTGAGTGGAGATCAACTATCTCTGAGCTCAGCTCAAAGAAGCTTTAAAATTAAGATGCAGTTCAAAATCTCTGAACTCAGCTCAACGATCTCCGAGCTGAGTTCAACGATCTCCGAACCCAGTTTGAAGAAGCTTTAAGATTTAGTTTGGCGATTTCCTATGCCGTTTTTCAGACCTTCTTATTTACAGCTGGCAGATTTAATTAAGGTTTAACTGCAGGCATTTATAGCTCTCAGATTTAATGCTATCAAATATAGCCGTTTGAATGACAGTACAAAATATGGCTTATTACAGAGATTAAATGCCAATTGATTTCTCAAGACATATTCCATTCTCGGGAATTGATTTATCCATTGCAAGATAGAAAGAATTCAAATGCTTAAATTCTTCAGGCATTAAATATACATATATTATATCTTACAGAGAACATAAGAAGAGAAATACAACACTCGACAGAATAGAAGAGATAGAGAGAGAATATTCAAGAAGGCTTTTTCTCTCAACAAAGAAGAACTTAGCTATAAGTTTTCTTACAGCAAATCAACATCATCTTCTTCATCTGCTCTAGGCTTTCAAGAGACAATCAATTCCTATCAGTCTAAAAGCTTGTTGGAGAGCAACATCAACTTGAAGGCCTACACCCTGAAGCAAAGCTTCCACTCCTGAACTATTCTACATCTCAGGGGGAGCTTTGACAACATCACTAAATCCACATAGTCTTCTCATTGTGATTGAGAAAAGAAGACTTCCATCACTCTCTCATCCCCACCTCTGTAAAGGGTTTTTTAAACTCCCTTCAAAAGTTTGTGATTGGTTTCTGAAACCTTATCAAAACTCAATGGTGGCAAGACACCTGATTAAAAAATCTAGTTTGGTTTTTGAGCACCTTATCAAAAGCTCATTGGTGCCCAGGACACCTGATCAACTCATCCTGCAGTGGATTCCTACCAGGGTGGTAGAAGAGTGGATGTACCCAAGTTTAGGGGAACCACTATAAATTCTCGTGTCGTCTGTGTGCTTTCTTTTCCTTCTTTATCTTTGTGTTGTGACTTTTTACATTAACTCTAGTTTAGAAGAAAGTTAAAATCTAACTGCTCACTTTCAACTCCACTCTCCAAAACATCACCTCCTTTTCCGCACAACAGTTGTCCTCTACTAAACATTCTCAAAACTCATACAACCCTCATGGCGGACGCAACTCTTACAACCCTCATCATGGTTGTGGAAGAGGTAGAAATCGGCATCAACAGACACTAAGACCACCACCACCTCAATCTCAGCAACTACATCTATTACCTCTTCCATATCAACCCCCTCATTTTCCTCAACTATCTGAGACATCTATTTTCTATCAGATATGTGGAACTACTGCTCATAGTGCTCGTACATGCTCTCATTGTCAAAATCTTGGCTATGCTGGCTCGCTTACTCGACCACCCACTTCAGCGGGATCCTCCTCTTAGTGCCTTGACACCGGCACTACCAATCATATGACTAACTCTCTATCTAAGTTATCTCATCCAGTACCATACAATGGAGTTGATATTGTCGTCTTTTGTAATGGAACTTCTCTCTCTATTTCACATTTGGGTTCTACTTTTATCTCCTCCCCTGCTCGTCCTTTCCTCATTAATAACATTTTATGTATTTCCCACCTTCACAAAAATCTATTATCTATACGACAATTTTCCAAAGGTAATGATTATTTCTTTGAATTTGATCAATTTGGTTTTTGTGTAAAGGACAATCATATGAAGGACCTAATAGCTGGAACTAATTTTGGCGGTCTCTATCATCTTCGCACATCATCAATCATTCCTGGACCTCTTGCTATTATTGGTGAGTGTACCTCTCCTACCGTATGACACAATCAGCTAGGTCATCCTAGTTCTGAGGTTCTGAATGTGTTGTATAAATCTAAGAAAATTGATGTTCAAGTGTCTTCTCCCAAGTTTTTGTCTATGTGTCATGTTTGCCCTTTAGGAATAACATGTTAGCTTGTGTTTCACTTTCGATACTATAAGTCAAATTCTCTATTGTTTTTGTTACATTTGGATGTATGGGGACCTTCTTCCTCACCTTCTGTGTCAGGGTATCGCTACTTTCTCTCTATTGTGGATGATTTCTCAAGATATGTATGGATTTATCCGCTATTTCGTAAATTGGATGTCACGCTTATTTTCTCTCAATTTAAAACTCTAATTAAAAATCTTCTCTCTAGTCGCATCAAGATATTTCAAACAGATGGAGGAGGAGAATTTATGAGAAATGATTTCACAAACTTCCTTCGTACATATGGAGTCTCTCACCATCTCATTGTCCTTATACCCCTGAGCAAAATGGTGTCATTGAGCAAAAACATCGTCACATTGGTGAGATGGGATAGTGCTTATTCTCATAAGCTCATCTACCAAGTCATTTTTGGCTTGAAGCTTTTAACATTGCCTCCTTCTTGATTAATCGGCTCCTGATGAAGTAATTTGGTTACAAATCCCCCAACGACATCCTTCTGCATCGCCAACTGGACTACTCTATGCTCAAGACTTTTGGTTGCTTATGCTTTACCTTACTCACTCTGTGCAAAAAAATACTTGAACTGAAATCCCCTAAATGTGTGTTTCTCGTCTCTGACTTCTTCGGAAAGGTCATCATTTTCTTGATCCAATAACGAATCGTTTGTATATCTCATGTCATGTGTTGTTTGATGAACAAACATTTCCCTTCTCAACCACTAATAGTTTGGAACATTCTTAACTTCCAAAGGTGTTTGAGTCGTGTGCCCAACATAGCAACTCAGACTGTCAATCTGGTTCTTTTACCTTTTCTGGAGACTCTATGGTTCAGACATCTCTACTTCAAACTCTACTTCCAACACTAGCAAAACAGCTGAATGGTCCAAGCATCTCTACCTCAGACATTTACAACACTACTATTGATATTTCTTCACCTTCCCATGAACCTCTCAGTCCTACAAAATAGCCGAATGATGATTCCTCTCAATAAGAACTTTCACCCACATGTACACCTGTATCAGCAGAATCTTCTCCCTCGTCCAAACCACCTCCAAAATTCTGAAGCATCAATGAATTGGTTTATGGATCACGACACTGCCTTCCTCAAGCTCTGATGGCCACACATTGCGGACCGGCCCCTATTCATGAACCACACACCTTATGGCATGTTGCACGTGTCTCTGAATGGTGTCATGCTATGCAAGCTAAAATGAGTGCCTTACATTAAAATAAAACTTGGAGTCTTGTTCCACCTCACACATCTATGAATATTGTGGATTGTAAATGGGTCTACAAACTTAAACACAAAGCTGATGGTGTAACGCCCCAAGATTTCCAAAGCAGGAAAAAAGGGTTTTCTGGAGGTTACCACCCGGTGGTAGCTCCGGGATAGTTGGCTTCAAGTTCCAAGACCGTCGAGAGCGTTGTGTAAGACCCCCCCCCCCCCCCCCCACAGGTGTCAAACATAGCACGAAGAGGGGGTCTTATGCCCAAAACAACCGTCTTGCGGTAGCATTAGCACACGGGTTAACCTGTACCACAAGACGCCTATTCTGCCAGCTACAACCAATATCAATAATACATGCCAACCCAACCAAATATAATAAGCAAGATAAGTCAAATCCACACTAAGCATATAGTCCAAATACATCAATAAAGGAGAAGCTAAAACATGCTTCTACAATATATCAGAGTACAGCTAAACATTGCCCAAACGGGCTACATCAGAGTATCAAAATACTAACATCAGTAACCGACAGTAGCGACGGTACCGTCCCCTCAGGCCCTGTCGTCCTGGCCTGGCTGTCCTGCTGCAATGCCTGCTGCTGCTCACCTGCGGGATGGCCTCCAAAAAAGGAAGACGTAGCAACCGTTAGTCGAAACGACTAAGTGGTTTCACATCCGCTCCCCCGGCGACTCCTCGGCACCAGGCGGAGAGAAGGAACAAGGGTAATATATATATATGCAAGTAAAAGAAGTACAAGCAGGTGGCAATAGTGTAAGAGTAACAGTATCATAATCTAGCAGTTATTTAAGAACTATAGTAAACTAACAAGTATAAGTAATAGCAGGAAAGTAACTTAACTTATAAGAATGCCCATACAAACTTATAAGTTAAGGATCGGGTTACATAAAGGTAACTCATCGTATAAGAGTGCCCATACAAACTTATACGATGAGGATCTTGTTGTGCAATGTTATGAAATGCTTTGTATGTTATGCAATGACTCACTCGTGATCACACATATGCAATTGCTATGTCGACACAGACTGTAGTTCCCACTTTTCGAGCAGGTAGCTAACCTCTCAGGCATCAGCCACCGTGGCCAGGCGGTGATAGTAGAACGGGCACTTCTACTACTTGGTGGGTATCCACACTACTTTACCTAGGCCTCTGTACGCCTCAATGCTAAGAACACAACAGCGGAGCCCATGTGTACTATGGCCCAGCGGGAGCCTCGGGTAGATGTGCACCGAGGACCAAGCCCCAAACTGGCCTTGTGTGACCCGGAAGGAGCCTCGGAGTGAGTACGAGGACCAAGCCCAACCGTTCACCTGGCATGGAAGGAGCCCCGGGACGTGAACATCGAGGACCAAGCCCACTTGCCCAAAGTCTAACTGTCGACTCCCGTCGGTGTGATGACTGGCAAGCCCGTAGACCTGCCACACTATCCTTAACCCAGGATTACGACACTGTGTGCCGACTCACACCATATGCAAATTCCACATCATCGTGACATGGAAGGAGCCTCGGGAAAAAGGCACGAGGACCAAGCCCAACCATCCACCGGGCACGGAAGGAGCCCCGGGACTTGAACACCGAGGACAAAGCACAACCGTCCGTCCATAACTATCTCAACACAAACCAAACAAGTGACGGTCAACACCACACTCACACCCTCTCACAATACTATTCGTATGGAGATGACGCTCTAAGTATTGGACTACTAAACTCATTCCATTAATCAAACATACTTATGGCCATAATTTATTCTTCTACATGACTTGGCAAATGATGACAACACAGTACAAACATGATGCGCATATAAAGACCTATCAATCTTTCCAAAAGTATAAACATATTATAAACATGATGTGCGTATAAAGATCCATCAATATTTCCAAAGGGTAACAACATATTATAAACATGAAGCGCATAAATAACCATCTATCAATTTCTATCAAGTCAATTCGTTTAAGTAAGCTTTCTTCGCAATTGGATTATATGAAATCTGATTAATAAACTCCATAAATCATGCAACCAAATGATTACTCATAAAAGAGTTCATCCAAGCCAAGTAACTTGCAATATTAATTCCACCGAATCCAAATCCATATTATATAAGCCCAGAATTTAGGTGCAGGGTAAATCTGGGCAACAACTTCCACCGGAGATTCCCGAAGCTACAGGAATCCGGTGAAGACGTGCAACCCCTCGATGGAACGGTCTTTCCATGGCTATAACTTTCGTATTCAGACCTCAACCCAGATTTGACTGTATCCTATTAGAAATCAGACTTGAAGTCCGCTGCGTACCGAACACAATTTCTGCATGCAGGATTTATTGAATACCATTTTCGTTCAGACTTTCCCGTGGCTATAGACATCACCTAAAGTAGTGCAGCCACTCGTTGGAAAGGTATTTGCAAGGGCTTCAACCTTTGTGTTTAGTTGAAAGCCCAGATCTGTACATATCCTTCATGAAAATGGCTTATAAGATCGTTGCACGTAGCATATAGATTCAACACGCATCTTGAGGCGGAATGAACGACATCAGTTCATCTTCCTCCTCAAGTCGATCCTCTCAAATCTCCTCCAGAAATTCCTCCACCTTTATTTGCCCTCATGAGGCCTTTGCTCTTCACGAAACCGTCCCCCATCTCCACATAGAAGATCTGAGAGGTTGAAGACACCATTAACCAAGAGCACAAGCCATGGATTGGCCTCAACCTAGAGAAAACATCTTCTCACATGTCACGACTCTTTTGAGTCGACGTCTCGCCTAGATATCTACAGATCTAGCACCAAGGGATAGGGTAGGAAAGTCACCTCGATTCCAGCAGTTCCTTCGTTACTGGCCATGGATCTCGTAATTCTCCTTGGCGGCATCTTCTCCTTCGCGGCGTTTGTGGATCTCCTCCTCCGGAACTTGCTCCAGCAACTTCTCTCTCTCAATCAGAAATTTCTCTCAGGGAAAATGGCTGGAAGAAGAGTTAAAACGTCTAGGGTTTTCACAGTCCATATATATAACAAAAGCAAAGTTTTACGGACGGTTACAATGTCAAATCAATTCACCAACATGGGTGAAGCGTTACAGACGGTTACAATGCTGATTCAATATTCGATTCGACAGAACACGCCCTGGTCACGCCCATGATCACGCCCGTGACACCGGGCATGACTCCTATCGTCAAACGGAATTCGTCGAATGCAACTAAAATCATCGAATGGAAAACACTCCCCGGTCACGCCCATGGTCACGCCGGTGACGTGGGGAGTGACACCTAAATCATCGAACTCAGCCAAAATTCGTCGAACGGAGAATTCGTTGAACTCTCCTAAAATCGTCGACCGGAGAACACGCCCTGGTCACTCCCGTGACATAGGGCGTGTAACCCTCTCACTCGAGAACCAACCACCTACTCGAGTACCTTTGGAAACTACTCGAGTACTTTTAGCACCTACCCGAGTATCTTAAGTCACGCCCCTGGGTCACGCCTGTGACCCAGGGCGTGTAACCCACTTTACTCGCATACCTGAAAACTACTCGAGTAACCTCGGCAGCTACTCGAGTACCTTCAGTCACGCCCCTGGGTCACGCCCGTGACCCAGGGCGTGCAACCCACTTTACTCGAGTACTTTGAAAACTACTCGCGTAACCTCGGTCAGCTTCTCGAGTACCTTTAGTCATGCCCGTGACCCAGGGCGTGTAACCCACTTTACTCGAGTACTTTGAAAACTACTCGAGTAACCTCGGCAGCTACTCGAGTACCTTCAGTCACGCCGCTGGGTCACGCCCGTGACCTATGGCGTGTAACCCACTTTACTCGAGTACTTTAAAAACTACTCGAGTAACCTTGGTCAGCTTCTTGAGTACCTTCAGTGACGCCCCTGGGTCACGCCCATGTCCTAGGGCGTGTAACCCACTTTACTCGAGTACTTTGAAAACTACTCGAGTAACCTCGACAGCTACTCGAGTACCTTTAGTCACGCCCCTGGGTCACGTGTAACGCCCCCGGTTTTTCTGTGTTTTGTTTGATCTTTGGCTGGCGTTACGATGGCGTATTTCCGGCTTTTTGCCGTTGTAGAGCGTGGTCTTAGCTCTTAGGGTTCCCTGTGTTGCCTGTTTGTAGCCTGTTAGCAAGATTCCCCAGCTAGCCGGAGTCTTTTTGATGACTCGGTTGGGCCTCTTAGGGAATGCTTGTGTTTTGGCTTCGGGAGGTGTTATCCCGGGTTTTGTTCGTCGAACGTTAATTTCGACTTCGTAGTTGCGTTCGTAGCGTGGGTTTTTAGCTGCGGCGTAAATTTCGTCTTTTTCCGAGAAGTTTCGGGTTTCGGGTTATTTTGTTATTGGGTGTATATAGTAATTATTATGTATTGTTGTTTATTATTATTACTGCTGATATATTTAGTTTTGGGTCAGATTAGGGTTGGGTTCCTTTTCGGTTTTTCTCTTGTTTCTGTGTTTGGAGGAAGCCGTCGCCTGTGCGAGAGGAGAGGAAGAGCTCTGTCGGACTACCCTAGCCTTGGGACGCCGCTTTCCTGGAGATATTAGCGGTCGGAAGTCGATTTCGAGAGCGGATCTGGACTGCCCTCGCGGGGATCTGCTTTCTTTCTACTCCTCAGCTTGCTGCTCTGCGGCCAGACCCGTGAGCGGGGGAGGCCACCGACCGAGTTCCTGGTATTGAGGCAAGTGATGACCCTTCATCCTTGCCAAAGCTGATTCTTGTCTTTCTTTTGAGCTAAATTCTATCTCTTTCTTGTTTGGATCTGAGGTGTAAGCTAGGGTTTATTCCCGATCATGTCGTGGTTAGAGTAGAAAGGTCCAGTTAAATCTCAGTTTTCCCGAGGGATTGCGTCTATTAGGAGCAGTTTTTGTTCGGTCTAGGTTGAGTAGTTACCATTGCCGATGGAGGTTGTACTCGAGAGAGAAGAGAGATACCCGTTCTCGTTTTTGCTCGATTGCTGGGTCTTGCTCCTGTAGCCAGGTGGGGTATCGACACTGTTGTGTCGACACCAGCCAGTCCTGGTGTCGACACTTGTTGTCGACACCAGCTGCGGCAGTGTCGACACCATGTGTCGACACCGGCTGCAGTGGTGTCGACACTTGGTGTCGACACCAGAGGCTGCAGTGTCGACACCATGTGTCGACACCAGCAGCAGTGGTGTCGACACTTGGTGTTGACACCAGCGGCTGCAGTGTCGACACCATGTGTCGACACCGGCAGCAGTGGTGTCGACACTTGGTGTCGACACCAGCGGCTGCAGTGTCGACACCATGTGTCGACACCGGCAGCAGTGGTGTCGACACTTGGTGTCGACACCAGCGGCTGCAGTGTCGACACCATGTGTCGACACCGGCAGCAGTGGTTTCGACACTTGGTGTCGACACCAGCGGCTGCAGTGTCGACACCATGTGTCGACACCGGCAGCAGTGGTGTCGACACTTGGTGTCGACACCAGTGGCTGCAGTGTCGACACCATGTGTCGACACCGGCAGCAGTGGTGTCGACACTTGGTGTCGACACCAGCGACTGCAGTGTCGACACCATGTGTCGACACCGGCAGCAGTGGTGTCGACACTTGATGTCGACACCAGCAGTGGCAGTGTTGACACCATGTGTCGACACCGGCCGCTGTAGTGTAGACACTTGGTGTCGACACCGGCCGTGGTTGTGTCGACACCTTGTGTCGACACCGGCTTGTCGAGGTGTCGACACATCATGTCGACACTGGTGCTGCGCTTGTTTTGGGGTCAGGTAGACCCGGCGTTGGTTCGGGTTAGGCGTGCAAGGCCGCGTCGGTTGGACCCGACGTTTTGCCTTGGGTTCGTGTGTTTCTTAGGATTGTTAGAATGACTTTTTCCCTAGGGGGGGGTGCTTTGGGTGGTCGGCTAATTTATGCATGTCGACTCTTGGGTCGTGGCAGGTGGTGGAGTTTTGGTGGCCTCTAGAGGGGTGGTTTTATGTGGAGAGCTGTGGCCACCGCCTTTTGCCCCGGTTTGGGTTGGTGTGTGTGGGACCCTAAAGCTGCCACCGTTTGACCCCTTAGCCCTTTTTGGGTCTGATTCTAGTTATGCAATCAGACCCATGTTTGACCACTACCACTTACCCACGTGTTAGGACTGTTAGTCCATTTCCTGTTTATGCTTTCCTTTCTTTTGGCATATGTATATGTCCTGATGCTGTTGCAGGCTTTATTGGTAGGGCATGTTGGTTTTAACGCTCGCCCTTGGTGTGCTCTGCAGTGTTTTAGATAGTACTCTTTTCTTGCCGCCTTTCCCTTTTTTTTCTTTTACTTATAGCAGCTTGTTGTCGGGTTGGTAAACCCTTCATCTTATTTACTCATTAATCTATTGCTCTATTTACTTTTGATTGTTTCCTTGCTGAGGTTTTCTTTTCTTGAATGCCTCAGGTCCAGGTCGTAGCCAGTTCAGCGGCTAGTTCTTTGGAGGGGCTTGTTGGTGGCCTCTAGGGTAGCTGAGATTGCTGATCCCCGTTTGCTGTGAGGTAGTTCTTTACTCTTCTGTATAGACATACATACTCACCAGTGGGTTCGTGTCAGGTTGTTGGCGCCCACTGGTGGCTTTTTGAGATGCTGAATATGAATTTAAACTGCTGTGTTTGCCTATTTGAGGTTGGTTACTTGCTTCTGGGAAGGATTTATGCTATGTTGCATGTTAGATATTTTAAAACCTAAAAGTATTATTATATGTACCCCCATGCATAACATGTTTCTAAATCAAAGACACTACTTTTCCTCAACGTAAAATACTATTTTTCATACCTATTATATTCACCTTAGAGTCATGCACGTATAAGTCGTCCCCCGGGGATACTTATGCTCTTTTAGGGTGTCAAGTTAATTGAACCAAAGTATTTTCTGCTGCGTATAAATATAGTTTTAACAGTGGACTAGCTGATCCACCGGGCCGAGGGATATGGCCATTCAACAAAACTGATTCTCTTTCATACTTAATTAACAACTTTTCCTTAGAATCTAACGTCTGGAGTTTTGCCTGAGCGTGTACAGTTATCCCCTGCACGACGTGGCATCACGGTGCGTGTTTTCTCCTACTCTGATACGATCTTTACCGTTGAGAAAATGTGGGTTGTGACAGTTGGTATCAGAGGGAGGTTGCTTGACAAATGGTTGGGCAACCATTCCCTTGTCTGCATTAGTGTTTAGCATCATACCACTCACACACCAATATGCCATCAGCACGTCTTGGCCGAAGCACGAACACTACACTCATGAGCATGAAGAAGTATACAGGGCATATTATGTAGTATGGGATGCATAATATGTGTTTGAATATGGATCCACCATAGGAGGCAACATGTGAGGGTTATGTAGTATGGGATGCATAACCTCACCACATGAATGCGGCTAGCACGTTTTCCTTTTCGTTACATGGGAATGTTATGTAGTATGGGATGCATAACATTTTCATGTGTACGCCGCCCATTGCATGCACTAAGGCCTTTTTAGAATGCATAGCACATCATGCATAGCATAACATTTCATAAGCACAACGTGCCAAGCTAAAGATTTGCAAGATGACATATGTACACACATGGTTTTGAGTCAAAAAGAATACAAATACATGCATTCATGGTTTAGGCACATGAGTCAGTATGATGGTGGTGAACCATCTTCGGATAAGCATAACATCATCATGGTAAAAATAACTCCCAGAGCAAGTTTTGTAGTTGAAGCTCATATTTAAGTGTGTTTGTCCGTACCGGGTAGTTTCATTCTGGTTGATGGCTAGGATTTGTCTAAAGCTTGTACGATTTTAGGATGGCGAGACGTCCTGCGACGAGATCGACCCCACAATCTGAGGGTGAGACGTCAGGAGCGCAGAGCGATGCGTTGGTAGAAAGCTTGCGGTAGAGTAATGAGGAGTTATCGAGGCAGGTAGTGGCTATGCAGGCTCAGATTCAGTCCCTTGTAGCAGTGGTGGCGGGACAGCCCCCGAGAGCTCAGAACCCCGCAGAGGGGGTAGCTGTTCCTGTCCCTCCTGCTCCTCCCGTGCCTTTGGTTGTGGTGCCTCCGGAGATGGCGTTCATATCCCAGTTTCAGCGGCTGAGACCCCCTACCTATGATGGGCAGGCAGATTTTATGATTTTGGATGACTGGCTGATTACCATTGAGGAGATGTTCTCTTACTCAGGGATTACAGACGATCAGAGAGTGATGCTCGCTGCTTACCAGCTCAAGGGCTTGGCAAAGAATTGGTGGCTGAGAGAGAAAGAGAGCTTAGTGGCGGGTTGCACTTGGGAGTCGTTTAAGGTGCTGTTGTTAAGTAAGTTCCTGCCTTCAGTCGAACGGGACCGGCTAATGAACGACTTTCTTCACCTAAATCAGAGGAAACTCACGGTTAGTGAGTATGAGATCGAGTTTAGTAAGTTGAGTCGGTTTGCTCCGGGTCTGGTGAGTATTGAGTCAGACCGAGTTAAGCGATTTTTGGGTGGACTAAGAAGCGACATACAGCAGTTAGCAAATGTCTATGGAGCAGTCAGTTACGCCAGTGCGGTTGAAGCTACTTTGAGAGTCGAGGCCATTGAGAATGCCAAGAATAGAGGCTAGCAGTTAGGGAAGGATAAGCGGAAGTCCGGTGGAGGGAAGAGCCCTCAGGAACCTGATGCTGTCTCGAGAAAGAAGGTCAAGGAGATTTGTAGCTTTTGTGGCCGGCCAGGCCACCCCTTTGAGAAGTGTTTCAAAAGGTTGGGAGCGCAGAAGAAGGAACAGGTGCACGCGATTCAGGGTACTTCTAGGGGAAACTTGGTGTGTGCCTTGTGTGGAAAGAAGGGGCATGAGGCTGTCCGTTGTTGGCTAAAAGATAAGGTCTGTTTTTAGTGCGGTCAGAAGGGTTATCTCAAGACAAGGTGCCCTCAGACCCAGTCTATTCTGCAGCCAGTTCCCCTCCAGGCTCTGCCACCGCCTCAGCGTGTGGATAAGGGAAAAGGAAAGCTGAATGTGCTCTCGGCAGACGAAGCGCAGACCTCGACCAGGTTATCTCAGGTTCGACTCCTCCCCAGTCGTTTCGTTACGTTCCCTTTTTGGTTGTAGTTTTCGTTTTAGCGCTTGTTGCCTTAGATGCGTGTGCAATTCGTAGGGCGATTTAAGGTAAAGAACCAGGTTCTCTTCGATTCCGGCGCTACCCACTCGTTTATGGCTAGAGCCTTCGTGGAGCGGTTCAGTTTGGGCCTAGATCGTGTTGGTGGTGCCTTCTGCGTTAAGTTCCCCTCCGGTGACTCTGTGGTTACGGACCTGGGTATCCTCAATTGTCCAATTTTGTTGGGAGATTTTCTAGCTAAGGCAGATTTGAAAGTGATTGACCTGGAGGACTTTGACGTTATTTTGGGCATGGACTGGTTGTCAAGGTACGATGCTGTGATCCAGTGCAAGGGTAAGCGCTTGGACTTCGTCAAAGACAACGGTCAGCCAGGGAGCGTTTATGGGTATTCCCTCCAGGAGTCTCCAGTCATTTCTACGGTGCGTGCTCGGAAGTTGCTTGTTTCTAGCTATTTTGCCGGTGTGGTTTCTCTGGTAGGGTCGATTGTTAGTGAGCCCCGTTTGGAAGAGATTCCTGTGGTGTGTGACTTTTCTGATGTGTTTCCAGACGACCTTCCCGGTCTTCCACCCGATCGAGATGTCGAGTTTGCCATAGATTTGGAGCCAGGCACGCGTCCTATCGTGAAGGCGCCGTACCGGATGGCCCCGCGAGAGCTGGAAGAGTTGCGAGGTCAGCTGGATGAGTTATTGGCAAAAGGCTTTATAAGGCCGAGTTCTTCGCCTTGGGGTGCACCAGTGCTGTTCGTTAAAAAGAAGGATGGGTCGATGAGGTTATGCATCGACTATAGAGAGCTGAACAAGGTTACTATTAAGAATAGGTACCCTTTGCCGCGAATCGACGATTTGTTTGACCAACTGCGTGGTAGTGCCATGTTTTCCAAGATAGATCTCCGTTCGGGCTATCACCAGTTGAGAATTCGGGAGTCAGATGTTCCGCGGACGGCGTTCCGTTCTCGTCATGGGCATTTTGAGTTTTTGGTTATGTCATTCGGTTTGACTAATGCGCCCTCAGCTTTTATGGATTTGATGAATAGAGTTTTCAAGGATTTTCTAGATAAGTTCGTGATTGTCTTTATAGACGATGTTTTGGTGTATTCTAAGGATGCAGAGGAGCATGATCGACATTTGCGGCTGGTCTTGGCGACTCTGAGAGACCATAAGCTATACGCCAAGCTGAGCAAATGTGAATTTTGGTTGCCTCAGGTTTCTTTTCTAGGCCACGTGATCAAAAAGGATGGAATATCGGTGGACCCAGAAAAGATCGCTGCTGTTATGGAATGGGCGAGACCAGTTACCCCCAAAGAGATCAGAAGCTTCTTGGGTTTGGCTGGTTATTATAGAAGGTTTGTAGAAGGTTTCTCTACCTTGTCCGCGCGTTGACCAAGTTGACGCAGAAGAATGTAGCCTTTATATGGGATGCCAAGTGTGAGAAGGCTTTTGAGGAACTAAAAAGAAGGTTATGTTCGGCTCCAATTTTGTCTTTGCCCACGGAGGGCAGTGAGTATGATATTTATGTGGATGCGTCGCATGTCGGTCTGGGCTGCGTTTTGATGCAGGGCGGAAAGGTGATTGCGTACGGGTCGAGGCAGCTAAAGACTCACGAGAGGAATTACCCTACGCACGACCTGGAGTTTGCAGCTGTGATCTATGCGCTGAAATTGTGGAGGCATTTGCTATATGGCGCGCAATGCAAGATTTTCACGGATCATAAGAGTCTGAAGTATGTCTTCACTCAGAAAGAATTGAATCTGCGCCAGCGGCGGTGGTTGGAGTACGTGGCCGACTATGATGTTGAAATTCAGTATCATCCAGGCAAGGCAAATGTGGTGGCTGATGCCCTGAGTCGGAAGTCAGGTAAGATTTTTAATCTTTCCGCCGAGCGTTTAGTGGAAGAGTTTCTGTTGATGGACATTTCTGTGGGAAGCTGTGATTCACAGAGTAGCATAGCTGTAGCAGAACCTTCGTGGATTGCGCTTACGAGACTGCATCAGAAGGACGATCCCAATCTTCTGCATTTGTATCTTCGAGCTGAGAAGGGTGAATTACCAGACTTCTCTATAGATGATGCGGGTACCTTGAAGTACCGTGGCAGGTTTTGCATCCCCGCAGTTGGAGATATCCGGGATATGGTGTGCAGAGATGCCCACGGATCTAGTGTTGCCTACCATCCAGGGTCTACCAAGATGTATCATGATTTAAAACAAATTGCCTGGTGGTTCGGGATGAAGAAGGACATAGCCAGATTTGTTTCAGAGTGTTTCACTTGCAGGCGTGTGAAAGCCGACCATGGGAGGCCTGGTGGCAAGCTGACTCCCTTGGAGATTCCGATGTGGAAGTGGGAGAGTATCTCGATGGATTTCATTACCGGCTTACTGAGATCTCCTAAGGGGCATGATTCAGTTTGGGTAATCGTAGACAGATTGACGAAGAGCGCTCATTTCGTATCATTTAAGATCGATTATCCGATGAGGAAGATAGCCGAGCTGTATCTGGAAGAGGTTATCAGATTGCATGGTGTACCCGTAAGTATCATATCAGATCGAGACTCCAGGTTCACGTCTCATTTTTGGAAGAGCCTTCAAGAAGGGTTGGGTACAGATTTGAGATATTCCACGGCTTATCATCCGCAGACCAATGGTCAGACAGAGCGAGTAAATCAGATTGTGGAAGATATGATACGATGCTACATTCTGGACCACGGAGGAGCATGGGACGAGCGCTTGCGGCTTATGGAGTTCGCATATAACAACAGTTACCAAGAAAGCTTGCAAATGGCTCCCTTTGAAGCTTTATATGGGAGGCGCTGCAGGACTCCCTTGTTTTCGGCTGAGCTTGGCGAGGGACCTTTGTTGGGTCCAGAAGCGCTTGAGGAGATGGAAACCACTGTGAAGCTTATTCGGGAAAAGCTTCGGTTAGCCCAAGAGAGATATGAGAAGAATGCAAATCGGCGTAGATCAGACTTGGAATTTGCTGTGGGGGACTTGGTGTTCTTAAAGGTCTCCCCGTTGATTGGAGTCAAGCGGTTTGGCAAGAATAGGAAGTTGGACCCGAGATACGTGTGGCCATTTCCGGTTGTTGAGCGGATTGGGGTATCAGCCTATAGGCTGTCTTTGCCCGCAAATTTCCCTGGCGTGCATGATGTCTTTCACGTCAGTCAGCTGCGAAAATGTGTGATGAATGGCAGGTAGGTTTTGGATTTTGTGCCTCAGTTGGAGCCGAATCTTTCTTATGTGGAGGTGCCTGTTTGCATTTTGGATTCTCAAGTTCGGGCGTTGCGGAAGAAGACTATTCCGATGGTTAAGGTTTTATGGAGGAATCAAGATGTGGAAAGCGCGACTTGGGAGTTGGAGTCGGCTATGAGGGAGGCTCACCCTCATCTGTTTCCCTGATCTTGTGCTTGGTATGTTCTATTCTATTATTTATTTAGCCCTTTCCTGGCTTTTTCTCTCTCCTTCTTTATAGGGGTGTTGTGAGTAAAGTTTCGAGGCGAAACTTTCTTTTAGGGGGAGTGGCTGTAACGCCCCCGGTTTTTCTGTGTTTTGTTTGATCTTTGGCTGGCGTTACGATGGCGTATTTCCGGCTTTTTGCCGTTGTAGAGCGTGGTCTTAGCTCTTAGGGTTCCCTGTGTAGCATGTTTGTAGCCTGTTAGCAAGATTCCCCAGCTAGCCGGAGTCTTTTTGATGACTCGGTTGGGCCTCTTAGGGAATGCTTGTGTTTTGGCTTCGGGAGGTGTTATCCCGGGTTTTGTTCGTCGAACGTTAATTTCGACTTCGTAGTTGCATTCGTAGCGTGGGTTTTTAGCTGCGGCGTAAATTTCGTCTTTTTCCGAGAAGTTTCGGGTTTCGGGTTATTTTGTTATTGGGTGTATATAGTAATTATTATGTATTGTTGTTTATTATTATTACTGCTGATATATTTAGTTTTGGGTCAGATTAGGGCTGGGTTCCTTTTCGGTTTTTCTCGTGTTTCTGTGTTTGGAGGAAGTCGTCGCCTGTGCGAGAGGAGAGGAAGAGCTCTGCCGGACTACCCTAGCCTTGGGACGCCGCTTTCCTGGAGATTTTAGCGGTCGGAAGTCGATTTCGAGAGCGGATCTGGACTGCCCTCACGGGGATCTGCTTTCTTTCTACTCCTCAGCTTGCTGCTCTGCGGCCAGACCCATGAGCGGGGGAGGCCGCCGACCGAGTTCCTGGTATTGAGGCAAGTGATGACCCTTCATCCTTGCCAAAGCTGATTCTTATCTTTCTTTTGAGCTAAATTCTATCTCTTTCTTGTTTGGATCTGAGGTGTAAGCTAGGGTCTGTTCCCGATCATGTCGTGGTTAGAGTAGAAAGGTCCAGTTAAATCTCAGTTTTCCTGAGGGATTGCGTCTATTAGGAGCAGTTTTTGTTCGGTCTAGGTCGAGTAGTTACCATTACCGATGGAGGTTGTACTCGAGAGAGAAGAGAGATCCCCGTTCTCGTTTTTGGTCGATTTCTGGGTCTTGCTCCTGTAGCCAGGTGGGGTATCGACACTATTGTGTCGACACCAGCTGCGGCAGTGTCGACACCATGTGTCGACACCGGCTGCAGTGGTGTCGACACTTGGTGTCGACACCAGAGGCTGCAGTGTCGACACCATGTGTCGACACCGGCATCAGTGGTGTCGACACTTGGTGTCGACACCAGCGGCTGCAGTGTCGACACCATGTGTCGACACCGGCAGCAGTGGTGTCGACACTTGGTGTCGACACCAGCGGCTGCAGTGTCGACACCATGTGTCGACACCGGCAGCAGTGGTGTCGACACTTGGTGTCGAAACCAGCGGCTGCAGTGTCCACACCATGTGTCGACACCGGCAGCAGTGGTGTCGACACTTGGTGTCGACACCAGCGGCTGCAGTGTCGACACCATGTGTCGACACCGGCAGCAGTGGTGTCGACACTTGGTGTCGACACCAGTGGCTGCAGTGTCGACACCATGTGTCGACACCGGCAGCAGTGGTGTCGACACTTGGTGTCGACACCAGCGGCTGCAGTGTCGACACCATGTGTCGACACCGGCAGTAGTGGTGTCGACACTTGATGTTGACACCAGCAGTGGCTGTGTCGACACCATGTGTCGACACCGGCCGCTGTAGTGTCGACACTTGGTGTCGACACCGGCCGTGGTTGTGTCGACACCTTGTGTCGACACCGGCTTGTCGAGGTGTCGACACATCATGTCGACACTGGTGCTGCGCTTGTTTTGGTGTCAGGTAGACCCGGGGTTGGTTCGGGTTAGGCGTGCAAGGCCGCGTCGGTTGGACCCGACGTTTTGCCTTGGGTTCGTGTGTTTCTTAGGATTGTTAGAATGACTTTTTCCCTAGGGGGGGTGCTTTGGGTGGTCGGCTAATTTCTGCATGCCGACTCTTGGGTCGTGGCAGGTGGTGGAGTTTTGGTGGCCTCTAGATGGGTGGTTTTATGTGGAGAGCTGTGGCCACCGCCTTTTGCCCCGGTTTGGGTTGGTGTGTGTGGGACCCTAAAGCTGCCACTGTTTGACCCCTTAGCCCTTTTTGGGTCTGATTCTAGTTATGCAATCAGACCCATGTTTGACCACTGCCACTTACCCACGTGTTAGGACTGTTAGTCCCTTTCCTGTTTATGCTTTCCTTTCTTTTGGCATATGTATATGTCCTGATGCTGTTGCAGGCTTTATTGGTAGGGCATGTTGGTTTTAATGCTCGCCCTTGGTGTGCTCTGCGGTGTTTTAGACAGTACTCTTTTCTTGTCTCCTTTCCCTTTTTTTTCTTTTACTTATAGCAGCTTGTTGCCGGGTTGGTAAACCCTTCATCTTATTTACTCATTAATCTATTGCTCTATTTACTTTTGATTGTTTCCTTGCTGAGGTGTTCTTTTCTTGAATGCCTCAGGTCCAGGTTGTAGCCAGTTCAGCGGCTAGTTCTTTGGAGGGGCTTGTTGGTGGCCTCTAGGGTAGCTGAGATTGCTGATCCTCGTTTGTTGTGAGGTAGTTCTTTACTCTTCTGTATAGACATACATACTCGCCAGTGGGTTCGTGTCAGGTTGTTGGCGCCCACTGGTGGCTTTTTGAGATGCTGAATATGAATTTAAACTACTGTGTTTGCTTATTTGAGGTTGGTTACTTGCTTCTGGGAAGGATTTATGCTAGGTTGCATGTTAGATATTTTAAAACCTAAAAGTATTATTATATGTACCCCCATGCATAACATGTTTCTAAATCAAAGACACTACTTTTCCTCAACGTAAAATACTATTTTTCATACCTATTATATTCACCTTAGAGTCATGCACGTATAAGTCGTCCCCCGGGGATACTTATGCTCTTTTAGGGTGTCAAGTTAATTGAACCAAAGTATTTTCTGCTGCGTATAAATATAGTTTTAACAGTGGACTAGCTGATCCACCGGGCCGAGGGATATGGCCATTCAACAAAACTGATTCTCTTTCATACTTAATTAACAACTTTTCCTTAGAATCTAACGTCTGGAGTTTTGCCTGAGCATGTGCAGTTATCCCCTGCACGACGTGGCATCACGGCGCGTGTTTTCTCCTACTCTGATACGATCTTTACCGTTGAGAAAATGCGGGTTGTGACATCACGCCTGTGACCCAGGGCGTGTAACCTGCTCCGGACTAACTTTTCCAGTCCACAAGTGCCGCCCTTTTTCCTCCACTTTCCTGAACTCAAGCATGCCCTCCTGACTCAAAACTCGCATGGAGCCTAGCGCGAATTGGGACGTTACAAATCCTATAAACAAAATAAAAGATTTTGTCCCCGAAATCAGGCTAGGGCTATAGGGGAGACAAGCATACAAAAAATAAATATGCCTTTAAACAAAATTACCTAGAGGAAATAATCTCGGGTAGCGTTTTTGCATCAAGTCCACCGGCTCCAAAGTAAACTCCTCCTTACCATGATTGGACCATTATACCTTCAACAAGGGAATACTTTTGCGGCGCAATGTTCTTGTCTCGTTGTCAACAATCCGCATCGGCTCTAGTCGCACAGACCTATCCGTCGCCACTACACCAACAGTAGTGGGAATATATTGATCGGGCCGCAACAGCGCCTTTCGAAGCGACGACACATGGAACACGTCGTGGAGATTCTCTAGTTCCGCTGGTAACTCCAACCGATAGGCCAACGGGCCAATCCTTTCCAAAATAGTATAAGGTCCAACATATCTTGGGCTGAGCTTTTTCACACCACGAACCCGTGACACTCCATGCATCGGCCGGATCTTCAGAAATACCTTATCTCCCACTTGAAACTCCACCATTCGGTGTTTTCCATTATAATACTTTGCCTGTCGACTTTGAGCCGCCAATATACGATCTCGTATCAGCCTAACCACTGCATCAGTATCATCAATATACTCAATACCCAAGGTCTTCGGGTCTTCATCTTGCACCCAAGACAAGGGGGTTCTACACCTTCTACCATAAAGTGCTTCATGAGGTGCCATACCGATGCTCGCCTATTGACTGTTATTGTAGGAGATTCCACCAGTGGTATGAGTCTTTCCTACGGCTCACGCCTATCCAACACACATAATCTCAGCAGATCCTCCAATGTCCTGATGGTCCTTTCAGACTGCCCGTCCGTCTGAGGATGAAATGTGGTGCTGAAGGTAAGGCGTGAGCCCAAATACTCTTGTACCGCCTTCCACTCCTTAGAAGTAAAGCGACCATCACGGTCAGAAACGATCGTCTTAGGCACATCACGATATCGTATAAACTGATCCACGAAGAGGCGTACCAAGACGTCCACAGGAGGCTCTTTCTTCATGGGAATGAATCGGGCTACTTTTGTCAGCCGATCAACAATAACCCACACCGAATCATTCCCGGAGCGTGAGCGAGGTAGCCCATGGACAAAGTCCATGGAGATATCCTCGAACTTCCATTCGGGGATGGGCAACGACTAAAACAAACCACCGAGACTCCTGCATTCAGCCTTCACTCTTTGACAGGCTTCACAATGAGTAACATAATACCGGACATCCTTCTTCATTCCCGACCAACACATGGTCTTCCGCAAACCAGCGTACATCTTAGCAATACCCGGGTGTACTGAATATTGAGAGCTATGTGCCTCTCTCAAGATATCCTCCCAGATTTTACCGCCCTTGGGTGAAAGAAATAGTACCTAATCACCTAGAGGGGGGTGAATAGGTGAACTTAATCTTTTTTTAAAATTACAGGAAGAAACACTGAATAATAAGACCTGTATTTGCAATTCTCTACAGCAATTCAGCACAGAAATTACAGCAATCAAAGAATTAATCACACACGGAGTACACACAGATTTTATAGTGGTTCCCCAAGGTCTGGGTACATCCACTTTCCCCCTTCGCCTATCTAGTAGTGTACTAGATTCGGCCTAACTTCTCCACTTCTTCTCAGATCCTCAGATCTTACAACTCAGAACCCCAAACAGGTTCCTACAACTCAGAGTGATCCCACTCCTACAACTCAGGCACAAAATCACTACCACTCTGTCTTCACCAATACTTACACTCAGAGAACAAAGTCTCCTACAACTCAGGCACTAGGCCCTACCTCAGTCTTCAACAAGACCTACACTCAGAGCACACTGTCTACTACACTCAACCTTTATAAAATAGTCTTACAGCTCAGATCCCTTAGGATCCTACAGAAAATAAAGTTTACAAAGTATATAACCACAACTCTGAAAGAGAGAGATGAGTTGACTGGTTTCTTGATGAGTTCTTGGAAGAACTTGGCGGATATCAACCTCCCTTGGCTTTCTTCAAAGCTTCTTGAATTAGAACACAGTAGAGTTGTATCTCTATGCAGATGATCTTCAATCAACTGCTGTCTTGAGATTCTGATTTCAATCTGAATCTTACTTATCAGCCTGGTTCAACAGCTGGTCTTCTTAGAAGGAGCTCTCTCTCTCTCCAACTTCTTAGATCTTCTGTAGAAGGTCTTCTTTATGTTGTTAGATCTCTTGATTGATTGTTGTCAATCTGTAATCTCTCTTTTCTGTCGAAGGAGAAAGGTCTTTAAATAATCTTCCTCCAAGGTAACCGGCTGATCCGATTTCTAATAACCTTCTGACAGCTCTGACAATTGCAGTTGACCGGTTGAAATGATAGCTGTAAAGTCATCCAGTCACTTCTTGAAATCTCTGTCACTGTCTGAAAGTGTCGAGATAGATAGTCTTTATGTGTCAACACAAATAGACTAAGTGTCGACACAAGTAGACTAAGTGTCGACACTAGCCTTCATGGTGTCGACACAACTCCTTGTGTTGTTGTAACAGCTTCTCGACACTACTTCTTCAGAATGTGTCGACACTGATCCTGTGTGTCAACACAAGCCTTCTATTGAATATGTCGACACTGGTTGAGTGTGTCGACACAAATACTTCGTCAATACTTAGTTGATTTATGCTGTGTGTCGACACAACTCCTTTGTGTCGACACATCTTCTTGTGTTGAGACTTTGCTAAGTGTCGACACATCTCCTTTGTGTTGACACATTCCTTCATGTGTTGAAACTTTGCTGAGTGTCGACACATCTCCTTTGTGTCGACACATTCTTCATGTGTTGAAATTTTGCTGAGTGTCGACATATCTCCTTGTGTCGACACATTCTTCATGTGTTGAAACTTTGTTGAGTGTCGACACATCTCCTTTGTGTCGACACTTGTACTTAAACTTTGTTGAAGTTCACTGAGTGTCGACATAGCCTCTTGGTGTCGACACTTTTGATGTCGACAAAGTTTCCCTGGGTGTCGACACTGCTTCTAAGTGTCGACACTGATTATGTAGACAATTCTTCACTGTGTGTCGACACTGCCTGTATGTGTCGACACTTTTCTTCTGGTGTCGACTCTGCCTTCCTGGTGTCGACACAATTACTCCAAGTGTCGACACAGCTTCTCTGGGTGTCGACACAAGCCTTTTTAAGTGTCGACACTTTTCTTCTAGGTGTCGACACATGGACTTAGAAACTTTTATGCTTTCCCTGCAATTACTTAACCTGCACACATAAACTCAAAGCACATCAAATACATCTTGATGTATATCATTGAGTAGGGTGAGGCTTCTTCAAATCAGGTACATTTATTCCAATGTACCCAACAATCTCCCCCTTTTTGGAGAAGTCATAACCCTTAGTCAATGATATACACCAAACATAACAAATTTTCAGTATGATGTAAAACAGTATTATATGACAGGGTAAATACTTAAACATGTATGAACAGAACATGTATAAACAATTATCTCAGAATAATTAATGTAATAGATTGGACATATGACATTGTTCTTACAACTCCAAACATTTTCATTAATCAAAAGTTTACATAGAGTTAAATGTAAATGATTACAAATTGTAAACTTAAGAAAATTTCTATCCTATGGCTGCTCAGGTTCCTTGATAACAATGCCCTTCCAAATTGAATCTTTGCTTGAACAGGAGCATCATTGTCATCAACGGGCTTCTTCCCTTTGAGATCTTTCTTTTTCAGCTCTTCAGCCTTTATCTTCTGCCTTTCAAAATAGTGATAAGGCTTAGGGAAATACTTGCTAGGCTCCTGTGCATTAGGAGGTAGCTTTCCCAGTTTAGCCTTCCTTCTATATTGTACTATGGCCTCTTGCCTATTCTCATGTTTTCTCCACTCCTGGTCAGAATATCATTTGCCTCTATCCAGGACATTGTCCTTAGCAGCCTTCCAAGTAGTCAATATGATATTCCTGGATGTGGGGCTCCATTGCTCAAAATCTGGCCTTAATTCAGCTTGCTCTCTGAATCTTTTCTTAGATAATTGGGCCTCTTGTTCTTTTAGAACTGCCTCTGGCACAGGCTGAACAACTTTTTCAAGAATAACATTCTGATTACCCTCAGGAGGACTATATATAGACTGTACCTCCTGATGTATCATGTCAAAATCGGCAGGAGGGTATATCACTTGAGCCACTTCATCTTGCTCTCCTCCAAAGTATGCAGGATTGATGCCAGACTCTGCAACATTATCATCATCACATAAAGGTGGATATCCAAGGGTGGCTCTGATGGAGTTTGAAATTCATTTGGCATGATCAGAGCCGACTTTGACTATTACCCTCTCCCCCTTTATGACTTCTCTCTCTATGTGATCCCTAAGATCATCTTTCTGGAATCTGATTTGAGCATTCAAATAATTAACTCCATCCTTATAATAAAGTTTTAACCTTTGTAGCTTGTTAGTAATTGCCTTCTGAGAATCTTAAATGGCAGTTTTCACAGCAGTGAGACTCTCCTTTAATTTCTTATCAAATTCTTCTTTGGCAGTTGCACTTACTGCAGGCTGTGCAGTAGCTATATTTTTCATTTCAGTTACAATGGCATTATGTGAAGCAGTGAGATTATCATTCATCCTTATTTGGTTTTCCAGGATATAGCCTTGCTGCACGACCATGTCATCAACCTGTTTCTTGATGTTCTCTTGATGAGTAGCCAGATAGACCACTGCATTTCCTCCTTTGTGGAAGCAGTCAGTCATTTCCTTTTTATGTTGATTCACTTCAAATCTTATGGATTTTATGTCTTGTGCCAGATCAAATTGCAGGGATTTATGCCATTCATCCATATACTTTTCTAAAGCTTTTCTTTGCTCATCCATCTTGATTTGCAATGCCACCATCAGAGAACTATAATCAGTAGTTGTGGCAGGCTATGGAGCAATTGTCTGCAATGCTTTCTTGTAGTTCTGGCTTCTTCTCTTGAAGACCTGGAACTTCCTCTTCTTGGCTCTAGCAGCCTCTTCATCCTCTGAAGCAGAAGTACTAGCAATATCTACTCTTTCCTTAGGACTAGGAGGTAAATCCTTCTCAGTCCTTGGTAGCTCCTCAGCATTCCTTTGCTCCTCAGGCTCTTGTCTAGTAGTCTCCTCTACATGCTCCCCCTCAAAATTAACCTTCTCCCCCTCAACAGCTATTATCTCTCACTCAAGGTCTATCTGTACAAGATTAGGGAACAACTCTTCTAATGTAAACTCATGTTGAGGTTGTTCAGAAGAATCTCTAATCTCAGGAGCATCTGTTTCCATTTTATCAGCAACAAATGTGTCCTCTATGACAACATCTTGTGGTTGAGGTTGTATCTGTGTTTGCTGATCAACATCAAGTAATGGTTCAGACAAAACTTCATCCTCAATATGGAAATTTAATTGATTTACTTTAGTAATTACCTCTAGAATGGTTTGGGTAGCCCTTTCACTCTCTAATGGAGTTGGCTCATCCACAAGTAGAGGCCCCCCTAGAGTGGATCCAGGTGAATAGGGCTAGCTTATGGTAGCTCCCCCTGCCTCTGTGCATCTTCTTGTCTTGTTGGTGACTGTCCAGCATTTCTTCCCTCTTCATCATCAGAACTAAACACCACTTGCTCCTCTGAGCTACTTGAGGATTCTTGTGCCACAATGGCTGTCTTCTTCTTCTTCTTCTGAGGTGTTTCCTTTTCTGGAGTTGGTAGTTCCTTTGTCAACACTCTATCCCACCTAGAGATAATCCTTACATCCATTCTCCTCATGTGGTTAATCTTTGAACCAGCAGCTTGATTCATCACTTCAGGTATACTTCCAGCTAAGTATAAGCTCATAATTCTGCCCAGATTGGGCTTCTTCAGACTTTCTTTTATCTTGTCAAACATCACTGCTGACCAATCAGTTTCAAGTTTGAATATTATCCTTGTCATCAAACTGAACCTGTGAGCAGATATCCTATCATGTCCACCAGGCTTGCTTAGTATGACCTTGCCAACTATCTCAGACAAAAACTTGCCCTGTATGTTCATTCCTTTCCTGTTGAACACTAATCCTATCTTTAGGTTTGAATCTAAACCACACCATTTCAATGCCTCTCTAGTCTTAGAAGCAGATACATCTTCTTCCTCTTTTGGTCTTGATAGTTGAAGTACCTTTCTTAGACTTTTCTGTGTGACCTTGACTTTTGTCCCATGAACTCCGGACTTAATCTTGAGTCCTGATTCATCAAGAGTAGCTGCACTCAAGAATTCAAGGACCTCCTTCTTCCAGATCTTGATTGGTTCTGATACAAGATACTATAGTCCATTCTCGGCAATTAGGGTTACCACACCTTTGATTTCTGGTTCCGCGTCATCAAAGGTGTGTCGCACGAGCTCATATCCTTCATTAATGTTCTCTTCTAGAATGGGTGCCATTATGGTTTGACAAAATTTTGAATTTAGAGAAGAGAGATGTCGACACACAAGTTTGGTCTCAAAACTAAGGTGAGCGTGTCGACAAACAATGGGGAAAACCTATTTATACCTTTCTAGAATTGAAGGTGAAAAGGCACGTTAACATACTTGAATTGTGTCAACACTGTTGAAAAGTGTCGACACTTACTTATAATGTCTCGACAACTATGTGTCGACACAAATATAGTCGATAGAATATATGTGTCGACACTTATACATCTCAGCTCGATACTTAGTCGAGACTCTACTAGACTAATTCTGTGTAAATCCTAAGTGTCGACACTACCTTGGATGTGTCGACACTTACACTGCATGTGTCGACACTAATTTTCTGAAGTGTCGACACAGACTTCCTAGATGTGTCGACACCATTTCTCTGAAATGTTGACACCACTTCTATGTGTCGACACAGACAACTCTGTGTGTCGACACTATTTTACTTAGCCAATTTTTGTAAACTATTCTAAGTTTATCATTCCTAATTCAATTTTAAACTTATTGAATTTGGTTTCATCTAAGGGCTTAGTAAACATATCAGCTAACTGATTATTTATCTTAATATACTCTAGGGAAATGTCATCTTTTTACACATATTCTCTTAGAAAATGGTATTTAATTTCTATGTGCTTAGTCCTACTATGAGAGACATGATTATTTGCAATAGAAATGACACTAGTAGAATCACAAAATAAAGGTGTCCTACTTACTTGAATACCATAATCTTCTAGTTGGTGTTGTATCCATAGAAGTTGAGCACAGCAACTTCCTGCAGCAACATACTCTGATTCTGCTATAGAGATAGCCACACTTATTTATTTCTTGCTACTCCATGACACCAGCCTTCCACCTAGAAATTGACAGGTTCCTGTGGTACTTTTCCTATCTTCCTTGCAGCCTACAAAGTCTGCATCTGAATAACCTGTCAGTTCAAAATCTTTATTCCTAGGGTACCAAAGGCAGAGATAAGGAGTGCCCTTAAGATATCTCAAAATTCTTTTGACTGCTATCAAATGAGATTCTTTAGGGCAAGCTTGGTACTTAGCACAGACACATGTAGCATACATGATATCTGGTCTACTAGCTGTCAAATATAGTAGAGATCCAACTATCCCTCTATACAAAGTTTCATCTATAGGTTTCCCTGCATCATCTTTGCTTAGAGACATGCTTGACCCCATAGGAGCTTTCATGGTAGTGGATGATTCCATATCATACTTCCTTATCAATTCTAGGGTGAACTTAAACTGGCATATGGATAATCCATCTTTAGTCTGTCTAACTTGGAGACCCAAGAAGAACTTAAGTTCACCCATACTGCTCATTTCAAATTATCCTTGCATGAGTTTTGTAAACTTTTGCAAAGACTACTTTCTGTAGACCCAAATATGATGTCATCTACATATATTTGGACTAAGATAATCTTGTCTCTGGATTCCCTAAGGAATAGAGTCTTGTCTATTTTCCCCCTAGAGAATTTGTTCTCTATGAGGAAACTAGACAGGGTTTCATACCAAGCCCTAGGGGCTTATTTTAACCCATACAAAGCCTTTCTAAGTCTATATACATAGTCAGGTTTAAGAGAATCTACAAAACCTGATGGCTGCTCTACATAGACTTCTTCCTTCCGAGTTCCATTCAGAAAAGCTGACTTAATATCCATTTGATATACCTTAAATCCTTGAAATGTTGCATAGGCAAGGAACATCCTTATTGCTTCCAGTCTTGCTACTGGAGCAAAGGTTTGATCAAAATCAATACCTTCTTCCTGCCTATATCCTTTTGTAACTAGTCTAGCTTTATTCTTTATAATAATTCCATTCTCATCCAACTTATTCCTAAAGATCCACTTAGTTCCAATAATGTTGTGGTCCTTTGGTTTAGGAACTATCTCCCAGACCTTGCATCTTTTGAATTGATTCAGCTCCTTTTGCATGACCTCAATCCAATGAGGGTCTAGGATTGCTTCTTCAAACTTCTTTGGGTCAACTTGGGATAGGAAACTTGAGTAAAGAACTAAACTTAGATTCATGCTCCTTGTTTGTACCCCTTGTCTGAGATCTCCAATAATTTGATTGGCTGGATGATCTTTTAAATGCTTATTTGTTGGAGGCAGCCTGTCTTCAGGTTATACACCTTCAGCTTCTTCATTCAACTGCACCTCTTGGTCTTCTTCAGCAACAGGAGTATCTTGTACTCCCCCTGGATAGCAGCCACCATCTTCCACTTGCTGACTTGCAGTAGAACCTACTATTAAGGTAAGCTTGTCCATCTTCTCAGTTACACCTTTAGAGCTGCAAACACTTCTTGGCAATTCATTGTTAATGAGCCTTGCTTCATCAAAAACTACATGTACTGACTCTTCTACAACTTGAGTAATCAAGTTGTAGACCCTATAAGCCTTACTATTGTTGTTGTACCCAACAAAGATTCCCTCTTGGGATTTGGCAGCAAACTTGGTTAGATAAGACTTACCATTGTTAAGGATATAGCACTTGCAACCAAAGATCCTGAAATAGGATAGATTTGGTTTTCTGCCCTTCACAATCTCATAGGGGGTCTTCTTGTGGCTCTTGGTGATAGTAGCCCTATTGATTCATGACATGCAGTATTAACTGCCTCAGCCCAGAAATATTCTGGGAGAGAAGTGTCACTCAATAGGGTTCTACCAGCTTCTATCAAGGTTCTATTTTTCCTTTCAGCAATACCATTTTGCTGAGGTGTTCTTGGTGAGGAAAATTCCTGAAAAATTCCAAACTCTTCACACAGTTTTGTCATACTTTCAGACTGAAATTCAGTACCATGGTCACTTCTGATTTTGACCACTGTACTGTCCAATTCATTCTCAATTTGTTTAACAAAACAATACAAGATACTTGGAGTTTCAGATTTTTGTCTTAGGAAGAACACCCAGGAATACCTTGAGTAGCCATCAACTACCACAAATGTGTAGACCTTCCTACCTAAGCTGTGAACTGGCATAGGACCAAAAAGATCCATATGCAAGAGGTATAGACACCTCACAGCATCTTTGTTCTCAAGGCTATGAAAGGTGGATTTGGTATGCTTTCCTTTTTGACAAGCTGAGCATATCCCATTCATTATACACTTAACCTGAGGACCATTCCTCACTAACTCTTTGCTAAAGAGTTGACCAATTGTCTTATAGTTAAGATGAGCCAGCCTCTTGTGTCATTTAACACAATGTGAGACTTTCTCATCAGCTACAAGACAAATAGGAGAAATAATATTCTAACACATAATGTCTAGACAATAAACATTTCTCTTCCTATATCCTGTCAGAATGATCTTTTGATCACTTGACCTACTGATATGACAACCATCCTTGACAAATGAGATGTCATATCCTGAATCACTCAGCTGACTATGCTAACGAGGTTATGTTTCAAACCCTTTACATAAGCCACTTGAGTAATTGTAATGAGGTTACTAGTAATGTTACCAAAGCCTTTGATGATCCCTTTTTATGAACCACCAAAGGTAACTTTAGGCCCATCTTTGATAGATGTATAATCCTTCAGCAACCCCCTAGTTCCAGTCATGTGCCTGGAACATCCACTGTCCAAGTACCATATAGGGGCATGGCCACTTAGACTCACCTGCAAAACAGATTACTTAACCTTAGAACCCAAATAATTCTTTGCTCCTTGGTGCAGGTTATTTTGACTTTTAACAAAACTACCTGTAGCTCTTCTAGCAGGTAGTTTGCTACTCTCCTTGACACTTGAATTGTGCCAACAGTCTATTGCAAAGTGGCCTATCTTGCCACAACACCAGCACTCAAACATGTTGTACCTTTGTTTAGGTACAACCCTGGTTGAAGTATCTACAGTAGGCTTTTTGTTTAGTGCTGGTGCTTTGCCCTTAGACTTGGACCCAGCAGTCCAGGCAGGTTTTGTAAATCCTAATCCAGCCTTACCCTTATAAGGTACAAACTCATCTATCAAGGGTAAAACAGATTTGGGTTTAGAAAAGCTAGCCACAATATCCTTCTCCTTCTAAAGTCTAACCTCCAGATTCCTAATTTGATCATTCTTAAATGTAATAGTTCTCATCTGAATAACTGTAATGTTTTTCAGTCTGGCTATTTCATTCAGTTTCTGATCAAACAACTTGTCTGAATCGGCAGCAGCCAATTTAAGACTAGCAATCTCCTTTGCCTGATTTTTGGCCAAGGTTTTGCTTTTCTTTAAGGCCTGCAATAAGTCCCTATATTCATCAATTAACTGATGAATATCACCTTCAGATTTAGACCCACCCACATCACTTGATGCAGATGTATCTGATTCTGACTCAGTACAAGAAATTGAACTTGAAGAACAACTTTGTACCTTACTTGGTCCAGGCTAATCCTGGATTTTGTCTCCTTCAGATAAGGCCATCAGTCCCTTGCATTGAATGTCCTCATGCTCATAAATTGAGTTCATTAGCTGCATGAACTCATCTTCCTCCTGTTCAGCAAACAGTCCAATATAGGCTTCTGCTCCTGAATCTGTTTCTGAAGATGACTGATCAGTCAAACTCTTATCCTTCTTGGCAACAAATGACCTTTCCTTTTTGCCCTTAAACTGAGTCTTCTTCTTATCAGTTGACTCTTTCCTCTTTTCTGAACAGTCAGCTACTATATGTCCTTGTCTATTGCAACAATAGCATACTATTTTTGAGGATGTATTTTTACTTGGCTTGGACTTTCTTTTGTCATTCCTTGATGACTTCATATTCTGATAATAGTCATCTTTTGTCTGTGAAGTGGATGGCTTAGACCTCCACTGCTTCTTCTTTAAAAACTTTTGAAACTGCCTTGTAAAGGCAGCAAAATCCTCATCACTTTCACTGCTGTCTGAGTTCTGGTTCTATGAATTTTCTGAAGCAGTATCAGCAACTATTTGTGGTGGAGATGGAGACTTGCTTCTATACGTCCTAGTGGCTTCAGTCTTGAAGGACACAGCTCTTTCCTTGTGCTCCACTCTAGTAGTCTTCTCTTCCTCCTTTCTTGCCAATAACTGCATCTTATAAGATAACAGTTTTCTAAACAATGTTGGAGGAGGTATGTCAGCTAATTTGGCCATTTCCCTAATGGTACAAATCTTGGTATCCCAGTCCTTAGTCAGGGATCTTAAAAACTTGTCATTCAGCTCATAGTTGCTGAATTCTCTTCCATAGGACATCAACTCATTAACAATCCTATATAATTTATTGTAGCATTCAGTAATGCTATCAGACTTTCCTTGTCTGAAGCTTTCATACTCCTGATTTAACAAGGACTTCCTGTCCTGTCTTACTTCTTCAGACCCTTCCATGTAAACTATTAAAGTGTCCCACATTTCTTTAGAAGTTTTACAGTGAATTAAATTCTGAAATGTGGCATCATCAATTGCACTAACAATAATATTCTGGGTCCTCTTGTCCATAGTGGCTAGAATAATCTCATCTTTAGTCATTTCTGAATAGTCTTTGGGAGTTCTCTGATTTGCATCCAGAACAGATACTTTCATTGGCACATATGGCCCTTCTTTGACTGTAATGTATATTTTTGGGTCAGAGGCTTCCATAAAAAGTCTAACCCTCTCTTTCCATATGCCAAATATCTATTTTCTACAGATTGGCAATTTTATGGACCCCAGCTCTTTGTGATTCTCAGTTGAACCCATTTTCTTGCATCTTGATTAATCTGATTCTGCCTACAGAAAATAAAGTTTACAAAGTATATAACCACAACTCTGAAAGAGAGAGATGAGTTGACTAGTTTCTTGATGAGTTCTTGGAAGAACTTGGCAAATATCAACCTACCTTGGCTTTCTTCAAAGCTTCTTGAATTAGAACACAGTAGGGTTGTATCTCTATGCAAATGATCTTCAATCAATTGCTGTCTTGAGATTCTGATTTCAATCTGAATCTTACTTATCAGCCTGGTTCAACAGCTGGTCTTCTTAGAAGGAGCTCTCTCTCTACAACTTCTTAGATCTTCTGTAGAAGGTCTTCTTTGTGTTGTTAGATCTCTTTATTGATTGTTGTCAATCTGTAATCTCTCTTTTCTGTCGAAGGAGAAAGGTCTTTAAATAATCTTCCTCCAAGGTAATCGGCTGATCCGGTTTCTAACAACCTTCTGACAGCTCTGACAGTTGCAGTTGACCGGTTGAAATGGCAGCTGTCAAGTCATCCAGTCACTTCTTGAAATCTCTATCATTGTCTGAAAGTGTCGAGACAGATAGTCTTTATGTGTCGACACAAATAGACTAAGTGTCGACACAAGTAGACTAAGTGTCGACACTACCCTTCATGGTGTCGACATAACTCCTTGTGTTGTTGTAACAGCTTCTCGACACTGCTTCTTCAGAATGTGTCGACACTGATCCTGTGTGTCGACATAAGCCTTCTATTGAATGTGTCGACACTGGTTGAGTGTGTCGACACAAATACTTCTTCAATACTTAGTTGATTTCTGATGTGTGTCGACACAACCCCTTTGTGTCGACACATCTTCTTGTGTTGAGACTTTGCTAAGTGTCGACACATCTCCTTTGTGTTGACACATTCCTTCATGTGTTGAAACTTTGCTGAGTGTCGACACATCTCCTTTGTGTCGACACATTCTTCATGTGTTGAAACTTTGCTGAGTGTCGACACATCTCCTTGTGTCGACACATTCTTCATGTGTTGAAACTTTGCTGAGTGTCGACACATCTCCTTTGTGTCGACACTTGTACTTAAACTTTGTTGAAGTTCGCTAAGTGTCGACATAGCCTCTTGGTGTCGACACTTTTGATGTCGACAAAGTTTCCCTGGGTGTCGACACTGCTTCTAAGTGTCGACACTGATTATGTAGACAATTCTTCACTGTGTGTCGACACTGCCTGTATGTGTGGACACTTTTCTTCTGGTGTCGACTCTGCCTTCCTGATGTCGACACAATTACTCCAAGTGTCGACACAGCTTTCTGGGTGTCGACACAAGCCTTTTTAAGTGTCGACACTTTTCTTCTAGGTGTCGACACATGGACTTAGAAACTTTTATGCTTTCCCTGCAATTACTTAACCTGCTCAGATAAACTCAAAGCACATCAAATACATCTTGATGTATATCATTGAGTAGGGTGAGGCTTCTTCAAATCAGGTACATATATTCCAATGTACCCAACATTGGGAATGTACAGTCGGCCGCGAAAGTAAACGAGGTCGTCTTTGAGTGTATACTCGTCGGTAGTTCCTTCTTCAATTGATTTAATTGTCGGGGCCAAACCGCATCCATTCCTTCAATCATCTGAGCCAACTCCATGTTCATCAACCGAGACTCTGGGCTACAGCCTGGCTCTTTTCTACTCAATGCATCAGCCACCGAGTTGGCCTTTCCGGGGTGGTAGTTCATGGTAAACTCATAGTCGCATAGAAATTCTAATCACTGTCGTTGCCTCAAGTTCAACTCCTTCTGTGTATGAACATACTTCAAGTTTTTATGATCTGAAAAGATCGCACAGTGGACGTCGTGTAGATAGTGCCTCCAAACCTTCAAGACAAACACCACTGCTCCCAACTCCAAATCGTGAACCAGGTAATTGATTTCATGCTTCTTTAGTTGCCTTGAAGCATAAGCAATCACATGCCCGTGCTACATTAATACCACTCCCATCCCTTGATATGACGCGTCCGTGTAAACTTGAAATCCTTCCTTCCTGGATGGAAGTGCAAGGATGGGGGCGGAGGTAAGTCTATCCTTCAACTCTTGAAATGTCGCTTCACATTGAGGTTTCCACTCAAATGGCACACCCTTCTTCGTCAAGGAGGTAAGAGGAAGGGCAATCTTGGAGAATCCTTTTAAGAACTTGTGGTAGTACCCGACAAGTCGAAGAAAACTCCGTACATCGGACGCCGATTTCAAGGGCGACCATTTCTTCACGGCACGCACCTTGGACGGATCCACCGCTAGTCCAGCTCTACTGATTACAAGGCCTAAGAAGGCAACCTCTTTGATCCAAAACTCGCATTTGCTGAACTTGGCGAACAAAGCGTGCTCTTTTAATTTCTTCGGAACCAAGGCCAGGTGCTCGGTATGCTCCTCCTCCGTCTTTGAGTAGACCAGTATATCGTCGATGAAGACGATGACGAAGATGTCCAAATAGGGTTCGAATACCTTGTTCATCAGGCTCATGAAAGCTGAAGGGGCATTTGTGAGCCCAAACGACATTACCGTGAACTCATACAACCCATATCTTGAACTGAAGGCCGTCTTCTGGATGTCCTCCTCGTGTATCCTCAACTGATAGTATCACGAGTGCAAATCCAGTTTAGAAAACCAATGTGCTCCCACTAGTTGATCGAACAACCCATTGATCTAAGGTAGCGGATAAGTGTTATGCACGGTCAACCGATTGAGTTCCCGATAATCTATGCACAAACGCAGGGTTTCATCCTTCTTCTTCACGAACAGTACAGGGGCTCCCCAGGGTGACGAACTGGGGCGAACGAACCCTGACTCCACCAGTTATTGCAATTGAACTCTAAACTCCGCGAGTTCCTTCGTGGACATTCTGTATGGGGCCTTGGATACAGGCTTGGCACCCGGCACTAGATTAATCTGGAAGTCAACCTCTCTATGCGGAGGTAATCCTGGTAGCTCCTCAGGAAATACCTCGAGAAAATCTCGCACTACCCGTACATCCTTTAATTCCAATGCTTCTTCCTTTAACTCGAACCAAATCATGAATACCTCATCCCCCTTCATATGAGCTTTTACAACCTGAACGGAAGATAACATCATGCGAGGAGCGAAGCCAAAATCTTGGAAGATGACATCGGAGTCTCCATGTCTCAAATAGATCTGCTTCTCTGTGCAGTCGATCCTCGCGAAGTGCCAGTCCAGCCATGCCATGCCCAAAATGATGTCAAACTCCGGCATTCTTAGGACTATGGCCGGCGTATCAAAGGCCTTTCCATCAATGAATAACTCCAACTCGCACTTGGCGGTTGCGATCATCTCCGAGCCGTCCGGAAGGCGCACTCGTCGGGTTATTTCAGTGAAATAAAGGCTCAAGCCAGATTCCTAGAAAAACTTAGGTAGACTAAGGACAAATGCTTAATTTCTTCCTCATAGTGCTCGTCTTTGAGCTGGGTCCTGCTTCAATTACTCCTTCAGCGAGTCTCTTAACGCTTGTCTAAAAACCCAAAAGACCCGCTTCCAACCACTTTACCATATCCATTATCACCACCAAGCTCAAGTCTCCTATAAACAAAAGTGGTTGCCCTAGGAAATCTTCCATGTCTATTATCTCCGTTAGATTCAAAATCCGCTATAAACAAAAGTGCTTACCCTAGGGGATCCCGCAAGACTTTATACCATAGTTTTACATACTTGGGGTCGTCCAAACTTGGAAGATCGAAGTATAAAGGTATGTACCTAAGGTCAGGTTGGCTAATTGTAGGGTCAAAGTTGGACATACTGTGATGCCCCCACCCATCACATGACATATAACGATGGGTTCGGTCGGGGCCCCACGCCATATATCACAGACAAGCGAAGGAATTACTTGTGGAAATCAAAATCTATGCGTATCCTTAACTCATTCATTCTAGCACAGCCTTTTTATGTTAGCATGAACTCAAACCAGAAGGTCCACCAATACATAATTACCACATTTATATATATAACAACACCAGGAATGTAAACAACCCACACACCCTGGCCTTATGGCCATACAGGTTCCTCTTTTACACATCAATAATTTCGTACATCGGCACGCAGGCCGACCACACATGAAATCCAAACACAACTCTTCGCATGGCCTTCAAGGGCCAATAGTAGCAAGCCAGCCAATTCCACTTGTTCACTCCACCTGCAATTTGCCACCCAAGCCAACATAGAAAACAAAGTAACGGTCAGCAGTTGGCTGACCCATTATAACGACCTTACCCCCTACCCGGGGTAGTGGTTCCTTCCCTGTATATAGTGCCATCATCTATCATCAAGCATCATATGTATATCATTTTCTTTATCCCACTAGCAAACACATTGCATTACAAATGCTGGAATCCACCAGACGCTCTGTGCACTCAGGGCACCTTCTTGGCGTACCAGAATCCACCAGTCATACACCGCCGATTAGAGGTTTTAACTTGTTGGTTGGCCGGCCCTAGTCCACCAGTCTCGCAAGCTGGCAACATCCCGCCCAAACCAATCAGAGGTACAACCTCACAGCATCCAATAACAACCAGAGCAGATCGACCCACACCATGTGGTGTAGCAAGCCGGGTTTATCAACGCTCCCCAGGCATTACCACCCATCGACCCCCCTCCTATTCCGATCGACCCACCCATGTGGTGCAGCAAGCCAGGTTTAACTCGGCTCCCCAGGCATTGCCACCAATCGATCCCTACCTACCTAGATCAACCCACCCTAGTGGTGTAACAGGCTGAGTTTATCTCGAGCACCCTAGGCGTGCTACCAATTGATCATATCATAACCAGGAGCTTTGCCAAAGCCTCCTCACATTCAGCATCACATGCATACATCCATCACAATAGAAATCCACTTGCATCTCATCAAATCCACGTAGTCTTCTCCGGTTTACCCATGAACATCACCAATTTAGACTATTGATCCAGATGGGCTTCACACAGCATGCATATGTCGTACTCGATAATTCCAGCTCTAGATGCAGACTCAACAAAGGAATCACTTCTGCGAATCCACCTCTTGGTGGAGGATTCCAAGCACATGCATAAAGAAAGGACTTCGATGTCCAAGAAGGAGATCGTTACCCTTGAAGATCGCTTCGGTGCCATGAAGTAGCCGGATGGAAATCACCGCCTCAGCTCTGCCTTCACGAATCCGCTCTCAGATCTTCGCTCCGCACTCCCCAGCTCCTCCAGCAGCTGGTAGTCTCCTCCCTTCCCTCTTGCCTTCGGCCTTTCTTCCTCCCTCTCTTGGAATAAAACGAAGAAGAAGAAGAGAAAGAAAGGGTTATATCCCCTTTTTCTCGGCCTTCACAACACCTGGACAGAGCCCAACCACTGGATCCAGGAAGAGGGAAACAAATGGCTCAGATTAGGCCAGAAAAGCCTGAACACGGCCTGACACGCCCTGTGATACGCCCGTGTCACAGGCCGTGTCCCCTGAAGCGGCAGGCAACCGACTCAGTCCAGCCAATACACGGCGGTCTGACACACCCGTGTCACGTGCCGTGTCCACGACACGCCCTCAGACATGCCCATGCCTGAGGCCGTGTGTATCAGGCTGCACACCTGCAAAAGCACCCGAGACTCACACGGCCCTGGAACACACCCGTGTTCCAGGCCGTGTGCTCCTGGACACACCCGTGTCCCGCAAACACACCCTAGCTCGAAACGTCGAGCTGAGTTCGACGACCACAGACAAGCCCTGTGACACGCACGTGTCACAGGACGTATCCTCACTCGACACTCGACACTCGACGATCGTCGAGCAAAATTCATCGACCTCACGACTCGACACAACCTAGGCATGACACGCCCTGGGACACGCCCGTGTCCCAGGCCGTGTCACCCATGCCTGAACCCAAATTGGCCCAAATTGACCTTATTGACTTCAAGGTGTTACAATCCTCCCCTCCTTCAAATAATTTCGTCCTCGAAATTTGACTCCAATCATCCAAGCAGCCACAAAACAAGTGATTACGTACATTTGCGAGCCGTATTTGACACGGCTTGTCTCATACCAAGCCAACACACAAACTACAAACATACATCACAAACATACATCCCTAACTTCCACGTGTGCACATTCAGCCACATAATACATCAAAACAAGACAGCAGGATCTATTTATCTCCTCACAATCACAAGTGCACCAAGCTTTTATAGATATGTACAACCTCTTTTATTCATCACACCTATATATAAGCATAGTTTACATACATAACCATGGACGATCCATCAAGTTCCGATTCAGTCCTAACATCGAAGTGATTCACATCACACTTCACTTCCGCTCAGCCTCCCGATTTTATAATTCGCGATTAAGAGACAAATTAAACACCCAAGGCTGAATTTCACCAACTGAGCTTTGCGGCTCTTTCACTTCCATCGTATGCAATCGAGGTTGCGTCCGGGGTATAAATGACTCGGCCACTGCTTTACCCTTTTCTTCATATGACGCACCTGTCTTTTTCTCATTCCCTGGAGGGGCATTCCAACAAAATTTTGCTATGTGTCCTTACTGCCCACATTTATAGCATATACGTGTATCAACACGTCCTGGCCCATAAGTAGCCCCCGAAGAAACCGTCGACGGAGCTGATTCCGCAGGCCTAAATCTTTTCTTCTCTCGTCTTCTAAACTCCGATTGATCCAATTGCGGCACTTTAAACTCTGGCTTTTCCGCTGCCAGTCTCTTATTTTCTTGTACCCGCTTCATATCCTTGTCCAATGCACGAGCTGTGTCTACCAACGCTTGGAAGCCTTGGCTCACCGAACTCGGAAGTGCCAACCTCAATTCATCCTGCAGTCCTTCATAAAACCGATTTGTCTTTCGCGCTTCCTCCGCGAAGGTAGATCCCGCATATCTCCCCAATCTTGTAAACTCATGCAGGTAGGTATCAATATCTTGCTCACCCTGCACCAAACGTAGAAACTCATTTTCCATCGCAATCCGCTGTGACACCGGTACATACTTGGCTAAAAATATTCGGGATAATTCATCCAAGGAGACTTCCGTTAAACCTCGACCTGCCAAGTGATGCACTTCGATCTCATCCCACCACAATCTTGCATCGCCTTCCAACAGAAAAGTGGCCAATGTCACTTTTTGCTCCTCTGCTGTCCTGATTGCAGTTAGGATCCTTTTTACCCTCGCCAACCAATCATCCGTCTGTGTTGGGGAAAGCGCTCCACCAAACGTAGGTGGATGAAAGTGCATAAAACGTGTCAAGGACTCGTCACTTGCTTACACCTCCACTACAACATGCTCTTGCCTTGCACCAGGTTTTACCTGTCCAGTTGGTTGTGCCTGTAACACTGCAAGCACTGTCTCCGTTACCACCCGTATGGCCTCTGCCGAGGGAGGCATAGGCGCTTCCATGGGTGCTGCACTCTCATCAGACCGCTGGGGCTCAGACGGCCCAGCTCCATCCCTCGCCACCTATCAATGTACAGAACACCATTAATACTTCCAATCATAACGGTACTGCTACATTGACTACACACTCACGCACATCATGTGCATGCCATACATTCCTAGTGGACATTCATGAGTTCAATTATGTTCTCTCCTCTCAAACAATCTCAACCTGGCTCTGATACCACTTTATAACGCCCCCACCCGTCACATGGCATATAACGATGGGTCCGGCCGGGTCCCCAAGCCATATATCACAGACAAGCGAAGGAATTACTTGTGGAAATCAAAATCTATGCGTATCCTTAACTCATTCATTCTAGCGCAGCCTTTTTATGTTAGCATGAACTCAAACCAGAAGGTCCACCAATACATAATTACCACATTTATATATATAACAACACCAGGAATGTAAACAACCCACACACTCTGGCCTTATGGCCTTACAGGTTCCTCTTTTACACATCAATAATTTCGTACATCGGCACGCAGGCCGGCCACACATGAAATCCAAACACAACTCTTCGCATGTCCTTCAAGGGCCACTAGCAGCAAGCCAGCCAATTCCACTTGTTCACTCCACCTGCAATTTGCCACCCAAGCCAACATAGAAAACAAAGTAACGGTCAGCAGTTGGCTGACCCATTATAACGACCCTACCCCCTACCCGGGGTAGTGGTTCCTTCCCTGTATACAGTGTCATCATCTATCATCAAGCATCATATGTATATCATTTTCTTTATCCCGCTAGCAAACACATTGCATCACAAACGCTGGAATCCACCAGACGCTCCGTGCACTCAGAGCACCTTCTTGGCGTACCGGAATCCACCAGTCATACACCGCCGATCAGAGGTTTTAACTTGTTGGTTGGTCGGCCCTAGTCCACCAGTCTCGCAAGCTGGCGACATCCCGCCCAAACCAATCAGAGGTACAACCTCACAGCATCCAATAACAACCAGAGTAGATCGACCCACACCATGTGGTGTAGCAAGCCAGGTTTATCAACGCTCCCCAGGCATTAGCACCCATCGACCCCCCTCCTATTCCGATCGACCCACCCATGTGGTGTAGCAAGCCGGGTTTAACTCGGCTCCCCAAGCATTGCCACCAATCGATCCCTACCTACCTAGATCAACCCACCCTAGTGGTGTAACAGGTCGGGTTTATCTCGAGCTCCCCAGGCATGCTACCAATTGATCATATCATAACCAGGAGCTTTGCCAAAGCCTCCTAACATTCAGCATCACATCCATACATTCATCATAATAGAAATCCACTTGCATCTCATCAAATCCACGGAGTCTTCTCCGGTTTACCCATGAACATCACCAATCCAGACTACCGGTCCAGATGGGCTTCACACAGCATGCCTATGTTGTACTCCATAATTCCGGCTCTAGATGCAGACTCAACCAAATATAATAAGCAAGAGAAGTCAAATTCACACTAAGCATATAGTCCAAATACATCAATAAAGGAGAAGCTAAAACATACTTCTATAATATATCAGAGTACAGCTAAACATTGCCCAAACGGGCTACATCAGAGTATCAAAATACTAACATCAGTAACCGACGGTAGCGAAGGTACCGTCCCCTCAGGCCCTGTCGTCCTGGCCTGGTTGTCCTGCTGCAAAGCCTGCTGCTGCTCTACCTGCGGGATGGCCTCCTAAAAAGGAAGACGTAGCAACCATTAGTCGAAACGACTAAGTGGTTTCACATCCGCTCCCCCGGTGACTCCTCGGCACCGGGCGGAGAGAAGGAACAAGGGTAATATATATATGCAAGTAAAAGAAATACAAGCAGGTGGCAATAGTGTAAGAGTAACAGTATCATAATCTAGCAGTTATTTAAGAGTTATAGTAAACTAACAAGTATAAGTAACAGCAGGAAAGTAACTTAACTTATACGAATGCCCATACAAACTTATAAGTTAAGGATCGTGTTGCATAAAGGTAACTCATTGTATAAGAGTGCCCATACAAACTTATACGATGAGGATCTTATTGTGCAATGTTATGAAATGTTATGTATGCTATGCAATGACTCACTCAAGATCACACACATGCAATTGCTATATCGACACAGACTGTAGTTCCTACTTTTCGAGCAGGTAGCTAACCTCTCAGGCATCAGCCGCCGTGGCCAGGCGGTGACAGTAGAACGGGCACTTCTACTACTAGTCGGGTATCCACACTACTTCACCTAGGCCTCCGTACGCCTCAATGCTAAGAACACAACAGCGGAGCCCATGCGTACTATGGCCTAGCGGGAGCCTCGGGTAGATGTGCACCGAGGACCAAGCCCCGAACTGGCCTGTGTGACCCGGAAGGAGCCTCGGAGTGAGCACGAGGACCAAGCCCAACTGTTCACCTGGCACGGAAGGAGTCCCAGGACGTGAACACCGAGGACCAAGCCCAACCGCCCAAAGTCTAACTGTCGACTCTCGTCGGTGTGACGACTGGCAAGCCCATAAACTGGCCACACTATCCTTAACCCAGGATTATGACACCTCTTGTCGACTCACACCACATGCAAATTCCACATCATCGTGGCATGGAAGGAGCCTCGGGAAAAAGTCACGAGGACCAAGCCCAACTATCCACCTGGCACGGAAGGAGCCCCGGGATGTGAACACCGAGGACCAAGCCCAACCGTCTGTCCATACCTATCTCAACACAAACCAAACAAGTGACGGTCAACACCTCACTCACACCCTCTCACAATACTACCCGTAGGGAGATGACACTCTAAGTATTGGACTACTATACTCATTCCATTAATCGAACATACTTATGGCCATAATTTATTCTTCTACATGACTTTCCAAATGATGACAACATAATACAAACATGATGCGCATATAAAGACCTATCAATCTTTCCAAAAGTACAAACATATTATAAACATGATGCGCGTATAAAGATCCATCAATCTTTCCAAAGGGTAACAACATATTATAAACATGAAGCGCATAAACAACCATCTATCACTTTCTATCAAGTCAATTCGTTTAAGTAAGCTTGCTTCACAATTGGATTATATGAAATCTGATTAATAAACTTCATCAATCATGCAACCAAATGATTACTCATAAAAGAGTTCATCCAAGCCAAGTAACTTGCAATATTAATTCCACTGAATCCAAATCCATATTATATAAGCCCAGAATTTAGGTGCAGGGTAAATCTGGGCAGCAACTTCGACCGGAGATTACCGAAGCTATAGGAATCCGGTGAAGACGTGTAACCCCTCGATGGAAGGGTCTTTCTATGGGATACAACTTTTGTATTCAGACCTCAACCTAGATTTGAGTGTATCCTATTAGAAATCAGACTTGAAGTCTGCTGCGTACCGAACACAATTTCTGCATACAGGATTTATTGAATAGCATTTTCGTTCAGACTTTCCTGTGGCTATATAGATCGCCTGAAGTCTTGCAGCCACTCGTTGGAAAGGTATTTTCAAGGGCTTCAACTTTCGCGTTTAGTCAAAAGCCCAGATCAGGCCATATCCTTCATGAAAATGACTTAGAAGATCGCTGCGCGCAGCATACAGATTCAGCACGCGTCTTGAGGCGGAATGAACGACATCGGTTCATCTTCCTCCTCAAGTCGATCCTCTCAAATCTCCTCCAGAAATTCCTCCACCCTTATTCACCCTCATGAGGCCTTTTCTCTTCACGAAACCGTCCCCCATCTCCACATAGAAGATCGGAGAGGTTGAAGACACCACTAACCAAGAGCACAAGCCCCGGATTGACCTCACCCTAGAGAAAACAACTTCTCACATGTCAAGACTCTTTTGAGTCGACATCTCACCTAGATATCTACAGATCTAGCACCAAGGAAGAGGGTAGGAAACTCACCTCGATTCCAGCGGTTCCTCCGTTACCGGCCATAGATCTCATAATTATCCTTGGCGGCATCTTCTCCTTCGCGGCGTTGGCGGATCTCCTCCTCTGGAACTTGCTCCAGCAACTTCTCTCTCTCAATCAGGAATTTCTCTCAGGTAAAATGGCTGGAAGAAGAGTGAAAACGGCTAGGGTATTCACAGTCCATATATATAACAAGAGCGGAGTTTTACGAACGGTTACAATGTCAAATCAATTCACCGACATGGGCGAAGTGTTACAGACGGTTACAATGCCGATTCAATATTCGATTCGACGGAACACGCCCTGGTCACGCCCATGGTCACGCCCGTGACACCGGGCATAACTCCTATCATCGAACGGAATTCGTCGAACGCAACTAAAATCATCGAACGGTGAACACGCCCCGGTCACGCCCATGGTCACGCCCATGGTTACGCTCGTGACGTGGGGCGTGACACCTAAATCGTCGAACTCAGCCACAAATCGTCGAACGGAGAATTCGTTGAACTCTCCTAAAATCGTCGACTGGAGAACATGCCCCGGTCACGCCCGTGACATAGGGCTTGTAACCCACTCACTCGATAACCAACCACCTACTCGAGCACCTTTGACAACTACTCGAGTACTTTTAGCACCTACCCGAGTATCTTAAGTCACGCCCCTGGGTCACGCCCGTGACCCAGGGAGTGTAACCCACTTTACTCGCGTACCTGAAAACTACTCAAGTAACCTCGGCAGCTACTCGAGTACCGTCAGTCACGCCCCTGGGTCACACCTGTGACCCAGGGCGTGTAACCCACTTTACTCGAGTACTTTGAAAACTACTCGAGTAACCTCGGTCAGCTTCTCGAGTACCTTCAGTCACGCCCCTGGGTCATGCCTGTGACCCAGGGCGTGTAACCCACTTTACTCGAGTACTTTGAAAACTACTCGAGTAACCTCGGCAGCTACTCGAGTACCTTCAGTCACGCCCCTGGGTCACGCCCGTGACCTAGGGCGTGTAACCCACTTTACTCGAGTACTTTGAAAACTACTCGAGTAACATCGGTCAGCTTCTCGAGTAACTTCACTCACGCCCCTGGGTCACGCCCGTGACCCAGGGCGTGTAACCCACTTTACTCGAGTACTTTGAAAACTAATCGAGTAACCTCGGCAGCTACTCGAGTACCTTCAGTCATGCCCCTGGGTCACGCTCGTGACCCAGGGCATGTAACCTGCTCCGGACTAACTTCTCTAGTCCACAAGTGCCGCCCATTTTCCTCCACTTTCCTGAACTCAAGACTGCCCTCCTGACTCAAAACTCGCACGGAGCCTAGCGCGAATCGGGATGTTACACGTTGAGTGAGGTGAGGTGACTCAACGTTTAGTCTACCACACGGCGATAGGTTGTTAGTGCACGGTATTAGCCATTTGAAAGTTATTAATTCAAGGTTAGCTAATCACCTAGAGGGGGTGAATAGGTTTTTGAAAATTCCTATGTCTTTTTGTTATTTTCTTTCTAAGTGTTTGGCTTTCTTTTACTTTCTGCCTAAGGTTATCTTAGAGCTTGTCCTTAGTACCCGCAATATAAAAGAAGAACAAACAACACAACAAAGTACACAGATATTTATAGTGGTTCCCCAATTTGGTACATCCACTTTCCCTCCCTCCTTTCTAACTTATGTTATACAAGGCCCAAACTCCTCCAAAATGCTCCTCAGAGCTTACACCTCAGGCCCTCAGCCTTCCACTCAGGTTCTCTTCAGAACCCTACCTTAAAACCACAAAGGTTCCTACCTCAGAGCCCTGTAGTGCTCCTACAACTAAGTGGCCCTCAAACCACCTACCTCATCCTTATCTCTAAAGCCTACAGCTCAGGATTTTCAGCCCTACAACTTTAGGCACAAGACCCTACTCTCAGAGTGCTGCAGCACTCCTATAGCTTAGTACCCTTCTAGGTACCTACCTCGGTGCCCTTCTAGGCACCTACAGCTCACTGACACACTTGTCACCTACCTCAGGTAAAAATGCCCTACACTCAGTCTCCTCCAAGTCCTATAACTCAGTGACACACTTGTCACCTACAGCTCAGTGGCTTAACAGTAACCTACCTCAGACCAAAAGGCCCTACCCTTAGGATGGGAGCGCGAGATAAACTCAGCTTGCTACACCACTAGGGTGGGTTGATCTGTATTAGTTGAGGGGTTGATTGGTTGCAATGCCTGGGGAGCCGAGTTAAACCCGGCTTGCTACACCACTAGGGTGGGTTGATCTGTGTTAGGATAAGAGGTCGATTGGTGGTAATGCCTGCGGAGAACAGATAAACCCGACTTGATACACCACTAGGGTGGGTCGATCTGCTCATGGTTATGTTGTGAGGTTAGTACCTCTGAGTAGGATAGATGGAATGTCGCCAACCTGCGGGATTGGTGGACTAGGACCAGACCGGCCAACCAACAAGTTAAAAACCTCTGATCGGCAGTGGACGACTAGAAGATCTGGTACACCAATAAGGTGCCTTGAGTGCACGGAGCATCTGGTGGATACCGGCGTTTGTGATATGGTTGTGATTGATAAATTGATAGATATTATGATGGCAATGCATACAGGGAAGGAACAACTGCCCCGGGTAAGGGGTAGGGTCATTATAATTGGTGAGCTAATGTTGGTTATTGCTTTCTTTACCACTTTTGGGTGGATATCTAATTGCAGGTGTTGATGCTTGAATTGAATTGAGCGGTATGAAGGATTGCTAAAAAAGTCCCTTGAAGGTCGTGCGAAACGTGTTTGGATTTCATGTATGGCCGGCCTGTGTGCTGATGTATGAAACTGCACATTTGTAAAGAGGAACTTGTAAGGCCTTAAGGCCATGAGTGTGTGTGTTGTATACATTCCTGCTTATATATATATATATATATATATATATATATATATATATATATATATATATATATATAAAGTTTGTATATTAGTGGACATTCACTATGCTGAGTTCATCTAACCTAAAATGCTGCGCTAGAATGTGTTGAGGTAGGATACGAGTAGATTTTGATATTCACACATAATTCTATCGCTTGTCTGTGAAATATGGCATGGGGCCCCGGCCGGACCCACCGTTATGTTCCATGTGACGAGTGGAGGCGTTACAAAGTGGTATCAGAGCCAGGTTTGAGATTTATGGGAGGGAGAACATAATTGAACTCAAGAATGCCCACTAGGAATGTTATACAAGCACGTGAGCAGCGTCACCATGGATTCAATGTATAATGAATGGATGATTAATGGTGTTTTGTACATAGATAGGTGGCGAGAAGTGGTGCTGGGCAGTTTGAGCCCCAGCGTTCGGATGAGAGTGCGGCACCAGTTGAAGCGCCTACACCTCCCTCGATAGAGACCATACGTGTGGTGACTGAGATGGTGCTTGCAGTGTTACAGGCACAGCCTACCGGGCAGGCAAGGCCTGCAGGGGTGCTAGTACGGCCTGGTGCAAGAGTGTGTTGTAGTTGTGGTGGACGAGCACACAACGGAAGAGCAGTTGAAAAGGTTTATGGAATTTCATCCACCTACGTTTGGTGGGGTGATTTCCCTAACATAGGCGAAAGATTGGCTTGCAAGAGTGAAGAGGATCCTGACTGCAATCAGGACTGAGGAGGAGCAGAAAGAGACCTTAGCCACTTTTCTGCTAGAAGGAGATGCGAGACTGTAGTGGGATGATGTGGAAGTACATCACTTGGCAGGTCGAGGTTTAGAGGAGATATCCATTGACAAGTTCTCCAGATTATTTCTCGCCAAGTATTTGCTAGTGTCGCAGCGGATTGCAATGGAAAACGAGTTTCAATGTTTGGTGCAGGGTGAGACTGATATTGATACGTACCTGCATGAGTTTACCAGACTGGGGAGCTATATGGGGTCTACCTTCACTGAGGAAGCACGGAAGATGAATCGATTTTATGAGAGATTGCGGGATGAGTTAAGGTTGGTACTCCCGAGTTCAGTGAACCAAGGCTTCCAAGTGTTGGTAGATACAGCCCGTACGCTGGAGAAGGATTTGAAGCGGGTACAAGAGAAGAAGAGACTCGCAGTGGAGAAGCCAGAATTCAAAGTTCCACAGGCGGAGCAATCGGAGTTTAGAAGACGAGACAAGAAAAGGTTTAGGCCTGATGAATCAACTACGTCGACTATTTCTTCGGGGGCAACCTATGGGCAAGGACGTGCTGATACACGTACCTGTTATAACTGCAGCAAGCAAGGACATATAGCCAAATTTTGTTGGAATGCCCCTGCAAGGAGTGAACAAAAGACAGGTGCGTCTTATGAAGAAAAGGGTAAAGCAGTGGTCGAGTCATCTTCATCCTGGACGCAACCTCGATTACATAATTTGGAAGTGCAAGAGTCGCAAAGCGCAATTGGTGAAGTACAGCCTCAAGTGTTTAACTTGACGCCAAATCAGGCAGCTGAGCGGAAGTAAACATAGACAAGTGACTTGTATCACTTTGATGATGTCATGTAAATCTTGGTGAACATTTGGTGTTATGTAGGTGATCGATCAATCGTGGTATAGATATAGAATGTTTTTGGATATAGATCATGAGATGAACTTGTGGATGGATGTGCACATGTGAGAGATTTGGATGTGTGTATGCACTACATGTGTTGTTTGTTTTGTGCGATGTCGTGGGGCGAGACAAGCTGTGTCCTCTGAGCTCCAACCCAGCTCATTTTATTTGAGTGATCGATTGCTGCTGAGGTAACGAGAAGTGCTAGATGAGTGTCTGTAGTTGAGCCAAATTTCGGGACGACATTTTTCGATGGAGGGGAGGATTGTAACACCCTCAAAGCCCACTTTGTGTTCAGGGTTGTGTGACACGGCCTGGGAAACAGGCGTGTCCCCGGGCGTGTCGTGCTCGGGTTGAGCAGTTGGGTGTGTGTTCGATGAAATTCAGTCGACGATCGTCGAGTGCAGAGTACACGGCCTGTGACACGGGCATGTCACTGGGCGTGTCCTTTGCGGGTTTTAGTGAGGGATGCGTGTGCCTGATGATACAGGTATGTCCTGGAGGAAACGTCCTGGGACACGGGCATGTCTAATGGCCGTGTCCCGCTCGGGTGAGATGAAGTTGTGTTGTGTGAAGTACACGACTATTAGACATGGGCGTGTCTAGCGTGACACGGGCATGTAGGGTGTGACACGGGCGTGTCACACGGCCGTGTACTATCTAGATTTGAGTCGGTTGTATGTCGCTTAAGGGACACGGCCTGTGACACGGGTGTGTCACAGGGCATGTCAAGCCGTGTTTAGCCTATTTTTGGGCAAATCAGAGCAGTTTGTTTCCCTTAGCCTGGATCCAAGGGCGCATGCTCTTCCCTGCTGAGATAAGGCCGAGAATGAGGGGGTGAAGTATTTAAGCCATTCTTCTTCTTCTTCTCATTCTCATTCTCAAAGAGACAGAGAGGGCAAGGGAAGGAAAGGAGAAAAGAGGAAAAAAGCTATTGGAGGAGCTGAGAAGTGCGGAATCAAGATTTGAGTTTGGATTCATGAAGGCAAAGCCGAGGCGGTGATTTCCATCTGTCTAGTTCATGTCTCCAAAGTGATCTTCAAGGGTAACGATCTCCTTCTTGGACATCAAAGTCCTTTCTTTATGAATATACATGGAATACTCCACCAAGAGGTGGATGTCGTAAGCGATTCCTTATTTGAGTCTGCATCTAGAGCTGAAAGTGTGGAGTACTGCAAAGTCATGCTGTGTAAAGCCCATCTGGACGGGTTGTCTGGATTGGTGATGATTATGGGTAAACCGGAGAAGACTCCGTAGATTTACTGATGTGTAAGATTGATGTGTACTGGCTTTGTTGTATGGATGTATGGATGTTGATTATGGATGTATGGATGCTTTGCGTAAGCTCCTGGTTGTGTTGAGAGGTCAATTGGTAACAACACCTTGGGATAGCGAGATAAACTCGGCTTCCTACACAACTAGGGTGGGTTGATCTGTATTAGTTGAGGGGTCGATTGGTAGCAATGCCTGGGGAGCTGAGTTAAACCCTGCTTGCTACACCACTAGGGTGGGTCGATCTGTGTTAGGATGGGATGTCGATTGGTGGTAATGCCTGGGGAGCACAGATAAACCCGGCTTTCTACACCACTAGGGTGGGTCGATCTGCTCATTATTATGCTGTGAGGTTAGTACCTCTGAGTGGGATGGACGGAATGTCGCCAACCTGCGGGATTGGTGGACTAGGACCGGACCGGCCAACCAACAAGTTAAAAACCTCTAATCGGTGGTGGACGACTGGAAGATCCGGTGCACCAATAAGGTGCCCTGAGTGCACGGAGCATCTGGTGGATACCGGCGTTTGTGATATGGTTGTGATTGATAAATTGATAGATATTATGATGGCAATGCATGCAGGGAAGGAACCACTGCCCTGGGTAAGGGGTAGGGTCGTTATAATTGGTCAGCTAATGTTGACTGTTGCTTTGTTTACCTCTTTTGGGTGGATATCTAATTGCAGGTGTTGATGCTTGAATTGAATTGAGCGGTATGAAGGATTGCTGAAAAAAGCCCTTGAAGGTCGTGCAAAGCGTGTTTGGATTTCATGTGTGGCCGGCCTGCGTGCCGATGTATGAAACTGTACATTTGTAAAGAGGAACCTGTAAGGCCTTAAGACCATTAGTGTGTGTGTTGTATACATTCCTGATTATATATATATATATATATATATATATATATATATATATATATATATATATATATATATATATATGGGGAGTTTGTATATTAGTGGACATTCGCTATGCTGAGTTTATCTAATCTAAAATACTGCGCTAGAATGTGTTGAGGTAGGATACGAGCAAATTTTGATTTCCACACGTAATTCTGCCACAACTGCAGCGCGCTCTTGCCTGGCACCAGGCCGTACTAACACCCCTGCAGGCCTTGCCTTCCCAGTAGGTTGTGCCTGTAACACTGCAAGCACCGTCTCAGTCACCACACGTATGGTCTCCGCCGAGGGAGGTGTAGGCGCTTCAACTGGTGCCACACTCTCGTCCGACCGCTGGGGCTCAGACTGCTCAACACCACTCCTCGTCACCTATCAATGTACAAAACACCATTAATCTTCCATTTCATCATGGTCATTATACATTGAATACATGGTGACGTTGCTCACGTGCTTGTATAATATTCCTAGTGGACATTCTTGAGTTCAATAATGGTCGCCCTCCCATAAATCTCAAACCTTGCTCTGATATCACTTTGTAACGCCTCCACTCATCACATGGAACATAACAGTTGTTCCGGTCGGTGCCCCATGCCATATTTCACGGACAAGCGGCAGAATTACGTGTGGAAATCAAAATCTACTCGTATCCTACCTCAAAACATTCTAGCGCAACATTTTAGATTAGATGAACTCAACATAGAGAATATCCAATAATATACATATATAAGCAGGAATGTATATATATATATATATATATATATATATATATATATATTTATATATATATATATATATATATATATATCAATTTATCAATCACAACCATCTCACAAATGTTAGTATCCACCAGACGCTCCATGCACTCAAGGCACCTTATTGGTGTACCGGATCTTCCAGTCGTCCACCGCCGATCAGAGGTTTTTAACTTGTTGGTTGGCCGGTCTAGTCCTAGTCCACCAATCCCGCAGGTTGGCGACATTCCGTTCATCCCACTCAGAGGTACTAACCTCACAGCATAACCATGAGCAGATCGACTCACCCTAGTGGTGTAGCAAGCCGGGTTTATCTGTGATCCCCAGGAATTACCAACAATCGACCTCCTATCCTAACACAGATCGACCCACCCTAGTGATGTAGCAAGTCGGGTTTAACTCGGCTCCCCAGGAATTGCCACCAATCGACACCTCAACTAATACATATCAAACCACCCTAGTGGAGTAGCAAGCCGGGTTTATCTCGTGCTCCCCAGGCATTGCTACCAATTGACCTCTCAACATAACCAGGAGCTTACGCAAATTATCCATACATCCATAATCAACATCCATACATCCATACAACAAATCCAATACTCAGCAATCTTACACATCAGTAAATCCACGGAGTCTTCTCCGGTTTACCCATAATCATAACCAATCCAGACTACCCGTCCAGATGGGCTTCACACAGCATACATATGTCGTACTCCACACTTCCGGCTTTAAATGCAGACTCAAACAAGGAATCGCTTACGACATCCACCTCTTGGTGGAGGATTCCATGCATATGTATAAAGAAAGGACTTCGATGTACAAGAAGGAGATTATTACCATTAAAGATCGCTTTGGAGCCATGAACTAGCCTGATGGAAATCACCGCCTCGGCTTTGCCTTCATGAATCCAAACTCAGATCTTGATTCCGCACTTCTCAGCTCCTCTAGTAGTTGGTTTCCCCTTTCCTCCTTTCCTTCCCTTGCCCTCTCTCTCTCTCTTTGAGAATGAGAATGAGAAGAAGAAGAAGAAAAATGGCTTAAATACTCCCCCCCCCCCCTCATTCTCGGCCTTATCTCAGCAAGGAAGAGCCTGGGCACTTGGATGCAGGCTAAGGGAAACGAACAGCTCTGATTTGCCCAAAAATAGGCTGAACATGGCCTGACACGCCCGTGTCACAGGCCATGTCCCGTAAGCGGCAGACAACCCACTCAAATCCAGATAGTACATGATTGTGTGACACGTCTGTGTCACACCCTACACGCCCGTGTCATGCCAGACACGCTCGTGTCTAATAGCTATGTACTCCACACAACACAACTTCATCTCACCCGAGTGGGACACGGCCATTGGACACTCCCGTGTCCCAGGCTGTGTCCTCTAGGACACACCCGTGTCGTCAGGCACACGCATCCCTCATTGAAACCCGCAAAGGACACGCCCTGTGACACACTTCCTGGAGACCCGTCTCAACGGGAGATTGATTTCACTATCGAGCTACTGCCAGGTGCGAAACCTGTGTCACGTTCTCCGTACTGGCTAGCGCCTAAGGAAATGGTGGAGCTGAAGGTTCACCTTCAAGAGTTGTTGGAGCAGGGGTATGTGCGTCCAAGTTCGTCGCCTTAGAGCGCACCAGTCCTTTTTATTTAGAATAAGGACGGAAGCTTGAGACGGGCGTGTAGGGTGTGACACGGGCATGTCACACGGCCGTGTACTATCTGCATTTGAGTCGGTTGTTTGTTGCTTAAGTGATACGGCCTGTGACACAGGCGTGTCACAGAGCATGTCAGGCCGTGTTCAGCCTATTTTTGGGCAAATCAGAGCCGTTCATTTCCCTTAGCCTGGATCCAAGGGCCCAGGCTCTTCCTAGCTGAGATAAGGCCGAGAATGAGGGGGAGAAGTATTCCTCCACTTGTCTGTAAAATATGGCATGGGCCCCCGGCCAGACCCACCGTTATGTTCCATATGACGAGTGGAGGCGTTACAGGATGAGTCAGAGTCTATTGCTGACAAGTACAACAGATTGAGCTCAATAATTAATGAGTTGAAGACCTTAGATAAGTATATCACCCTTACTGAAGTGAATGATAAAATCCTCATGTGCTTCCCAAGCTCATGGGATTCCAGGATCTGGCCAATCAAGGAGGCCATGAGTTTAAATGATATTTACACATAATCTCTATTGGGAAAACTCAAATCCTATGAGCAAATAATAAAGTCTAGAGAAGCTGCAAAACAAAGGACTCCTCCTCCAGCAAGAAAGGAGAAAAATATAGCATGCAAGGCTGCTGAAGAGACAGAAGATTCAACAGTTAATGAAGAACTAATGAGTCTCTTTGCCAAGAGTTTCTACAAAATGGCAAGAAAAGACTTCATGAGAAAAGCATCCAGGCAGGATGATAAGCCCAGGTATGATAAAACTCCTACTAAATAAGTAGTATGTTTTGGGTGTAGGAAACCTGGATACTTCATCTCAGAGTGTCCAGAGAATCAGAAGAAAGAAATAAGAAGAGAAAAGGACTCCAGAAGACAACCATACAGCAGACCTTCCTCCAGCAAACAGAAAAGGAAGGAGAAGGGCTTTGTTACTGATACGTGGAGTGACATAGAAGATGAATCCACATCTTCTAATTCCTGTGAAGAGGAAGAAGAGGCAAAGGCCAGAGAAGTTTGCCTCATCGCCATCAATGCCTCTAGCAGCCCATCAGATGATGAATAAGTATCTGATAATGAAGAGGCTTTAGAATCAGAAGCTGATCAGGAATTATCCTTATTTGATTATAATTCTGATAGTTTCAAAACTGAATTTAAAACCATGTGTATTGATTAATTAACTCTGAAAAGGAAATCAAAATACTTAGGGAAAGACTCACTGATCAAGAAAATGTGATTTCTGAAAACACTAAATTAAAAGATGAACTAATCCAAACTAATGAACAAATTATTTCTTTAAAAACAAAGTTATGTGAGGCTAAGCAACCTGAGGAATCTCTCAATGGGAGAAACCTTAAGCTAATGGACATCACAAGTACAGTCAATGCTAGACTGAATGTCAAACTGGGCTTGGGTGCATCATTAAGCTTACCCCCCATACTTAAGAAGAACATATTAACAACCCCTATAAAATTTGTTTCAGCTAAGGTTAAAAAGGTAATAAACAATAAACAATCCACAGAAGAATTACCTAACTCTAAAAATCAAAAGAATAGAAACCTGAAAACTCTAAGTAAAAACAAAGTTCAACAGATTTCGTGGAACTTAGGTCGACAAAATGTGCCAAGTTCGTCGAACTCCGATCGACGATCTATGAACACAAATATTAGCAATAATAATTCCTTGAACTACGATCGATGAAACCAGTATGGTTCGTCGACAAGAGATCGATGATTTTGGGGCTCAGAGAATGACTTCTTTCATTCTCTGAATGGAGTTCGACGAACTCATCCCAATTCATCGAACGCAGGTCGACGAACATACCAGAGTTCGTTGATCCCATGTCATTATTACAGAAACTCTAACTCTAACTAAAACTTTAATAAAGATCTTAACCAACTTAGGGAGAATATCAACCCTTTCACCCATTGGATTATTCCACCTAAAAGATTTCACCCCTTAGGATATAAAAGCAACCTGAATGTTCATACATTTCCAACTTTTCTTATGAAAAGAGACAAGGACCCAAGGTGACTTGGGTAAAGAACTTCTAATTTATTTTCTTGCAGGTGAAGAACTATCCTATCACTCAAAATAAGTGTTATCTGGATAGTGGGTGCTCAAAGCACATGACTGGATGCAAGGACAGCCTGATCAATTTCAAGGTAAAGCTGGGTCCAAAAGTAATCTTTGGAGATTCCAGCTTTGGACAAATTGAAGGCTATGGAGACTTCAACAGTGGAGCTGTCACATTCAGAAAAGTGGCATATGTAAATGGTCTCAAACATAACCTGATATCCAAAAGTCAGTTATGTGATGTAGGTTATCAGGTTTGCTTTACTAATTTAAAATGTATTATTTCTTCAAATAACCAAACTGTTTTAACATGGTGTAGACAATGGAACAAATACTTTGTAAACTTTAATTCTGTTAGCTCAGAAATATGTTTATTCAACCAAGTTAGTAATAACAATATTCTTTGGCATAAAAGACTAGGTCATGTTAACCTTAAGAACATCTCTGAGCTATCTAGGGACAACCTTGTCAGAGGATTGCCTTCTGGCCCCTACAAGAAGGAAAGCATATGCAAGGCTTGTCAAGAAGGCAAACAAACTAAAAATAGCTTTAAGTCAATTAATAAGAGTGACTCACCTAATATTCTGTACTTGCTACATATGGATCTCTTTGGACCCATTACTGTACAAAGCTTAGGAGGGAAGTCTTGCACTCTAGTCATTGTAGATGACTTCTCTAGATTCTATTAGGTATTCTTCTTGAGACACAAGTCAGATAACTTCAAAGTCCTTACAGATTTTCTTAAGGGCATAAGAATTGAGTATTCTACTCTAGTTGCATTGATCAGAAGTAATCATGGTACTGAGTTTGAATCTATTCACATGCAAAGATTCTGTGAGGAGGAAGGTATCATGCATTGTTTCTCTGCTCCTAGAACTCCTCAACAAAATGGGGTAGCAGAAAGGAAAAATAGAACCCTCATTGAATCTGCAGGAAAATTGCTTGCAGATGCACACATGCCCCTATCCTTTTGGGCAGAGGCTGTGAGCACAGCAAACTATATGTTGAATAGAAGTTTGATACACAAACTTAAGGGTAAGACTCCCTATGAATTACTTAAAGGGAAGAAACCTAAAATTGATTACTTTAGAATCTTTGGGTGTAGATGTTTTATTCACAACAATGATAAGAAACACATTAGAAAATTTGAAGCCAAAGCTACAGAGGAAATTTTTCTAGGATATTCCCAAGTTAGCAAGGCTTATAGGATTTTCAATAAATCAACGTTAAAAATGGAAGAGTCTGTACATATTTCTTTTGATGAAACTAATATGTATTACAAGGAGAAGGACTCTTCCACCTCAAATCTTTTGCAGGTACCTCGCTTGTGTGAGAAATTGGAAGAATTAAACCTTACTCAAAAGGTCATATCTCATTCTCCTCCACAAGATGATGAAGACAGTAAAGATGACCTTTTGGAAGTGGTTGAACCTACTCCAACAGCAGACATTATTCCACAAGAGGAACAAACTCCAAATATTGTTGTTGAACCAACTCCACCCACTAAATTTGTCACACTAAGGGATCACCCTAGATCTCAAGTGATTGGAGACATGTTAGTAGGTTTACAGATAAGGCATCAACTCAACCAAGATGTGATGCATGCCTATTTCCGCTCTCAAGTTGAGCCTCAATCCATAAATGATGCTGAGCAAGATCCCCACTGAATCATTGTAATGCAAGAGAAACTCAAACAATTTGAGAGATGCAGAGTTTGGGATTTAGTTCCAAGACCCAAAGACTACCCAATCATTGGAACTAAATGGGTATATAGAAACAAGCTAGATTCCTAAGGTGTTATAGTCAGAAATAAAGCAAGGCTGATTGCTCAAGGTTATAGGCAAGAGGAAGGAATTGACTATGACCAAACTTTTGCACCAGTTGCAAGGCTGGAAGCAATCAGGATTTTCCTTGCATATGCTGCATACAAGAAGTTTAAAGTCTGTCAAATGGATGTCAAGAGTGACTTTCTAAATGGAGTACTTAAAGAAGAGGTTTATGTTGAACAACCTCCAGGTTTTATCTCTCTAACTTATCCTTCATATGTCTTTAGATTTCATAAAGCTCTTTATGGTTTAAAGTGAAAGATATAGTACCTAAACACCTAGAGGGGGGGTGAATAGGTGACCAAATTCTTTTTAAACTTTAATGGCAGCAATCAGTTTTAAACACAGAATCTAATCTACTTTTGCACAGCAATCACACAGTATTCACAGCACAGCGGACACAGAGTTTTATAGTGGTTCCCCAAGCTTTGGGTACATCCACTTTCCCCCTTCTCCTATCTAGCAGTTTACTAGATTCGGCCAAACTCCTTCACTATCTCAGAACCCAAACTGGTTCCTACACCTCAGGCCCAAGGCCCTACAACTTAGCTTTACCACAAAGCCTACACTCAGCCACAAAGGCCTACACTCAGCCACCCAGGCCTACACTCAGCCACCAAGGCCTACACTCAGAGATTTCTATCTCCTACACTCAGGCTCTCAAGCCCTACACTCAGCCTTTATAATTACAGGCTTACAAAAACTCAGATCCAAAGGATCCTACAAGATAAAATGTATATAACAATTGTTAACTCAGCAACCCAAAGACAAGAGAGGGGAGTTGTGAGTTTCTTGATGAGTTCTTGGAAGAACTCAGCTGGAATCAATCTGACTTAGCTTTCTTCAAAGCTTCTTGAAAGTAGAACTCAATAAGACTGACTCCTTCTGCAGTTGATCCTTGATCTCTGCTTCTTAAGATCCAGAATAAATCTGAACCCTTCTTCTCAGCCTAGTTCCAATGGCTGATTTCTTGGATGGAGCTCTCTCTCTCCAACTTCTTAGATCTTCACTTGATAGCTAGATCTTCTTTAAATCTGAACTTGGACTTGTGTTCAATCTCTTCAACAACTTGTTGATCAATCTCTTCTGTAGACAGCATAGGCCTATTTATAGGCCTACTTCATGGTAACCGGCTGGTCCGGTCCATAACTGAATTCTGACAACTCTGACAGGTACTGTAGACCAGCTGGAATGGCAGCTGTCAAGTCATCCAGTCAGTTCTTGAAATAACTGTAACTATCTGTAAGTGTCGAGACTTTCTGTCTTTAAGTGTCGACACTTATAGACCAAGTGTCGACACATGTTGTCTAAGTGTCGACACTAGTCTACAAGGTGTCGACACAACTCCTTGTGTTGTTGATTCTTTATCTCGACACTGCTTCTCCTTCATATGTCGACACTGAAATTGGGTGTCGACACAAGTACTTGTTCTTCAGAATTTTGCTGAATTCTTCTAAGTGTCGACACAACACCTTTGTGTCGACACATCTTCATGTGTTGTATCTGTTAAGTGTCGACACTGCTTCTTGGTGTCGACACATATCTTTATTGTTGATACTTGTTGAGTGTCGACACATTTCTTTGGGTGTCGACACTTACATCTTCAGTCGAGACTCTGGCTGAGTGTCGACACTTTCCCTTAGTGTCGACACTTGTAATTAGAATATTTTTGAACTTTGCTGTTCTTTGCTAAGTGTCGACACAGCTCCTTGTGTCGACACTTTCTTCAAGTGTTGAGTCTTCAGCTAAGTGTCGACACATTGTTCTGGGTGTCGACACTTTCTTCAAGTGTTGAGTCTTCAGCTAAGTGTCGACACATTGTTCTGGGTGTCGACACTTTCTTCAAGTGTTGACTCTTCTGTTGTGTGTCGACACATTGTTCTGGGTGTCGACACTTATACTTAGTCTCTGCAGACTTTTACTGAGTGTCGACACAGCTCCAAGTGTCGACACTTTCTGATGTAGACACAGCTTCACTGGGTGTCGACACAACTGTTAAGTGTCGACACAGTTTTACTGGCTTTTCTTCATTGAGTGTCGACACAGCTCCTTGTGTCGACACTTTCTGTCTGGTGTCGACTCAGCATCCCTAGTGTCGACACAATGACTCCAAGTGTCGACACTGCTTGCCTGGGTGTCGACACAAGTCTTCTTAAGTGTCGACACTTTCCCTCTGGGTGTCGACACATGGACTTAGAAACTTTTTCATCATTTCCTGCAAATACTTAACCTGCACAAGGTAACTCAAAATACATCAAATACATTTTAATGTATATCATTGAGTTGGGTGAGGCTTCTTCAAATCAGGTACATTTAGACCAATGTACCCAACAATCTCCCCCTATTTAGAGAAGTCATAACCCTTAGTCAATGATATACACCATTCATAATTAAATTACAAAATGATGTAAAAGCATGATTATATACAGCAGGGTAAACATAAACATGTATTAATCACACATGTATACAAATATATCATCACAGAACAAATATGAAATAGACATAGACATCATCACAAAGCAAATATGAAATAGATTTAACATATAACACATTGTTCTAATATCTATCATATTCATTTTCAGAAGTTCACAAAATGTTTTACATCAAAAAGATTACAAAGTAAACTTCAAGAAAATTCTAATTCTATTTCTGTTCTGGCTCCTTAATCACTATTCCTTTGCCAACTTGAACTTTAGCTTGAACAGGAGCATCAGCAACTTCAGCATCAGCAGGCTTCTTGCCTGTCAAGTCTTTCTTCTTAAGCTCTTCTGCTTTAATCTTCTGCCTTTCAAAGTAATGGTATGGCTTTGGAAAGTACTTGCTAGGCTCCAGAGCAGTAGGAGGTAGCTTTCCCATCTTGGCCTTCCTTCTATGTACCTCTTCTTAGAAAGTCTAGTCTCTTCTTCTTTCTGTAGAGCTTCTTCTTCTTTCTGAAGAGCTGCTTGCATAGCTTCAGATATAGGCTGAACCACTTTTTCCAGAATGACATTAGACTTCCCTTCAGTTGGGCTATACATGTGATGAATATCAGCTTGCACCATTTCAAAATCTGGAGGAGGATAGATAACTTGAGCCACTTCTGGTTGCTCCCCTCCTAAATATGCAGGCTGAATTCCAGATTCAGCAACATTGTCATCATCACAAAGTGGAGGATAGCCCAGTGTAGCTCTGATGGAATTAGATATCCATTTGGCATGATCAGAGCTAGCTTTGACTAAAACTCTCTCCCCCTTTATGACTTCTCTAGCCATATGATCTCTGACATCATCCTTCTGGAATCTGATTTGATTATCCAAGTATCTGACTCCATCTTTAAAGAAAGGTTTGAGCTTTTTAAGTTGTTCAGATATGGCCTTCTGGGAGTCTTGAATAGCAGTCTTAACAGCATTGATTTCTTCTTGAAATACCTTGTCAAATTCAGCTTTAACAGTAGCAGTAGAGGTAGAAGGTCCAGCACCTATATTCTTTAATTCTGTGACAATTGCATTATGAGATGCTGTCAGATTGTCATTCATCCTGAGTTGATTTTCAAGTACATAACCTTGCTTCACAGCTATGTCATCAACTTGTGCTTTTATCTTCTCCTGGTGTGTAGCCAAATACACCACTGCATTGCCACCCTTGTGGAAGCAGTCAGCCATTTCCTTCTTGTTAAGATTCATTTCAAATCTTATTGATTTTATGTCCTGGGCTAGATCAAATTGGAGAGACTTCTGCCCTTCATCAACATACTTTTCAATGGCCTGCCTTTGCTCATCCAACTTGACTTGCATTGCAACCATTAAAGCACTATAATCCACAGTTGGAGGTGGCTGTGCTATAGGCTGTGGAGCAATAGATTGTAAGGCCTTCTTATAACTTTGGCTCCTTCTCTTGAATACATAAAGTTTCTTCTTCTTAGCCCTTGCAGCCTCCTCATCTTCAGATGCTGAGGAGCTAGCAATTTCAACCCTCTCCTTAGGGCTTGGGGGCCTCTCAGTCTGCACAGCAGGTGCCTTTTCAGTTTCTTTTCTTGCAGGCTCTTCAAGAATTACAACTTGCTCCCCCTGAATTGGAGCATTCTCCTCTTCAGCAGCGGTTTCTTTATCAAAATCTTCTTGATCTAGATTTAGAAATAAATCTTCCATGGTGTATTCTTGTTGAGACTGAGCAGGAGAAATTCTGGTCTCTTCAACCACTGGATCAGGAACAACTTCTAGTACAACAGATGTGTCGTCTATAACAACATCTGGAACTTGACTATCCAGCTGAGTTTGCTGATGAACATCAGACAAATCAGTATCTTCCATAGGAAAATCTAAAGTGTTTAGTTCAGTGATTACCTTTAATATGATGGTGGTTGCTTGTTCACTTTCCAGTATAGTGGGTTCATCTACAACTGGAAGCTCCCCTGGCTTTGATCCTTTTGTATGGGGCTAGCTTGAGGTAGCTCCCCCTGGATCTCAACATCATCTTGAGGAGCAGGAGATTTTACTGCTGGCTCTTCTACATTCTCATCAGATGAGAAGACAACATGCTCTTCACTTTCAGAGCTGCTAGTGGACTCTTGTGCCACTGGAGCAGTCTTCCTTTTCTTCTTTAGTGGAATCTCCTTCTCAGAAACTATCTTCTCAGGGGTTGGCATTTCCTTAGTCAACACCCTGTCCCATCTAGAGAATATTCTTAAATCCATCTTCCTCATATGGTTTATCTTGCTTCCAGCAGCCTGATGCATAACCTCTGGTATGGTACCAGCTAGGTATAGACTTAAAATTCTGCCCAGGTTGGGCTTCTTCAAGCTTTCCTTAATCTTCTCATAAACTACCATAGACCAGTCAGTTTGCAGAGAGAAGATTATCCTTGTCATTATACTAAACATATGGGCAGACACTCTGTCATGCCCTCCTGTCTTGCTGAGTATGACTTTGCCAACAATCTCAGAGAGGAATTTCCCTTGATTGTTCATTCCCTTCCCGAGAAACACTGATCCAAGCTTCATCGTAGGATCCAGTCCACACCAGGTTAGAGCTTCCCTGGTCTTTGTAGCTGTAACCTCATCTTCCTCTTGAATTCTTGGTAGCAGTAGAATCTTCCTCAGACTTTTAGGTGACACCTTCACCTTCTCACCATGAATCCTGGATTTGATTTTGAATCCATTTTCGTCTATCTTAGCTCCACTGAGAAATTCTAGTACCTCTTTCATCCAGATTTTAGTAGGTTCGGAAACAAGATATTCTAATCCTGAATCGACTACTAGGGTTACGACAGTCTTAATTTCTTGATCGGCATCCTCAAAAGCACCGCGCACCAGCTCGTATCCTTCATTGACATTCTCTTCCAGCTTAGGTGCCATTAGGGTTTGTAGAATTTGTCTTGAGAGAAGAGAGGTGTCGACACAAAATTTTGGTTTCGAAACTTTGAAAGCGTGTCGACAAACTAAGGCAAAACCCTATTTATACCTTTCTAATTTTGAAGATGAATAGGCGGGACAGCTAACTTAAATTGTGTCGACACTGGCAATAAGTGTCGACACAGACTTATAATATCTCGACACATATGTGTCCACACAAGTTTAGTCAACAGATTTTATGTGTCGACACTTGTTTAAGTGTCGACACCACTCAACTCGACACATAGTCGAGACTTTACTTAGAAAATTCTGAGTAAAACTTAAGTGTCGACACCACTTTGGATGTGTCGACACCTACTTGACATGTGTCGACACTAATATTCTGAAGTATCGACACTAACTTTCTAGATGTGTCGACACCTTTTTCCTGAAGTGTCGACACCTACTTTCTGTGTCGACACAGAAATCTCTATGTGTCGACACCTTTTTACTTAGCCAATTTCAATACTATAAACTTACTCTAAGTTTATCATTCCTAGTTCAATCTTAAACCTATTGAACTTAGCTTCTTCTAGGGGCTTAGTATACATATCAGCTAATTGTTCATCTGTTTTAACATATTCAAGTAAAATATCTTCTCTTTCTACATGCTCCCTAAGAAAATGATATTTAATTTCAATATGTTTTGTTCTACTATGAGATACAGGATTATTAGCTATTGAAATAGCACTAGTAGAATCACATAAGAGTGGAGTTCTACTTACCTGAAATCCATAGTCCTCAAGCTGATGTTGTATCCATAGAAGTTGAGCACAGCAACTTCCAGCAGCCACATACTCTGACTCTGCAGTGGAGATAGCCACACTTGTTTGCTTTTTGCTACTCCATGAAATTAGTCTCCCACCTAGGAATTGACAGGTTCCAGTAGTGCTTTTTCTATCTTCTTTGCATCCTGCAAAGTCTGCATCTGAATAACCTGTTAGATCAAAATCCTCATTCCTAGGGTACCAGAGGCCTAGATAGGGAGTGCCCTTTAGATATCTCAATATTCTTTTGACTGCAGTCAAATGAGACTCTTTAGGGCAGGCTTGATACCTTGCACAGACACATGTAGCATACATGATATCTGGTCTACTTGCAGTCAAGTATAATAGGGAGCCAACTATCCCTCTATACAAGGTTTCATCTACAGGTTTCCCTGCATCATCCTTGCTAAGAGACATACTTGACCCATAGGAGTCTTCATGGTGCTGGATGAATCCATACCATACTTCCTTATGAGTTCTAGGGTGAACTTGGACTGATATATAGATAAACCATTCTCAGTCTGTTTAACTTGGAGACCCAAGAAAAACTTCAGCTCTCCCATACTACTCATCTCAAATTGACTTTGCATTAGCTTTGCAAACTTTTTGCAAAGGCTACTTTCAGTAGACCCAAATATAATGTCATCTACATATATTTGGACTAGTATGACTTTGCCTCTAGATTCCCTAAGGAATAGAGTCTTATCTATTTTCCCCCTTGAGAACTTGTTCTCAATGAGGAAACTAGATAGGGTTTTATACCAAGCCCTAGGGGCTTGCTTTAACCCATATAAAGCTTTCCTAAGTCTATAGACATGATGAGGTAGAGTTGAATCAACAAAACCTGAGGGCTGTTCCACATAGACTTCTTCTTTAAGATTACCATTTAGAAATGCTGACTTGACATCCATTTGGTAAACCTTGAATCCTTGAAAAGTTGTATAGGCCAGGAACATCCTTATGGCTTCCAGTCTGGCTACTGGAGCAAAGATTTGATCAAAATCAATACCTTCTTCCTACATATATCCTTTTGCAACTAATCTTGCTTTGTTCTTAATGATGACCCCTTGTTCATCCATCTTATTCCTGTAGATCCACTTGGTTCCTATTATATTGTGGTCTTTAGGTTTAGGAACAAGTTCCCAGACCTTGCACCTCTTGAACTGATTAAGCTCTTCTTGCATTGCTTCAGTCCATTGTGGATCTAGTATGGCTTCTTCAAACTTTTTAGGTTCAACTTGGGATAGAAAGCTGGAGTAGACTGCTGCATTCAGGTTTCTGCTCCTTGTTTGTACCCCTTGTCTTGGATCTCCAATAATCTGCTCAACTGGATGATCTCTAAGATGCCTATTGGCTGGAGGCATCCTGACTTCTGGTTGAACCTCTTCAGTTTCATCATCTTGCTGTACTCCTTGTACTTCTTCACCATTTGGTACATGTAGTTCTCCCCCTGGACAACAGCCACTGTCTTCTACTTGCTGTCTTGCAGTAGATTCTTCTTCTAAAGTGAGCTTGTCCATCTTCTTTGTTAAACCTGTGGGGCTGCATATACTACTAGACAACTCATTATTAATAAGTTTAGTCTCATCAAAAACTACATGTACAGATTCTTCTACAACTTGTGTAGACAAGTTGTAGACTCTATAAGCCTTACTATTATTGCTGTACCCAACAAAAATTCCCTCTTGGGACTTGGCAGCAAACTTAGTCAAGTAAGACTTTCCATTGTTAAGTATGAAGCATTTGCAACCAAAGATCCTGAAGTAGGATAGGTTTGGTTTCCTGCCTTTCATAACCTCATAGGGGGTCTTGTTGAGGCCTTTAGTGATGGTAGCCCTATTTATAACATGGCATGCAGTGTTAACTGCTTCAGCCCAGAAATACTCTGGCAGTGATGTATCACTTAATAGGGTCCTACCAGCCTCTATTAAGGTCCTATTCTTCCTCTCAGCAATGCCATTTTGCCGAGGTGTTCTAGGTGAAGAAAACTCTTGAAATATCCCAAAGTCTTCACATAGTTTTGTCATGCTATCAGACTAAAATTCAGTACCATGGTCACTTCTAATCTTGACCACTGTACTATTTAGTTCATTCTGAATTTGCTTGACAAAGCTATAGAATACATTAGGTGTTTCAGATTTCTGTCTTAAGAAGAACACCCAGGAAAACCTTGAGTAGTCATCTACAACTACAAAGGTATAGACCTTCCTACATAGGCTGTGAACTGGCATTGGACCAAAGAGATCCATATGCAAGAGGTATAAACACCTCACAGCATCTTTGTTTTCTATGCTTCTAAAGATGGATCTAGTCTGCTTGCCCTTTTGACAAGCTGAGCAAATACCATCTTTAACACACTTAACTTGAGGACCATTCCTCACTAACTCTTTGCTAAAGAGTTTGCCAATTGTCTTGTAGTTAAGATGGGCAAGCCTCTTGTGCCATTTGACACAATGAGAGACTGTCTCATCAGCTACAAGACACACTTGAGAACCATTGGTCTCACACATAATGTCTAGGCAGTAGACATTCCTCTTTCTATAACCTGTCAAAATGATCTCTTGATCAGTTGACCTCTTGATATGACAACCATTTTTAACAAATGAGATGTCATACCCTACATCACTTAATTAACATATACTTATTAGGTTGTGTTTCAACCCTTTAACATAAGCCACTTGAGTAATGGTAACCAAGTTACTAGAAATGTTACCAAATCCTTTGATGATTCCTTTTTCAGAACCACCAAAGGTTACTTTTGGACCATCTTTGATTGGAATGTAGTCCCTTAGTAGTCCCCTAGTTCCAGTCATATGTCTGGAACATCCACTGTCCAAGTACCATGTTGGGGTATGGCCACTTGGACTCACCTGCAAAACAGATTAATGAACCTTAGAACCCAAAGTATTCTTGGGTCCTTGGTACTTGTTAGTTTGCAACTTGACAAAGCTACCTACTCGTTTTCCAATAGGCAGTTTGCTACACACTTTGGCACTAGCATTGTGCCAACAGTCCATTGCAAAGTGGCCAACCTTGCCACAGCACCAACATTCAAACTTATTGTACCTTTGCTTAGGTACTGTCTTTGCTGTCTTATCTACAGCTGACTTGTTGAATGTTGGGGCTTTGCCCTTGGACTTGGACTTGGACTGCTCAGTCCTTGCAGGTTTAATAAAACCCAGTCCAGCTTTACCCTTGTGATGAGCAAATTCATCAATTATGGGTAACACTGACTTAGGTTTGGAAAACCTAGCAACAAGCTCTCTCTCCTTCTGAAGATTGATCTCCAGACTCTTGATTTGATCATTCTTATAGGTGATAGTCCCCATCTGAATCACTATTATGTGTTTCAGTCTAGCTATCTCATTAAGCTTTTGATCAAATAACTTCTCAGAATCTATTGCAGCAGCTTTGAGATCAGCAATTTCCTTTGCCTGACTTTTGGCTAGGGACTTGCTCTTCTTGTAAGCTTGCAACGGTACTTTATATTCATCTATCAGCTGATGAATATCTTCCTCAGACTCAGATACACTCTCATCATTTGATGATGATGAATCTGATTCTGTACTGGAATAAGAAACTGAACTTAAAGTTGAACTTTGTACCTTACTGGGTCCTGGCTGCTCCAGGATTCTGTCACTTTTTGTCAATGCCATTAGCCCTTGGCATTGACTGTCTTCTTGTTCATATATAGACTCCAAAATCTGCATGAACTCTTCTTCTTCTTCTTCAGCAAACAGCCCTATATATGCCTCAGCATCTGACTCAGTTTCTGAAGAAGAAATATCTGACAGAGTCTTCTCCTTTTTGGCAACAAAAGACTTCTCTTTCTTGCCTTTGAAATGAGTCTTCTTCCTGTCACCAGACTACTTTCTCTTTTCTGGACAATCTGCAACAACATGGCCTTGTCTATTGTAGCAATAGCACACTATTTTTGAAACAGTTGCCTTACTAGATTTAGTCCTCTTCCTGTCCTTCTTTGAAGCCTTCTTTTGCTGATAAGAATCTTCCTTTCCCTGTGATGTAGAAGGCCTAGACCTCCACTGTTTCTTCTTCAAGAACTTCTGCAAATGTCTAGTGAAGGCAGCAAAGTCTTCCTCTCTTCATCACTTTCACTGCTTTCAGACTTTGTGCTGACAGACTCATCTGACTCTGATTCAGCAACCTTTGGAGGTGGAGTTGGTGACTTACCTCTGTACTTTCTGGGGGCTTCTGTCTTGAAAACTACTATTCTTTCCTTATGTTCATTTCTTGTTGATTTCTCCTCCTCTTTCCTCACTGTCAACTGCATTTCATATGACAGCAATTTGCCAAACAGTGTAGGTGGAGGAAGGAATTTCTCCCACCAATTAGCCATTTCTCTAATGGCACAGATCTTGGTGTCCCAATCTTTAGTTAGGGACCTTAGGAACTTGTCATTTAGTTCATAATTACTGAACTCTCTTCCATAAGACATGAGTTCATTCACTATCCTGTAAAACTTCTTATAGCACTCAGTTATGCTATCACCCTTTCCTTGTCTAAAACTTTCATACTCTTGATTTAGCAAGGATTTTCTGTCTTGCCTAACTTCTTCAGATCCTTCCATATACACAATAAGGGTATCCCACATCTCTTTGGCTGTCTTACAGTGTATAAGATTCTGAAAAGTTGCATCATCTATGGCACTCACTATAATGTTTTGTGCCCGTTTGTCCATGGTGGCTAGGACAATCTCATCCTTTGTCATTTCAGAGAAATCCTTTGGTGTTCTCTGATTTGCATCTAGAACTGATATCTTCATGGGCACATATGGCCCCTCTTTGACTGTGATGTAAATCCTAGGGTCGGAGGCTTCCATAAACAGCCTTACCCTTTCCTTCCAGATCCCAAATATCTCTTTCCTACATAGAGGTAATTTCATGGATCCCAATTCCTTGTGATTCTCAAAGGAACCCATGATTCTTGATTTTCTTGAATCTATAATTTGACTTATACTGAATCTGCCAATCAAGATCTCCTCATACTGTTAGTCCTTTTTGAGTAACCTCCCTCTGATACCACTTGAAAGATATAGTACCTAAACACCTAGAGGGGGGGGGGGTGAATAGGTGACCAAATTCTTTTTAAACTTTAATGGCAGCAATCAGTTTTAAACACAGAATCTAATCTACTTTTGCACAGCAATCACACAGTATTCACAGCAAATCACAGCACAGCAGACACAAAGTTTTATAGTGGTTCCCCAATCTTTGGGTACATCCACTTTCCCCCTTCGGCTATCTAGCAGTGTACTAGATTCGGCCAAACTCCTTCACTATCTCAGAACCCAAACTGGTTCCTACACCTCAGGCCCAAGGCCCTACAACTCAGCTTTTCCACAAAGCCTACACTCAGCCACAAAGGCCTACACTCAGCCACCCAGGCCTACACTCAGCCACCAAGGCCTACACTCAGAGATTTCTATCTCCTACACTCAGGCTCTCAAGCCCTACACTCAGCCTTTATAATTACAGGCTTACAAAAACTCAGATCCAAAGGATCCTACAAGATAAAATGTATATAACAATTGTTAACTCAGCAACCCAAAGACAAGAGAGGGGAGTTGTGAGTTTCTTGATGAGTTCTTGGAAGAACTCAGCTGGAATCAATCTGACTTAGCTTTCTTCAAAGCTTCTTGAAAGTAGAACTCAATAAGACTGACTCCTTCGTGCAGTTGATCCTTGATCTCTGCTTCTTAAGATCCAGAATAAATCTGAACCCTTCTTCTCAGCCTAGTTCCAATGGCTGATTTCTTGGATGGAGCTCTCTCTCTCCAACTTCTTAGATCTTCACTTGATAGCTAGATCTTCTTTAAATCTGAACTTGGACTTGTGTTCAATCTCTTCAACAACTTGTTGATCAATCTCTTCTGTAGACAGCATAGGCCTATTTATAGGCCTTCTTCATGGTAACCGGCTGGTCCGGTCCATAACTGAATTCTGACAACTCTGACAGGTGCTGTAGACCGGCTGGAATGGCAGCTGTCAAGTCATCCAGTCAGTTCTTGAAATAACTGTAACTGTCTGTAAGTGTCGAGACTTTCTGTCTTTAAGTGTCGACACTTATAGACCAAGTGTCGACACATGTTGTCTAAGTGTCGACACTAGTCTACAAGGTGTCGACACAACTCCTTGTGTTGTTGATTCTTTATCTCGACACTGCTTCTCCTTCATGTGTCGACACTGAAATTGGGTGTCGACACAAGTACTTGTTCTTCAGAATTTTGCTGAATTCTTCTAAGTGTCGACACAACACCTTTGTGTCGACACATCTACATGTGTTGTATCTGTTAAGTGTCGACACTGCTTCTTGGTGTCGACACATGTCTTTATTATTGATACTTGTTGAGTGTCGACACATTGCTTTGGGTGTCGACACTTACATCTTCAGTCGAGACTCTGGCTGAGTGTCGACACTTTCCCTTAGTGTCGACATTTGTACTTAGAATATTTTTGAACTTTGCTGTTCTTTGCTAAGTGTCGACACAGCTCCTTGTGTCGACACTTTCTTCAAGTGTTGAGTCTTCAGCTAAGTGTCGACACATTATTCTGGGTGTCGACACTTTCTTCAAGTGTTGAGTCTTCAGCTAAGTGTCGACACATTGTTCTGGGTGTCGACACTTTCTTCAAGTGTTGACTCTTCTGTTGTGTGTCGACACATTGTTCTGGGTGTCGACACTTATACTTAGTCTCTGCAGACTTTTGCTGAGTGTCGACACAGCTCCAAGTGTCGACACTTTCTGATGTAGACACAGCTTCACTGGGTGTCGACACAACTGTTAAGTGTCGACACAATTTTACTGGCTTTTCTTCATTGAGTGTCGACATAGCTCCTTGTGTCGACACTTTCTGTCTGATGTCGACTCAGCATCCCTGGTGTCGACACAATGACTCCAAGTGTCTACACTGCTTGCCTGGGTGTCGACACAAGTCTTCTTAAGTGTCGACACTTTCCCTCTGGGTGTCGACACATGGACTTAGAAACTTTTTCATCATTTCCTGCAAATACTTAACCTGCACAAGGTAACTCAAAATACATCAAATACATTTTGATGTATATCATTGAGTTGGGTGAGGCTTCTTCAAATCAGGTACATTTAGACCAATGTACCCAACATAAAGCAAGCTCCAAGAGCTTGGTATGAGACCTTAGCTAGCTTCTTGATAGAGCATAAATTTACTAGAGGCATTGTAGGTAGGACATTATTCATTAGGCACCATAAGGATCAAATTTTGTTGGTACAAATTTATGTAGATGACATCATATTTTGCTGTACAGATTCCAAACTATGCAAGAGGTTTTCTGACCTCATGCATTCAAAGTTTGAAATGAGTAGCATGGGTGAGCTCTCCTACTTACTTGGTCTCCAAGCGAAGCAGCAACCTGATGGCATATTCATATCCCAGGCTAAGTATGCTAAGGAGCTTCTCAAAATATTTGGGATGGCTGATGCCTCAGTAAAGAAAACACCCATGGCTACTAATGCTGTAATAGACTCCGATGAACATGGGAAACCTGTTAATCAGAAATTATATAGGGGCATTGTTGGGTCCCTACTATACCTTACAGCAAGCAGACCTGACATAATGTTTGCTACATGTCTTTGTGCTAGGTTCCAACTGAACCCTAAAGAATCTCATCTAGTTTTCTTAAAAATAATTTTGAGAAATATAAAGAGTTGTCCTAGTCTAGGACTCTAGTATCCTACTGAGTCTGAGTTTGAGTTAACTGGATACTCAGATGCTGACTTTGCTGGATGCAGAGTAGACAAAAAAATTTCGTCAGGAACATGCCAGTTCCTTGATAAGAGACTAGTAATATGGTTTATTGAGAAACAGTCATCTGTGTCTACATCAACTTCTAAAGCAGAATATATAGCTGCTGGCAGTTGCTGTTCCCAGATGCTGTGGATTCAAAACCAACTCCTGGACTATGGGTTCAACTTAAATAATTCAACTCTATTATGTGACAACAAAAGTGCTATATCCATAGCACAAAATCCAGTCCATCACAGTAGGACCAAGCATATAGACATTAGGTATCATTTCATAAGAGAGAGTGTAGACAAAAATAAAATTAATCTTGTCTATATCTATACTGATTTATAAAGGGCAGATATCTTCACCAAACCGTTGGATGAGAGGAATCATCTGTTCTTCATAAATCAGCTTGCAATGATAAATGGAGAAGACTTAATTTGATTTCTGTCTACGGTCGACGAATTTTTAAAAGTTCGTCAAATGGTGATCAATGAATAGAGAAAAGTTTGAGAGAAATCGTCGAATGGAGCTCGACGAACTCTCTATGAGTGAAGCTTTTTTCGTCGAACGGAGTTCGCCGAATTTACTTCAGAAAACTTTAGTCGGATGGAGCTCGACGAAATGTTTTCAAATCTTCTGACTGAGATCGACGAATTTTTTTAACAATAGAAAATTTCGTAGACTTCAGTTCGAAGAAGTTTTTAATTTTTCGTTGAACGGAGTTTGTCGATTCATATTCTGAAACACCTTATATCTAGGTTTTTCTTCGACCTCCATCCCGCGCTTTCAGTTCTCTTGCACTTGATCTCCTTTGTGTTTGTTGCAGGCGAACTCATGGCGATTCCAGCAGGCAGTCTTGGAGCAATGAAAATTGATACAGGCTTTGACATGGACATTAAGTCATTTCAACACTCAGATCCTATCTTCCTGAAAATTCTAAAGCTGCTTGAAGATCAGCAGTTAAAGTATCTGATGACCACAAGAATCAAGATAGCTGGAATAGAAATAAGAGAATAGGTTTACACCTCCTCCTCCCCAGATGATGACACCATGACGGGAATCATATCGGGTAATGAAATATCTCTTACCCCCCGTCGTCTTAACAGACATTTTTGGATTAGTTAATGGTGAAGATGATTTAGAGATTGATAATGATGAATTTAATGAGATGTTGAATAAAATGGGCTACTCTGGAGACACTCCCAATAAACTGCTAAAGAATCATTTGTCTGCTGAATACAAGTTTCTAGCAGATGTTATAGGCAAGGTACTGCTGGGAAAACACACAGCCCATGACTACATCACTAGGCATCAATTCCTGTTGATGTGTGCTGTTGTGAATAAGAAGCCTGTGAACTGGGCCAGGATTCTGTTTGAGATGATCAGGAAGAAAAACACCAAGAAATAGGTGTGTTTTGGAAGGATTCTGGGAATCTTCCTGCAGGCAAAGGCTATTGAATCCCTGGTCACACCGACCATATTCATTAATGCCTCCAAGAGGATAACTTGTGCCCTCTTTGGTAGGTGGGAGAGGAATATCACCAAGCCCTCCAAGGCTTCCTCCTCTTCCTCCAGACCTTCTCAGAGTATAAGGGATGCTCTAGCTACTCCCTACCCTACTGAAGATGTTCCACCTCCACCTCCTTCAGCCTCCCTAATTTTTCTCTCCTCATCAGTTCATACCACAGTCCCTACTCCTACACCTCCATCATCTCCAGTACACCATCCTTAAACTCATATTCACTCTCATACATCACCTCCCTCACCCCATGGTACACCAACTCCATCACAACATGGTACACCAACTCCATCACAACATGGTACACCAACTCCATCACACCCTGGTACCCCACCCTCATCTCCTCTACCAACACATCTAGCCAACATACCCTTTCCGACCTCCTCTCACTCCCTTCTTTTGCCCTATTATCATCCCCCCTTCATACTCCATCACCTGTAGATGAGCAAATGCCAGACTCTCTACCTTCCCATCCACCATCATCTTCCATCCATACTTCTATATCCACTCAGACACCTTCTAAGTTCATGCCATTGGACTCTCCTTTCATTCCATCTCTTCTGGGAGTGCTTACTCTCCTCATCAAAAACCTCATAGCATAGGCTATTTCACCTCTTGCTTCTTCAATCTCCTACCTTGGTGCTCAAATCTCTGCCCTCTTTGTCCCTCCTTCTACAGTCAGGGACCTGGCTCCAGTGACTACTGAAACCAGATAGGGGGAGATACTCCATGAAGAAGTAGCTCCAGTCCCAGTAGAAGAAGAGGCAGAAGCAGCAGTAGCAGCAGCAGAAGTAGCAGTAGTAGCAGAAGCAACAGCGGTAGCAGAAGCAGCAGCAGAAGCAAAAGCGGCAGATGATTTGATTGAATTGATTAATTTTATTGAATCTGATATGGATTTGGATGAGACGGATATAGTTGAAATAAACACTGTTGGTGATTACATTATCAATCCCACAGTGGATTTATTCTTTTTATTGAACACTTTTGATACAGTTTATTTAAACTTTCTTCCAAAATACAGCATAAAGTCATCCATGGCTATAGTTCCCTACACCTCTCCAATAAGCCCCAAAGTTGTCATGCAACTCAAGGCTAGTTTTGCAAGTATAGAGGCTCCACTTATTCCATCTCCACCAAGAGAAGAATCTTTCATTGATGCATCCCTCCCAGATCCATCTCTCCTCCAACATTCATTATGGATGATAGTCCCATGCCTGATCTAGATGAGTTGATCATGGCGGATATTGAAGAAGAAAGTAAATCAGTTCCTGAAAGCACTGATGCATATAGTTCTCCAGCTCCAGCTCCATCTCTTCCTCCTACTCCTCCTCAGGCTGAAAAATTGTTGATATCTGCAGAAGCCTTAAAAGAAATTAATGCCTTATATGATAATCCTCAGGGATCTTCTGATGATGAAGATGAGGAAGATGATTCTTCTGATGATGAGACAAAGTCCAAAAAGAAAATCTCTAAGAAAAGGAAAGCCCCTCCAGCAGCTGCTCCAAAACCAAACCTAACTCATGATACCCCTTACTATATTCTTCAGAATATCACTCCATACAACGGTATGCCATCTTGGATGTGGTTATCCAAGAATCAGTAGAAGGACAGGAAGAAAAGCAGGAGATACTCTCCTCCTCCACCATATAGATACAAGAAAGATCCTCCTCCTCCTCCACCTACTACTGGTGCTTCAGGTACTTCCCCTCAAAGACCTACCCAATATCAAACTTATCACAGATAGCAGGGTAGATCCTCTTCATATTCTGGAAGCAGCCAGCACAGGTACTCCTCAGGCAAGCAGCATCAATATCAGTAACATCAACAACAACAGAAACATCTACAGCAAGCTCATGAATCTCAAAAAGCTGACAGTCCAGAAAGACCTGAATCTCCTCATGTTCCTTTTGAGGATCCTAAAACAGCTGCCACAGCTAGAATGACCAAGTTTCAAGAACTGGTTGTACTATCTATGATAAAGAAGGCAAAAGCTGAAGGAAAGGATGTCTCACAATACTCAACAATGTCCAAGTACAGGAAAGAGTAATTAAACAGGTTTGCAAAAGCTAATAAATTCTTTAATGTTGATGATTTTATGAAATTGCATCCAGAGGCTATTGTGCCAAGGGCTACTTCCCTCAACATCATTGGAGTTGTTGATATGACCATGACAAAGAGTCAAGCAGCTGATCCAAATAGGGAAATCAAGTTCACTCAGCCTGGTGATAGAGCTAAGGAGGATAAGCAAAATGAGTCAAAGAAGAAGAAATAAGTTTAAACTGTTTAGACTTTCTGTATGTCTTAAAAACTGTTTATTTACATTCTGTCACAAAGCTACATTGTATAAATATCTACTGCATGTTTTCAATTTTCTTGCCAGATATATTTTCCAGCTTTGTGATTGTTTTTATTTGTGTTTGTATTAGTGACCTCACCCAAATAGGGGTAGATTGTTGGATCACTAGTTTGATTTGGGCTAGGTTCACTAATTAGGATGTTTGACCCACCTTGTATAGCCAGGGTCATGTTATTGTGTCTTAGAGTTTAGGCTAAGTACTTAGAAACAACCACACATGGACCAGCCAATAGAAGACAGCAGAAGACTCAAGACTTAGAAGAAAATCAAGTTCATAAAAGTGAACTCGACGTTCGTCAAAATCAGCTCGACGAAAGTCGTACTCCGCTCGACGAACTCAGAGTAAATTCTCTGAGTTGAGCTTGACAATATTTGAGCTCAGGTTGACGATTTCTGGAAGCTCAACTTCAACACATTAAGTCCAGAATTCTTTGTCTGAACTCAGGTCGACGAATTTGCATTATCAGCTCGATGAACTTAGAGCACAGAATTGGCAAGATTTATTAGAAAGCAGTTAGTCGTTCTCAGGTCGATGAACTTGGATCTCAGCTCGACAAACAACATTTATCAGGTTGGCGAACTTGGATCTCAGCTCGACAAACAACATTTATCAGGTCGACGAACATGATTTCTCAGCTCGATGAACTTTGGACTCAGGTCGACGAAATCTGTACTTTGCTCGACGAATTCTGTGCAGATCCGGACTTGGATTTTTCCTTCTTTTGTCCTTATTCTATTGCAGTAATTCCTGAATAATCAATGCTTAATATTCTCTAAATATAACCGTTAGACGCAGCATTGATTATGGTATTCATCAGGATTATTGCTTGTCGCTTTTCAATAGGGCAGTTAAGGAAATCCATTAGTGTAGATATTCTATCTAGTCGTATTACATTCTCCAGGCCGTCAGCAATCAATGTAGACAATTCAAAAATTCAAAGGAGAAATTCGACTGATCATATAAAAGAGATTTTCTCTCTTTTCAACAGATAGAGAATCCAGACCAGAAAGAAAAGACTAGGCATACAGAGAAGATCAACAACAACAACATTCTAATCCTTCTCTATGTAGAAAATAATCTGGTTTTCACCTTGACATTGCTGAAGAAGAAGAAAAACATTCATTCCAAATCAAGATTCTTCTTCAACCTTTACTCCAGGATTCTTCAAGGGCAACAAACCACTACCAGTCAAGAAGTTCCTGGATGTGTTCAAATCAAGCTTGAAGATAGAAGACCTACACCCTGAAGTAAAGCTCCAATCTTCCTGAATAGCACAATATCTCAGGGGGAGCTTTGACAACATCAAGATCCACTTGTCTTCTCAATTGTTTTGAGAAAGAGAAGACTCCATAAATCTCTCACCCCCTCACTGTACAAAGGGTTCTTTAGTTCCCTTCAAAAGTTATTCCATTGGTTGCAAGTCACCTGATCAAAAGACTTGAGGTGGATTTTGAGCACCTGATCAAAAGCTCATTGGTGGCAGTCACCTGATCAAAACCTGTAGTGGATTCCTACCAGGGTGGTAGAAGAGTGGATGTACCCAGGTTGGGGAACCACTATAAAGTTCTTGTGTCGTCTGGTTGCCCTTTTTTCTTTTTTTGTTCTTGTTACGCCTGTGTTAGTTTAGTTTTTGTTGTGGCTATGTTAGATTAGTTTATCCTAGGTTATATCTTTGTTTACAGTAATTATTAGTATATATTATTTGCTCTACTCTGAAAAGTTTATAAACAGCAAAACATTTAAAGATACTCTATTCACCCTCCCTCTAGAGTATATCAGGTCTAACCCTCACTTTCAGCTTTGCCTGGTCTCTTAGGGTTTACCTTAATCTTGATGTCCTCAATCTTAGACTTAAGTGTGTTTTGAGAAGAAGACATCTTAACATTGGAGAAGAATTCTACTACCTCTTCTCTAAGAATGGTGGAGGGTTCAGATAGGGTGTATTCCAATCCTGAGGACTCAGTCATCCTTATGACTTCTCTAATCTCAGAAGAGGCATGAATGAATCCATTTCTGACTATTTCATAGCCATCCTGGAGCTCCTTTGAGATCTTTGCCGCGATTGAAGCAGTGCGGCGATATGCTGAGAAGGGTTTTGTCTCAATGACAGGAGTTAAGGCTTTTTAGAATAGTGAGGCTTTTCGTTTTATGTCGCCCTTATATATATTTTGAAAATGTTTAATTACTTTATCATACGATTAAGTGATTAATCATGTTAGCTTAAGATTGTACTTTAGGGTTTAAATATTATTTCTCGCTTCCTGTTATAAGACAGTGCACCAAACTCTGAACGCAGTTCGACGAAATCTTAACCGAGTTCGACGAATTTTGAACTCAGTTCAATGAAATTGGACTTAGCCAACTTTGTCAAACTCTGAGCTTAGTTCGACGAACAATTAGCTCAGCTCAAAGAATTCTGAACTAAATTCAACGAATTTTGAACTCAGTTCAACGAAATTGGACTTATCCAAATTCCTCAAACTCTGAGCTTAGTTAGACGAACGATTAGCTCAGATCGACGAACGTTGAACTCAATTCGACTGATTATGAACTGAGTTCGGTGAACTCAGATACTTGTTGTATGGCAAATTCCTACCTTTCCTTCATCTTCACTTTGTGACCACCTGTCACATCACTATTTTGATGTACACTATTATCCAAGTATTTTATCAATTTTGAGTAGAGTGAAGACCTATTATGCTAATAAGATAGTTTTTTTTATTAGCAGACTTATTATCCACTGGTTTACATGTTATTTGAGGTAGAAAAAAATCTTCAAAATTTAATAGTGCAGATAATCTGATAAATAAGTAAATCACTATTCTCCAACTGATCCGTTTGATTAGTTTTAACTTAAGCACATCTAACTTAATTCATGAATTTGCAAACTTAGTCTCTATACAATAGAGAGAGAATTACCTTGAGGCTTGCTGCCTCTAGCTTTTGAGGATTACACACTTAACAGCCTTAACCTTTGTTTATTGCTTTAGATGGAACATATTCTTTGAGCAATCATCCTATCCTAGACATTTGCCTGCAACATTCACTATCCAAATACCAAGTCTTATCTAGACAGGTATTTGGACTAACCTGCAAAACAAAAAATTCATTTACCCTTAGGCACCCAATAATTATTGGATCCTAGATTCACATTAGCCTGAAAATATGCTTATCTTCCTGCAGTATTCCTGACAGGTTGGCAATCTCTAGACACTGAAGGATTGTGCCAGCAATCTACAGCATAGTGACCCACTTTGCCACAGCACCCGCACTCTTGTACATTATATCTCCTGTTCTGTTTAGGTGTAGCATTTGGCTGGACTGCTCCCTGAACAGTGGGAAGATGTGTTGTTGTATATCTCTGATTACCTTCAGCAATAATTTGACTGAAGGTAAGTCTTTCAGCTGATTGTTTTGGTCTTTTCTGAGAGCCACTAGCTATATGTCTCTTTTCAGCTAACATGCATCTAATAGTATCATACATTGCCATTCCAGCCTTGCCAGAAGACCCACCTTGAGTCACTACTTTTGTTGGATGACTCATATTTCCTATAGCAGCATTATCCTTGAGTTTGGGGGTTGGGGCACCAAAAACAAATGGTCCGGGATGGGCCATTTGAATTTCCTCATGGGCAGCCTTAAGGGACCTCAAATGGCTGTATCTTCCACCTTGACAATGGATACATTGGTTAATACCAGTGGATCTGTCATTCTCCTAGTGACCATAACAACTTTCATGGTCATACTTGTTAGAAGGCAACAAGACTTTCTGAAAAGAAATTGGAGGCAATGAGGCTAGAAGCACAACTGGTGCCTTCCCCTTTCCTTTTGGATTGAGAGGTGTAGCAGTTCCCTTAAATATAACTGGTGCCTTCCCCTTTCCTTTTGGATTGAGAGGTGTAGCAGTTCCCTTAAATCCTAACCCTTTCTTACCCTCTTGGGTAAAGAGGGTGTCAATTAAGGGAAGCACGGTGCTTGGCTTAGAAAACTTGGCCACCAGCAATTTCTCATTTAGGAGATCATCTTTAAGTTTCTGGATAAGTTTCTCATTTGAGACTCTTACCATAGACTGCATATCAATGATCTCCTTGAGTTTGGCTGATTGTGCATCCATATCATTGAAAGATTTTTTTTTGGCCCTCACACTTACTCCTAAGACTAACAAGCTCTATTGCCTGTCTCTTGGCAAGGAGCTTGCACTTCTTGAATGCTTCAAAATATTTTCCATACTTTTCAATTATAGAATTGGCATTGTCCTAAGAATCTGAATCTCATTCATCTCTTGATGATTGAGCTTCAGAATCTAAGCTAGCCTCATGACTTAAAATAGAAGGCAGAGATTTAGAATTTACCTGAGCTTGTTCAGGCTCATCAAACCTCAGAGCCCTGCAGTGCTCCTACAACTCAGTGGTCGTCAAACCACCTACCTCAGCCTTATCTCTAAGGCCTACAGCTTAGGCTTTTCAACCCTACAACTTTAGGCATAAGTCCCTACTCTCGGAGTGCTGCAGCACTCCAACATCTCAGTACCCTTCCAGGTACCTAACTCAGTGCCCTTTTAGGCACCTACATCTCAGTGACACACTTGTCACAGACCTAAAGCCAAAATTCCCTACACTCAGTCTCCTCCAAGACCTACAACTCAGTGACACACTTGTCACCTACAGCTCAGTGACTCAACAATCACCTACCTCAGGCCAAAAGGCCCTACCCTCAGGCTGGGAGGACAGCCCTACTCTCAGATCCACTCTTGGATCCTACCTCAGTACCCCAGTAGGGTACCTACCTAAATGACTAATTAGTCACCTACAACTCAGGCACAAAAGGCCCTACAGCTTAGATTCAGACCATCTGAATCCGACAGGAAATTTATAAAAATTGAAATAAATAAAAACACTGACTCAGATATAAATCTCAGAGTCTACCTTGCTGGACTGTGCAGGTATTAGTCCAGTCCTCTTGTTGTAGAAGGAATTAGTAGTCTTCTACAGTTAACTGCTTCTCTGCTGCACTGAAGAACAACTATCTACTGTTGAAGGCTGACGGACCTTCACACATGTAACAACCCAAATTTCAGAATGGAAAAATATTGGGTGACACGGGCGTTGGACATGAGCGTGTCCAGGGCATGTCCCGCTCGGGTTGAGCAGTTGGCTACGAAGTTTTTCGGGAGTCATGCCCTGTGAA